>JAJTUV010000084.1:0-1200000 GCA_021653895.1 Mastomys natalensis
CAGCTTTCCTTTAGTGTGTGCTTTAGCCTCTTTGCTGAAAATCGGGGGTGCTTTCCTGGCCTTGTATCTGGCCTCCCCCCTCTTCCACGAGCATCTTCTCTACCTCTGTGCTAGAATCATGCTGTTTTAAACCTATGCTTGAGGCATAAGTGTGGTATGCTCCCTAGAAGAAAGAGGAAAAAGGAGGAGGAGGGGGGGAGGAGGAGGGGAGGAGGAAGAGGGGTAACAAACTTTTTCCCGCTTTATTCTATTTTTTCTTTTTTCTCAGGATTGTTCAATAGTCGAGTCTGCTCCACTTTCATAAGAATTTTAAGATTTTTTTTTTTAAATTTCTGTGAAAAAATGTCCTGGGGATTTTGATTTAGATTTCATTAAATCGTAATTGCTCTTTTGGGAGGGTGGCCATTTCACACATTTGCTTCTACAGAAAGAATGGGACGCTTTTCCATATTTTTGTGTGATGTGGATTTTTTCCCATTTTTAAAATTTACATGTAGGTGTCTCTCCTTTCCTTGGTTTTGTTTATTGGGAATATTGATGGTTTGGGTGATTTTTGAACAGAAGCTTCCCTGATTTCGTTCTCATCCTCTGTGTTATTGGGTCCCCCCCGGGGTTTGCTGAACATTTGGATCATTTCTAAGATTTCCCCTTTGGAGGGTTTGAGGTTTTGTATGTATAGCATCATATCATTTGCAAAATGGGGGAACTGGGTTTATATTTCTTGTGGTACTCTTTTATTTCCTTCTTTTTGTCTTAAAAAACTAAGGATAAGAAACATGAAGTTAGAAGTAGGGTGGAGGGTCCCGGGGTTGAGAAGAAAAGAGAGTGGATATTAAATAAACCATTGTATTCATTATGAAATTATCAAAAAAAGAAAATATTTAAAAGGAAATAGAAGTTATAGAAATAAAATCCAAGAGACAGCGCAAATGATGTTTAGGGGATGAAAATCTACTCTGTATAAAGCAGAAAGAAATATTTGAGATTTCTTTAAACTCTTACTCAAATGGTTTTTTTTATTTTCCCAACTAAAACACAGCTCTAACTTCCTAAATAAAATTTAAACCTTTGAAAACATAACTTGAGGGATGAAAAGTCTGGGATAAAGTTATTCTTACTTTGCTGTAAAGTGAGTAGTTTTGACAAATGTGCATCAATAAGGCAGGGCGTTGTTGGTGACTGTATGTATGGTGAGATTCCCAAATAGCAAACCTAATATAGTCCCCTTTTAAAAGTCAGACAATCCAAATTTTGGTTATTTTAAGTATGTTTTAAAAGTTAACAGACTTCAATTTAACAAATGTCAAATATTTTATAAGGTTTTCATGATCTACCCTTTTTAATACCCACAGTAACACATTTATAAAAACTATTATGCTAGTACACAAAAGCACAAGACTTAAAAAATGGGAAATTTGGGGGACCCAGATATTGATTACAGGAGAGTTTTAAATACAATGAATACTGAAGAAAAAAAAACTCCCCCCTTTCCAACTACCTTTTATTTACCCCGAGTGGGGTCATAAAAACCTTTCCCCCTTGTTAACAGTACTTTGGTACTCGTTGAGCCTTGCAAAACCCCGGTACCAAAGACCGAAAAAGGATGACAAGGGGGCTTGGGATTTCCATTTTTAGCTTACTTTTAGACATTAAGTAAAAAGAAAAAACCCCGGGCTTTGAAAGAAAAAATTTTTCCTTTCTATTTTTAAATTTTTAAAAAAGTTTATTTGAAAAAAAAATTGAAGTACCGGGGGGGCCCATAAAACCAAATACAACCAAAATTGTGTAAATTGCAGTCAATACCAAAGTTTTCGCTCAGTATGGTCCTCACACAGGCAGCAGCAGACGGGTATCTCAGGGGTTCTTGCTTCTCTGAGAAGTGATTAAAGAATGAGAAGTGATTAAAGAATTTCATCTTTCTCACCCTTCAGATGGAGTAGTCTCAAGGCACAGATTATGGCATTTTCTACTTTGCCAGCAGGACTGAACTTCAGTTGTCCACAGTGATCTCCTGAAAATAATGTCTACTGTTAACAGTAGGTCTAGGTAAATATTAAGACCTAGATGGAATGCTAAGGTCTATATAAAATGTTAAGACCTAAGTAACTGGTACCTGGCTATCCCACTATTTTAAGGAACTTTCTCATACATTGTTTCTGTTGTTACTAGGAAACTTTCTCATGCTCAAGTTGATTACATATCCTGTTATGTTCTGTACTCTTGAAATTCAATCACAATAGAAGTCAGTAGAACTGTTTTGTATAGTTACCCACAATAAGCTGGGACCCAAACTAAGCACCCAGCACTTCCTGAACCTATGCATAAGCTTTTATCGTATTTGCCTTTATAAGTTGTGCCTGAGATGGACCCCAACATAAGAGAAACAGTTGCATCTATTTAAAATAAGACTTCCATTTTGAGTAAGAGTCTAATAAAGTTTGAATTTCCAAGACATCCCTAGGAACTAATATCCTACTTGGCAGAAAAGACATGTACGTGGGTAAATGACATCCTGGTTAGCAAGTTACGACATGAAAGTTAGACAAGTCCCATCCTGGTTGATGAGTTAAGACATGAATGTTACACAAGGCAAGTTCCCTGCCACCATGGAATATCCCAACCAATGGAAGCAGGATAAACATACAACAAAGACATGTTCCTAAGGAAATCCCTTATCCTTAAGTTCTGATTGGTAAAATAACTTGGCACAGAGGTTTATAGATCTCAGGCTTAAAAAGCCCTGCAGGACCTTAACTCAGGATCATGTTCAGCTACTGAGCCTGAGTCCTGTCCCTGATTGATCAGTCTTTGGTTGTGGTGTTTCAGTACTCCATCCCTATTTGACTAACATTGGTGTTTAGTTTGTGCAGCAATTCCCAGACTCCAACATCTACTATGGTTTTTTTTTGTTTTAATTGTATTGTAGAATAAAATTTATTCTAGCTGATGGTAACCATCTCAAAATAGTGAGAAGCACAGGTGAATCACAAAAAGTAATGAAGAAACATCTCCTTTGCATCTTCTTGATCGCTGTCTCGGTTTCATTGGTCAATAAATCAGATTGCCCATTATCAATAATTCACCTGAATAAAGAAACAGAAATGTGTATGTTCTCTAGGATTTGTGAACAATGTATAAATGTAAATTCTTTTCTTCTGATATATCATGACTCCGAATCTGCTCTCAAAGGATTAACTATTTCAATACATTTAAAATGTGTGAGTAGTTAAGGATTTTTTTCTTCCTTTTCTAACTTCTTATTTAATAGCTTTTGTTACATTAATTTTGGATTATATCTATATGTAAGTGGCCCCTGGTTATATAATTCCAGGGTAGAACTAACTCTGAACTCTACACTTAGAAGTTGCAACTAAGCCCTTCCATTTAGCTGTTTCATTGACAATCCTGATATAATATGGCTCAGACAACCTTCATCCATTGCCCCATGATGCTTCTCTGACAGGTTAACACATCTTCCATTATAAAACCTTTCTATCAAGTTTTACTTCCAACCAAATCGTGTTTCTTTTTAGTTAAACTCTTACTAAGCTATTGAGTGTAATTGAAATAAAACCTACGTTTCTTCCAGTTCGTAATGTTCTGTTGTTGATTTTTAAAGAACGAGTCTAAGGGGTTAGTGTGGACAACACTATTTTTATACTACTACTGAAAGGTCAGTGGCATTTTTAAAAAAGTCCTGTTAACATTTCCATGAACAGGAAAAACACAACGCTGAGTAAAACTGTTAGCACTCAGCGTGCCTCAAGGCTACGGTGTCATCTGTGCTGGGAAATCACCTTTTCTCAGCTTTGTATGAACAGTTAAAATGGGGAAGGATAAACTTCACATGGGAATATCTTAGGTGAACCACCTAAAGGATTAATTTGAAAAGTCATAGCTCTTTGGTACAAACCTGTGTATGTGTTCATGTGTGTTTGTTCATATGGGATCATGGTTTGTTTTTTTTTTTGGTATGGGAGAGTGTGTGTGTATTCATGGGTAGGTGTATGTGTATATGTATGTGTGTGAGTTTATGTGTTCATATGTGTGAGTATATTTGTGTGTGTGTGATGTGTCTGAGTTTGTGTTCATATGTGTGAGTGGGAGTGTGTTCATATTTGTAAGTTTGTACGTTGTATGTATGTGAGAAAGTGTGTGTGTTTATATGTGTGGGTTTGGATTTAAATATTTCAGTGTTTTCGTTGTTTACCACTCTGTACACTAGGCTAGCTGACCACAGGGTTCCAGGGGTTCTCTTCTCTAACTTCCATTCTGACGATTAAAGATACATACTGTGACATCTGACCTGGGAACCTGAACTTTTGTCCTCACAAATGTGCATAGCAAACTTTATAAACTGAGCTGTTTCCTCAGCCCATGTACACACTCTTTATTGTTGTATGTTGGTGAGATGAGAAATATACAAAAAACCTTGTCCAGTTGGTTGTGTTGTGAACTGAACTTGCCATCCTTTTCGCGGAATACCATCTCTGAGTAATGAAGTGATTGACCCACGAATTATGTTGGGATGGATTTAAATCAATCTGTCAGTTAAGGAAACCAGAGGAGAGTATTTGCTGTCAGTATTAAATTCAAACTCTCAAATAAACATTAGAATTTTAGCATTTTAGAAAAATCTTATCCATTACTGTGAACTTGATAGCATCCTGGTACCTAGAAACTTTCTGGTGGTATTAGTCACCATTTTAATGGAAATTACATTTTAACAAATGTGATTCTCTTTGATAATACTTTATGAACTATGCCAACATTTGGAAGACTTACATTTTACAGTGAGCCAGTACTTTCAAGATGAACAACAAATGATGTTCCAAGCAATTTTGATAAAAGATACATTTATACTTCAAGATACATAAGTGCACACAGAACAAAAGATTGTAAAAATCACTGATATGACCTCAGATTACTGTTCTCAGCCAATATTTAAAGAGGCAATAGGATAAATGGATATAAACATTTATTTTTAACTCAGAAGAAGTGTTCAGTGAATGATAGGGACATATGAACACATACACAGATGCATGTGCATATATACACAGAAGTATACAGATAGACACATAAACGCAGAGGCATGCACACATGAGTATACAAATATACAGAGGCCTGCTCAAATAGACATGCACATGAAACTGAAATTAAACATTCTATCTAGCCTGTATAAAAGACACACAATCCAGGTATTTTCTTTACAAGCCATAAGCCTAGATTGGGCAGATTTGGAGCCATTCTAACTTATTTCCCAGACATAATGTCCCTTGTTACTTGTTGTCTTTCCTGGCCACATGCTCAAGGTCCATCTCCTGTCATGGTGTCTTCCTTTTTTCTCTGTGTCCTTTCTTCTTCTCCCTTTTGTCTCTCCTGAGACTCATCACTCGATTCTCAGGTCCCACTTTTCTCCCTCTACTGCCCAATCACAGGTTCTAGCCTTTTACTGACCAGTTAAATTGGGGAGAAAGGTTTACATAGCATCACCTGGTGTATGTGAGGATCTACTCACTGGGGACAACCAGACCTTGGGAGCCAGTATTTAGCATTAGAATACATAGCAGCATCAGGACAACATACTACATGCACATATACAGAGGCATGTATAGTCACATACACACAGATATATGCACATATACATACATAGAGGTATATGTACATATTTAATGCACAGAAGAATGTATACACATACATACATAAAGGCATGTATGCATTTACATGGATAGAGACATGTTCACATATTAACAAATACATAGAAGAATGCACACATACATATATACACAAAGAGACATTTGCACATACATATTTACATACACATGAGTCATCTTTGGAGGGGGTAGCCAAAAGTTAGAAAATTTGAGCATAGAAACAAATAATGTCTCTAATAGATTCCAACCACTATTGCACCATTGACTAAACTATGAATCATGGTTCCATAAAGAAATAATCTAATAAATTAACTGTCCTTTGAGAGGCTCTACCCAGCAGTTGACTGAAACAGATGCAGATACCCACAGATAAACATTGGATGGAGGTCGGGGACTCTTATGGAAGAGTTGGGGGAAGGATTGAAGGCCCTGAAGGGGATAGGAATTCCACAGGAAGATCAACAAAGTCAAGTAATCTGGCCTCCTGGGACCTCTCAGAGAGTGAGCCACCAACCAAAGAGCATACAAGGGCTGGAATGAGACTCCCCCTACCCCGGCACATATGTAGCAAACAGGCAGTTCAGTAGCCGTGTAGGTCCCACAACAACTGGAAGAGGGGGCTGTTCCAAAAGCCGTAGACTGACTGTTGAATCTGTGTCCCCAACAGGGCTGCCTTGTTTGGCCTCAGTGAGAGAGGATGTATCTAATCCTATGGAGACTTGATGCTGGGGTGGGAGGGATATCCAGGGTTGGGGGATACAAAGGGTAGGCCCACTCAGAGGAGGAGTAGATGGGGAATGGGGAGGGGCTTCCAGATGGAGGGACAGGAGAGGGGTAGTATTTGGGATGTAAACAAACAAACAAATAAGAATGGCAGATAGCCATTTTGCCCAGAAGACTGGAGAGACATGCTCAGTAAGTGTGATGGTCCATCTTGTACTGGAGGAAAAACCAAAGAAATGAGAGTAAAATATGAATGTAGGATTAGAAAACAGAATGAATGTTAATTTTTAATAATTGTACTTGTGAGGATTTCTTATTCTTAGACAATATTAAGATATTTACAAGTATGAGAAAATAGTATTTTCTATTTATTCCTAAGTAAACATGCTTATATATCTATGTTGATAAGAGAAAAGAGGGGACAAATATAGTAAAAAAAAGATATAATTACTGTGAACAGTTGCTAAATAGGGCTAATGTATGCATACAATTCCTTGAATTATTATTGTAAATTTTATCAATTTGAAATTATGTTAAAATATACAGGTATGTTGGAAAGTTCTAAAATAAGAGAAAGTTTTGATGTAGCATGGAGATATCTCTTTAATTAAAAAGCAACCAGAACCCTAGTTTAGACTATATTTCTAACTTCCAGTGTCTGTCTACAAAGTTGTTGAATCTCTTACCTGCATCAGTAAACAATGAAACTTCAGGCAAACATGCTGACATTTCTAAACTCAAGAATCTGTATTTGGGAGAAAATCAGGCTCATATATAATTTATTTTATGAGACTTTTTGAAGTATTGATAGTCCTTTATATTAATCCATTTCTCTGAGCAAACAGTGGCATTGTGTAACTTTTGTAAAAGTCTCTGCCTTCTCAAATCTCTCTCAAATATTCCCTCAGGAAAATGAATAGAGTACAGGGAAAGTTGCATTATCCTGATGTCTGACCACAGACTGAGATCAAGAGCAGTTGGTTACTACAAAGGGTCCTTTTATTGTTGAAGTCTTGAGATGAGCCAGGTCATGTGCCCTCTACATCCATTAAACTCCAGACACATCAAATTGAAGATACTGCAGTTCAAATTAGAAGCTGACACTTTTAAAGAAAAGGGATGAAATTGAGAGACCATTTTTGCATTCGACTAGTGGAGACTAAAGTAAAATACTGAAATATTAGACATATTGGCAATATTCACAGTTTACAGAAGTAAAAAAAAAAAATGGGGGGGGGAGGGGTCAACAGAGTGCTTTGATACTGACAAGTTTAACTAAGTTTATTTCCAGAACGACATATTGTTTATTTTTTCTTTCATCATATTTCTGCTTATAAATGTTCACTGAAATTAGGTAGAATATTAGAAGAGAAGTAGGTATGTGGTATTTGCAATTTTATAATGTTTACCTCAGATCTCGAGTTATTTAACTCACAAGGATTTAAAAAATTGCCAGAAACTGTGACATCCACCATGCTTTGGTTGTACTCACCAGGATTCTCCAGAGAAACAACAATTTCACAAATGTGCATACCCACAGACACAACACACTCATAAACATATTCACCCTGAGAAATTGGCTACTGTAATTACAGAGGCTGACAATTCCTGTGATACACTATATACCCACAGGCTGGAGGTACAGAAAAACAAGAGGTAATTGCCCATCCAATGGCAGACCAATGTCTCAACACAGGCAGATGTCTCCTTTCACTTCCTTTGATTTTCTTGAAACTCTTTATGGCACCGTGAAGTCAACACACAGACTTAACTATCATAGTGGCTACAGTTTCTTCTTGGTCCAAAAGCATAATACAGCTAACATCATTCTACTGGGGCAAAGACCCTGTTTCCCATGGGGCTGTGACACATTCAAATATATGAACATGTTGGAGAATTGCTGTAGTTGTGATGATATGGTTTGAAGGTAAAGTGTCCCTCCTATCCCTCCACAACTCTTACGCATGAATAACTGGTCCATAGTTACTGGAATTGTTCTGAGACTTGTGGAACCTTTGATAGATGGAGGCTATTCGAGGAAGAGGGTCACTAAGAATGGGTCCTGAGGTTTACATTCCTTAGTTCTGCTCCAAGAAAATCTTTATCCCCATCTTGATCCTCTGAGATGAGAGGAAGCAGTTGTCCCACACTCCCTTCACTACAGAGATACCCACCCAAGGGTGGGCTGTACTTCCTCAAACTGTAAGCCAAAATAACCTTGATCTGCCTTAAATTATTTTTTTTCTCAGGTATTTTGTTACAGTGAAGAAAAAAAAAACATCTAGCTAACACCTTTGAGATATAAACCTTATGTCACTTTTCCAGAACGGCTGTTGCAATTAACAGTCAGTGACAGTGCTAGATCACTGTCACATCCTCACCAACAGGAGACATTACTGGTCTGATCTGGCAGGCAAGAGAAAGTTGAGGCAGACAAAAACCTCTTCACAAGTTCAACTCCAAACTTGTCTAAGATAAAACATCTCCCTGAAGCTGAGAGAAAGTTGCTCAAACAGCACAAACTGGAACAGCCAAGATGCCTGAGAGAAGAGAAGTGAATAAATGTAGGCTTTTCATTTGTAGCAAAGTATTTTTTTACCCTAGGAGGATTCTTGGTGTGGGCACCAGGCCAGAATCCAGAGTCTGCTTGGGGAAAAAGGCAGGGAAGAGGCAAATGAGAGACTTCACAGTTCTGTAACGCCGGGAAAACAAAAGTGAAGATGTAAAGGCTCCAGCAAAAGCTGATATATCTATCAACACGTTTTACAGACTCTGAGACTGTCGAGTAGGCAGCAGGGAAGCTGATGAAAACATCTAGAACAGAATTGCCTCAGTCCCATGCTGTGGTGTGGACTTCCGTTAGAGGGCAGGACCCATCAAGAACTTGGATCCTTCTGAGCAGCACTGGCCTCAATTCCAAGATTATGTTCAAAGAACAGAGGAGGATCAGAAACATGTAGGAATATTTCTTTGCAAAGGTTGCTTCAATTCTGTACAATTGGCAAATAGCTACAGTGTACACTTCTCCCCCCCAGAAAAGTAAG
Source organism: Mastomys natalensis (assembly GCA_021653895.1). NCBI lineage: Eukaryota > Metazoa > Chordata > Mammalia > Rodentia > Muridae > Mastomys > Mastomys natalensis. The sequence goes on from JAJTUV010000084.1 coordinate 9,422, forward strand.
AACTCAGTCTAAATGGATGCTCTCCAGGGTTAAAGAGATGGCTCAGGAGGTAAAGTATAAGCAATGTGACCAAAGATTGAATTTCCTAAATTCACGTAAGTGCTGAGTCAGCTGTCTGTAATTTCACCCTTGGAAGAGAGAGATTTGGGAATCTCCTAGGAAAGCAGGTTATCAAGATTTTCTGTATAGGCAAACTCAGGATTTACTTGAGAGACCCTGCCTCAAAGAAGAAGGTTGAAGAGCCATGAAGGATGACCTCTTATATCAGCCTAAGCCTCCATATAAGTGTGTGCACATGTGCATACACACCCATTTACACGTATGTGAACATGTGTACATACACTCACATGAAAAGAGAAAAGACAATCTCATATGGATGCTAGTAAAATTCCTTATCTGCTAACTAAAAGATCTTTGTCACTTGTACCTTTTTCTATTATCTCTGCCCCACCCCCATCCCCTTTTGCAGAACTCGATGGTTTCATTTGATTATGAAGCACTAGCCTTCAAACTATTAAAATTTGTGCTCTTCATTTTCCTTCAGATCTTGGATGGAGTGTGGCTGACTTCCTCCATGCAGGTGCAGTTCACTCCTCCCTGCTGTCACATAGTAGGCCACCTTCAGAGAGCTTGCTGCCCCTTTAAATCTTGCTCTCCTTCTATTTTCCCTCTGGTTCCAGAGTGCAGCTTTGCCAAGGGCCCAGACAAACTAAAAAGGCTGGAGTGTTTACAAATGACCTCTTTCTCCTTGGCAGCCCTGAATTCCGATTTCTGTTTACTCAGTGTTGTGAGATTGCCAGATCTCACTTCTCTGTTCAGCTGCAGTTTACTGAGCTTCTTAACCTCTGACATTGCTCAATGAGGAATTGGCCCATGCCTACGGTAGAGTACCAGAGAACGCCGGGCTTCCTTCTCTGTGCCTCTTTATTTTAAATGACCTCGGTCTCTTAAGTCCTTGATTCCTCATTGGCCTGAACTCCAGCTCTTGTCTGCATAGTCTCCTGATGGTGCCAAGACTGCTGCCTCCCCTGCCCTCTGGCAGACACTTTCTCCCTGGCTTTGCAAACTCTCAATCAGACAAAAACAAACAGAAGTCCCAAGAGGAAAGGAAGACGGAGAAGTTGAGTTCATCCTGAGGATGGAACTTTTTCTCAGGTACCTTAACTCTCAAATGTGGCTAACCTGTGCAATATCCCACTGTCTTAATGGAAACATATTTGTATATATATATTCTATGTTCCAGTTAATTCCTCGCACTACTTTTATTCTCATATGAACATGCCAATCTGTAGAACCATGAAGGGACAACCTTGTTTCTGGTTGAGCACTGGCTGGAAACTGCTAGAGACCTCAGGTGATCCTGAGGGGGCCCCAGGTGAGGCGTAGGTAACCCTAAGGGACGGCATGTGCTTTGCAATGCTCCCAGACTCCAGGTTCATGACATGAGGCCGCAGACCTCCATAGAGTGGGGTCCTTCAGTCACATAGGACAACAACCACCAGCCCTTCCACAGGTAGAGGGCGTGACTATAGGCCACAGAGCCTCAAGACAGATCTCCATATTAATGAGATAAGAGGTACCTAAAGGCCAAACCTCAGATCTGCCCAGAGGAAACGGGGTAGCGGGGAGGTATAGTTTTCATCTATTTTCTGCCATGACAATAAACATCTTAGGACCATGGACTATTTTTCTTCTTCAGGGTCCGCCGTGGAGAACAGTGGAGCAGGCCTTCGTCTATAGAACCACTGTCTAATCTCCCCCAGAATCTCTGCATTCCCTGCCACCCAAGCCAAGGGAGCAGCTGCCACACAGCCAAGCTGACTCTCAGCCCCTGGGACCCAGCTGAAGCACTCTCCCCTATTCCCTTCAGCTGTGGCCAAATCTAGCTCATAATCATTCTAAGTCCTTCCGCAGCTCCCCAGCAGCATCCAGGACCCAAGAGCCTGAGAACCAGCTGGTCCTAGCTGCCTTTCCGCCTGGGGACCCCCGAGCTCTTACCTCAGACTGCTGTTCCCATCCCCAAGGAGCCGCATAGGGCGAACACAGTCAACTTTCTCCGCCTCTGTCTCTCTGAGCAGCAGCCCTAGCCCCTTGGGGGTGCGGGCAGGGGACCCACACATCAACCCACCCACACTACAACGCAACACCAACCATAGCCCCACATCATATTTATGATTTACTAACCATAAAAGTTACTGTTTCCATTTTACAAGTGAGTTAGACATTTTACAGGGGGTCACATGGGTGGCAAATGGTGGGTAGCAAGCCATGAGTTCTGATTTTAAGTTTAGTCCTTTTTACCACATCATGTGACTCCAGGGTCATTTGACCAATTTGTGAATATATTGCATGAGAAATTTATAAAAGAACAGTATATTTTTGGGTGGATTCTTTTAGAATAAACTCGAATATATATCTATTTAAATATATAAACAAATACTTATATGTTACATTGCTAGATCAATGTTTCTTCTAATTTGGACCTCACACAAAAGAAAATAACCACAGAAGCAACATATTTCCAAGTGAGTTAGCCTTCATGTTAATTTGAACATTTTGAAAAACAACCCATTTTCATGACAGTCTAATATTTGGAAATCTATATGTATGTGTACACATACTTTGCAAATAGAAATAGACTATTTCTATTTAATTTTGACGTGCTTTAATATTTGAAATAACCTAAGAGGTAACATTGATCATCACTCATTAGATCACAAATATTTGGCTTACACTAGGCTCTAAGGGGATATTATATTATTCCTTTCATTTCATAAAGAAAGAAGACAGAGTTTAAAGATATATTAAAAATAAGGATTCTTCACATATGAGATAGTAGTCTTAGGCAGATGGGAATAATTTCTCTAGGTAAACTTCAAGCTAAGACTTGAGGTAAGGGAGAGATTGACCATAGGAGAACTGCCCTGTACACTGGAGCCAACATACATGATATCTGTCAGCCACCAGGAGATGAACAATGTGTATACACACACAGACACACACACACACACACATATACATACACACACATACATACATACATACACACACACACACACACACACACACACACACACACACACACATATATATGTGTGTGTCTTTGTGTGTGTGTATAAAGCGAGACCCCATTATACTTTAAAAGTAATGAAATTCTGCAGAAAATAGATAGAATGGGGGAGTATAAATTCCAAATAATCTCACTTTGATATGGAAGCTAAAACTTTTGATACCATAAAGGAATAGAAAAATAGTGATTATTAGAGTAATAAAAGGGAAGAGAGGAGCATGGAGGGATGGAGAGACTGAATAACACAGGTCTACAGGAGGATGAAGGTCTAGCTTCTTCAGCTTAGGTGGCTGCTACAGTTTTCAGAAACCAATGTCCTATAAATTCTGTAGAAGAGAGGAATCTGAAACTTCATTACAGAAAGAAATGATAAATGTTAAACATATAGGAAATGTAGTTATCTTGGCATCATCATTATGTATACATTATGTGAAATATGTGTATTGAATTATCATGGGATAGATAGTCTGTACATGCGAACAATTTTTAAGCGTCCTTGCAAGAGATTTTTTTTTCCAATTTGAAACTTCCATCTGTGTGTGTGTGTGTGTGTGTGTGTGTGTGTGTGTGGTGTAACACAGTGCACATGTGGAAGCCAGAAGACAATACCCAGGAGTCTGTTCTCCTTTTCTACCATATGGGACCCTAGGTTGCCTTCAGATCTTCAGGATTAGTGGCAAGGGCTGAGCCATTTTGTTTGACTCAGATTGTTTTTGAAAAGAGAAAAAAGAAAAGAACTAGAAAGGTGGGTCTGAGGTGGGTCACGGTGAAACCCAGCTGTGAGGAAGACTTCTGGCATCTGAGAGCATTCAGAAGCAAATATCTTTCTATTTTACAGATGAAAAGGGTGAGGCTCAGTATGATTGAATTGCATGGAGGTCTAGAGTTTGGGGCTGTCAGTGAAAGGTGTCTTCTCTAGTTCACCCTCCCTACAGCTGCCCTTGGTGCTCTGGCATGAACTGACCATGGCATAGGCTGGTAAGCAAGGTCTCACTATGGAGGAGGCTCCTTCACAGCCATAAAAAAACCAAACCAAACAACAACAAAACCCACTGTGAGCCCGAGGGAAGGAAGAGCAAGAGATCTTTAAAGGTAGGAGATGGTGATGAAAGACAGATAAGGAATACCATAGTCAAGCATCTGCACAGCATTGCCTTCCAGTAGCTTTGAATGAATGTCTATGGAAAGGGGGTGGGAAGAGAACACTACTGAAGACCTGCTCTGAATTTGTAATGTGAAAAGACTGGACTGAAGCATTTTTTTATTTGACCAGTCTAAAAAATACAGGAGAAAAAGTTTAAAAACAGATGTTTTATTGGCAAGAATGAGGAAGCAATTGTGAAGAGTTGTGGGTATTTCTTAGTAGGTTAAATCAAATCAAAAGCCTGTACCAGATAATCTATTCCTGTGGTCATTATTTAATACAAACAAGATTGTTTTAATGACATTTCATAAAGGTAAGCCCTCTTGGGTTTTTTTACTTCACGTTCCAGCAACTTGAGGCAAAAAATAGACTGTGATAGAATCACAGCTTTGCTTTTACTGGGAACCAAAAGGACACCTGTGTGGGTCTCAGAGCCCATAGGAAGGAACAGCAACACAGAAGGGCTGTGCCATTTTGAAAAGAGGATCGTCCCTCAGACACCTGTCAACTGGCCTTTGGGGAACATTACTGCAGTTAGAGATATTTGGAGATGTTAACGTTCTAACAGGATCCATTAACGGTAGAAAACAATACGTTTCTTGGGACATTGATAGATTCCCTGGATAGCACAGGCCCCGAAGCCCTATATGCAGGTACATGCCACTTAAGGAGTGTGATTTTTTTTTTGGGGGGGGGTTCCTTGGGTGGTTCTTGAAGCTTCTGTTTATACCATTTTCCTTACCTGTCTTCTTTTCCTTACCCTCCATCTGAAGTTATAAAACAACATGTAAACATCTTTTCCCCCTCTTCTTCCCTCTCTCACCATAGAGCATTTATTTGTTACCAGTAAATCCTGCCACTTTGTGTACTGCTCCTTCTTACATGCACTGTTGCTAGCCCAGTGCCAGATGGGGGAAACATCTGAACATTCAAACTCTTCTGGACCGAGACTCATGCAAAGGTGGCCATACCATTCCAGCCATACCCTCTACCCAGACAATAATGATACAACTGTATGAAGCTGGCCATCTGTCATCAGGTGATTCTGTCACTGACATCATTATTTTGCTCATCTTCTCCAGGAACTCAGCAAATCACTGATTTGGGATTTCAGAGTCTTCTATAACTGATGCACAATGGGACTTGTCATAGCATCAACCTCCTCAAGCATCTCACAGAGCAGCAGAAGGAGGAGTATTCTGCTCACCTTCTTCCTCTGTCTGCATGGGATACACCCCAACCAACACCATGGCTCCTAGAGGTGTCCTCTGATGCAGTTGAGGAGTTTTAGAGACAAGCTTAAGGGTTCCATCACCTCACAGGTAAAGAATGTATACAAGAGGGACATTTTCCCAGCATGTTGTCACGTGGGTCAGAGTGTGCTGTCAAATGCTTGGAGTGTGAGTGTTTAGGATGAGGTAACACTGGAGAAAGAGAGGTCTGCCTTGACTATATGAAGCACAGTGGCTTTTCTGAATTTGCTATTTGGTCTTCATGCAGGGAGACAGAAATACCAGTGACAGCGTCACTGTTCCTAGTCTCCATGTGCAGGGCTGTTTGCCAGCTGAGTTTCTACAGTCAAGTCTCCTAATCTTCTACAGGGATGCTATGACCTTTCTTCAGAGTTAAGTACAAGAGCCCAAGTTCAAGAAAAAGACCAATGAGCTCCAGTGTCTCTGAGCTTTCCTCAGAGGGATGAGGAGATAGATGAGGAAAGATGTCTCACTATTCCCTGTGCTGGTCTCCACAGTTGAACGGATTCCTAGGTGAATGTGGAGTATGTGGCCATTTTACTGGCTGGCAGCTCTGGTTCCTAAAGCTTAAACATGTTAACCAAATTCAAAATTTCAATAATGCCCATACATTTATTTAGGGTTGTTTATATGAATTTTTGAACTTGGTTACTCATATAAACAACCCTAAATGCATTAATGGGCCTCACACACCCAAAGGCCATGGATATAGAAGGAGACTAATCAAGCAGGAGGACTTGAGTGGGGGAGAGAGAGAGGGCAATGGTGACTGATCAAAGACTTCATATACATATATGAAAATGTAATATGCATATGTACACATGAAAATGTCATTCTCTTGGTATGTATACTTAACACACGTATGGAGCAAAACTGGACAGAATTCATAGTTGAATGATTTACAAACTGTAAGCTTCATATCTCTTCTGTAAATAATGCCAACAAGTAGATCTAGTAGCTTCATGCTTTCCCTTGAGAATTAACATGAATAACTAGTCTTACTGCAGTGATTGGACCACTTCCACACAGGATAGCAGGTCTCAGCAGCACACATCTCCCTTCAGAGTTTAGATCTCCAGTGCCCTTTGCGCTGAGCTGTGGGTCTTGTAGTAATCATGATGTAGACATTCACTATTGTATCTGCCCAGAATCACTTCTTCCTTTTCAGATAATCAAAGCTATTCTTTTTACTATTATAAATGCTTCTCGAATACCTTGGGTATTGTGAGATGTCAATTATTGGACTCATGAGTTGCTAGTGACAATATCTAAGAACACAGGAAGAGGCTATACCTTTGGTGCAGGAATGTGTTGCAAGCAAGACTGAGGTAGGACAAACATAGGAGATAGCTTGGCTTGAGCCCCCTCATTTGGTTTGGGATTATGCCTACTATCTCTTATAATAATGCACTTGGCAATCTAGTTTCTCCTCTCATCTGCACATACTATATATATATATGCACCCCCTTCCCAATTTACCTAGGGACCTCAGAAGCCCCTCAAGCCTCACCTGCATTGGGATACTCCTACTGCCATCTCTGAACAATGGTAGAAGTTTCCTTTCCCTCAGTAACAATCAAATTTCAGACACTTTTATTCAAACGTATTCTAGTGTACTCAGTATGAAGAATAAAAGGGTTGATCTGGCCCAAACTGGTTTTGTGTCCATAGGAAGTAAGGCAAAATTGTGTCCTCTACTGATCTTCTATACTAACCTTTTATGGAGAATCTCCCATTTACCATCTTGTGCCTGTGTCGAATTGGAAAAGCCCAAGATCAAAATTAGATGCATTATGGGAAGAAAGTTATGCACAGTAGGAAAAATGAATATATGACCTAATTTATCACTTGAAAAAGTCAAGCTATGCCTCTTAGTAACCACTCCTTCTCCAGGACTCCTTCAAAGGAATTCCTGAGTGTTGGACCCATGAGCGGTCTGCTGTCAATACTGTCAGTGTATTTCCCTGCGATCTATATTTCTTGATTTGCTCCAAATCAATTATCTTGCAGATTCTGAAATCTGTGTGAGCCATTATCTTCAATTCTTTGGCTAAGAGGCCATAGACCTGTAAATGTCAGCTCAGGCCCTGACTACTGGTGACAAGGGTATTCAGTATCTTTTGATGTGCACAGTTTGGATGGTAAAATGAAGAAGACATGTCCCATGGAGGAACTTATAAACAGTTTTTCCACCACATATAAAAATTCCATTTTTACAGTAAAACCAATCCATATAAAGTGTGATAATAAAAAAGAGAATGTAGGAAGGAGGACAAAGGGAAGGGAAAGGGAGAAGAGGTGGAGAAACACCGTCCCAATAACATGCTTTGTACTCCCAAAGCTAATCAAATGTGAAGGTTGTCTGTCTTTCTGCCTGCCTGCCTACCTATCTACTCATCAAACTATCAATCATCTATCATTTATCTATTGAGCAACCTTTCTACCTAGCTGTGTATAAATCTTTCATCATCAATCCATTGATCTATCATCCACTTATCTATCAATCTATCTACTCTTTATCCATCTATCAGTCAAATCTATTATCTACTTATTATCCATCCATCCATCTATTCCATCTATCAATCTATCACATCTATCTATGTTTCTACCTACCTATCTATCTATCTATCTATCTATCTATCTATCTATGCATCTATCTATCTATCTATCTATCTATCTATTATCTATCTATCTATCTATCTAACTAACTATAATGCCTGTCTATCAAATTTTTAGAATAGACTAAGTTGGGTTTTGTTAATGCAATTAAAATGGTCTTAACTAATACACACTTTTAACAAAAGCAAAGGCATTTGTTGGCTTTATGTGAAATTATATCAAATGCAGAACCTCCCAACACATGAGCACTAGGTATTGGATAAAGATATACTGAATGAGAGACTATGCCTAGTCAGTGAAAAGATTATTGTTCTAAGTTTCTTCACACTTCAGACATAAAACTGAGAATGACAGTCCTCTGAAATGGAAATCACTGAAAGCCAGCTTATTATGTATAAAATGTAATGCACACTTAGGTATGTTGTCAAAGTGTGACTGATGAGAGGGATCATCTACGGAATCCAATTAAAAAGACAAGGCACTTTTCAGAAAAGATGTTAGCAGCTCAGCTGGATTATAACTCGATGGAGAATGGGTTATGGTCTTGCTACAGGGGAGGGCAGGAAAGCTAAATAAAAGCAACCATCAGTGAGAAGGACAGATGTGTGTCCCCACTCTCCAACACTGGGAAGAGTAACTGAGTTAGTGTTGCAGGAAATGCTATGTATAATCAAATGCCCTGTTTCTATACTTACACACAGTCCATGACAGATGTATGTGTATAATTGGGACCAGTTTCATGAACGTGTGACCATGCAGTTGCTCTAATCCTTCACTCTTAGTGGGACTGCATTTAATATTCTGTGGCCAGCATTCTGAAATTCTTAATCTTTTTGAACGAGGTGAGGCAGGGTTTTGTTTGACACTGGACTCTACCAGTTATGTAGCTGGTTAGTCTAATTTGTGGTTAGGTTTCTTGTCAAAAAAATAATATGAGGGGACTTTGCATTATCAATTCATCTTCAATGAGTTTGTCAAATTAAAATCAGCTCAAACCAAGCATAATCCACAGTGATTCTTGGAATTTAGGTCTCAGTCACAGAAGTCAGGATCCAGCAGCTCTGTGAATGTAGTTGCTTCTTTGAAAGTCCCCAACGAAGAGGTGAAATCTACAATACCAGTTTATCCCCAAGAAAAAGAATTTTTGGGGAGGTGGAATAAAGGGAGACTGAGCCATTCAGTTTGGTATAAAACTAATCCCTCCCCAAAGGCACAACATTAACAAGCAGATATTCTTTCTTTAACACTTTACACAACCAGTAATGTTAACTTTTGTAAATACAACCTATTTCTTAGACCCTTGGATTATTTTTACATTATGCCCAGGAAGATGTTTCAAGAAATCTAACCTTTATAGCAAATAGCATTGTGCTTTATTCCTAGAACATGAATTAACAGGGAATCTACATTTTGATTCAAACCTGGTTAGGGTTACTAATGGCTGTCTGCACTGTAGCTTTGTTCTGTGGAATACAATCACTAGCTTTAGTTCAAGATGAGAACTTGACTCCCACTTTAATTTCACCTATGGAGATGTTTTTTTTATTTATTTATTTATTTATTTATTTATTTAGGAGATGCATTTTCTAAAGATGTTTATGCATTATTTAGTAAGCTACCTTGTTTCAAATATCTAAATCCGAACCAAAAAAAATATAATACATACCCAATATTATCACCAGATGCTAGACTTTATTTGTTATCCTAATTCTATTTTACATTTAGAAAATAAACATCAGTATGAATATTTAATATGAGTGTTATAACAGAGGCAAAAGGCCAGTAGTATTACTCTAAGAATGTGATGCTGATGCTCAGAACTACTTCCTTCTAATGGTACTGTTGCCTTGATGTTGTGTGCTACCTTTTCCCCCTGGAATGGGCTTATGTTTATAGGCAGCTGTCAAACAGTTCTAAGAAGTGCCTAGGAGTCTTTTTCTAAAATACCATTCTTAAGGTCGATGCTTTTGTTCAAAAACTGGATTGCCAAGTCTGTCACCTCTTTCATGATCATGTATATTCATTCTGTAGAATGAATGAGTTCATGTATAAAAATATTATCTTTTCTAAAAACAATTAATTTTATTTATGTGTATCTCTCTGTCTATCTGTGTGTACATTCATGTATATGTACCTTCCTGCTGTGTGTGTGTGTGTATGTGTGTGTCTGACGATGCACACAGAGTCTGGAAGAAACATATGATCCCTCAGAGCTGGAGTTGCAGAAATATATTTGATGCCTAGCTTGTTATCTGGGTGCTGAGATCCAAACTCTGGTCCTCGTGGTTGCTTAGCAAGCTCTCTTAACTTCTGAGCCATCCTTCAGCCTGAAGAAATTATATCTTAAGCTTTTGAATGCAGAAAACAAGCTTAGAAAAGAAAGTAACACAATCTTCATCTTAGATAATTTCCAAATATCCCAGTTATTGGTTTTATAAAATTTTAATGATAAAAATTAATTTATTCAGAAAATTTTCAAGGGTGTATGTCAATGTGTTTTCTTTCAAAGCAGCCTGAAAGCATGTTTTTTTGTTTGTTTTAAGAGAAGCCATGTATGCTTGCTTCAAGGTTTTGTGCCTGTGTACTTACTATTAGCATTTTAAAGGAATACACATTGTAAGAAGCCTCAAAGTGTTGGGATGCCCCGAGAGAGGATGGCTCCAGAGGGGAACAAACAGTTTGAATTCTAACCCATTTGAAGCAAAGACGGGTTTTCACTAACTGGAGACGTCAATGAAACTCTAAACTGGCACAAATTTCCTACTTTGTTTTATTGGCTCTAATTGTAGGATTTAAGGGGCATTTTTTTTAATGTGCTTCTGTTTAAGAAAACATCATTATCCATTTAATTCATTCAATGTACATTCATTGAGTTCTTGACCCACTGACTGCCAGTGCTAATGGAAAAATAACAATACCGCCGGCCAGGGTGGTGTTCCGTGCCAGCACCATCTTGGAGGCACGTGGCTTCAGCCGGCTTTTAGAATCTCATGCTCATCAGAAGCATGACTCTCACATTGTGTCCCTTAGCATGAGGACAGCAAACATTTTCCTCATTATTCGTGTAAATTCTAAATTCACAGTCCTGTAAAGACCTGGCAATTTACTTTAAAGGGAGAGTTGGCGCAGCCGTCTAATGAACTGAGTAGTAACTGGCATGTGCTGTTAAAATACACATGTAAACAAAATTGGAGAGATGTCTCAGTGAGTAAAGTGCTCACTGCATAAGCCTTGGCAACTGACCTGAGTTTAGATCCCTAGAACCCATGTACAATCCCTACGTGTATCTCAAGCACCTGTAATTCCAGCCCCTTCATAGAGTGAGGTCAGAGTTAGAGTCAAAGGCGCTTGGCTCATGGAGCTGGTTTACACAGCAGCAGACACAAACAGTGTAAAATGCCAGGCCTGACACTGGAGTTTGTCCTTTGAGCTCCACATGTGTGCTGGGGTACCCAGCTACTCACATAAACACTCACAAGTGTATAGGCACCATACATCACACACACACACAACACATGCACACAAACACATACACATAATTACATGGCAGATATTAGGGCTTTTTCCAAGTAGCAAGGTGCCATAAACTGTATACCTCTGCAGAACCCCATTATCAAAGTTTTCCAAAATGTTCAGTTCAGGTAGGCCAGTATATGATCTTCAGAATTCATATTAGAGAAAGCAGTTGAATGACTTCCAAGACAGAGAAGATCAGGTTCTGCATGGACATCATCCTGAGTCCATTCTTACTTGGCTTCTTAAGCAGAAGGACACATAATTTTCCACACAAGAATACCTGGAACATGGTGAATCTTTTATTAAAACTAGGAAGTGAAGAACCCACTTAAACACCCAATAGCAAACTCTAACTCAGGCTTTATGTAGAAGCACACTCAATTCTAGGCAGCAAACCACTGAAGCAGCAGAGGAGCTGAGAGAGCATAATAACACAATAATTGCATATCTAGCTAATTATTTTGTTGATGGCTTCTTTTCCTCCTCCTCCTCCATCCTCTTCCTCCTTCTTCTTTTCCTTCTGCTTACTCTTCCTAGTCTTCTTCCTCTTCCTCGTCTTCTTTCTCTTCCTCCTCCTCCTCCTCTTCTTCCTCTTCTTTTTCTTCTTCTTCCTCTTTCTTGTCTTCTTCCTCTTCCTCATCTTCCTCCTCCTCATCTTCTTCTTCTTCTCCTTCTTCTTCCTCCTTCTCTTCCCCTTCTCCTCCTCCTCCTCCTCCTCCTCCTCCTCCTCCTCCTCCTCCTCCCCCTCCTCCTCCTCCTCCTCCTTCTGGATAGGCTTGCGGTAAACCTAAGTTTAAGTGTTTTTCATCACTGACAATTAATACTTTGTTTTCTCTTAAATTATGATTCAAATATTTACTGTTTACCATAAGCCAGGCATCTCTCATGATGTACATGTTACAAAGGTTGATTTTCAAAATGAAGAAGTATTTCTGCCCCTTATGCTTAACAGAACCATTAAGTTGCTAGATGACCTCTTAGAAGAGAATCTTGTTTGATGAATGCAGAATTCAGCAGCTGTATTAGTTGCTTTCCTCTTTACTATATTCAAATACCTGAGAAAAGACAACTTAAGGATTCATTTGTGAATTGTTTTCAGGTACAGTCCATTACTATGAGGAGAGCATGGCAGCAGGAGGGTGAACCAGCTGGTCAGCAAGCAGAGAGGGAGGAATACTTGAGCTCATCAACTTGCTTCTGTTTATTATTTCTGAACCCCATCTCATGGCATGCAATTGTCCACATTTAAGATGAACCCTCTCATCTTATTTACTCCAATGTGGAAACTCTCCCAGAGAAATAGCCAGATGTTGGTATCCTATGATAATGCCCAAATGTTTTATCCTAGGTGATTGTAGATGCTGTCAAGAGTGATTAACCATCACAGTGGGTTGGTTCCTTCACCTCAAAGCTCTGCTATATTTGTATCTGTTCATTGGCTGTATTTTTTGGCTGCCTATGTACTATAACTCTACCTTGTCAGAGATACAAACAAAACTACAAATTGTGTGAGGCTTGCCCTTACAGAGACGTGGTCAATAGACATATCTGAAAGAGAAAGTCTAGAAGGCCAATGTTTGTCATATTTCAAAATAAATTATGTGGTGGCAAAAGGAATGATCTTGAAGCCAGAGATGTGCAGCAAAATGGTTGTGTGGGAAAATCACAGATTTTTACTTGTTATTACTGAAGGGCTCAGACTACAGCAGAACTGAAATCTTTAGTAACTCACCCGTCAATCCCAAGTAATTGGAGCAGAGCAAACCAAATTAAGCAAGGAAACAAGTGAAAGGTGGGTGTAACTCATCTCTGTTCCGAGAACCATCACCATGTAAATGACCACATGCCCTTTGCTTTGCTATTTTTCCTTCCTCCCTTTCAGTTCTGTCACTCACACAGATACCTGGAGGCATTCTGTATTTCCCATATAAATACTGGGTTATAGTCAAATCATTTTGAGCTACTCAAGATTATCTAAACTGGGCATTATTAAAAAAAAACACTAAATATATAAAAACTTATCCAAGGATCATATATTAAATGAAGGCGATTGGATGTGCTTTTGGTCTGGAAGGTGAAATATTTTTGCATATGAATGATTAGAGAATTTCATTTCTTGGAAGTCCAAAATAAAACATCAGACAGCATGGCTAAAATAGATCTTTTCAGCTAAACCTATTCTAAAGTTAATTGATCCTCTATTGTCAAGGATTATAGAGATCGTGAAAGATGAAACACAAGCTATTTTAGTAGTTTATCATTATTACTTGGAGTTCATCATTAAATCTGGAGACGCTAAAATATTCTTAATCAATATGTGCTTTGTACAAAGGAGACAAATGACACATCAGGGGAGTGTTTGAACATGAATTAATCGTGGTATAAATGATTGCTTTTAGAGAAAAATCCCATTGGTCTCTTATAGAGAGAAACCAAGTTACTCTGACTAAGAAAGTCTTCAGGGGAGAACCATGTATGCTATCTCTTGGGTGATACTGACTCATTGGATAATTGGATCTTGTGTCATAATAAAAAAGAGTGTTTCCCCTGGGGCAATGGTGCACTTAAACAAAATAGGTCAGAGCTATGAGTAACAGAAGTGGCAGCTACAGAAATTCAGAGTCAGCTTAGAGACTGTTGGAAACGAATTTCTATCTGAGGGGAGAGTCTCGTTTTCATGAAAAGCCAAATATTCCTAAACAAATGTATTATATTGAGTCATACCAACGCATAAGGACTTTGCAAGTGTATCAGAGTTCTGTCTCCATGCCCTAGTACATCAGCATAACAGCACAATGCAATCAGCAGAAGATGGGGGACTAATGGCACATTTGTATTATCATCATCATTTAAGATCAAATATTCTCCACAAACCAACTTTTGACTGTACTGCTGGCCCCAGCTTTGGCGTAATAATGCCTCTTTACGCTTTGAAGTCTCTCCAAGAGCATTTGTCCCGAGTCACATCTCCAGCACTACCCTGATGCAAGAGAAGTTAGGCACCTAGGAATAAGTCCATGATATGGACATTGTCAAGAGGAACTCAACCTGAGGTTGTTCTTTCCTTTACTACTTCCTGATGTTGTGTCTATTCCTACTTTCAATTGCATATAGCTTATTAGACATGGATTCTACCCCGTTTATCTTACTCTTCTTTGTTACAGATATCAGCTTCTCCAGCAGGGTCTGAATTCACCCAGATGTCACACCCTAAAGTTTTAAAAGCAAAGACTATATATGTTCTTACTCTCTGTCCCCTTGTTTTCATTCCCATGATCTCAAAATCAAACTGGCATGTCCCATTTTACTTTTTTTCACTGAGAGGCCAAAGTTACATAGCATCCCTTATGAACACGGAGTTATTGATAAGCATGTTCCAGCTTGCAGACTAAGCTCTGGTTGTTTATTGTCCTACCACATGCATACTTTATAAAATTAAGTCACTGTGAAATGTCCTTGTGGTGACTTGTGTAACCATGTTCCCCACTAAATACAATGTTGTCCTAAATGGTAAAGAAACTGCTCAGAGTTGTGTGAAGTTGGGTCCACCAGTTTGGTTTAAATGTGAATGAGACAAAGCTATACTATCCTAGGTTCACGAGTGTGGACATCTTAAATGGAGCTCCACCTGTCAGTCATTGAATCCTATGCAGTGTTTACTATATGTTGGCTAACAATGGTGTTTCGATTCCAAAACCTACTGGAATGAGAAGAATGGAGCTCAGGAGGTAGTCTAGGACAGATCAGAACACTGCCTGCAAGAGCTTTTAAAAAATATTGAGAGTCTATTAAAATTCTATCTTTGGTGTCAAAGTTTTAGGATACCAGTTATGGTAAATTATATTCACTTATGTAAAAATCAACCAGAGAGGTAGTTGAATACTAATTCAATGTAAATTGGCACCAATATGCAGGAATACATGTGAAGAATTAGAAAAAATCTTTAAATAGAAAGATAGAACATTTGAGTTCGAACACAAACTCTCTCTGTCTCTCTGTCTCTTTGTTCTCTCTCTCTCTCTGTCTCTCTGTCTCTCTCTCTCTCGGTGATCACAGACTTGTCTATGGTGTTTACTTTTTATGTCAACACTCGGAGGAAGGGGCAATAAATCCTCTCAATGTAGAGCAACTCTTTAAGGTAGGAATGAAGGGAAAGAGTTGAAAGCAGAGCAAATAAGAAAGATTATAAACTTGATCAATTTGATGGGATGAGAGGTGTGTTGGGATGGGTGGATACCTCTGCAGTAAGAGATCATGATAAACCTTGCTGACATGCTATATGAGATGATAGTATTAAGTAAGTCTCAAAGACGTGAAACTTTTTTTCTGGAGGGAAGGGAGCAGGTTTTGAGACAGGGTTTCTTGGTATAGCCTTGGCTGTTCTGAAACTACCTCTGTAGATTAGGCTGACTTGGAACTCACAAAAATCCCCCTGTTAATGTCTCCCAAGATCTGGGATTAAAGGCATGTGCCAACACCACCCAGCTTAACATTTTAAGGAAAAGACACATGGTGAATGTTACAGGAAGATCCGAAACATGAATTTACTAGAGTAGAAATGCTAAGGAAGATTTTTCATTAACCCAAGTGGGATATTGTTTTCTATTATGATAGCATTATTACTGACAAACCCATGGGCTGCTTCTTCATTCTGTGGTAGGCTTTGTTATTGAACATTTTAATGCAATAACGTCTAAAGAACCCAATTTGAGAAATAGCTCAGTGGAAGAAAACATAGAATTTACTTGATAATACAAACACTAATGCAAAAAGGACTTGAATGTGCTACAGAATTTTGAGTCTTAGCAATAGGAGAATGATGATTTTATGAATTCTGGAGATTCAATAAACTGGGGAGTAATATGAGGCCATGTCTTTTGGCCATATTGAGTGTGGGAAACTTTCCTTCAGCAAATGCAACATACAGGAAGAGTGAGCTCTGAGCTATGTCTCAGAGACCTGGACACTCATTCCCTGAAAGCCAATGTCCAGAAGGATAAAACCAGAGGCAGCAGAACCTGATCAAAGGATGGGATGAAGGGTGATCAGAGATGGGTACAAGGGAGGCCAAATGTGTGATTCAGGAGAGAGGCTAGGAAAACCAAGAGAAGGGACACTTCAAGAAGATTGGTAAAAACAAGAGAGGAAGACATCAACAGTAAAATCCACTAGCGTCAAGGAGGTTGGCTTAAGGTATAATAGAAACCCATAGGATTCAGTTAGAAAGACTATGTTGGGAGGAGTCCTTTCTCTACATTCACTATGACACCGAAAGGGAACACTGAACTGCACTGCAGGTGAATCCAATCTGCATGTAAGTACCAAATACAGGCATGCATAAGACAAGTGGATAAAATAGCTTCAGAAGTTGGGAATTTGATGGGTCAGTCTCTTGCAAGAGAGAAATTAAAACGATTTCAGTTAAGTAAAATTTGAAATTAAACTGGATGCTGGTGACTGCCAGTACAGCAACTATCTCAAGCTAGTCCCTTTTTCTTCCAGGCAGAGTTTTCAGCTAAGTCAGTGGCTATGTTTCACTCATCCCACTGTTTGACTTAGGAAGTCTGTCTCATCCAGTGTATACCTGTAGCACCGTATCCGCAGTAACATGATATAGATTTGCTGGAAACTTCTAGATTGTTTCTCCAACTAATAAAAGTAAATATAAGGAAGTCTCTGATACTGTCCTTCTCAGACATGGATGGGAATACTAGGAACTTTGGCAGCTACCTCATGACCATGAGGAGAGTAGTTTCTGTGGATGCATGGCATACCAAACCATACACAACTCTGACTCAATCCTGGGTTTTTCCTTTTATTAAGACATTGGATTTTTCTATGACTTGTAGCTGAATACAATACATAAAAATGTGAAGATTATCTCTCAGATTTTTTTCTCTTTACTCTTAATTTTCTATTATTATCTTTTATTCAGCTTTTTTTATTGTATTTTATTCCAGTAGAGTTCTTTTTTATAGCAAATGTAACTACTCTCTACACAAGTCCAAATTCTAACTTCCACTTTTGTAATTATTGTTACAATTGAATTCTCAGCTGATTAGGTTTGGGGGAGGGGCCATAAAGAGAGTATTTGAATAAAGGACTGGTCTATTATTTCCCAATTTTCCTCCCTGTAGTCACAGAGGAGATTTAAAAGGCACCGTGTGTAACACTATTCCAGAGGAATTACACAAAGCCCCAAATCTTTATATAAATTTCTCAAGCCTTTTGTTTTCATTCCCATTTTTATAGCCTTTTTTTCCCAGGCTTGGCACTCTCATTAATGCACACAAGCAAAGCCCCATTGTTCAATATGGCTCTCTAATGAGAAAGAATAAGACTGTATATCGAGAATGAAAATTGTACATTTTTATGTGGAGGTTTATAGACTATTACTTTTAATTGAAATTTGAAGTTCGTCTTTACAGTGAAGGTGGAGCAGAAAAAATCACACACTGGGTCCCTCTCTGACATAACAGACTACAGTGGAGAACCAGACTTTGAAATGCTAACAGTCACCTGCTGAAAGGTACAGATAGCTGCCCCTTGTCCTAAGAGGTTAAGATAGAATAAAGTCCTGTGTCTATAAAGAGGTCATCTATGGCGGGTAAGGACTTGCAATTATTGGGAGTTTTTAAAGTGCTAAAAATGGAAGCTGAAGAGGAAATGTATTTACAAGCTTGTGCAGGTGATGGAGATAATTTCTATTTTAGGAAGTAAATTTGCTCATTGTTTCTCCTCAGCCCTTGGGAGACCTTGGTATGCAACCCTTGGAGTTACTGCAGAATGGACACACAGTATTTACACCAATCATTTCAGCTATTATAGCAGATATATTTCATGTTAACTAAGCTTTATAAAGCAATATTATATTTCAGAGTACCCTGGAAACTGTAGCTTCAATACCTTCCTTTTACTCCATGCATTCTTAGTGGGACAACTTCTTGGGATGCAGTAGCAAAATATTAGAATAATATGTTCAAAGGTTGTCCCCATTTGCTTCTCTATTGCTGTGACCAAATTGTGACCAGAAGCAACTTGGGGAGCAAAGGGTATATCTGCATTATAGGCTTCAAATCATTAACTAGAAAGCCAGGATAGGTGAGAACTCGGAGGCAGATACTGAAGCTGAGACCAAGGAGAAAAGCTGGTTCCTAGCTGGCTCCCTCTGGCTTGCTCACCTACCTTTTTTTATAGAGACCAAGCCCTGTCTACGGATGGCTTGGCACTCCTATAGAAATGAAAAATAAAGAAAATGCCCCTCCCAGACATGGCCACATCAGGTCAATCTGATGGAGGCAATTCCACAATGAGGTGGTCTGATTTCTCTTAAGTTCTAAGGACTTAGCCAATACATATTCATGCAATATCTCTGTGGTATTTAACATTTGTTGATCAATTGGACATATCAAATGTGTTTTGTTCTGTGCAACAACAATAAGGACCAAAACAAACAAACAAACCCCAAAACAACAACAAAAAGAAACCAAAACAACCTTGGTATTAAATACACCACGAGAAGCTTCCAGAAACACTTTAGTGACCAATGATTGCTTGAGTTGCCTTTTTCAGAAATTCTTGACGCTGTGTCAAACTGAAAATATCATTAAAGTACTTGAAAGTGGAGTTGAGTGGGCCTTTCTTAGTGTTTTTATAACTACAGTTAAAGACTAAAGGCAAGAATAATGCTTCTGGTACCTCCGTGAACCTGTATGGGCAAGTGAAGGTCCAACCAGTTGTCTTGGTCACACCTCTCTCCCTCCAAACTCCCATAATCAGAAACACAGGAAGCTCTGAGGAACTCCTCAGATGCAATGGCAGAAGAAGGTCCCAGGGAGGACTCACAATGGGGAACACCTGCGATGAGAGAAACTGCCCTTCCATTTCTTATGGATGCAAACTCGGGTAGCAAACCTGCTGATTTGTATAAAGGAAAGAAAGAGAATAAAAATGAAGAAAAAAGAAGGTGAAGGGAGGAAAAAAGGAAATGGAAACAAGGAGACAAGAAAGAAAAGATTTGACCTATTTTGTCATTTTCCCAGTAGCCACTAAGAGAACTCGAGGATGAATAGGGGTTCAGTATACATTCACAGGGGAGGGAGCTAAAAGGATTTCAAAAGACCTCTGTAGTCCATCTCTCCAGCCAATAACCACGGGGTGTAGGTCTTTCCCAAGGTACCTGATACAGAATTTATTAGGTCCCCACAAGAGACGATTTGAGTTCTTATCTCATGGTGGGGCAGCCGAGGCCACAGGAAGAATACCACATCCCCTAGTTCAAAATTGGTCCATCCTTTCAACCTTTTCTACTTCTGTCTTAACCCAGGAAGCATCGTGACTGGGCACCTTGCTGCTCTCCCTCTGTGAGCCCAGAGGCTGAGCGGGGCTGGGTTATCAATGGATCTGTGAATAGACTGTCAGCTGGCAGAGACTTGATTAGTCTCCAGAATACCTGCATTTTATTGCCATCTCTGATCCCTGCAACTGAGGTCAGCAATGGGAAAGTCCAAGGGATACAACTGAAGACAGGGGACGTTCTAGAACAATTCTTTTTCCTCACGTTTATGCTAGGAGCCCTTTTTAACAAGTCAATAAAAGAGAACTGGTTAACTTTCAGTGCGACTAGAGAACTCTTCTGATTTTATACAGAAGCGCTTAAGGGTTTTTTGTTTGTTTGTTTGGTTAGTTGGTTTTTGAGACAGGGTTTCTCTGTGTAGCCCGGGCTGTCCTGGAACTCACTCTGTAGACCAGGCTGGCCTCGAACTCAGAAATCCACTTGCCTCTGCCTTCCAGGTGCTGGGATTAAAGGCGTGCGCCACCACTGCCCGGCCCGCTTAAGGTTTTAAAAAAAGCTCCACTAGAATTTAGCAGTTGTCCTTCATATATTTATAGATCCTCTTTTACAGTCTTACCTTATTGTCAATATCTTTATTTTGAAGGATTTTATCCCAAATTCTCAGACTGAATCAGCCACAGAGAACAACAAGACCCCTTTCCAATGTAGCCTGAAGGAGTGAGGTCTGTTTTAAATACTGCTTCCCACACTTCTCCAGCCAGGAACACCTTGGGAACTTTGGATGCAGTTAGAAATTCAGTGTCTTGGGTATTATGAACCGAATCATGTCCTCTTATGTGTTAGATCCTTGTAACATGACTGTATTTCACTATAGGACCTCCAAAGGAGGTACCTAAGGTTAAATGGATAATGGTGGTAATCTAATCCTTCAAAACAGGGGTCCTTCCATATGGAAGTGAAGCCATGATACTCTGTCCAATGCTGCAAACTAGAGGCCACCCGAGGAAATAGTTAGAAGGTGGGTTTGGCTTTTTAATTTTTTTATTTTTTTTTTTTTTTTTTTTTTTTTTTTTGTGGGCCAAGTTAAGAGTCCTTCCTGGAAACAACCGAAACATCTACGAGATCCTCACTTGGGGATTCTATGCTGCCAAAATGTAAAAGACAGATTTCAGAGGCCTGGCAACTCACTCCAGTTGACCAGTCTAACCTGTGTCCTATCTCCAAATATAAATAAATAAATATTTTTTAAAACCACTAAAAAATATGCAAGTTTGTCATTTGATTCACCCAGTCTGTCATGTTTTAATGTGACAGCTAGAGAAGACAAAGTAGGGAGGTGTCACTCGGGAGTCCCTAAATTGCTATGTCTGAGCTAGGTCTGAAGAACTGTGTTTTATTGATTTAATTGTTCTTTTAGGAACCAAAATGATGTTTGTGATCTGGCAAATTTGAAAGTACTGTGGTAAAGGGTCATTCTTGTGGCACTTCTGTGTGTCCTTATTTATCTTACAGTTCATCTCTTCACACTCGTGGATATTTCTACTTGCAAGACTTATTGATTGTTTTCTGTGTTAGGTGGTAAAAATAGGACAGGAAATACAAACGAGCTTTTCCTTCCTAGATTGTGACATTCGAGCAGAGGAAAGGCACTATTGAATGCCACACACTCACATATCTATGATGGTAGTAGTTGTATCCAGTATAGAATAATGTGAGATGCTTTTGGACAAAAGAGAGAGAGAGGTGGGCAGCAGGGTGGACTTTATGTGGACTTTAAATTCAGTTTACTAATAAAGTTGGAGTTGCCCCAAAGTTTGAATGAACTTCCTGAAAATAACCGAGGAGCAGTGTTTGGAGGTGAGAGGTCGGTGAAGTGCAAGACGTGACTTCTTTCAGAAAGACCACAAGGACCAGACAGGTAGGTGGAGCCCCTGATAAGAGAGGGCAGAAAATATCACAAAAAGGGAGCCAGAAAGTTAGATCAGTTGCTGTGAGGCCTAGATGAAGGATGGATGGTAGAGAGAGAGAAAGCTCTAGGTCTGTCATTTCAGTGCTGAAGGCTTTGGAAGAGGGAGAGTGAAGTAGGGATCCAGGTGACTGCAATGTGATCAAGTATTCTGCAAGAGGGCCCAAGTCAAAGGATAGAAAGCCAGGCTAAGAGTCTGCATCATCCCCTTTCCTGGGAAGACCTTAGATTTACTGCAATTGGCTTAATAATCTCTGCATCCTTTGTGATGTTTCTTTCCTGTGGGTTTTCATCCAAGATCTGCAGTGACTTTTCAAGCAAATGCTTTTCTGGGGGTGAACCTTTTGGCTCTGCCCTCGGATTCTGCCATCAGCATACAACATATGAACAATCACTTTGCTTTGCATGGTGTGTTTTGATAATACAGAGAAAAACTGCAGGAACACCTTCTCATTGATTCACAGAAACTCCTTGTGGTAGTTTGAATAGGAATAGCTCTCATAGACTCCTGTTAATGCTTGGCCATACAGAACAGCACTATGAGGAGGTGTGCCCTTGCTGAAGGAAGTGTGCCACAGTTCACTTCTTGCTGCCTGCAGATCAAGATGTAGAAGTCTCAGATCCTTTCCCAGGACCATGTCTCCAGGTATGCTGCTGCTATGTTTCCCATCATGAGGATAATGGACTAAAGCTCTGAAACTGTAAGTCAGCACTAATTACATGTTTCCCTTTATGAGAGTTGCTAATGGTCTTATCTCTTCATAGCAATAAAACTCTAAGAGACCCTTCTAGTCCATTCCAGTTACCCCTTCATGAAGAGTTAGCAAGAACATACAATACGATTCCACCTTTCAGCAATTCATCCACTATCTCTAATATAGACTGGCCTTGTCCTTTCCTCAGGATAAACAATGTCATGGGGATGTTATTGTGTTTTAGGTTGGGGGGTTTCAAGTGATTTAATTATAGTCATGGAGTGTTGGGTTTTGTGTATCTTATTGACAAATCTAAACCATATTTCTGTGTTTAATGTCCTCTAAGGAGACATTAAGGATATACTGGCTGTCCTTTCTTTTGGCAAGGCCTTGATACTAGGTAAAAATGCCTCTGATGATATTTTAGGACCATACTATTTTTGACCTTAATCCTTTCCTTTGCTGTGGTTATGGCCTGGAGTGTCTAAATTACAGGCTCTCCTGCAGTTTCAGAAGGCTAATTCGCACTGCCGTGTGCATTAGGAAGGTGGTGTATATAATATTCCACTAAGGGAGATGCTAGGAACATTAAACCCCCGCTAGTCAGCGGTCACGAGTCAGGGCTAGAACTGACGCTAGTCATTTTCTTCACTGACAAGTTTTCATTATGTGGCTTTCCCAGAACAATTTAGAAATTGATCTGCAGCTGATGGAAGCAGGGATGAATTGGGCACAGAAGTGAACTCGCAGCATAGAGAGAAGCCAAAACCAATGCTGGGTGGCAGCTTTGAGTAGCAGGGAGCAACTCCTTTTTCTCCCACTCCTCCCCACCTCCTTTCCCACAGTCAGCAGGCACCCATTTCACTCTCTCTCACCCTGGGGACATTTCTCCAGGTCTAGAGAGGTCATATAATCATCTTTCATCATCTGTTTACTTATCTCTTGCTTAAATAGATCAGAGGTTTACACCCCAGAGAAAACAACTCCTTAGGATTTGAGCACTGATAAAAAAAAAAAAAAAGAAAGTCTTTTGTTTTCCACAAAATGGTGTAAAGCTGACTGAAAATCAAAGGTACAGATCTAGTTTTGCTCTGCAAATGTGACAGGCTTGTGGATCTATGGCTGTACCTGTTACACTGAGTGTGCAAGGGTGAAGTTGGGCAATTCTAGAGGAACTGCAGAGAGTGAAATGCTTCAAAAACTGTCCCAGGGTGCCTAAAAAAAAATCTCAGCAGTGTGTTCTAGTCTGAGGAAACTTCAAGGTACTAATTGATTTGCATACTGAAAGAATTCAATGATGCTACAGTTTTGAGTTTTGAGTGTCTTCCTCAGGGTTCAGATGTTGAAGGCTTGGCCATTAGCCTATGATCCTACTAGAAGGTGGTAGAACCTTCAAGAGACAGTAAGGTTATTGGAAGGCATATACTTGAATGTCATAGTAGGGTCCTAGACTCTAAACTTCCTCTCTCTTTGCCTCCTGTCATATTAAATGAGTAGCTGCCTCTGGTATGCACCCCTTCCCGTGACTCTGGCTCATGGGAACAAACTGTCATGGACTCTAGTCTTGAAAACAGTGGCCAGTATAAACCTTTTTGATGATTTAGTTGATTGTTTGAAATATTATGTCTCAGAACGTTACCTAATACACACAATTAGATTGCTTTGTTGATTGTGGTGATAGTAATGATGTCATAACTGTGTGTGTGTGTGTGTGTGTGTGTGTTTGTTTTATAGAAAACAGGTAGAGGTAGGGGACAAAGAGATTGCCTTGACTATAGAGATATTGAGACCATAAAGATGAACTCGGAGCTACCATAAAAATAGGAGTTTATAAAAATCAAAACAGATTGGTTTTTAATCTCCATTCTACTTGCTTTTTGCCAGTCAACACCCACTCAGTTCACTGGAACTGGTTAAGACATCACATGGTATGTCTTTTCCCATAACAACAACGTAATAGTGATAATCATGGGTAGAACTGCTATCGTGGGCAAGACAAAGAGCCAGAGGCTTTTTTGATATAGAGCTAGTCAGAAACTGATGAACATGGACTTTGCATAATCACAATATACAATGTAAATGCAGCTCAGTGGGGAAATTTCATTCTCACGTTTCCTGGATTGAAGAGAATCATCTTCACATGCACTAGAAGTGATTGGAAAGTTCTTGAGGTGGACCCTAAAGGCAAACCAACAACAGAGCCTAATCTTCTTAATCCTGCTCCTATTGATTGAGGCTGTCCCGTCTATTGGACAGCTACTCAACCAATCTGTGGCTGGGCCCTGTTCTGATGGGACTTTCATCTGCATTGTTCTATAACTCCATGTTCCACAAGACAAAAAGGATTGGGATGTCTGCATAGAATACAACTGAGAATATTATGAGAAATGATATACCACAGTATAAGGAATTATCTCTCACTTTATAAACCCAGTTCTGAGTCTTCATACTTAATACAAGGATGCAATATACATATTCCATCACTGAGTTCAGAGCCAATTTTCCCCATTTGATCCAAGCAAAATATTGTATGCAAATTAAGCAATCATTCTAGCCCTTCTTAGGTATTAGTTTTTTTCATTAGTGAGACAATATACTGGGCAAAAGCAAGGTTAAGAAAAGAAGGAAGGAACAGGAACAGTTATCAAGGAAGAGAGTCATGGTAGTGGAGCTGTGAGGTGATTGTTCTCATAGGAATTGTAGTCAGGAAGTCAACTATGGCAAATGTTGGCATTGAGCTTACTTATATTTTTATTCAATTCAGGACTATAAGTCATGGAATAATTCTACCCACATTCAAGGAGATCATCTCTCTTCATCGAGACCTTTTGGAAACTACCTAGAGGTACATTTTTAGATTGATTCTAGATCCTGTCAGTTTGATAACAAAAATTAATCAAGATGTCTCTCTGGTTAAGGGCTTAGAGGGGAATTTGGTATTCTTGGCCAGTAAGCAGTATAACAAACAAAAGACAAAGAAATTGGTTGAAATTATTTCTTAACTGAGTTTTGATTTTCTTATTTGTAGAGAGTAAAGCACTTGAAGCCGAGGCATTTCTTTAAAGAAGTTTTTCTTCTACCTATAAATCATGTTCATGGTTGAGTAACCAGTGGAAGACAAAATAATTGCCTGGGTAGTCTCAGTGCTAGATCTGGAAACATCCCAGAATCTCTTTGTGGACTTACCAAAGAGGATTTGAAGATGAGATGGAAAGAACCTAGAGGAGAGTGGAGTGAGCTGAAGACTCACCAAGCAAATTTCATCCCCACTACATGGTCCAAATGGTTTTAGCCTATGTCCTTGCCTTCTCCTAAGACTAGAGTTTTGATGTGGATTGGTAGATTGCCTTCAAAGCAGAGCACCTCTCTCTTAACCTGATTTGAGCCTGTGTAACTACCTGAGAAGCACTAGCATTACCTGAAAGGAAGGCTACTCATTCAACATTTCTTGGGAGAGTAAGTAAATTAAATGAATGAGTGAATCTAATATCGAATGCTCGTCAAAGAAGAATACTCATTCGTAGGAGCCAGTTTTAATCTAAAGAGCAAAACACTTCATATTACCCAATTGTACAGAGGAGTTACATCTTCTGATAACGAGGTGTAAATGGACCTCCTAGAAGCTACAAAACCTGATCAAGGTATCAATAATATTTGGAGATGACTATTAGCCATGGGGACATAAAGTGTTTTGTAATATTCAATACTGATAACTGCAAGTAAGTTTTCCCTTTCAGAGCTCTTAGTCCTTCTGTCTAGTTAATCTCTAGGGCCTCTAAACATAACTGAAGAAGACCAAAATACGTAAAGATTTTTGAAGTCAAACACTTGGCTGGGGAGATAGCTCAGTACAACAGCTTGAGTATAATCTTCAGATTCCATGTGAAAAATGTCAGACACAGTGATGTACATTTCTAATCCAGTGCTGGGGAGCTAGAGACAGGGGCATCCCTGGAGCTAGTTACTTACCCAATAAGTGAGCTCAGACTAATGAGAGACCTCACCTCAAAAGAAATGGATGGTGTTCCCGATGTCATTTTCTGACCTTTCAAACACACACACACACACACACACACACACACACACACACACACACCCCTCTACACCTCTCAAACACTCAAATGCATGGTATTAAAAATAAGCCTATTAAACTGTAGACTGCTTTAAGGAAATACCTCTCCTTACTTTGGAGATCATGCCTCTTTATTGAAAAGGAAACTAAGGGAAGTTGGTAAAATACATTGTTGAAATTAGATAACAAATAAGACAGTGATTGTTAGGGCATTTTAAAAAGATAAATAAAACTTTTCAAAAGATAATGTTATAATTATTAGTAAGTTTTCACCAGCTTTTGGATTGTTTTAATTGTGTACTATTTAGGGTCAGATAGCTTCTTGCTTGTATTCTCAATGATGGCTATCTATTTTATGCTAAAGTTAATCCAATTACATGTGCAGTAATATAAACACTAACCTGTGGGTTCCATGTTTGCCCAGGAGCAGACCTGTTTTGGGTAGGAAGTGAACTGCGCAGGTTCTTGTGAGTGAAACAATTTTGATGCAGAAAGAAAAATCAGTTTTTGTTTTTATTCTTTTGGTTCATCTTTGTAAAGCCAAGTAAAAACTTCTTAGACTGAATATAAATGTCTGCAAGTAGCACAGAATTTAATGCCTTTATCATTACATTTTGACTATATTTAATTTTGTTCCAAAACTATGTGTCAGAATCTTTGGCTTTTGACCTAGTCTATGAAGCTTGAAGGTTTCTAAATGCATCAACTTACTTGCTCATTCTCTCATGGCAGTATTGAGCATAAACTTTGATGGGTTTTAATTCAGGGAGATTTAATTAAATCAGACTGTTTAATACAAGTAAACTGAATTTCAATACTTTAAGCAGCGTTTCCTCCCTTGGTTCCAGCTCTTCTGCTGGTCATGGTATTGATAATATATGAGCAAAACCTCTTTCAATGTCTATGGTCTGGATAAAGTACAAAAACACAGGCAAATATTAGTCATACCTTAACACAAACATCTGATTTAATAAAACTATGTTCTGGCTCTGCATCTATTTTGAGCTTTATAATGCTTTAAAAACATTTAAACCAGACTTAATCTACTAAATTTATAAGATAAAAAAAATTCTTCTTTTAATTTATTCATCTTTTTAGCTAATTACCTTGTCATCTAAAAGGCTGAGAGTAAAATGAAGCTATAATATCTGACTGTATTTTAATAAAAAATGCAAATAAAGTTACACCTTAAAACTTATGTGCTATAAGTATAGTTTCTGAAATATTTGTTAAAATTCAAAATAGACATAAATATAAAAATCATACACTATTTAAATTATCTTATAATAATTTCAATGAGAATATTTAAATGGAGTTCACTTTAATTTTTGAAACAAGACTCATTAAGTAGCCTCATAAAATGACACAATTATTCTAGCATCTAAGAGTAAGTGTCCATCCCATGCCTATATACATTTTATCTAGACACAAATATGTATAAATATAAGAAAAATAATATATTATTTCTCAACCACTGTGTCCAACTATAATAAAGTACTGTGACAATTCAAGTGTCATTCCATACTTGTGGGATATAAAATGTGGGAGTGGGATATAAAATGAAGACAGAAAAGAAAGCCTTGAAGTCACTTAGGAAAAATGTTTCCTTATCAGAGACTTCTTTCTGGGTTAGCAGACACATTAATAAGTTTTCCTGTTCTCTCACATTGTGCCTGTGGTATCATTTAAGTTCCTGTCCTCCAATGAAGGGCCTACCTCTGGTGTCAGCATCCTGACATGCCAAGGTCCTCATTGAAAACCATGGTTATTTGTTTTGAGGTAACTAGCATTTGTTTCTCTAGAGCTTATGTAGGTTGCATTCACCAGATCTAAATCCCGCATTTCCTGTCACAGAGCATTCTGCGTTTTAGTAGTATCCAGCATCTTTTGTCTGTGGCGTGTGGGATCATGAGACTACACGTGTGGAATTGCAGGAAATCAACTGTGCCTGAATCTAAGACATGTGTTGCTTGTGAGTCTAGAGATGCTAAGGATTGCTCTATGGTGCTTGAAACACATACAATGGAGAGAAGCAAAAATAGGACATGTAGCTACTTCATAATGAGGTCTGGATCCAAAATCCCATTGCACTTAAGGCTGATGGTCCTCCTAAGATTATCATCTGATAAAACCATGAGTTCTCTTTAGTAATTTTCAATTAAGATCCAGTCACTTAATGGCATATGAGCCACATTTGGTAGTTCATAAATCCAACTCTCTTTTTCCTGAGTTCTTATGATTGGCAAGGGTTTTGCCAGCTCTGACCTCAAGAGGCAGCCATGAAGTAGGGAGAAAGCACTGGACTTGATCCTTTCTGGATTTATTCTCCCCCAAGAGCTGACCTTTGTTCTTACCAACAGTATCCAACTGTCTATCCCTCCTGTTGCCTTCTGGAAGGATTGGCTCTTATCTAGATTTTGAGATTACTATGTGCAGCCAGATATGACTCTCAAAAAAAGAACATGAAGAAGTCTGACTGGGTGAAGAAACCTTGAAAGAGCTCTTTGGAAAAGCACCATGACTGCACGTTGACATTCATCCATTGCATGTGGAATTTGTTAACAGGGATAAATACCTAATTTCATAGCCCACTGTAGAAGACAGTATTGCATTTCTTCAATCTAAACAACTACCCATTAATGCTTAATTCTCATGATTTGAAAATCTTTTCTAATCTCATTTTTCTTTCCGCCTCAAGCTGAGTGATTTTTTTTTGTCTATATGTATTTAATCATTAACATAGCATCAGTGTTGTTTGTAAGGCAACACTACCAAGACCCCTGCCTGCACACTACTAGCTCAGTGGGAGGCTACACATTCCTAATGATTATGCATTCATGTAAAGCTTTCATTGCACAGTAGCAAAGCTGAGTTGAAGTAAATCACAAACTTCATTTTAGTCAGAGTATCACATATCAAGATTTTTATAAGTACATGTTGACTTTTTGGTAAAGGCCCAACTTTTAATCAATCTTGGGAGAGAGGGTGGGAAGAAGGGAGGAAGGGGAGGAGGGAAGGAAGGAGAGGAGAGAGAGAGAGAGAGAGAGAGAGAGAGAGAGAGAGAGAGAGAGAGATTATGCCCTACACTAATAATCTATTTGAAAGAACATCTTCTTGCAGACCACACAAAAGATACAGTGCTTACAGTTTTTACAAAACCACAGTTTATTTAGAAATTATTTTATGTTTATCTGTCACTCACTAGTGACTGGTATTGAGCCAGTCTCAGACCTACATAAACACTAGGTTTTATACTTTACACACCACACATGAAAGCTGGCTAGTTACTTATAAATCTACATGCAGTTTAAACTCTAACCCCTTTCTGATAGCTCCTTTGCTCCTATGTTAAAATTTTTTTTTTTATCCAAGAAAAGCAATGGGGATTTTTTTTAATACACCAAAAGAAATCAAATCATACATGTGTATTTTTGCAAACTAGGAATTCCTGTTACCATAAATCACTACCAGATGTCAAATAGCAAAATATTCATTACTCCCCTAAATAATAGAGTTGATTAATGAGGCACATTTACATTGTGGAATCTTGGTCTCTGTCCTAACTAGAAAGAGTTTAAGAAGCCTTTTAAAAAATCATGCAGATGGGGAAATAATTTTAACTATCATGCTTCAAAGGCAAAGTAAATATTAGGCATCTTGGGGCAGGATTTGGTCATCTAAGGAGTAATAACTTCCAAATGAAACTGGCCTTTATTCTCAAAGAAAAGATGTAGTAGCTGCATAATGGACAGAAAGATAGATATGTTTCTAGACAGTTGATAGCTCACAAGCATTAAGAGTTTAGAATATGGTCCAGGTAAATCTGGGAATGGTGTGCACATTTTAAACGGTGACCTGCATGCTCTGCTCTAGTTACCCAACTAATCAATTCAAGTGATGATATTAGTCACAATAAATATTACTTTAAAGAATATCTACCTTGTCTACTGAATAGGTAGTCTTTATCAGAAAAAATTCCCAATTTAGTGAAGTCACCAGATTGTAAATAAAATGGATTGCCGTACACAATCAATTCTCTGAAATGAACCAGCAGGCTTCACGTCAACATTCCATTAACACTGTTAAAATTTTTCAGTTTCTTATTAAATGGTAGACCGTTTCATAATGTCCTACAGGCATACCTAGGTTCTGTATTTGTGTTCTACTCGTGGATATATACACAATACCATATTGTGGTATTAAAAACACAACAGAGGGAAGAAATTTGATATTGGCAGTTACTTAGAAGACCTGTTGGTGAAGAATGAGTCATTGGCAGCTAGAGGAAAATCTGTGTACCTAGGACTTTGTTTGGAATAGATGTGACTATATATGAGCACAATGCCACCTGCATGCATATATGCAGCCTAGTTCTTTATCATGTATTTCTTCATTTTAATATAGACATATTTTCTGCAACACACATGTAACAATATGTACACACTTGCATGTACACACACATTATGTTGATGGCACAACATTCCCTGTCATAATAGGTAATATTACCAGGCAAACATTAAGAACATTGGCATAGTCAGTCATGATGTTGTGCACCTACAAGTCTAGCAGTTAGGGGCAGAGGTAGGTGAATCATCAGTTTAAGACCATGTCAGAATATAGAGTGAGACCTTGTCTCAAAAACCAAATACAAATAGCAATGACAACACTCTCTTTTGGATACATAAGGGGCACACTTTTATGCCTAAAACCATTAGTCTTCTGAAAGGTAACATTCACCAAGCAATCTCCCTGAAATTCAGTGTCCTTCCTCCTACACTACAAATATTCCTGAGCATGTCTGCTATGTACAGCATCAACTGTGATGTAGACAACCAAACCTCTAGCTTTGGGTCTCACACAGAATTAAGTACCAATACCCCCTACAATTAGTAGGATTAGTAATTAGAATAAGATTTTTCCAATCAAAAAATTTATTTAGCACACTCAGTTTATTTTATATTGTTGTAGATGTTACATGAAGTTACATAAAGCAAACCAAGCTCCAGGACTGAACAAGGACACAGCTACCTGGGTTATCATGAATATGGACATTAAAAGCTGAAACAAAATCAGTAAACTGATTTGAAATTATAATACCTAGAACTTATATGATATTCTGATACAAAGGCTAATGAATCTAGAACTTGAAGGGAGTTTGAAATCTCAGCAAATGATTCCTTCATTTTGAACCTAGGAAGCCAAAAAACCAATTGTTGGAGAGAACACATTTCAGCTCTAATTTCCTAAGAGGAGACACTAGCACTGGAGCACTCAGGGTCACTCTTGGCTGCAAGACCAGTGGCACTCTGGCCCTAAGCTTGGACTCTGTTGCAAGTTTTGTAATAATAAGAGCCAAAACACTGGCTGTTTTGCAACTGCCAGTCCAAAACAAGTGTGTGTGGGGAACTAGAGCCAGTCCTGGCATTCAACATATGAAAACCCCCAGGACCACAAAATGCCAGGCACACATTGCAGCCCACTTAGAATCCCAGTGTTCAGAAAGCAGAGATAGAGCATGTCTCAGCCAAGCTGGCTAGCTAGACCGGCAAAATCAGTGAGCGCTGGGTTCGGTGAGAGGCCATACTTGAGTAAATTAAGTGGAAAGTGACTGACAGAACAATATGTGCCAACCCCTGACCTGCTTCACACACGTGTGCCATTATGCACAACACACACACACACACACACACACACACACACACATGTATAATAAAATATATAACAAGTATAACAAAGGTCATATTTTACTCCATAGGAAAAATACAATTTCAATTGCTTAAATTATAAAATATAGATTTCAGACAAGTCTTAGCATTATAGTCTAGAGAGAGAAAAAACAAACAAACCAAACCTGATGTTTAGTTATCAATGGCAAGCTGAGCTCTTTTCTCTGATTTGTCCTTTTTGTTACAATATTATGTTGTTGATACTCTTAGCCAAACTTGGTCTCATCCACATTAAGTGGAAGTTTTACCCTGGAATTTTTTAAACTTGTATACATTATGTATACATATCTATATAATAAAATATATATATAATGTATATATATGTGCCAACCCCAGACCTGCTTCACACACATGTGCTATTATCACAACACAACACACACACACACACACACACACACACACACACACATACACATGTGTATAATAAAATATGTACATATATGTACATATGTATGTATAATTCTTTTTTACATGATCAATTGCATCACACACATTGGATAGCAATATGATATTTATGGGAGGAACAGAATAATGTTATGGAAAAGAGAGAAAGAAAGGCAAAGGGCCATTTCTCAAGAGCTTTTGACACAAAATTAATTGCTGTCCTTTACCTTATATGCAATTTCTCATTAAAGATCTATCTCCACTGAGATGTCTGAACTTTACTTTTGTTGCCATCATAACTGAAGCCTGGGATGTTATGGTGATACTATGAGACTGCATGCTGAGTACAGGCAAAAGTCCAGATTAAAACTATCACTTAATGTTGAGAAGACCAGCTTCAACTAGATTAAAGCACATTAACAACGTGATGTTGCAAAGAACAGGGCAAATCAGAGAAATGAGCTTAGCTTGCCATTGATAACGTAACTAAACATTATTTATTTTTAAGTTCTTTAGACTATAATTCTAAACCTTGGCTGAAATCTAAATTTTATTATTTCATCAAATTAAAGTGTATTTTTCCTAAGTATTGACATATGCATGACCTTGGTTATACTTCAAACAGTCATTCATTCTTCTATTTACTTAGTTTGTAAAACTTGTTAGAGATTTGGCCTCCCATTTAGTAGACCCAAGACTTGTTATTAGATGAGGTATTATGTTGGGATACACCTGCTGGTCACACTGGTCCTCTCAATGGTGGAGAGTAGGTTTCAAGTCCAATTGCTATGGTACCAGTGAAGAGCCCTTTTTCTTTATCATCCCTCTGTCCCAAATATTAGTCTCTGGGTGATCTGGCAATGGTCTCAGCAAACCTCCATATTTTAGAGCATCTCATTTCACATATAATATAGAAAGCTATCTCTAAGAGCTGCAGTTCTCAACTTGTAGGTCCTGACCTCTTTGGCAAACTTCTTATCTCCCCAAATATTTATATTATAACTTATAACAATAGCAAAATTACAGTTATAAGTAGCAATGAAAATAATTTTATGGCCAAGGTGGGGGCACACACAACTTGAGGAATTGTATTAAAGGTTGTAGCATTAGGAAGGCTGAGAACCAATGGGCTAAGGCTAGAAAGGGATAGTCAGCCTACTGAGTGAGGCTCAGCTGACTGAAGCCTAAGGTGGGATGCCATCTCTTCATTCTCCAGTGTTGGGGATTCAATTTGCTTTTCTATTCAACTTTATCTTGTCAAATTTCCTCTTACTTCTAGGTTCAGGGACTTAGCTGATTTTTCTAGGATGTGGCTTTGAGTGTCTGCTACCTTTTGAACCACTGGTACTTTATCATCTTCTGCATCCACACATCCATCCTTCTACCCATCCATACCATCCATCCATCCTTCCATCTATCCATCCATCCATCCATCCATCCCCAAACTAGCTTTTATGTTGATGAAGACATTCAGTTGCTAGAGACCTTTATTTTCCTAGATGTAGCAGTTACTTGATACTGTGCAATTCTGCAGTGGGAGAACTAGAAGCCAGGTGCTGTCTGATGAATGAATTATTCCATGTATAGAAGGCCAGGCCCACATGTGTGAGATGAAAAGACAAAAGGGCATCCATGTCCATCTTTCCCATCTTTAACATGAATATTGATCATTGCACATCAGGACAGCTGGAGCAATTACTGGTAATCATAGGAAAGGCCAAATGAGTTGACTGACTGTTCTATGGTCCAGTATCCCAGCTGTGGAACCAGCTGCATAACTAAATCCCAAGATAAATCCTGTTTATGGGGTTCTAAAGCTTTTTGATCATGAAACCACTCATGGAAGCTTGTTACAGGGCACATGAGGATTCTATGGCAGTTAGAGTACCTTCCAGGGTCTCTAACTCACTGAGGCGGTAACCATTCAATTCCAGGACCACCGTCCAATACCACTGTTACCAGATAAAGGGGAGCAGGGAAAGCCGAAGGATAATGAAACTCCAAATCAGTAAATGTTTTGAACAGTAGTATTGCTGACTCCTCAACCTCTAATCTGGTACAGATTAAAAATAACTGAATATAAATAATTTAAAGGTATGCATTAAGGGTATGGGAGGTGGCTGGGGTA
The DNA here is from genome assembly GCA_021653895.1 of Mastomys natalensis. Classification (NCBI taxonomy): domain Eukaryota; kingdom Metazoa; phylum Chordata; class Mammalia; order Rodentia; family Muridae; genus Mastomys; species Mastomys natalensis. The sequence continues at coordinate 44,291 of JAJTUV010000084.1, forward strand.
CAAGTACCTGAATTTGATTTTTAAAACATGTATTAACTGCCAGAAGTGATGGCACACAATTGTAACCTCTGTGCTGGAGAGAGACAAAGGGATTCCTAGAGTTTACTGGTCATACAAGCCTATCTTATTTGGCATGGTAAGGGCCAGTAAGTGATACTGTGTTATAGGAAATGGCTAGTGTTCCAATCAGTGACACAAGATTGTTCTCAGACTGATGCGACATGCATGTGAATCTCCACAACTGCGTGCAAATATATATGCATGCATAAAAAGGTACAATTTCTGCTAGGGAGGTGGCTCAGCAGGTAAAGAACTTGGCTATTATGTGTGAGGACTAAAAATCACCCATGTAAATGCCAGGTGGGGGCACAGCAGTCTGCCTGGAATCCCACCTCTGGGAAGGCAGAGGAGGAATTAGGCAGGAAAATCTAACTAGCTAGATGATATATACCAGTGAGCTCTGGGTTCAACTGAAAGTCCTTACATCAATGAGTAAAGTGAAGAGTAATTGAGAAAGATATCTGATGTTAATTTGAGGCTTCCACATAGCAGGTACACACGAGGACACCCCCACAACACATACACTATATTTAACTCATATACGTAGTCCATTTATATTCATCAGCTTCTAAATGGAATCAAGACTGTCACCCCCCCCCCACACACCACACAAATGCCATTGTATTTTTCCAATCTCTTGAAACTGCTTAGGACATGTGGGAGGCTGAAAAGGATTTAAAGTCCCCTGAACTGCCAAATGACACACTATCACACTGCCGAGTTCCATTGTTCACTGATGGAGGCTTGTGAGTGTAACAGGAGTTCTACACCAAAAAACGGCTTTATACATCCTAAGTCATCTTTTACACTTCCAAGAAAACAGGCCAACCTTAGCCCAAAGGCAATGGACTCTGACCTCTCTTATTCTTTCCATCTGCATTACATTCATCAAACTATAGGTTTGGAATCCGCAGCTTTTTGTGAGCAATTTAAACAAGAGAACGAAGGGAGGGGTGCACTAATAAGCTTTCCCTTTGGGGACTGAAATAGATTCTAGCACTATCCCAGGGTTTTGGGTCAGTGGAAGACCAAATCCTGACATGTCAGCTTTGGGACAATGGTAAGTATTGGGCAGAAAATGAGTCTGTTTACAGGTCTCACCTGTGGCAGTCTCGATCTCGTGTCGACAAGTCTCAGAATCTCAGAGGTCACTATCATTTGCAAGAGATACTTCATGTTTTCATGCAACAGGTTGGAATGTTCAGATTGTCACCTCACTCCCATTGGGGAAGAACAAATCTTGGAACAAACTAGTTTGAGTGGACTTCCAACTACTTTGAGCAAGGGAATGGAGATCTATTACCAAAACAACTTAACCAGACTGTTCATGATTTTTTTTTAACTGAAAATTTTGAAAAATCATGGAACACATGGTCTAATAACAGGACAGGATATTGGCAATCAAGGCTGCTCTGGAAATCAGGACCACCGCCCCCCTTGGAAATCTGAAACACATGGCCCCAGTAGTAAGTAACAATTTAAATTGACTCCCAAATGGAGCCACAGTGACTGAAAAAAAAAATCACTTTCAGTCATGACAGCAGAGGAGGTTAGGGATGAATAACTGTTGGATACAAACGTAATTTTCATCACTGCACCAATAGCTGATATTTGTATGTTTATGTTTGACTTATTTATTTAAAAGCATTTGGATTTAGATGCACAAAACCAGAGTGTCTACATTGCTTCTGTGATAAAATGTGATAGTGTCTGCTATGACTAGGTCTTTTCAATGAGTTAACATTCAATGTGGCCTTTGTTACCAAAGATAGAAAAAATTTATTAGGGCATGTGATGCTCTCCCTTTAGCTAATTTCACCATTAGTGCTTGATCATTAGTGTTAATGAGAAAAACAATGTGGGAATAATCCAGATTCATAGGTAATACAAAAGGCATGTATAATGAAGTTGAAAATGGACTATATTAATTTTTTTGCATGAGATATGTCTAATATTGTTGGTGTTCTTGTTATTTCATATAGTATGATTAGTCATATTATAAAGAAATAGTTCACAATGAGAAATGTGGTGTCTTCGAATCTTTTGGGTTTGGAAATAACACATCATGATGGTAGGCAACATTAACAACCAGCCCATCTCCTCCCCTCGAGGATTAATCTCCCCATTCCATCTCTCTATAGCTCGGGTGTTTACTTAAACCCCACTGAACCACTAACAGTTCACTCATCTCTGTACTGGCTTGCTAAATTGACCCAGCTAATTAATAAATATTTATCCTATGTCAAACTTCCAACTCACTTTTGAAAGAGGGAAAGAACTAAAAGTAATTAGGACATAAAACTCCTACTTCTAATGTGTTACACTTAGAATGATCTGGGATGTGTACAAAGTGTTAGTTTTGCTGGCACTGCCCCTGTGACATTTGAGGAGCCCGTTCACTTTTTTCAGGTATGAGATGAGTCATTGGCAAAGTGAGAGAGCTGAAGCAAATGAACACCTTTCTAAGGGGGCTTATGTTTTTATAAAGTTGTTCCAGAGCGCAAGACAGTTCTTGAGAAGAGAGGACGGGGGTGGCAAGGGTAAATAGACAAGATTCCTTTGCTTCCTCCCTGGTGTAGAAAACACAATTATATGTTTCTCTGTTGATTCATAGCTTGTGCTGATGTAAAAGAACAGGAAACAGATGGCTGGATAATCAATCCTTGAGACATTTTCTGTTTCCATGACAAAACAGTATGGAGTAGGTTAGAGAACTCATAAGAACTGTGACTGGACAGCTAAGGTTGAGTAATGTCAAACTTCATTGTCAAATTAGGGTGACAAGAACACGTTTAAACTAGGAAGCTTTGAAAACTCTTAGGAATTTACAAAGACAAAGATGGAGGCTGAAGAGAACTCTTAAAATGAACACCTTAAAATTAAGACTATTGAAGGCAGAATCAGTGTATTATCCTTAGTTTAAGTGCATGGAGATTTACCCTGAGCCACAAGTGTCCCCTACTGCCCTCAGTCATGATATGGACTGAAGACAAGATGGGGAGATCAGTATTCATTTGTAAGTTAACTTTTTTCCTAGGTTGCTTTGGAAACCACACAGTTGAGTGAGATTCAAAGATCCATTTAATGGAATCTGACTCACTCCTGGGCCCCTCCCTCTTCTGGCCCACGTGATTTACACACATTCATACACCCAAGTTTGGTAATAAAAATTGTATGCCTACCAAACCTATTTGAATCACCCCTTCCTTTTCAAGGGAGATGTTTTTCTCATTCTTTTGAAACTGCATGAAATATAAACTGAATAGTCTGAAATGTCCACTCCCACCTTCCTTATACATTTGCCAGAAGCCAATCTGGCCATTTTTTTTCCCCCAAGGAATCCATTTGCATCTCTTTATCATCATATTTCAAACTAGACTGAAAATGGCCCAGGGACTTGGAGACGGTCTCATTTTGGGTCCTAAACCTGTCTGTTTCTCTTCACCATCCTGGGATGATCACAAGGTCTTCTGATAGAAGATGAGAGTGGAAATCAGGTTTCTTGGCAATCACTTGACTCAATGTGTTTGAATCTCCTGGTGACCAAATGTTTTGCAGATGCTTCATCTACAACATACACATGTGTGTGCTAGGAGAGTGAGGAGAGATGGCAGAACCAGTCAGAGCTGAAAGGATTTGAATTGGGAATACCCATGGGATGCTTCCTGTCTCTACCAATGCAGTTGTCCATTGAGGAGTTCACTTTAATATAGGTCCTCTTGGCAGTGGCTCCCTTGGAGGTTCAAAAAGCTGAAGGAAGCTTGCTTTTCCATGCAAATCACTGCTTGAACAAAGGCGAAAATCTAAACATCATAACTGTAACAAAAATTGACATCATGTTCTTTTCATTAAAAAACAAACAAGAAACCCTCAGAAATATCTGCCCTAAGCAATTATGATATCTTTTCCCCTTCTTTATTTTATGAATCTATGAATCTTTAATGCAACCATATACCAATGTGTGTATGTATATGTGTATGCATGGGTGTATGTGTATATGTATGTATATATGTGTGTATGTGTGTATGTGTATATGTGCATATATATGTGTGTGTATGTATGTGTGTGCGTGTATCTGTATGTGTGTGTGTGCATGTGTGTTCACAGAGGGAGGGTATGAAGAGAACAGGTGCAACAAATAGGAAAGCTGCCCATTGGTACTAGAAAATGATTAAATATAAATCTTATGTGAAAATTCATAACTTCTGTAAATCCCTAAGACCCCTTCATGATGTCCTGAACATGTTTGTACCACAGTCACTGGGTGATTTTATTTCTTATCCATCCAGACTTATTCCTCACCAGACTTCCTTTTAGCAGGTACCACTAGCAGTTCTGCTAATGATAGGATGATTGGGTGGTCAATCTCTTACCTTTTGACTTAAACAAAAGGGTTCTCCTCTCTGTGGATTACTTGCATCTCCCCCCACCCACCAGTGTTGTTTGGTTTTGGTGAGAACCTATTATATGAAGAGTTCTTACATGTTATGCATGCACTGTATCATGACTCAATGAAGTAGTTATTGTCTTAACAATTCACACACTAAGATAACAATACTAACTCAAAAATAGATTTCTATGACTCACTTTAACTTCTACTTACAGAGAATGCCTTTTGTTTGCTTACAGGTAAAGTCAATTAAAGTAATGTTATTTGTTAGTCAGTGTTATATGCTCATTCAGTGATCTGCTAGGTTCAAGTCTATGTCCCTTCCCAAACCTAGAGATGGTCTACATTTGTAAATGAATTTGCAGTAATTGGCCAATTAGAACAGGTAACTCTTAAAAGACCCTGTTAAAATCTTTTATGTATTTGTTCATTCTTCACAATAGCTAGGAAGGAAGAATCATTATTTGCACAGCTAATTCAAGACTCAGCCTGGGTTGGAACCTGAGCACTTTGGGTCATACTCTGTTGACTCCCCAATAGGATTCTCAGAATCTGATTTAGAAACGAATGGAACAGAAAATATCTTTCTTTGTATCAAAACAGACACTGTTAAATAAACAGTAAGAACAGAAAGAGCAAGAAGATTAAAAAGAGGGAAAAACAACACAACAGCAGCAGCAGCAACAGCAACAACAACACCAGCCACACCAAGCCACACCAGCCACACCAGCCACACCAGCCACACCAGCCACACCAGCCACAGCAGTAACAACAACTCGGAAACTGTTCTAAGAATGAATTCAAAGTCTCCTTCCTGAATCTCATGGAACATTCTACACACGGAGAGGACTGTGAACCATCATCTAACAGGGTTTTGCTTGCAGAAAAAATATAGGGGTGGAAATTCATGCAGATTCAATTTGTGCTTTGTGTGTATGCATGCATGCGTTTGTGGATGTTTGTGCATATGTATGAAGAAGCCAGAGGACAACTACACTTGTATTCTTTTTTTTGGCACAGTTTCTCATTGGCCTGGAACTCAGCAAGTAGTCTAGGCTGGCTGCCTAGCAAGCTCCAGGGATCTTCCTATCTCTTCTCCAGCACTAGAATTACACTCGTAAGTGACCGTACCTGACATTTTGTGTAGGTTTCAATGACTGCGCTCAAGTCCTCGTGCTTGGAAGGTAAGCACTTTTACTGAAAGCTAGCTTCACAGCTTCAATTTCTGCATTTTTTTTAAAAAAGGAATTATCAGTGATTCTTTAATTTCTTAGCTAGAGCAAAGATAAACTGGTACAGAAGCTTGTCGCCTGGAGATCTGAGTCCAACCTGCAAGGCTGTGAGAGGATGCTAGACCAGCCAAATGGAAGGAGGTAGAGAACTGAGAGCATCTGAAGACTGTAAGTGTATTATCATAAGGAGGGCTGCAAAGAGCAGGGCCTACTACTTGCTCCACTGACTACTAACAACATCAACATGCATGTGTCCTTAAGCAAATTCTGAGGTCTCTATTTTGTTTTCCTAAAATGGAGGCCATGGTCTGAGTAATCACTCATGTCTGTACTAGGCTGCCACTTCAGTGATGCACTGAGTGTATCCCTTAGAAGGTATGACCCAGGGCTATTACTAAATATTTTCCACATTATTTTCCAGAAAAATATTCCAGGAATTAGAACTTTCTAACACTGCAATATGGCTATGGCATAAGGCATAGCCACAGATATCATACCTATAATTTGCATTGAAGAAATTTTGACAAAACTTCTGAACAATGCAGGAATATGCAACACGCTAACACCAGAAGCCAAGTCAAGTGTTCATGAAGAAGCATGGTCCTCCATGCATGCTTCAATAATTATACTTTAGTAGAATAAATAAGACAAATGCATAAATAACCATGCAATTAAATGCACTAAAGGAGGTTACGGGAGAAAGAAATTACTCTGCCAGAGGATACAGAAGCTTTGAAAAATTCATAGAAGTTTTAATAATAAACATGGGGGAGGGCTTAAGGGTTTAAAAATGAAAATACCCACGTACAAGGTACCAGTTTTATTTCATTTAAAAAAAAATTACTGAGATACTGTATCTGGTGTTCTCAGTACCATGCAGGGAGTTGTTGCGAAGCAGTGATCTTTGAAGGCACATATGTGAGATCAGCTGTGTGTAGAGGTGACTTTCTTTCTCTTGTCACCTTAATTAGATTTTTGGCAACAGTGGCTCCACTTGCAGTTGAGTTTTCACTAAAGATTAAAATTCATCATTTCCAATAAAATCATGATAGAAAATATAATCAAAATGAGAGTTCATTGCATATACAGCAAGTTACACATAATTAAAGGCAGTTGAAATTGCCAAAACACTTAGAAACAACCATAGAATATTCAAAGCCATGTGAAGCTAATATAACCCATTCTCAAATTTTGAAAGTTGAAAGACCTGAACATCTGTCAATATCTTCTGGCTGAATTTAAACAGTTCTAACGAGACTCCTATAAATAAGGGATCTATCTAGAATACCTCCAACTCTAAGACTATAACATTGTTTACTAATGCAAACGCAGACTACATAGCTTAGTATAGCTCCTATGTACTAAAGTTATGCTATCAATCTTAAGAATTCTTTGTATGTGAAGATGGAGGATATGAAGTCAGAGAAAAAAATGGTAAATATATATATATCTCAAGGCCAACATGATTCACTAGATATTGGTATAATAGATATGATATATAGCTAAATTTGTAAAGTAGATTATATAATTTTAGGTGTCTATTTACTATTGTGACCAGCACATTAAAGGAGTAGATATTCAAAATGAATTTCCATATTTTTTCCAGGAAATGATCATTAGACTGATAGCTCATTTTCTAACTAAAGGAAATTCCAGTCCTGGACACACCACAGAAAATGTCCTGGGCAAAATGTAGGAAATATCCCAAGGATTTTGCTTACTTCTTATATGCTTTGGTATTCCAGAATTGGTTCTCATTAAAGTATTGATTTTTAAATAAATCACATTTTATTGTGTGCTGTGTATGAGAGATGCCAATTAGTAATCAAATCTAAGTACTTTTGATTTATTTTTATGGGAGACTATTATAAAGGCAAATTATTAAAATGAATGTAATTATCCATGCTTGATTTATCTAATGTAGGGCACCGTTTATTAATCTTTATTTTGTAAGAGTATTAGGAAAACTCTTAAATTCAACTTTTAAAAGTCCAAGCATCTGTGGTATGTAAGTACTCATTGTAGGAGAAGAGAAATTTATAATGCTAAGAAATAATAGCCAGCTAATGACCTTAGCTCCGAGATGCACCGAATTGAATACAATTACAGCCTGTTCTCCATTACCCACTCAAATGAAGGAGAACTAAAATATGGATGACACAAAATTCATACAGAGAAAGTAGACAATAACTGGGGCCATTTCCCCTCATTGTTGAATCATCTGCGGCATAGTTTGGAATGGGCTAGGGCTTATGCCAGTGTGGATGTTCCAGACACTAAGATTTGATGGCAAGCCGTTTCCCTTTTACAGCCCTGAGAATCTCTCCTCTTCCCTGGGGAAAACAAGAACAAAAACCTTGCTCGATAGAGATGCACCAAGGAAACCTAACACACACTTCAAATAGTAAATCATTGCCAAGAAGTGCTGAAGATATCTTATTTCTAGCAACAGATTATGTTTCTGATCCATCCAGCTGATGTAAGTAAGCATCCTACTGAACAAAGCAGTTCTTTGATTTGGATTCAAATACTCACATCTTCACTCATTTCTTTTCTCCCTTACATTAGTGAAGTGGGGAAATCAATAGAAAATTTTAAAAGGCATTCCTTCATATTTGAGAACCTTCTCAGCACAAAAGCAGCAACTTGAGATTTTACGCTATGATTTCAAAAATTTTAGAAGACACCTGTAGAAAATTCTATGCCCATTTCTGAAATGATGTTTTCTTTGGGAGACTGATGATTTTATTTTGGGATCTCTCTTTTATTTAATTTAATTTTTTTTACTTATTCACTTTACATCCCACTCACTGCCTCCCTCCAGGTCACCCACTCCCACAATCTTTCCCCTTCCCTGCTCTCCTTCTTCTTTGAGCAGGCGAGGACCTACCCTGGTTATCTCCCTGAACCCTAGTACTTCAAGTTCCTGCAAGACTAGATGCTTCTTCTCCCATTAAGGCAAAAAGGTACCCAGGTAGTAGATCATATCCAATGACTTTACACTCTTAAAGAATAATTAAATGAGATGTTTTCAAAAGTTTTAGGCAATGTTTCTTCATGTCTTGAATATACACTCCTGCAAGTAACAAAAATCCATTAAGATATATTAAATGTATTCATACACGAATGAATCAGATAATTCTCCTTTTTTATTTTGGTAGGTCCAAGAAAGCCCTGGCTGGAGATCTAAGGTCTAATAAGAAGGGCAGTACAAACCAGGACAAAAATGACCATATACAAGTTTTCTCTAAAGTTACTATTTATACATAAAAGCCCTGAAAGTAGCAGGCATCTATAATGTGAAATTATTCTTAGCACACGGAGGTAGCTTTATGGTAGGGCTTTGAAAGAATTACATTCTTTCGTTTCTTCAACCTCTCTTTCATCTTCTTTTAAGATATTCTTGTGTGACCTTCAACACAAAAGAGAAGCCAGCCCAATGTCACTGGGAAATTAGGGTAGGGTCACACAGGACTGTCAGACTCCTTTTAGACAAAGCTCTTTTTAGAACTATCTAAAAGCCACAGGCCATTTAAAACGGGCCAAGAACAGGGCCACTAGATGCACAAGGCTTAAAGGTATATTGGAGGTGACCTTTCCTCCTTTCCTTTATCAATAAGTTTTCTGAAGATTTGAAGATCACAGTTCAGGTATGTCACCTCTGAATAGACCTTTCCACACTCCAGCTTTGTTTCTTTTTAAACTTACCTAACTTCTCCAGAATTATGAAAAACAACTGCTCAGAGTCCTTCTGATTACCCCAGGTTCTGTGGCACCAAGTCTGTAATTATCAAACAATCATTAACATCTTCAGCAGTTAAGAGACAAAAGGTCTTTGGTATCTTTTTTTCCTCGCTAAACTATAAACATCTTTGGATTTCAGAGTCTGGGAGATGAATTTTTCAACAGTAAGAGATCTTGCAATCTTGATCTTCCTAGAGTACTTCCATCTGTCTCTAGATATCTAAGTGGGAAGTAAGAATTTGTACTGTATTTCTACACAGCAAGTTCTTCACCTTAAAGTCTCAAAGTGAAGTCGTTTGTCTGATTATGCATCATCTCAAACCAGCTTCCTGAAGCTGTGGGATTCTAGAGGAGTTCATTGCCAAAGTAGTTAATGAGTATTTGTCAGCATAGGCAATGCATTCTCGTCTCCTGTCTGTGTACACCTGGAGAGAATCAGGTGTGGAAGGATGCCTACATCTATGTGCATGCTGTGATGTTGAATTCTTATTTCACCTCTGTACACCTTTGGTTTTGCAATGACAATACAAATTGGACCTATCTCCTGGTACTTGGTAGAGAATGGTATCAGCATATGTGTGTCTTTCAAGACTGCCCCCTCTTTCCTATGGCTTTACCCCTTATACAGACTCACATCTGGCCTCCTCTTCCTTTGAAGTTCATTTCTGAACTGAGAGTGCACATAGCTCTTTCACTTAATTGAGATTTAAATTATTTATAACTTGAATAAATTATTTCTCCTTTCAAAGTATTTACATTTAAAGACACATTTAAACCCTAGGTTTATCTACATTAAAAGGCAAGTTTTGGAATTATGACTTCATAATTGGGTGGTCTTAGGTAAATGAGTTAACTTGTCTCCTCTAAGCCTTAGATACTTAGAAACTTGTAAATGAAGGTAATATCAGTCTCACAGATTATCGTGAGAATACTAATGTGAATGTACTCTACAAAGACACTTCAATCAGTAACTATTCAGTGACAGACAGAAAACCTAACAAAACATAGAACTTATGCAATGAAAATGATTTCTCAAATCAACTTCGAAGTCCAAAGAGGACTTCAGCCACACTTGGAGCCAGATGCTGAAATAATGGTCGTGTAGATTAGCTCTTCTTCCTACTTTATTTTTGTTTTCCTGAGTCAGTCCCGTGTTTGGATGGCCCTTTCTCCTAAGATGCCCCTATTGGTAACAGAAAAGGATGTTCACAGCTTCAGGTTTGATGCGGCAAGCTATAGCCCCAAGTCTGGTTCAGAACATTTTCTAGATGTTTCCTTTCTTCTGCCCTCCCTCCCTCCCCCCTCTCCTACCCTCCTTCCCTTCTACCCACCCTCTCTTCCTTCTTCCCTCCATTTCCTCCCTCTATTCCTCCCTCCCTCCTTCCTTCTCCTTCCTTCCTATCTTCCTTCTCCCTGCTTCCCTCCCTCCTTCTTTCCTTTCTATCCTCCCCCTCCCTCCTTTCCTTTAATAGACCAGGCTGGAAGGCTTGAACTCAAGATCTCCTTGCCTTTGCCTCCCAAGTGTTGGGCTTACAGACGTGTTCTGCTATGCCTGATTTCCCAAAGCTTCTAATCAGATTCTGAACCAGGCCTGGGGCTGTAGCTTGGCAGTCAGCTGCATGCCTAGCACATGTGAGACCCTAGGTTCAATCCATAGTACTGTGAAGAAAAACAAAAGAAGATTATGTTTCAACCCAAAGTGCTGGTTTGCCTTACATGACATCCTAGGCAAACCTACCTAGAGTACTGAGTACCAAGTGACCTACTTATCCAGGCCTAGCTTCTATGTTCATTCTTGAGTTCAATTGACTTGATCAACAGGTGGGGTCTCTGGGGAAAATCCAGATGTTTCTGTCTGAAGAATAGATAAAGTACACTGGCTGAATAAACATCAGGAACTTTACCTACAGAACCTCAGTTCTCTTTCTAGAGCAGTGTTCTGGGGTCAGTGTGGGGAACACAGACCTTCTAGAGTCCTTTAATATGTGACATAAGTCAAAGTGGCACTGAAAATCTCATTCAATTTCCCTAGTAATAAAAATCATTGTACCTATTCTATATAAGCACATTTACCTTCTATGTACAGCAATGCATTAAGTGTTATATATGTATTGACATATATGATGTACTGTGAATGTACATGTGCCGTGAGTCATGTGCACTGTTTGAACTCATTGTTTAAAGAAATATGTCACCTTTGTTCATTGGTGTTTGAACATAGCAACGGTAGATGGTAAAGTGGAAAGTTTTACAGGCTAATTTTACATCTGGCACTATTGGTTTATTGGAACAAACATACAACTCATATGAATGTGGTTAATACTGAGTCTTGCATCGGTAATGTCTTTCGTTCGTTTTATGCCTCCTTTAAAGTGCATATCTGTGCCTGCCACTTTCCAACTTGCACCACGGGCTTTATAACCATTACGGCACCACTGTACAAAGCTGCCAAATGAGGATTTTGAAATTTAACTACAATACAGCTGGCCACAGATCTGGGAGTGGTTAGAAGGTGGGGGAGGCAAAATTCACAAGAGGTCTGATGTCTCTATTAAGGGCCAGGTAGAAACATTTGTTTCAAGAGGTGGCTCTGGGGGGCCACGACTGGTCCCTGTATTTCCCCTTAGCTGGCATCACTGCACACGTTAAAACCCACAGCCCTTTCTCTGGGGCATGCTTCAGAAATTTGAGATCACAGAGTTTCATGTCTGAAGAAGTCCAGAAGGTTCTCATTAGAAGCTCATTCCTCAACTACCTATGAGGAAAACAAAGACCCTGATCTTCCCATGGAGGGCTCTTTATGTGGCCCAAGTGGTCAGTACCTTGTGGGGATTGTTAAGAATTTAACAAGACATCTGAGAGTGAAGCAAGCTTTGTGTTAAGAAATCACGATGGGAACGCTTGTGAGGGGCGAGCGCGGAAGACGGCCCGACACAAGTCATTCTTCATATTTTGAAGAATGCTCTGTTCCAAATCTTTAAAACTACTCTTTTGCTCGGTGCAGTTTTACATTGAAAAGTGGTGGCAGGGATTATTATCAGATTGCAAATACATAGTTCTGGGGCTTTGCTCTGCATAATATCCAGATTTCTTAGAAAGGAAAAAAACAAAACAAAACAAAACAAAAACCTGTTAGCTATCTCCTGACAGAGACAGAGAAATTGCCTTTGGCCGCTTTGGGAAAGCAACCTGAGTCCCGTAAGGAGCCAGGTGGGCAGCGTTTGGCTATTCACCTCACATCCCTGGGTAACCCTCGGTCCCTGGGGTGATCCTGGCACACCCTCACTGACGTCTTTCCACTGTACCTCATGTATTTGGGACTTCTTTGATCCTCAAGTGCCCTGACTCAAAGGGATGGGGGAGAGCAAAGAGACCACAGAGTTCAGCACAATGCTTGAGGCTCTGTGGAAGGTGGGGAGAACAGTAGGCCCAAACTTCAGTGAATGCAGCCTCCAGGCCTAGCCAGAGATGACCCCGATATGTGACAGGAACTTCCCTAGCATTGAAATTTTCTCAGGATGGGACTTTGAGGTGAAGTTGAGGCATTAAGTTACTCCCCAAACAGATAAGCCTTTCATTACCCGTCTTCCCTGGAAAGCAAGCTTGACAAGTTTGATATTTATACGAGGACCGTGAAGTTTACTGGCAAGTTCAAAGGCATAATCCATTACTGCAGGCAGCTGTGAGTGGAAAGATGTTTAGCCCTTTTAGATTTTCAAATGAATGATGGAAACACTTAAGAAGGCATGGGTTTTTTTCCAAGGAAAAGGCTGAGGTTAGGTGAGCTACACTTGTATTTTAATGAGTACTAGTATATTGAATACCAAATTGAAAAAATGGGAAAATGCATATTCAGTGCTCTGAACAGTCTGTTTTGTATTATATTTTTATTGCTCTGATGCATCTTTACTGCAAAACTCAGAAATCTAAACTCACGATATTTATACATAAAAACTTGTGTCTATGAATGTACACAAGCATACCCACACAGTTTAAATAGCTATCATATTCACCTCAATATTCTATTGTATTGGACCTCTTCTCTCTCCTGTGCAAGAATATAACCTATCAATGATCAATACATTTAAAAATATATCAATATTTTATATACTCACTGGAATTTTAGTACTGTAAGATTTAAAAAAAATAAAGATTGACTGTTACAAAGTTTGGTTAGTTCTGAAAAGAGACTATTGTTGACCTTGACCAAATCAAGGCTACATGCAGTCTTTCTCTTCTGCAAGATGAAGCAATAAGCAGAGATTCCCAATTCCAGATGTACACCCCAAATGAAAGGAAATAATGAACATGTTCCCCAAGGTAATTAATAGACAGAGGCCTAAGAGGCCAATGCAAGCAGGAATTACTTTGGAATCCTATTTTCATGTTGCAAATGAAGTAAAAATTTGTAACCTACTCCAAAATATCCAGATGTTAATATGAACATAAAATTTTTTTCTTCCTACATGTTTAAGCCAATTTGCTGTTGCGGTAATACATAAACCCTACACACTTACCTAGTCCCTGGTTGCCCACCAGGTGAGGCAGAGGCTGTATAAGTTTAGATTGAAAAGCATTGCTCTCAGGTTTAATATTCTCTGAGAGCCCCCATGCCTGTGGTTTGGGATGATGGGCATTTAAAATGGCATGACTAGTTTAAAGGTACAGTGGGCCCATTTTTCTATTTAATAGAGAGATCTTGAAATATTTGTCATCCTAAAATCCCACTTTGGATATAAGAAAAGTTCTATAGTAACAGCCTCTAGGAATTCTAAGATTATGGTACAAAAGAGTGATCTAGGGAACTTGTCGGACTAGTGTAACTGAAGCACAATAATTTCTTAGAAGTCATGAGATCCTGTCTTTAGGGAGTCCAAGACCACCATGGACCAACATGGTCAGAATGGGGCTTCAGGGACTCTACCATCAGAGCTGCCATTAGCCACTTTTATAGGCTACTTAGGTAAAAACAGAATCTGGGTTCCAAGCTTGGTTCTGAGCCAGGATGGGCTCTGGACAGAAGATGGGTCTGGAGACCACACCTGTTTGTGAATGCCAACCAGGGACTGGCATAGAAGGCAGATACTTTCACCAGAGAAGACAGAAGACTAGAGCATACTTTGAAGGACACCAGTATTCAGTTTGTTCCAATGATTTTTGGGTTCTGAAACAATTTTTTCCATATATCACAGTTGCATGTTAAAAAAGACAGATGAGCCTTTCTCTAAAAGCATGTTTTCAGTCTTTTTCTCATTTTCTTCTGAAGCTATATCTTCTGACTAGTAGAAGTTCTGTGATATTTTATGTTTAAAAATATGAAAATCTGCTCGTCGTGTGCTTTCTCCTACATTCCCTCTTAACTCCAGCTGCTATCCAGCAACCTCTACAATGTCCCAGAAGCTCTCAGTGGGCCTAACTATTCTGTACACAGAAATCAATCCTCTAGTGGAAGACCAGAGGGTCCACCTATTCTAGTGAGACACACAGAAGCTATGAATATAAGACTACATCAAGAGAAGCAAATTAAGGATGACTAGGTTTCAAGATGAATGTGCAGCAGGATCTGAGCTTCGATCTGCGTAGAGATTAGACTGAAGATGATGTAGTAGTTTCAAGTTGCTATTTTCACTGAGAATATAGACTAAAGAAACTTTCAGTTCTTGGAATTCCCATGAGTCTTGACCATCCATCCATATTTGCTTAATATCATAAATGCAGAAAGAAGGAAATGGAAGGATTTGCATGTATTTTAATATGCCATTGGTTCATAAAGGATAAATATTTCCAAATATATTCTGTGGAACACATTTTAAAAATTTACTAGTGTATACTGATTAAAATGCAGATTCTTGGACTAGATGTTTACCAAGTGTGTTTCTTAAAAGCCTTGGAATTGTATGTTTTAATCACCTCTCAGGGTGATTTTTTTTAACTCCATTATTTTAGAACCATTTCATGGAGACGAAATATTTCTTCATTCACTAAAGAGAAGTTTACTCAGCCTTTTCTTCAAAAGACGTTTGTTCAATGTCTTCCTGGTTGGATACTAAATCAAGAATTAACCACGACAGGTTTGGTAGAATTAACGACAGGACAGAGTCAGATTCCATTAAATGGATCTTTGAATCTCACTCAACTGTGTGGTTTCCAAAGCAAGCTAGGAAAAAAAATTTAACTTACAAATGAAAACTTATGAAAATCAGGTTAAAGTAGCAAGTTGAATTTCAAAGAAATGGGATTCTTCATTGGGATGCTGCATCTTGCTTACATGTCAAATTAACCACGTAATTGCTGTATCCTGAATAGAAGATGGCACTCTGCTTCAGTTGCTAAGTGCTATGTTTAATAGACTTTCTGCAATTAGTTGGTTTGTTGATTCTTTTATTAGAAATTCCAATATTGTGATTATTTCTATTAAGTTTTTTTTTTCAAAGCAGGAACATGTAATCAGAAGCCAGCTATGTATGGAGTTTACTTAAAATCAACAAATAAAAGAATGAAATTCCATGGTCAGATGGAGCACTGTATGATCATCAAACATGGTGACCTGACAGGTCATTTGAGAAGTGGAAAAGACACATGGTATTAGAGGCCTCAGTGTGCTCTCATCCTGGGATTAATTTATCTCAGCCAATTCATATATGCGTGCTGTGTATCAGTTCATACATAGGTCATGAAAGTGACTCCATCAATAACAAGGCTGACATGTCAGTATTTGATAGCCAAGATCTTTTTAGGGAACGGTAGAAATTACACGAGAGGCTAGCTCAGGGAGACACCATCCTTTATAGGTTGAGTGGCTTAGAAGTAGCTCACTGATGGTCTAGCAAGAGCTGATTGTTTCATGCATGCAGACATGAAGCCCTACAAATTAGGACAGCCTCAAGGCTTATGGATTGAAAACTGAGATAGGATCTTCGTATACTTGAGGATTAATGTTCCCTTATTCTCCATCTGGGTCTGTCCATGAATGGGTAATGCTCTCACTTGAGACGCCATTAGGGGTTGTTCCCTTTTAACAATGTTGTTGAGCTATAGCTTTCCCTATGAGTCTTCATCTTTAAGGCTGACTTAACACAAGCAGCTATGCTCTTGGGCTGTTCTGCATGCCAAATAGTTTATAATCTATGGGTGATGCTAGCTGCTCAATGCTAGATTATGCCAAAACTCCTCCTTTTATAATTAATGCATGACCTATTGAAACCTAGACTCATCTAGAGACCTCCTAAGAACAAATGGATGTCTGTATAAGTTTCTTTTATCAAAAGACTCTTCTTTGTGGAGTTTCTAGCTACAAGGTCAAGTCAAGACAGTCATTTTCAGAATGATTAGAACTATCATGTCTTTTGCTTAAGGGACATCTCTACTCTGAGGCTTATGCTCTACCTTTGCTGACTAATTTACCCCTCTGTTCCAACTGGTCTTATGGCTAGGTTCCAACAGGCCATACAAAACAAACATGGAGCTTAAAGAAAAGGCAAGCTTTTTATCAAGGAGACAAGACATTCAGCATTTTGTCTATACATGTGGCATTTCATGCTTGTATATTAGAGTTGCTTTTACCCTCAAAAGGCCATGGATTTTTTCTAAAATTTAAAGTTATGCCAGTAAGAGTGAAAGAGAATCAAAGAAATTTTGCATTAAAAATTGAGGAAAAATGTAAAGAGCTCTTATAATGTCAAACGTAACTTGCCAACATAGTAGCATTTTATAACCCATGTAATGCCTAAAGGAAATGAAATGGCTGCCCCAAGGACACATTCTCGATCAGTGGTTCTCAGCCTCCTAATACTGCAACCCCTTAATACAGTTCCTAGTGTTGTGCTGACCCCCAACCATAAAATTATTTTCAATTCTACTTCATAACTATAATTTTGCTAGTGTGTGAATCATAATTTAAATATCTGATATACAGAGTATCTAATATTGGACTGGAGAAAAAGGTCATTCAACCCTCAGAGGTTGTAACCTAGAGGATAAGAACCACTGCTCTAGATCTGATTCCTGGATTGTTGCAGGAATCAAGTAAAAAAGGCTGTATGATCAAGACAATATTTTATTGATTTTTTAAAATATAAACCTTACTGAGTGATCAAATTTTAAGTGGAATACAATAAAAATGATTCAATGATGAAGGAAGACCAATCTTCCTGTGTCTTGAAACAGTAACAATGCTGGATGCAGATATGTATGGGTTTGAATTCATATATTTATTCCACAGTTAATAGCTATTGATAGTAGTCTCCTCCCACTGCAAATATCATGAAAAAGAAGAACGAGGAGATAAGGGAAGAAGGAAGATAACAAAATACTGAAGGGGCAAATATACCAATTCAGAGGAATAGTGAATTCAACTCCAGAAGTATATTCATTTCAAAGGGACCTCAGAAGTGGAGGGAGTTATGTAGTACACTTGAAGCTTGTGACCTCAAAGAAACCTCTTTCCTCCTGAATATTTAGGGTAATGACAAAGTCGTTACTGCACATCACTCAGAATCTTAAAACATGATGTAAGTCATATGGTGCACTGTGACTGTGGAAAGAGCTATTCTGTGTTCTCTATATTTCCAAGTTCTTCTGTAAGCCTGTGAGAATTTCTTCCCAGGATGAGTGAAAGGCCACTGAGAAAAGAATGAGTTTGTTTTTTTAAATATATAATATCAAATATTTCTCTATTTGTTCCTATGCACAGAGAAGTTTAAACTCTTAAAATGTCTTGCTCCTCTGACCATGCTCACATGACCATCATCAATTGGAGAGAAAAAAAAATAGAGCATGGTTTAGATTTCTAGGCCTCCAAGCTGCCAAAATCATCAACTAGCACGTTTATGGGAATCTCTCATTTTCAAAGAAGTCCATGGAACAACTGATCCCTAGGCTACTGATGAGTATATCTTAAATATCCCTTCCCAGGAACTGATCATAAATTCTACTCAAGTTATATATGCAAAGAACCAAGTTCTTCAGTGCTGTAGGAGATGAATTTTTATGTCCTCCAGGACTTGAAGAAAGGACTGAGGTAGAACCCAGGATTTGTATGTGTCATTAGAGTGTTGGCACTAGGAAGTCACCAGAGGAAAAAAATACTTTTTAGACTAAGGGAAAAAATGGCTTACCAGGATCTTCCTTCATTCTACCTACTTCTGGCTTATGACAAAGTAGGTCACCTTGTTACAAAAAACATTGAGACAGTCAAGGAAGAGGCTTGTGTTTTCTGGAAGCTCATCTCTAGTGGAGAGACAGGGACTCAATATACAGCCCCAGATACCCTCACATTTGAAATCCACCTCCTTCCGAATTCCATGGTGGTGATCTTAAAGGTATGTACTCATATGTCTTATAGTGGAGGATGTCAGGCTGCAGCTAGTACTTTGAATCATACCATAGTACAGGCCAGAACCTCTTTCTGGAGTTTGGTTGTACATGGCTAATTTGCTAGAGCATCCAAGCCTTAGTTAGATGCTATCATTTTGGTACCTCTTCCAGAATATTTTTCAATATAATACATTATAGAACAAAATGGGAAGCATCTCTGTTTTTATCCAAAGGTTATAAACCAATAGCCTTCACAAGCTTGTAAGATTCTCATTGGCTAAGGGGAGAATGGCTGAATAATTGCTGGGGAAATGTATTCAAGCCATTTTAAATAGGAAATGCATTGTTTCAAAAAGTTGAATTTATTATGGGTACAGACTATTATTTTTAATCCTGCTATTTTTGGAATCTTGTAATAAAATGAGACAGAAAAAAATCAATATATTTGAATTGTAAAACAGTGATACCAGATGAATCCTCTTTCAAAGAAATTATGAGCACATTTATAAAGGGAAATTTGTAAAAAAAAAAAAGAAAAAAAGTAACATTTCTTTATAAGTAAAGTCCATAAACTGATTATTTTGAGTCTAAGTTACCTATGAAAAATTTAAGCTGATTTCTCTTGGACCTTCCCGTGAAGATACTCAAAACCTCTTGAGTATCAATAGTTTCTTTCCTTGCCACAAATAACCCTCCAGGGAGAGCCACTTGTGCATAGGTGTAAACAAGGTAACATTCTTCTTCTCTTGATGATCTTTCCATTCTTATCAGAACCAATTGCCACTAGTAAGTTTACCTTCAAGTCTGAAGAACAACCACATAAGTGCTTATGATGGGCAATTCCACTCTGCTCTGCTGCAGGTCCTGAAGAAAACCCATACCACCTATGTGTGGATACCAGCCTGATCTGCATGGGGACCACAGGGATGCAGGGTGGTTTGAAAAGATGTGAAGATATATGGTCCACAGTAGCATGCTTTATGTGAAGAAAAACATACAGTAGGCATGTGTTGGCCTGTGCCAGCCTCAAGAACTTTACCCTTTCTATTTATATGCAACTATATCCTGGCATCTTTTGTTAAACAACTGTCTGCGGCTTAACTGAGCATGATGGGACATCTAGCTACCTAAGACCTATCAATAAATTGCCAACAGAAATGTTTCTTCTTTTCATTTTCCTCCACCTTACCATTATGACAACTGAATACATTCCTACATGATGACAAACTGTCTCTGGAGAGAGGGATCCTTTTGTGGGTTGAGAATGGCTTGTGGCCTTCTTAACTCATTCCTGATTCCCTTTAACTCAAAGCACACACATTCTCTGAGGCTTCCCTGTTCAGTGTGCCGCAAATGGAAAGCCTGACTTTACACTTAGCTTCGCTTTCCTCAAAGTCCTTAAAATCAACTGGTAAATCATTTTTGCTTTCTTTTTTTCTTCTCTTGTCCCCACATTCTGCTTACCATAATAAGTACTTAATAAAAAAAAAAAAAAGCTAAATAGACAAAGATTAATTGTTCTCCTTTGCCCTTCATTTGCCTTCTGAATATAAGCATAAATCACAGTACAATAACACCAAAAGGAGGCAAACTTTTTTTTTTTCAAAATATTTCACAGGCTTATTGCCTGAGTGATGCCAGGTGGTGATCATCTTGAACATGTCCATGCCCTGAAGCAGAACACTGTGACATCTTCCCTGCCCATCTCCCCAGCTCTATCTCAGGGTCTTGGCCGTTCAGCAGGGTACCAGAATGAGAATAATTACCTGGCAAGCACAGGAAGCAAACAGCATATTCAAAGAAGGATGATTTACGGGTGGTTTAATAGAGGAACTGTTACGGTTCTTCAGTCTGAATGGGCGGGTAGAGGCCGGTTATTAAGAAGCCAAGGAAAGTTAATGACAAAGGCTGGTGAGGAGAAGAAAGTTTGTGTTTGGGATAAACCAGTCAGAGGCAACTCTTGACATGAGCAAGGCAAAGGCATACCCGGTCTTCATTATCCCTGCTTCTACTTGGACTCTGTTGACTATGCTGCCATTTCTTTCTAGGATTTCTGATCACTGACATTCTCCTGCATGGATATGTGATGGACTTGAGGTTGATAGCAGCCAAACAAGTTCTTTTGAAAATAGCTTTTATGTTTATTAAATGAAACTAAGCAGACTGCATTGATGTTTTCTGCTTTATTCTCACTGAACAGTGTGGTGATGGATTGCATAAGGCTCAAAAGAGGTGATGCTGTCTCTGTCCTTCATCCAACAGTTTAGATGGAGTCCTCCTTTTAAGAAGAAAGCAGAGGAGGGACAAGGAGAACTGGATCAAGGAGAGGGATGTATCAGAGAGACATAAATACTTTCTCTGGGTCAGGTGCACATGAAATATGGGAGGAGGGAGAGGCAGGTATTAGGAGGTGAGGAGAGGCAGATGTTGTAGAATTGAGGAATAGTGATTTCTAGAGCTGGTGGAAGCCCAGCCTGACCTAGAGTCTTCTTTGTAATAGAGGCTGTCAGGATACAGCTATCACCAACAAACAGAGCACACCAGAATACAGAATCTCCTAGGAGCAGAGGACCAGCTGATGACACAGTGGGCATGCTTTCCCAGGGGCCTGATCAGGGCCTTTATGAAGATGGAGAGGGAAACAGTACTGTTTAGGTGTTCATCTACTTCTCTTAGCCCAAATTCTTCACATTATGTATTTTAACTTTATTTTTTTCAAATCCTATTTTTAATGATGGTTCTTAAACTCCTTACCCTTCCTCGTAAGCCACTACCCATCAGAGGTAGTTGGAAAGAAAGGATATGGGGGATATGTTTAGAAAGATTCTTTGAAGCAACTCCTATCTGTGTTGTCTGAAAACGAGCAGTTCAGTTCACATGTTAGCAGGCAGCGGCAGCTCTATCCACTCGAAAACACCTAAGGGATACAGCAGCCTTCCAGTTTGGTCAACAGTGGTGGGTGACATGACCTAGCAGAGACAGCCAGGCTTCAACCTCAGCTCGAGTCAGCAGGAGGACCAGGAGGAATATCAGGAAAAGTTCTTAGCTATGTCTCTCTCAGGGAAGTGAAGATCAGTGAATATGGGAGACCCACAAGTATTGTACCAGCAAGACGAGTTTTGTCTTTGTCATTCCATGGAGTCCTATGTATACCTCCAAACATCACGTGTCCACTACGTGCCTTGCCTCAGCACAGGTCTTGCTTCAGCACATGCATTCAATCAGCCAAGTCCTTGGAAGCAGCAACAAACTGCAATACACTACAAGACATTTTATGGTGCATTTCTCTCTATGGAGTCCTGACAAATACAGCTCAACTATGTATGTAATGTAAGGCAAACAAATACATTTGTGTTGTTAGCAAAGAATCTTTCATCACATGTCCTTTTGCGTGTTTGTTTTAACAGAACATCCTTTCTTCTGTGTCTGCTTCAGTGAAAGTTCCTTCATGAGTCGGCCTTACCCTTTCACACCTGTGTCCACTTTAATGAAACTTTCCTTCATACACCATCCAACCGACTGTCTAAAGAACCCTTAAGTTTCCACTTCAGTGTAGAATTTGCTCAGTTGTTCTACATAGTCTCGGGAATTTTTGTTCTATTCATGTCTTACTTTCTGGATCTGAGAAACTGACACATGTAACTTCATTTCAATTTTATTTATTTAAGGGAAATTGAGTGAATTTGACAGTAAGTAATCCGGATTGTTTTCTTGTCTATCATCTATTTTTCAGGAACTGTACAAAGCGTATTATCAGCATAGTGAATCCTGAAGTAAGAATGCATAGGATCCTATTTTACTAATTGCATAGATTAAACGCTGCCAGAGGCCAAAACTAGGCTTTAATTTATCAAGAAAATTAAATACACACTAGGAGGAAGGGTTCAAACACTATTTTTAATGTTGACAGCAAGAATTGATGAAATGTCTATCATCCATGATAGCAACATCCTTCTTGATTTGTGTACTTGATGGGGTGAAAATCAAAATGTCACCTAGTAACGCAGATTGCTGAAATAGCCCATGAGAGCACATAGGAACATTAAGAACACCTCTATAAAAGTGCACAAAATGTCATCACTCAATCCTAAGCCTCTAGAGGTGGTTCAAAGGGTTTTAGCAAACCAATCACTTCTTAATGAATGTGCTCTTTTAAAAATGGTCTTTGGCAAGGGCTCATTAAGACAATGCAAATAGGTTGAATATTTATCTTTTTATATCTCTTATTTGCATGGGCAAGAAGAACACTTTATGATCCAGCATGGACTGTATCAGAATCTACACACTTTAATCAGTTCACTAAGTGTAGAGAACCCGGAGAGTGACAAGCATGGTACTAGCTCGGGAGGTATAATAATGACAAAGCAAATATGATCACTGTTCCCCTGGAGGCCCTGGGCCAAGAAAACAGATCATAATAGATATCAGATATACTTCTTTGTTGTCAATGATGAAAAACAAACAAACAACCCCAAAGGAATAAAGTGACTTAGAAAGGTCACTACACATAGTGTGGTCTGAAATCTTTCCAAGAAAAAAAATCAGAAGTCTGTCCCAAGAGATGAAAATAAAAACATTCTACCAAAACAAACTGTATAACATCCCTAAAGTGGCAATAGGTTTGGAAAGGAAACAGATTAGCAGGCTTATTATGGTAAAAAGGCAAAGAAATGGAACACACCAAGTACAGTGGTGTCAATGGGATCGAGAGAATCATGGAGATTGATTCTGTGGTAGAATATACCTGAAGCTTAATTGGTGGGATGACACATTATTTGCATTCCTAAAATATTTCTCTGTCTACTATGTGTAGAGTAGACTGTAGTGTTGTGAGTGAGATGGGGTCTGGAACTCAGATTAGGAAGCAAGTGCTCAGATATCAGGATGATGAATGGAGTCTTGGTTCAGGTTTCTGTGCAAATAGAGGGCAGTGGATGAACTTGAAATGCAAGTTGGCAATTGAACTGATCGATGGACTTACAATTAGATGTAGGAGAGAGTAGAGGAAAGAGAGATAGATAAGCTACTCTTTAACCTGAATGTGGACACAAACTCTGCTCCCACTCATGTCTGCAATTATCTGGACAGAGACTATATGGCAGGAACGAATTTAGAAGTCAAACAGATGAAGTAGACTATGATGACCCAAGCTATGACTAGGGTTTCTGTTGGTTGAAGATCTGATGTTACAGAGTCATGAGAAAGCTGTCAGTAGGAGTTAGTCACTCAAATGTATTTCTGAATATATTGATAAGCTATTGACTTAGAGAAACACCTGTGTTCACACTGGCAGTTTATAGATTGGCTGTAAATGTTACGAACTAAGCAGGCCTTTTTTTTTTCTTTTGGAAAAACTTTGAGTCAGAAAGAATGCTTGAATGTATGCCAAGATGTGTTAGGAATTTTCTAGAATTCTTCCTCATTTTAAAAGAATCTGGGAAGGCTATTGCCTGATAGAATGTGTGGTAAATGCTAATCTTTATCTAAGGTGAATATATCTTGGGTTCCATTCAGCAAATTGATTTCTCCTTGAGATTTCACTTAAAAAGTATAATTTCATTGCATAATGAAGTAAATTAATGCCCTGGAAATGTAATATGCCTGTGTGATATACGGAGCATTTTCGTTTTTATGCACTTAGCAAGGCATTTATCCTATTATCACATAATCACGTCTGGCCTAAATAAAGAATCTAGTGCTTAATGCACGATGAATCCTATCTTTTAGCAGCTTTATTGTTGTATCACTTATTAATTTAAATTTGTGTCATTTTTAGTTACCAGGAAAGATAGCTTCAAGATTTGTTTGCTTAGATTTTATTGAAAATCCAGTATGTAGGAGTACTTAACATTTCAAGGATATGATGTTATTATTTCAATTCAGACTTTCTTACAGTGCACATAATCCTCGAGCATCCAAGGGTGCTTTCAAAATTAGAAGTAAGAGAGCCTCCTTTAACTCCCCAGGGTTAAAAGTCATCAAGGAGATGGGTGTCTGAGCCACAGAAATGGTAGGACTCCTGGTTCTGCATGATCTAATAGCTTATTCGACACTGCGGTGTGTGCTGCCCCTTGAGTGCAGACAAGGTTAAGAAGGGTACACTTAAGAACTTCGAGTTCCACGAGAGACTCAAAAAAAACAAAGCCACCATGTCTAATCATTTTTGTTGTTGAATTTGAAAAACCTGTTTCCTGAAGTGGATGGCAAAGTCTTTTCACCCATAACTACATTCATCCCAGGCCATTGGCTACACATAGTCTGTCATAGTCACCATTCCTGACCACCCACAACATGCCAGAAGCCCCAGGCATTCCTCAAGGAATTCTCTCATCCCTATGAGTATTGACAGGTATGTTCCAGATCAGCTGACTGAGGATCCAGGGTCCTGATAGATTTTCCATTTGATGATTTCAAAACAACGCTCAGAGAGCTATACCTTCATCAGGATACGGTACACATTGTGAGCGTTGTTTTCTTCTTGGTAATTCATGTGATTTCTTTACTACTTAATTCTCAGTTAGAAAAGATACTTTCAAGCAAAACACGAGGACTAGATTTTTGCTAGTGAAAGGAAAGAAAATGAATGGGGCTCCTGTGTTTCAATGATCTTTGGTAAGATCTTAACAAAGAATATTTAGGAGATTCTGACAGAGTAATTTCACATCCACTGGCCCAGATACGGCTTTGTCATTTTGGTGGTTTACTTTTCTCTTTTCTGATTCTGAATATGGTGGCCCAAGGACAAACTTGGACCTCTGAGTGAGAGGGGTCTGGAGGTAGGGGCTGACTGTTTATCACAACTACCTACTTAGTACTGGACTAGGGCCAGCAAGATGGCTCAGTATAGAAAAAGAGCTTGCTGTTGATCCTGCTGACCTGAGTTCAATCCCAGAGTCCCTTATGGTTGAAGAAGAGAATGGTCTCTGGCACAAAGTCCTCTGACCTCCATACACACGATAGCATGTCTATGCACACAAAGACAGTGACACACACACAGACACGTGCACACACACACATACACAAACATACAAACACATGCACAATACAACATATGCACTCATTCACAGTCATACACACAGATATACACACACATGCACAGAAGTGCACAGAAACACACATGCATATACACACATACACAAATACATACATGCAAACAGGCACATATGCACAGATATGCACATGTACATGAACACTCATGCATTCACATGCACAGTGTAAATTTAAAAAAGAAATCCTAGACTATATTATGACCACATAAGAAATGTATGGAAGCCACAGCACCTATCTATGGGGTTCTTGCTGCTTGCTTTCTTGAAGCAAGATAGAAGCAAGAGAATCTCTGAATGAAGATGGGAATAGATAGTGACAAGAAGTAATGAGAGCTCTACTCCAGCTTGCAAGATATGTACGCCAGCAAGCCATAGAAGAGCCCCATGTCAATTCCCCAAACAACTGAGACACTGGCCAAGCACTGGTTGTCTGATCCAGAGAGAGAATGATGACTTCATCAGTTACCTTGTGGTACTTCAGAATAACACTGGGAACAGGGGCCACCCGGGAAGATAATTTGAAGCCCAGATTATATTGCCCCTCCCCAGTGTGTGTATATGTGTGCATGGATGTTCGAGTGTGCAGGCATGTGTGTATTTGTGCGAGTTTGTATGTGTGTACATGTGTATATGTATGTATATATGTATGCATGTATATGTGTGTGTATGCTTGTATGTATGTATGAGTGTGTGTATGCCAGGGTTTCTTAACCTTTAGCATTTAGGTGCACTTCTAGTGTAAATTTTGTGCCCTCAAAACTTGGGATAAGATGTTGCTACCTGTATTGAAGTCAACTCAAAGTAGAACTTTATTTGAGATAGAGTTAATATGTATTGCTCAATTTGGTGGTCAGTGACACATAACCCAAGTAAATGTGAACAATCCAAAATATAATGGTTATAAGACTAAATTGATGTATTTGCTTATAGTAAGAGCTCATCCTAAGAATCAGCATCATCTACTTTCCTTGAAGGGACTAAACACCTAGGTTGGAGACAGAGAATCAGACCCCAGAAGGTCAGATTGCATCAACAATAGCACTTTCTTTCTTTTTTATTACATTTATTTATTATATATTTGTGTGCATGAGCATGTATATGTGTGTGTGTTTGTGTGTGATGTATATGCATACCACAGTGTACAAGTGGAGGTAGAAGGACAACCCCTAGCAATCCCTTCTCATTCTTTCCACCATGTAGGTCCTAAGATTTGAACTCAAGTCATCTGACCAGTAGAAGGCACATTTCCTGCTGAGCATCTTGCTGGCCCTACAACAGAATTTCTTCCATGCAATTTGGAGACACAACTTCTGCTCTCTGAAGGATCATCAATCATTTGAGGACTTCATCTGACTCAAAAAATTCACCTACATTAGATAAAATAATCTGCATTACTTAGATTCCAGTAATCTAAATGCTAATCATACACAGAAGTAACCATTTTCATAATGATATTTAGATTGGTGTTTGACCAAATAACTAGGCTCTGCAGCCTAGCTGGGCTGACACACAGAGTACCCACCAGAGAGGGTCATGATGTTATTTTCTATTAGAAAATAATTTTTTATTAAGCATAAGCAAGATATGAATTTCAAGGTGAGAGTTATAGTTTAAAGCCTGAGGCAATCCAGGGATGCCAAAATCTCTAAAATTTCCGAAGTATGTATTCTCAAAGGTAAGTTAGATCTGAACGTGAATCAGAGTAATTGAATTTTCTTTCTTTCTCTTCTTTTCTTTCGTTCTGTTTTTATTAACCTCTTCTGGCTTTCCCAAGCAAAATGGTATATGAAGTTCCTCCTCTGCTTGGTTTAACACAACAGGCCAAGAGACATCAAGATCAGCCACATTTCTAAAGCTAACAGAAAAACACGGCAGGGGAAGGACTCTGAGAGGCACACCAAGGTAAATACTAGGCTGTAATCTAATTAGCAAATGATAATAGAATCCAATGGAAAACAGGCCACAGACCTATGAACTACAATGCCCTCAGGGAAATAAATGATTGATTGCTCAAAGACAGGAAGTTGATCAGGGAAAGCATGGTCTTGCCTTTGACCTAAAGAACAGATCACAGTTTCCAATCCGAGTCCAAAGCATTTGGAGGAAGTCACATGCTTCACATTCTCCTACTTCCGTAAGTGCCTCACTTACACAGAAACCCAAAGATGTTCTCCAGTTTGACACCAGTCCTTGTGCAGTTCCTAACTTGCTAGGAAACATGGCTCCATGCAGAACTACTCTAGTTAAATGACCTGTTTCTCAGTAACAAGACAAGTTCTAGCTATTTTGTGACGCTCCAGCCTATTTGCTGAATTCATACAGACAAACAAAACCCAGATGTCACAGGGCAGATGAGTTTACTCACTCCAGGTTTGCTGTGTAGGATTTTGTTGCTTCAAGGAAATCTTTTAAATTTGACCCTTTAGATCCATTGCTGGACTTGGCCTCTGCATGGGACTTCATCCAGGAGACTCAGATGCTATTTTAGGAATAGAGAGAAACACTGGGAATTATATGAACTCAGGGACAATGGGAGAAACATCTCTAGCATGCTTTGAGGGAGTCCCAATGTGACATTGTGGATGATGGGCTCCTGTCATTCTCTGACCCCAGTTTGGCTTGAGGATTATATAGCAAGTATCAAGTGGAAGTGACTCTGAGCAAAGGAATTTTGAGGATTTAAACCTTGGAAACAGAACCTGGAGGGCAGAACAGATTTGAAAGTCCCAAACTGTTTGGAAAAGGAAGGAAGGATCTGTGCTTTATTGTTTCAGGAGAAAGGCAGGCAATGAGTAAAGAAAGAAAAGAAGGTGTTCCCTTTGTCCAGACCCAGAGATATTTGCACCACCACAACAAAAGAGGGAGTGGAAATTCACTTAAGAAGTGGATGAGAAGGCAGATATGAGAACCAATGGCAAAGTTAAAGATGATCTCTAAAGTAAAACTGAAGTGCCCTGGCATGTTCCCCATAGTTAGAAGAGCAAAATTAAATTTCATGTACAATGTGATCAAAGACAAAAGGACTTTTGGAAGGAGAAGTTTCAAGCAAATTGCTTCCCCCTTTAAATTCTCCTCAATTGCTTTCATTACCTTTAGTTAACAATTCTCATAAATAAATATTGACTACAGGGAGTCAGAACAATCTGGAACCAGGTAAAAACAAACCATCATGCTTGGAAATGGCAGGAGTCCTGTGCATCAAGAGCCATAAAAATACTTTCTGATTCACAGAGTCTGCATCAGCGATCAGGCCATGGGAAAACAAGCCAGTTGAAAACATAAACAAATATGTTTCCTTCTGTCGTTCTCAGAAATATATACTATTCGAATCTATGGAAACACTGTCAGTATCCCTGAAGAGAAAAATGTTCAGTTCAATTATATATATTAATGCCATTCAGCAGAAGACCATGGAACCATTAAAATATACTTATTGAGTTCTTGATTGAATGAGAGATGCTTATAATTAAATATTGAGAAATATTTAAATAATTTTTTTACAGTAGCTCCTTATCTTTATTCATATACATATAAAATGATTTGGCTTAGGAGATAATAGCACATACATATGTATATGTATGTGAATACCATGCAATCACTAATATATTAATTATAAGAACTACTTAGAAGTTTTTTCATTACGTAAGTTTATTGACAATTTAACACATGTTTATGATGAATTCTAGCTATTCTTCCTGTCCCAGCCTTTCTTATATCCCCACTATACCTTTTAATCCTACACCCCTCCTTTTCATGATTAATAACGTTGAGTTTTGTTGTATGACCCAGGTGGTTGAATCATTGGATTGGATCTACCCACTGGAATGTGGTGGGATCACGAGAAGAATGCAATAGAAGGTAATGATTCCCCATTTTCCTGAATCTACCTACAGAAAATAGTTCAATAGTGAGGAATGGGGTTCATGAGTGCCTTTTCATCCCTGTATGGCTATTAATGTTCCAACTAATTGGAACACAGTTCCTGTGTCTTCTTCCATAGTTGATGAAAGTTCACTGTTGCAATTACTGTCTCCAAAATATACCATTTTACCATCTATCATTGTATCTTTTAGTTTTTACAGTCTTTCAGGAGCCTCTTCTACAATATTCCATGAGCTAGACAAGAGACCATAGAGATGCTCAAATGGGACTTATGCTCATACCTTGTATAACTGTGTTCCTGTCTTCATTCTCACTGGAAAAGGGAGTTTTCTGATTAAGGCTGAGAATAGTAATTATCTATGTGTATAAATATAAGTACTTATGAGGTTTGGTGCTATTTCAATTTAATTAAACAATATGTTAAGTCCTCCTCATACACATCCAGGTTCTATGTCCTCTTTTGTTGTAGAACTTTGATGAGGGTTACAATATTAGGTATGTATTTCTTCCTTAAATCTGCATTTAAAATCATAGTCACAGGGGTTGGGGATATACCTCAGTTGGCAAAGTAGTTCTTTTGCATTCATGAAGCCCCAGTACTGCATAGGTCAAGAGTGGTAGCACACTCCTGTTATCTATCCTGGTGGGAACAGGGAGATTATAAGTTTGGGTTTGGGTGGGAGAACTGAATCAGAGTTAAGAGCACTTGTTCTTGCAGAGGACCTGAGTTTTATTCCTAGCACCCATGTGGTAGCTCACAACAATCTAGACCTAAATTTCAGTACATCTGATGACTTCTTTGGACCTCTGTGGGCAGCAGGTACATACATGTTCTATACACATACATGCAAGTGAAACACTCATGCACATAAAATAAGCTCTATAAAATGTTAAGGTTTCAAAAATATTTTTAAATTATGTGTGTGTGTGTGAATGTGTATATACATACATACACACACACACACAACAAAACACATACACTTACATGTGTGAATGGAGGTACTACAGTGCACATGAAGGTCAGAGAACAACCTTGGGTGTTGGCTTGCACCTCCCAGTGTATTTCAGACTGGATAGCCATTGTCTTGCTATATACATGAAGCCAGCTGGCCTGTGAGCTTCCTAGGATTTTCAGTCTTTGTTATCCATGTCTCCTTTGTTACCCATTCTCTACTTTAATGATGATCATTTCTATCTTCAGATGTCTAAGTCCAGTTATCAGCGAATAGCCTCCCAAAGAGAACGGACTTAGAAAAATTAGAAAAAAAAAAAAAAAAGAAACAAAACAACAAGCAATACACACAGCTAAAAGCATCAAGGATACAGTTATCTGTAACTAGAGCTCTGGCATCCTGACCAAGAGATAGATTTGATGACAGACAGTTCTCAATGTTGGTTTGGTGCCCTTTGCAAATCCTCCCCAAGTGCATGGAAGGTACGCCACAGCACAGTCCCTAAGGTGAACTTTCACTGATGAACATCAAAGAAGAGGGCACTTGGAAAGTGAGTTGGGACTGGGACCATGGAGTCTGTGAATACTGGGTTTCTTAGGACTGTGGCAGAAGAAAATTAATGTATTAGTGAAACAAAGACTAATGAGCTAGTGTTACTTATTAATCAATTCATCTTTCCCTTTCTTTCTACCATAGACATCTCGTTAAACAGAAATGTCATCTATTATGTGAATGATTAGAAACTAGCCCATTACTATATATATAATTCTTAACTGAACTGTAAAATATACAGATGTGACTAGACACGTATAATAGTTTTTATATTTGTATATAAGTATTTGAATACTTGTATAAACTTGAAATTAAGGAAAATTTACCTGTCTAAAAGTAGTTAGCATTTCTTCATGATGAAAATGCTCCAAATCCTTTTCTGAGTCTTTTGTTTCCTAATATAGTTCTGGGTGACCTAATCCACAGATTCTATTTTACTAGGAGTAAGAAACTAAAGTAGTCTGAACATCAACATGAACAACTACAAAATAGTGGCACTGAGGCTACAAACTGAGAAATGAGTGGTGGTCAGGAAAAAGGGGAGTCCATTGACTTCATTTAAAAAGGTGATATCCAACTTCCAACTCTTAATTAAAGCTTCCATCCCTTTCCCACTTTTCCCTTGCTTGTTTGTATTTACCAAAAAAGAGACCATTAAGTCACTCAGAAGAAAGATGAAACAAATCCAATTCCAAGAACCAGAGAACCTGGAACTGAGAGGGAAAATACATCTTAGAAAACCTAGAAACATTGAGGAAACCAAACACATAGGTAATGAAATTGGGCATGAATGACATTAGCATCTGGTCATGAAAGTTACAAAAGAAAACTCTCTCTTCCTCCCTCTCTCGTGTATATGCACGTGTGCATGTGTGTATCTGTGTGTGTGTGTCTGTGCAAGTGTGTCTATGTGCCTGTGCAAGTGTGTCTATGTGCCTGTGTGCATTGTGTTACTGATGCAGATAGAAAGGTACTCCACGTGTTTAAAATCTATAGAAAGATAAACTGAAGGATAATGACAAACCAGCAGATTAGGGTGATTTCAAGGATTCTGGTGTGAGGGAAAGAAAACCAACCAATAAGTTGTGAGGGGGTTGAAGTAAAATATACATACATTTATTATTTGTTTATTCATTCCTTGTTTTCATTTATTTATTTGACAAATATATATTGAGTCCTTAAGTGGATGGGCATTTGTTGAGAAACTTGGGGTCACTATCATCCAAAAACATACCCCACCCTCTCTGATCTCATAGGGAACCTAATTTAATTAACTCACACCCTGCCAATTGAATAGATTCAGAACCTGGATAGTTCTTTTAAAAACTAATTCATGAAGATATTTGTGCATGATTGAAAACAAGAAGGGAAATGCTCATAAAGGAAATCCAAGCAATAAACATACAAGAACATTGGAATGATAGAAGACAGAGTTCCCTTTGGAAATGTGAATGAGAAGAAAGGAAAGGAAAGGCTAAGGTAGCTAACTTTGTAATGGACACATCTTGCTGTCTCTAAGAAAAAAGGAACATGCAGAGGAGAGGGGCAAGAACGAAGTTGTAAGATACTTTTATTTCAAATATCCCTGTTGATAAACAAACTTGGAGGCATGCCCTGAAAGCAGAGGAACTTTAACAATAAAGTTCATATATGTGTATTATATCATCAAGGCTTACAGTGTCTAAAGATATCCACATAATTATTATTTAAATAAATAATTTGTGATTTTAATAATAAATATGGATTTTACTGATTTTTTAGTTTAATTTTTATGCTCTATTAAATAATGTTTATCCCACATATTGCTGCTGTTCTTGCTGGTGGATGAATTTGCTGCCTAGTAGGTTTAACGACTCACTGTTACTGATGTTTTTTTTCTTGGCTCCTCACATTCACTTGTGGAAACACTTGTGGAATATCTTAGTTGATCTACACCACAATAAAGAAATATCATGAACTAGGCAATTCATAAAGAACGTAACAATGTTTCGTGGTACCAGAGGCTGGAGAAATCAAAGCTCTTGCTCAGTGGTTTTCAACCTATGGGTCACTATGACTTTTTTTTTTGGGTGGGGGGCACATATCAGATAACCTGCATGTCATATTTTTACATTACAATTCACAATAGCAGCAAAAATACAGTTATGAAGTAAAAACAAAATAAGTTCATGGTTGGGGTGTCACCACAACATGAGGAACTGTATTAAAGGGGCACAGTGTTAGGAACCTCTGATCTAGCAGATTTAATGTCTAGTGAGAGTCAGTCTCTCCTTCTAAAGGGGCACCTTGAAATGACCTCTTCTGGAGGGGACATCCATTGTGTCCTCTCACAGTACAATGGACTAAAGGTAAAAAGGACTAAATACTGTGTAGACTCTCTTATAAAGGGCCTAAATTCCATTGAAAAGCGAGGAAGACGTCATTATGACCTCAAGACCTCATCCTCTTTTAGAAACCCCACCTTTCAAAGGCCCCATTGCACTGGCCACGAGGGTCCAATGCATGAACTTTGGAAGAAACCCAGTGAAACAAGAACATTGGAAGACAACATTCTTGCTGCATGGATCACTCTCTTTGGAATCCATATGGGCGTCACCTCACCCATCCTGGGCTCAAAAACAGAGATGTGCAAGATAATTCCCAAGGATGGCATTTTGTGAATTTTTGGGTGGATGGTTCATCATCCAGGGAGACACTTGACTCAACAGGCCCAATACTCAGTCAGATTCTGGAAGACTGTTATTCATCAGATTTCTCTACATGTTTTCAGACCATGTATCAGCAGTGGTAGCTCCAAACTAGTTCTCAAATTTTCTAAGATAACTGGTTTGTTCAAGATGCAATAAGTTCAATCTATCCTGGTCTATTTGGTTGTCAGGAAATACATACGGTAAACCTCTTAAAATCCATCCTTTACCCTGTGGGGAAAATAGCACTCTTTTCAGAGGAATACAGCTGGGTTGTGTCATTGGAACTCTGGCATTCAGCAAGGCAGCCATATTGTAGCTGCAAGCTATTACAACACACCGACTTCCAGATCGACAACTGTGTGCTTGTCACTTCCAGATGTAGTTTTGCTCCGGCAGTTGTTCAGGAAACATTGTGAGAAGCAGCGATTCCCAGTAAAACATGCCTATAAACATGACGGTTTCTGGCAAAGGGGAGGGGAGGTTTACACCCAGATGCATTAGGAAAAAAATATGTAGTCTTTGCTTTGTTCAGATTTACCCAGAAGGTTTGGGTGTGATCTGCAGGGTTCATTCTTGTTTTGTTTGTCCCTGTCTGAGCAATGACTTTAGACTCCTGTGTCTCATAAACAAATTGGTCACTGAGATACATAGTCTCTGCCTCTTCTGCTAACCACATAGAAATCTGCTCTTACTCAAAATCTCAACTACAAAAGCCATCCCCATGGGCATTTTGAATTGATCTCCATAATCTAACAGTGTCCAAGCAGCACCTGGACAGGTTAATTTAAAAGCAAGAGCCAAAACTTCCTGTGGGAAGTCACAGAGCCATGACTTCATGAATATTTTTCTACATTCCACTGAGCATGCCTCCCAGTCTCTTTTCCCTTTGCACAAGCCTACATGATTCAAAAGACATGTTTTGGCAGGAAACAAATTAGCACATATGGGTGTGGGTGGCAGTGTCTTAATGCCCAAAATGGATACACTCTTATTTTCAGCAATGGTAATAGCTGTATAATACCAAGTCAGGGAAGAAACCCGTTGTGATGGACCCATCCCTTAGTGAAGCTAGGCAGTACATTAAGGGGCATTCCTAACTCTACCCTGTTATTCCTGCTTTTTCTTAAACTTCCTGTCTTTGTTTCAGGAATGTACTCTCATGGTGCCACCTACCATGTCGGTGTTTCATTTAACTGTGCAATGAGTACCTCTTCTCTGCTCAAGCCTCTGGGCTGCTATAACCCCCTTCCCACTTTCATTACCATATTTGTGCACACATGTACACATGTGCATGCATTTATGTATGCGTTAGTTACATTTCTGTTGCTGCCATAAGACATTATGATCATGAAACTTAAAAGAAGAAAGAGTGTGTTTGGGCTTGCAGCTCCAGCGGGCTAAGAATCCATCATTGTAGGAAGGAGGGACAGCAAGCAGCAGGCATAGCTGTAAGTAGCAGAAGCAGGAAGCTGAACACTCACACCTTGAAACACAGAGAGAACAAACTGGAAGTGGCATGACGCTTTTAATCTCAAAGCCTTTTCCTGGCAGCAACATACTTCCTCCAACAAGACCCCGGCTTCTAAATCTCCCCAAACAGTGCCACCAACTGGGTACACAGGAACATTAAAACCACCACAATATGTATAACTGGAACCAATCCATAGGAACTGAAATCAATAATGCATGTACTTCTGAGGACATAGGCAAATATGACAAGAACTGATACAGCCTGAAGGGATGGTGCTTATATACTGAATAATTCAGTGTCTTGGCATTT
The DNA here is from genome assembly GCA_021653895.1 of Mastomys natalensis. NCBI lineage: Eukaryota > Metazoa > Chordata > Mammalia > Rodentia > Muridae > Mastomys > Mastomys natalensis. The sequence continues at coordinate 79,938 of JAJTUV010000084.1, forward strand.
TCAAGCCTTTTGTTTTCCTACAGGTACTTAGGTCTCTGTAGAATACACTTCAGATACACTTAAAGTGCAAGATATTACAGAATGGGGAGGTCGAGCAAAAAGAAAAAGAGAAAATCTTGTCTATTGTGTAACAGCAGCTTGGCTTATTTATAAAGTATATTCTAGAATTCATGTGAGATTTGAAGTTATAGAGGAGTCATAAAAGAAAGAATGTCACTACCTTAATCCAAAGAAATAAATCAGGTTAATACTATGGCACAGCAGTGGTGAAGATAGATTGGAATGTCTTATAAAACACTCGTGAACAGCACATGTGTGTGAAACACATTGTTCCCAATTGTCTGTGAACACATCAGCCTCATGATTTAAAGCATGGAATCTTGAAGTGCAATTCAGCTGCCTTGAGTCACTGGCAAGGCCGATGTGAAGTCATGCTCCACAGAGCTAAAAGTTGAGCAAAACGATGGCAGGCTAATAAGTGAGATTCTCCTTTTCAAAGAGATGGGCAGTTCTTGAGAATGGTCTTAAGAGGTCACATACTACCTGATGAACAGGTTCCATCCCTGATTGTACTCAGAATGTGGAGATGTTCTGATTCGCAGACTTGTGCCACAGATATACTATAAGTACATGCAGCATTACACTTGATGTTAGTACAAAGGACAAAAAAATGATTAGAAGTAGAATTAACCTGGAGTTCAGGTAGCAGTGGCACACCATAATCCTAGCACTAGAGAGATCAGAGGCAGGAGTGAATGAGTGTGTGAGTGAGTGAGTGAGTGAGTGAGTGAGTGAGACCTTGTCACAAAACAACAATAAAAAGGAGACAAGAAACAAAGCTCCACAATGAATTAACTTGGAGTAAGGAAAGTAGTGTTTCCCTAAGGTGAGGGATCTTGAGCAAGCATGTCAAATACCATGTAGTCAAATGGCCTGGCCTAGCCTCACAGTCACAGTAGATGCATCTGTGATGGAAAAAAGAAAACAATATCTGTTTTTGAACACACTTTTAAAAATTGGTATAAAATATCATGGAGTAATGCTTTACTCTGAGCATCAAAATAATAATGCCGAATGACATATTCCCATGTAGTATACTTTTCAAAGAAGAGTCTAATCTCACATGCATGTCACTGATTCATCTCTTTGGTCAACAAGTTTGAAGCAAAGAGGCCATTCTTACGAAGAGTGGACAGGTGGCTCTGTCAGCTTTGGAACCAAAATTCTGATTCTGAAGTCTTCACCAAAGGAAGAGAATATTCACCAGGTAGAACTAATTAAATGAGAAGCATTATTAATAGAGTTTTCATTTGCATTTCATAAGCCTCTGAAGTAAAATGATGCAAACATATTAGCTGGAGCTGGCAGTTATTATGGAGAATTATTGCCCTGTGGACTGCTCGGTGGTTGGCTGGTACATGTGATATTACTTACAACTGTCTTGGAGCAGTATCATTAATGGTCATTGTCCTTTCCCCCAAAGTCAGATATAGGGACTTTTGCTTGCCATCCTAACTTTACAAAGCCTCTCTCTCTCTCTCTCTCTCTCTCTCCTCTCTCTCTCCCCTCTCCCTCTCCCTCCTCCCTCTCCTCTCCCTCTCCCTCTCCCTCTCCCTCTCCCTCTCCCTCTCCCTCTCCCTCTCCCTCTCCCTCTCCCTCTCCCTCTCCCTCTCCCTCTCCCTCTCCCTCTCCCTCTCCTCAGGGCCAGCTTTTACTCTTCTTCCTTGGACAGAAGAGATGGCTCAGTGATTATATGCCTGTATTGCTCCTATGGAGGGCCTAAGTTCAGTTCCTACCATCCACATTTGGTGGTTTACAAATTGCCTGAGACTCCAGATCCTATAGGACCCAATGTCTTTAAGCTCCTCAGGTACACACACACACACACACACACACACACACACACACACACACACACCACTGTCAATCCCCTTCCAACACACAATAAAACATAATAATGAATCTCTTTTCTTCTTCCAGACCCAAGAGCCAAACCCAGGGCCTTAGCATTTGGAGGGGAAGCACTCTATCACTACTTTAAATTTCTAGCCTGAATAACAATAAATATTTAAAAATAATTATTATTAACTTATTAACTCAACAATGACACATCCTTCCAAAAAAGAAAGAGGTTTTTTGTTTTGTTTTGTTGTTTTGTTTGTTTGTTTATGTTAGAGCAACATGGATCAGTTGAGGTATACAATAATTAATGTGCAATGTCCAAACAACAATGACAAAACCAAGCGCCATACAATAATCTCACAGGGGCTTTAACTGTCAGATTGCCTTTAGATTATAAAAGAGATGCTTGTTTAGGGGAGAGTAGTACATGGGCTGAGCAAGGAGGCAAGGGAAGGAAGAAGGAGAGGAGGCAGATCAGGAGGAAAACAAGAGGGAGAAGTGGAGAGAGGGGAAGAAAGCATAACTGTGTTTAGGAAGTCCTAAAGGATGTGAGGAAGCCTAGCCGGTGCACAGACTTTCTTTCCAAGCCACGGCATCATCCAGGAGAAACAAAATGAAGGCTACCAGCAACTGGTTAGGTCACCCTAATGAAAGCAAATAAAATATCTCTTTCCCCTAAAGAGTGGAACGTTTTATTAACTAGCATTTGGAGAGTGTTATTATGTTTATGCCAAAGGCTTTATGGTCTCTGTTCTTGGAGGCTGTAGAAGCTGAAACAAACATTTCAGAGACAAGAAATTCCTGCTTGGTGTTTCTGAAACATAACAAAGAAATCATGAGAAAAATAAGTCAAAGAGTTTTGCCTTATACTTCAGATATTAGCCGACTTCATAAAGCCTTCTGCTCCTACCATAGTTAAAGTAGCAAGAAGAAGCTTAATTATCCAGCAGAATGTAAGTATGCTGGGTCATTGGAATCGTGTGTGCTCATTAATTTTTCAGATATTGTACACATAAGAAAGGTAAAACAAAAGACAGAGGGAAGGGAAGAAAGGAGGATGGGAGGGGGAACAAGGTAGCCTGAGGGAAGTGAGGAGATAGATGAGACAGTGAGGAAGGGAGAGGAAGAAAGGGAAATGAAGGAGAAACGAGAAGGAGGGACTTAAGTAAGGAACAGAGACGGAAGGGCAGAAGGAGGTATTATGTGACACCATGCCTCTGGGGATATAAAAATGATTCTCCCATAGATAGGGAATTGGTGACAGACAAAGTCTAACTTGGTGAACCTATGAGTGCTATTGGAGATTCTTACAGGAATAAGAGGGAGCGAATGCTTACAGGAACAGAAATGACTTAAAAGCAGCTGCATCACCCAAACTCCAGCAGCAGAGGTTACATATGTGTGTGTGTAAAAAATATAGCCATATATATATCCATATATATGCATAATACACATATATATGGGACCTAAAAAAGCACAACTTGCAGACAACTCACCAGATTGGAGAATGTTGAGCCTCTTTTAGGCAGCCCAGCTTATCTGAGATTTTCTAAGAAGTTCACATTCCCTGAGAGTGTCTCTCAGAAGTCATTATTGTGTATATATGCTTCAGGGTAAAAACTAGTAAACCTGGTCACTTTCAGGGACTTCCTAAAGCCCTTGATTTGTCTACTTCCCGAGAGTAAATGCTTCTTGAAGGATAGAATTTTCACTCTCCCTTTGGAATCCAGTGACTGAAGCTTTTTCAAAGATGGGATATTCTATCTCCAAAGAAATTAGTAACCAACAGGAAGGATAAACAGAGAGAAGGGAGGGAGAAAAGGAAGAGGGTTTTAAGAGGAGGAAAAGTGGGAGAATGGAAGGACAGAGGGAAGAAGGCAGAGGAAGGGAGTGAGAGGAGGGAGGAAGAAGTGAGAGAGAGAGGTAAGAGAAAAAGAGAACAGGGTCTAATGAGCATGTGCAGATGCTTCCAAAGAGGACTGTCATACTTGAGGTTACTACTGTGGGAAAGATCAGCATCAGCAAGTCCTAAAAAACCTGTCAAAGGTTTGAAAATTTTACAAAATGACAACAATAAAACCCCAGATATTGATATTGTTTACACTAATATATGAAAGTATTTGTTTTTGTAAATTATGATAGTAGATAAAATAGCATGTCTTGTATTTTTTAAAATTAATCATAATTCACATTATTCTAATAGTCATTTGAAGTTTATATAGGGAACTCATTGAATATATTCATAACATTATATACAATGTTTATGAATTATAACACACGTATAGACATATAAAACATATATAAATACGTTTTTAGTTTTCATTTTTCATTGTTCAGAAGTAATGTATGTAAAAGTAATTACTGTGTTCGGTAATCAAAAGCTATTGTATATTGGGTAAAAGTCTTAAAAGCATGAAATCTACAATTACAGCAAAGTCTCCATTACAGCCTAGAATAGAATAAAGGGAAACCAAACAGATTCATAGCACTCTCGATTGCATGATGCCTGCCAAGCCTTCTGACAAAGAGAACCCAACCGCTTGCTCCTACCTCTTTTAAAATAGTTCCTGTTAGACACAAAGGAAGCCAGCCATGTTCGCTGGCATGAGAACACAGAGTCAGACAGGAAGAATGTCCACCCTGAATCCGCCACCCAGCGACTAGCCTTGTAAGTAGATGAGTGCATTTTGTTGGAGTCTGAGTCCCTTCAATTTGCTGTCACAGTGTTTGGCGGAAACTGTAGACCACGTAGGTCAAGGAGAAGGGAAGGTATGGGTCACCCTGAGTTTATACCATGCAGTGTTTTCATTTTCCATCCAGCTAAGTACATCCAGGCTCCCTGTTGGGCAAGCCGTTTTTCCCTTGTCTGTTCTTTCCAAGAAGAGTGCAGATGACAGCCTCAGAATCCGACCAGCCTGAGCACAGATGGTAAAGATTACAACTTGCTGAGCACTGACCTTTAGAAGCTGCTTTTCTTCCCAAGGTTCTTCTCTTTTGACAGCTAGACTGGCTTTTTCTCAATTAATTTCATTACCTAAAACTAGTGGTGTTTTCTCTCTCTCTCTCTCTCTCTCTCTCTGATGAATCCAAGACAAAGTTCAATTCTAGTCTAAGCAAGGCTGGTACTTGTGCAGGATACATTGTTGCCTTTCACTGTGTTGACATGCTGGACCAGGGAAGCTGAAGATAATGCTGACATTGTCTTCATGTCCTTTGCTTATTTCCATAGGTACCTAGGCTAATGAATTTCAACTGGTGCCTGAGATGAGCAATGAGTACAGACCTTGGATAGAGAGGTCATGAGCTCCTAGAAGGAGCCCTATCATAAATCAAGGGACAAGGGACATTTATAAGCTGGTTGTAAATTCTCAGCATAAGGCTACAAAGTGAGCCTATACTTTGATCATAAATAAAGACAAGATCTAAACCAGTATAAACCAAGGCGCCTAAATTAAAATGGAGAGTACCGTCTTACAATGATAGAAAAAAAAGGGGGAGAAAAGACATTTCAGCCCTTAAAAGAGTTGGTTAGAAAAACTCAGAATAGAAATTAAATATCAGATATTTTCATTATCCCTAAGCAGAGGTAATCACAAGTCTGGGAGCTCACACATGCACACATGCACACATGCACACATGCAACATGCACACATGCACACATGCACACATGCACACATGCACACATGCACACATGCACACATGCACTAGATTTTTACGATCACCCAGAGGTAACAATAGGTGCTATTTTACATCATAAAGCATAGCAAAAGATTAAGAGTGAATCCTTTTCCTTATGGAGAAGTTCTTTAGCAAGTTCTCTTCTGATGAAAAGTATAAACCTATTAAGTTTCTAAGCTAAGAATCTGCTTCTTACCATACTTTAAACAGTGGTAAAATTCACTATAGCAATATCATCATTCTCTAAAACATGTTGAAATACAACTCTGAACCATTATCTGTGTTGTTTTATTTTGCTCAAACAAATTAAAGTTCAGCCATTGATCGGAGATAAAAATTACCATTTTAATACACACTTAGAATTTGGTCTAACTTTAGAAGGCTGTACAGTTAGACTTTTGATCTCAAATGAGCAAGTGATAAAAGTGTCGTGTAAGATTTGCTTATATTTTACAATTTCATTAAAAGAGGATTAACTTTTCAGGGAAAATATGAGAAAAAACTAATTAAAAATCGAAAGCCTCAATAAATTTACCATTCTAGTGTCATATAAACACTCTGAAGGTGCAAGAGGATGTTGGGAGCAAAGCAGAATCATTCAAGAAAGTTTTAAAACAAATACAAGAAAATCCATTGTCAAATAAGCTGGAGAATTGTGCAGATTGATCTGTCACCCAGGGAGCCAGCAGAAAAGAAGTCAGGCTTTGGCGCCGTGATTGTTCACTAAAAGGACCGACAGTTCCCATATTAGCAGAGGAAAGTGGAAACACTCTTCTAATTTCCTTGAACAATTTTGCCCATAACCATAAATCAGTTCTGTTCCTTTAAATGATTCTCAAAAAACTAGGGCTGGAAGCCAGATAGTTCAGGCATGAGGTACTTGAGAGATCTGAAGTTCAGAATTTTAGCATTAGAAATCAGATCACTTTCTCCACTACGCTTGTGGCAATGATGAAAATGACTTGTTAACCAAGGACACACATACACATGTCCTTTGGAGAACTACTGGAACTCAACTATACTGATTCTTTGTAAAACTTTCTATTTTACCTATCCGTGCTTTGCCCCAGCTTCCCTTCCTCTCTCCCACTACTCTTCTCTCCCCCTTTCCTCCTTCCCCCTTTCTCTTCCTTCTTCTGTTCTTTCTTTTGCATCTGTGACTTATACTGATTGTACATGGGTTGCTCTAGCCCTGTATTCAGTGGTCCTGTGCCATTTTACCCACCTTAGCAATAGGATCAAGGATGGGTATCTGGTTCAGAACCCATCTTGTGCTTTTGATTCTGTTTGCTAGAAACCAGAAATATAAATATAAGCTGACTCTTTCTTCAGAAGAATAAGTCTAGAACGGTAAGATTTCCTGCAAGTGAAAATCACCAACCAAGATAAAAGTAGCCAGAACTCAGAAAACAGCAGATAAATTTATGACTTGTTATCCATTAAGGCATGACTAAAAACTTCCTTCAAATTTTCCACAGATAGAAGCTAACACATTTCCTCTATTGATTAGGCTTGGATTACATTTTCTTCCTTGCCACTCTAAGTTTGAACATCCCTTCCTGTCCGTACAGTTTCATGGTATGCAGCCATGGCTTCTCTACAGAGCTTGGGTCCTGTTGGATGAACTAGAAATTGTCTAACACAGTTTTCTTCTGGTAGGTTCTGAAGTCCCACCATAATTGCTGAAGTTCAGTCTTCTATGATAGGACTTTCTCTTATTATTTAGGTTAACTAGGCCTCAGTTTTATTGTAAAAAAACAATGGTAGTAAATTAACATTATTTTTTGTTTTTAAATAAATCCAAAATGGTCAACAATGGTGCATTTAAATATATAAATATCTAAATCTGATGGTAGTAGAAATATCTATTTATTATTTGAAGAGGGGTTTAGAAATCATAAGTTTGGTGGCCTAAACAAAGATACAAATTGAAATCAGTCTTAAAAGAACATTTTAGTCACTTAAATGAGTTCTTCAGGTCTGGGACCTACCTTCCTGGATCCATAGTTCTCTAGATGAATTGCTAAGGATATTTTAGCCACTGATTACTCATTCCCACTGGACATCCAGTTCTGAGGCTCATTTAAATGCCCCAGTGGAGTTCCTACCCAAATGTCACAAGTGTTTGAATTACCAGGGTTAGATCTTGATACTACAAACCAAAGCTCTTTAGCACCTCCTGAAATTCCTGCCTTTCTCATGACCATCCTTAATGGTCATTCCATTGTCTGACTACTATTTGAACAGTGGCCTAGATTCATGATCCTTGCCATTAATGGTTTAGCTGCACCACCGACAGATCTATCTGCTGATGCTTAAGTATGACTGAGCTTATGACTGAAACCAGATAAAACAAAACTCTTTGGAAGGGAAAGGCAGACATCAGCAGTTTTAGAAAGTCTCCCCAGGTGACATACAGTCACCTGGAGAAACAGTTATATATATTATCCAGTATCTCAAACTCCCAGCAGACAGAGTAGACAACAGGAAGGTCTGTGGGAAATGAATGACAAGGGCTACTCTTATCTCAGGTCTGAGCTGAAGTGCTTTGGCTGCTTCTTTAGCTTTTACCCTCTTACAGTGTAGAGATAAGAGAACTAATATATTACACAGAATACTGGTTTGGATAAGAGGCAGTCGAACTGTTTCTGATCTAGAACTTTCAATAAACTGATTTAAACACAGAATGTTTAAACATCTAGGTTTGATTCTTAGTCTTTGTTTTAATACCGCTTTATGTCTTCTTTAGATTTCTAAGAAAGAGTCTATGGTCCTTTTCATACCTAGTAGCTCTCTCCAATGCTTACACCCTGATCTTGCCAGCCAACTTATACCCACAGTTGTCTTCTCAGTTGTGTGTGACACCTGACATCTCAGCCTTTCTTTTTTGCTCATGAATGAATTGGTACCGAAATGAGATATTGACAGATGATTCTATCAGGAACATATTCTGTATAACGTTATCTAGTAATCAATGATATCTTATGTTCATGAACATCTTCTATATCTGTCTTAGAGAGATCTAGTATTGGAATAAGGAACAGAAAATGAGCCTCTGGTTCTGACAGTTACCACCATTGACTACAGAAAGTATTATTTACCTCTCCATGGTAACAAGAAAGATCCTTCCTAAGACACGGTTGGTGGTGCTAGAATAGTGCTTGGTTTCATGTGCACATCTCATCTCCCACTTTTAACCAGCTTTGAATACATATACATATGGATCTTCAGGGGTGTAAATAATAGAATGCATGTTGTAACACTGCCCTGTTTATTTCTCCTTCACCAATAAAGGTAACAGCAACAACAAAAACCAGATTCATTTTATCTTAACATTTTCATATTGAAAATTTTTATTCATGACTTAGGTTACTGAGATCATGAATGAGCTTTTTTATTGCCCCTAATAACTAATAAGTTCTACATATTAAAATTCTAGACCATTCGACTTGCCGTCATGTTGAAATACATCTCTATATGTCAATATAGTCAGCTGAGTAAACATTAAAGCATAATTGAATTTTTCAGCAATGACATTTTAATTAAGAAGTGTTCTTAGGCTTTTAAGAGTTCAATACATTTATGAGAGTTTGTCCCCTCAGATGGTCTAGAAAAATGTAATTGGACATGCTCCTGAAATAACTTACTATTGTTTTGCTCTAGTTGGGTGAGTAAAACTTTTCTTATGATCAGTGGACTGCATGATTTTGATATTGTTTAATCCCAAATTCTAATCACAAAAAGGAACCATGCAGCAAGGTAGAACAAGACTGTTCTACTTAGAAGTTTTAGCAAGTAAATGAGTACATATATACCAGGAAGTATATCTGGTACCAGCTTTTGAAAAAAGTAGTATCATTAAAAAATATGCTCTTGAGCAAAATCTAGAATTATTAAGATAGCCAAATATGGTATAATCTTCAGTAGACAATATGCTTTGAACATGTTTTTGAAGGAATTAAATATTCTGGGTGATTATTAGACTTAATGATAATAATTTCCATCTATGTTTGCCTTAAATGCTGAGGAAAGAAGTCCACCAGTTCTTTTTGTTATTACCAGATCCAATGCCACACACTGAACTTGTCTGATAGCCAGTTGTTGTCATAGCTGGGAGTCACTGCTGACATCTTAGCCTTTCTTTTTGTTCATGAATCAATTGGTATTCAAGAAGATATTGACCAACAAGGTCAATAAATCAGTAGTTACTTTTCGAGAACATATTCTTTCCAATACCATCTATGTGAAGTTGTAGAGGACACTGGATTTTTACGACACATTCTCTTTCCTGTAAACATTGCAATGCCATTAGGACTGTTTGTTTAATAAACCCATAAAAGCTAGGAGAAGAAGAAAACAATTCAAGCCACATAAATAAAAGAAGCATGTTTCCTTTCTAGGGCTCTTCTTCAAAACACAGAAATCATTCTTCTTTGCAATATATGTATGCATTCATGCATAATTCTATTTATGTATCTTCATCTTTCTAGCATAAACTCTTGTGGGTTGTGCAATAGAAATTTGTCATACTGGTTTTTTTTCCCTACTAAGATATGAATTTTCCTCTGATATTTGTGAAAAGTTTCTCTCGTGCTGTTTCCCAAACAAAGGACATATAGATAGAAATGTAAAATCTCAGTTCAGCCACCCCAGCATTCCCAGCCCAAACTTTGAAATGTGACTAAATGATATCCAATTGCACAGACAGAAAAACATCATCTTGTACCCAGGGGCTTTGTGGCAGAGGTTACAACTATCAACATGGATGGAGTCTTGGTCACTCGTTACAGCATTAGTTTCAGTGTGGGACTCATCCCCAAACTATAGCTCTCTGTTTTATAAGTTCTTGTCAGCATTTGTGGCTGCCTTTCATTTCAGCACATTTTAGAACCAAGTTCTTTGGTTTCTTGTTGATTCTATAAGCTACCCATCATACTCTGAATGTACTCTTTTCCTGATTAAGTTAACCAGAGCATTTGGCAATCATTCTTCCTATTGGTAGAGAGGTTTGAACCTGGCAATGGACAAATACACCACACACACACACACACACACACACAAACCATCAAGGTCAAAGACAAGTGGCTCTAGTTGTCTGGTGTGGTGAGAATGGAAGGCTCTGAAAATCCTCTTAGTCTAGATCATGATGCACATAGTATCAGCGAAAAAAACGGCTACTTAAGCTATATACCTTGCTCATCTAGAAGGATGGTTACATTAAAGGAAAGTTTAGGGAAAAATGAATTCCTGCTCCAATATGAAAATAAGATGACTTTATGAGGTAAACTGATGTTGTGATTTGCCTTCGTAATGTCCCCCATAGGCACATTATGTCCCCAATAGGTCCCCATATAGAGACCCATAGGGTTCCCAGCTGGTGGTGTGCTTTAAAAGGCTATGAAACTCTCAGGAAGTAAGGCCTAGTTAGTGGACATAGGATACCAGGGAGTACTGTAGCCAACCTCTGGTTCAAAGGTTCAAATGTAGCTTTCTCTTGCTTCTCCTCTTTGCCTACAATATGACCAGCAGCAGGCTCCCTTTCCCACAACCCAGTATGCTTCCACCACCATACATTCCCTACCTTAGTGACAAATAAACCCCTCCTTGCTTCAGTTTCTTCTGTCAGGTCATAGTCATGAATAAAGTAACCACAACCATTTTCTTGGTTGTCATCAGCAGTAGCAACTGAAGAATTTCTCCCTGTCCAAATTTCTCTTATTTTATTGCATTGGACATTACAAAATAATATGTACCTAGCCTCACACTCAACAACTATAAGCTGTCTTTCTATATAGACAGATAAAATTTTCCATATCCATATATGATAAACTCAGTGTCATGCTCTACATGCTTCTGGGGATTAAACTACCTTGGGTGGCAATGGAATGAAGAAATAGCAGATACACAGAAAAGCTATAATTGGGAGGGTTATTGTCTCAATATAATAGAGAAGCAAAAGCACCCTGGAATCTCCATGTATTTGTTATTTACAGTTGAACAGGGAGGCAGGATTACTGTATGCAGCTGAACAATGAGACAAGTTCAGCTAATCTTGGTAGGAGCATTACTGTAGGGGAGAAATCTTCAGGCTGTAAACCATCTGGAGGAAGAAAGCTACAAAGGATATTATGCCCACACTGTCAACATTTGTTTGTTGGCCTTAAAAAGATTTTGCCATCCCTCTGAGCCTTACCTGGAGAAGACTTTGCCACTTGCATGGGGTAATTAGAGTTCTGACATGTTCATGGTCATGTCAAACCAAGTACATTCTCAGGACTTCACTGCAACTCTGCTTCATGTTCAATAATTATAAAATATTCTTCTATGGAGATGCTGCACAAATTGGACATGTGCATACAGGACACACCCAGCTAACCCAGCATCATGTCAACAAGTATAGGCTGCCCTTCTAGATGGGCACAACCGAAAACACCCATAAATGGACCGAGTCTCCTTCTCAGTATGTGCGAACTTGCCTTCTGAGTGATATAACTAGATATAAATCTTAAATGATGAAATAAACCTCATGCTCAATAAATAGAAATGCCCTTATAGAGGGCTACAGCTGGACTCATCCATACGAGCTAGGCAATTGGAAGATTTGAGAGACACATTGAAGTCCATCTGAACACTACATTGGAAATAAATATTTTAATGAGTGTGACCAATTCTTTAAGTCTGGGGCTACCTTCTCAGAATCCATGGTTACCAATATGAGTTACTACAGATTTTACCAATTGAATATTTGTCCTTACTGGAGATCTAGCTCCACGGCTCATTAAAATGCCTCAGAGTGTTCCAACACAGATGTAAACAGTTGTTATGACTGTCTGTAAATCAAGATCACACATGGATCAAAATTCATGCCATGATAATATTATTTGCTTTTTTATTCTCTCAATTTTCTTATTTTATTTCTCTACTAAGCATGAGGTATGAGACCCCAAACTGTTTTTTTCTACACCCAGTCAACACAGCAAAGAATGGCTGTGTGACTAAATCTGTGTCTTATTCTTCTTACCAACAGGTAATTAGGTATTATCTGTATTATCTACACCAAAAACATCAGATTAACAGGTTAAAGGATCTGTCCCACAATACAGTCCTCAATTAAGAAAGAGGCCAACTGTAAATCCAAGATGGGTCCTGTTATTCTGAGTAGCTATAATCAAGAGTCCCCATGATCTACCATGTTGAATCTGATAATTTGTTATGGTGACTCATGGGACTCAGGGAATCACTTTAAAGAATGATGTGTAAGCTACAGATGAACAGGTGAAGCATGTGACATAAAGCTGGACGTTTCTGAGCCTCTGTCCTCATTAGCTTGAGATGCATCACCCTCATGGTATGTGAGTATGTTCACTAACCTGGAACAGGTAGTTTACATTCTATTAACATAAAGCCATGTTAATTGTTCCATGTAACACTGGAATATATTGGTTTTCACAATATTCTACCTTAGTTAGGATTTCTCAAAGTTAACTACATGTTCTGTGATTTATTCCTGATTGTGGCCCAGATAAGCAAAAAAACCAGCAGCATAGAACTAGGAGTCCAAATAGACTAGACATACTAATCAATTAAAATGGTTCTAAACAGAAGAAGAGCTCCCCTTAATCATTAATGGCCATCAAAGATGGCATCCGTGCAATTACGAAAATATCTCATTTCCTCGGGGAAACCAATCCAAGAAGTAGAGTAATCAATTAATCAATTGAGATAAAAGGTCACCTACTTACTAAGGTCAGCCAAAGGGATCATTGGGACTATTATTCTGGTTAAGGGTAAGTCAACAACCAAAAAAGCAGGAAACAAAGAAAGTCTTAACCTTTCTCATGATGCCCCTCATATTGTTTACCTTTCTCTATTTGACTTTTGGATGCTTTAAGATAGGATATAGCAGTTATCTTGAGGGACATTCTGACAGTAGATTAAATATATCAGGTATGGATGCTAGACTAAAAATGGTAGACTATAACCTCATCTTTTAGGAGGCTGAGGCAGAAGGATAGCTGCAGGTGTGAGGTTTGATCTATACAGTGATTTCCAAATCAGCCAGAATGATAACTTAAGGGGTATGGGTTAGTTGTAGAGTTAGTACTCTAGTGTAGAAGCATCTAACATGTGCCAGGTCTTCAACCATCCCTTTTCCAATACTATAAACACACACAAAGATGCATAGCCTTGTGGTTAACTTAGTTCCTTTGGAAGCTGAGATTGACTGGAAGAGGAGACAGAGAATCTGAAAAAGATGCTTCCTATGTAGCCTAAAGGTGAGTTCACTGAGAGCCTGTCAGCCTTCCATATAAAAGCAGGAGAGATTGAAATCATTCATATGTTTGTCTTTCTTAGTGTCTCTTAGTCAGACAAGGAAAAATCACTTTCCTTGATGTTTTGTCTATCAATGACCCTAGAAAAATGTACTAGCTACATACCCATCTTCAGACCTTGTCATTCAGAGAACCATTGGATGCCTGGACAGACTCCAGCTAATTGTAGTTCAGTGTTCATAGAAGCCAGTCTTTGGTAACCTCTAATTGAGTCATTCCTTTTATTTAGTCCATATGTGTGGAATTCATTGAATCAATTGATCCATACAACTTTGAAACCCAGGGGCTGTTTTATGGCAGTTTATCATATGAAGAGACAGGTACAGTATGTTAAGTCACCTGCCCAAGCTCTTAGTGTTTGGTTTGAATAAGAATGACACCCTCCCAGCGTAGGGTCGTTTATTCAGATGATTAGCCATCAGGGAATGGCCCGATAAGAGAAGGATTAGGAGGTGTGGCCTTGTTGGAGTGGGTGTAGCCTTTTGGAAGAAGTATGTCACTGGGACTGGACTCTGAGGTTTTAAACCCATGCCAGGACTAATCCCATACCATCACCATCACTGTCACCATCACCACCGCCACCACCACCACCACTTGCAGATCAAATTAACTTTTAGCTATTACTGTTCCAGTGACATCTGTGCTGCCATGCTTTCACCATGATGATAATGGACTAACCTCTGAAACTGTAAGCAAGCCCCTAATTAAACGTTTTCTTCTATGGGTAGCCTTAATCATGATGTCTCTCCATAGCAATAGAACAGTGCCAAAGTGACTAACATAGAAAGTGTCACCTTTCACGCACACCTCTGCTGAACAGAGTTCAGGCTTCTCTCTCATTTGTTTATTTTTGTTTTGTTTTAAATTGATGAATAGTCCGTATACAACATGAGCATGTTGCAGTTTGAGAAACATGACATCATCAGTATCCAGAAGGGCTTTTTCTACCTGATTTGAGACTCCAGTTCTCTAAGGAGAAAACAATACGCGATGTAAGTAACTATCATTGTTATTGTTATCATGACTCCTACTTTGCCTGTACATGTGTGTGCATGCTGTGTGTACTTGTGTGTGTGCATGCAGATGGAGACCGATGTCAATCTGATACGCTCTAACTTGTCTTTTAAGTGTCTCACAGTGGCCTGTAGCTTGCCAAATAGATTATTCAGACCGATCAACAGGGACCAAGGATCTTCTTGTCTCCAACTCCCAGCACTGATATTACTAGTGTATACTTTTCACACTCAGTCTTTTACATAGAATCAGGGGGTCAAGTTCAGGCCTCATGCTGTGAGGCAAACACTTCACTGACTGAGCTATTCCCTCAGCCTCTTGTTTTGTACCTTCTGAAATAAAACCAAAGCATAGAGCATGTGTACTTTTGTGTTTTCTGTGTGTGTGTGTAACATTATATTGCTGAAAATCATTTATATTTTACATACAGGTTATTCTCATTGCTGTCCAACCTGACTGTATAATCACTTCGTCACCCCACTTTCTCTTGTTAGGCATGTGAATCACTTCCACCTTGGAGCTGTAAATCTGTGGACAATCTTCTTTTGCATATGTACCTAGGAGTAGATTTGCATCATCTTAAGATCTGTGCATGCTCAGTAGGAGACAAGTCTCCTACAATCCCATAAAAACCTATGGGACTTCCTCTGTCCCCTTTGCCTTGTTAACACTGCTGTTGAAGGGCTATTTGGCTATTACTGTGCTTGGATAGTTTTATCACATGGTGGACTTAGGACTATTTCTCTTACAGATAGGAGCTATCTAACCTCTTCATAAACTCATTAGCAGTTTATTATCCTGCATTGTTAAATGTCTTTTTAAGTTGTCTGGTTTGTCCCCTAGTTGACAACCTTTTAAAGTTGTGATTATTATTTACATACTCTGTATGTGATAGGTTGCCAAATTTATTTACTATAAATAATTTGTGCCAATTTTATTTGGTATTTACTCTCTTAATGGTGTCTTAAAACCTCTCAGTTTTTAAAATGCTATTTTCTTTCCTCTGTTCACTTAGGTCCTATTTGTTCTGCTTCTAAAATTTTTGCCACTGCCAAGGTCACAGGAATGTCCCCTTGAGTTTTCCTCTGAGAGCTTGGTGGTTTCTCATTCATATGTGTTTCTGTCATCCAGCTGGAACTGCTTTTCCTGTGTGTTGTGAAATGGGGGTCCAGACACACTTTTAGAGTCCATATGGAGAACAAGTTGCCTTAGCATGGTTTACTGAAAACACCATCTTCTCTATTGAATTCTACATCATGATAGTAATGTTGATTTGTGTGCCCAGTTCTACATCATCACTCAGCCTCCCTGTCCCTGCTCCAATACTGACTGACCCCAAGACCTCAGGGTCTCATTCCAAAGAAATTACAGATATCCAGATTTGTCATTACCTTTAAAAGAACTTTTTCAATTCCATGTACATCTTGAAGTTCTGACTTTTATTAATATCTTATCATAGCTATAGATTCATTTTGGAAAAATTAAAGTTTTTATGTTTTTCAGTAGTTCAAACTCCTGTGGTAAAACCTTTATTTATTTGCCACTAATGTCTTGATTTTGTGGTGCGAATATTTTGAACACATGTCCAGTTTTGCATATAGTTTTATTGTTATTAAATACTTGTTTTAAAGTATTAGTAAACAGAAAAATAAGTCCAGATTTTATACTTTATTAATTGTTGTTGTTGTGTTGTGTTGTTTATTTGTGGTGTGTGTGTATGTGTGTGTGTTCTGGAGACAACTTTCAGGAATCAATTGATTCTCTTCTATCATGTCAAGCCTGAAGCTTGAACTCATGTGGTAAGATTTGGCAACAAGCACTTTTATCTACTTAATCATCCACTGTCTCTCTCCCCAAAGCCCTCATCTCCTTTTTCTGCTTTCCACTGATAATTTGGCTCTATTTATTGGCTTATTAAGGATGGATGGCTTGACCTGACCCAGAGCAGGATTGTGAGCCAAAGTTCAATGCCAAAATGATAACCAGCATTTGCGGTCTTCTGCCATTCTCAGGAAGATGTCCCTGAGGGGGAAAGAGGGATGGAAATTCCCTGTAGCTGCCAAGTCCTTTCACTCCAAGGACACATCTCTGCTCTTTCCACTTCTAGCATCAGCTGCTTTTCACCTCTATTCTGTGAGGCAGAAAAAGGAATTTTGACTTTTTTTTTTTTTTTTGACTCTTCCAGAAATCTGACCCTTGACATAAAGCTTGTGGTGAAGAAGAGCAGACAAACCGGAAAAAACCTGAATTTTAAGATGCTAGGACATTACCCAAAGGGAAAGAAGAATGGGCTCTGGGAAGGCCTGACCCCAGGAGCCACCTTTTCCATGTTTTAGTTGCTTAAATTGTGCAAAAAGGATATATCATCACTGATTTTCTTACATTTGTGGCTTACCATCTCACACTACCGAAACACTGGCTCAAAATTTGACCAACTAAGATGAATCTATTCCTCTTATCCTGGAACCATGAAAAATGATCCACAAGATGGGTAATAAATAACATCTTTAGAGTATGTTGTTCAGAGACATGAAAGGAAATTGTCAGAATGGACATACTGGGAATGGTAGTGTTTGCCTGTCATCCAATCACTGGGGAAGCTCAAACAGGTGGATAGTAGTTTTGAGGCTAGCCTGGGCTATATGATGCAATCCTCTCTCAACCTAATATGATGAAGTTGTTTGTGTCAGCCCTCACCAAAGTAACTAAAGGTCAAGAGGTTATGTGGAATGAGTTTCGTTCATGGCTACCTGCACTAACTCTGTTCTAACCTTCACTCCTACCAGCAATCTATTTATTATATTTGTTTTAGATATATTTTACCTCAAGATTGAGGTATTGAAAGAGGGGGTAAGAATTGTAATAATAATCCTGGAAGAAATGAAGGCATTTTAAAGAGACACATAGTCTCTCCATCTATCATACTATCCAAACATTGGACATAAAAGAAATGGGAGTTTTCCCAAGACTCTCACGCTGGGAGGAAGAAAAGGTGTCAGACAGTGTGTGAGCTTGTCTGAAAGGTTTCACACATTTCTAACTTGTCAGGCACTTTATCAGATGAGCCAAAAGTGAAGACTGTGATGGCTCAATGGACAGAACCACATCTTGACTGGGGTTGCTTAGTACACGTTGTTAGCCTTTGGTTTTAAATTTAATGTCCTTTAGAATTCTTCTATGTCTCCCATCCTAATGTGACTATAATGAATAAATTTCATGTTTATATTTTATACTATTAAAATAAATAAAATTAGAATCTGGAGCGATGGCTTGGCAGTTACAAGTATTGGCTGCTCTTTCAGAGAATCTGGACTTGATTCATAGTGTCCACATGGCAGCTCACAACTGTATGGAACTCTAGTCCCAGGGCATCTAATCCCTTGTTTGGCCTCCATGGGTACCAGGAACATGGGTGGTACACAGTCATGTATCCAACCCAATTGGTTGTATGCATAAAATAAAATAATAATAAAAATATAATTTACTACAAATTCTTGGATTCCCAGCAGGCCCCTAGTGTATTTTTAACTGTTTAAGTGTGATGTCCCTTTTAATATTGATATTCACAACTTAAAATTTTATCAATTTTACTAGAGTTTATGATTTACTATCATTTTAAATGTTGTTTTCATTTTTATTTTATTAGTGTATATGCGAATGTGTGTGTGTGTGTGTGTGTGTGTGTGTGTGTGTGTGTGTGAGAGAGAGAGAGAGAGAGAGAGAGAGAGAGAGAGAGAGAGAGAGAGAGAGAACATCCACACTGGCAGTCAGGAGCTTAGGGAGAAGTGGCAGCTTGAGTCTCAAGTCTAAGCGCTTCGATTCATTAGATGAAGTCACTCTTATTGTGGAAAACAATATGCTTTATTCAATCTGCTCATTTAAAACCAATCTCATTAAAGAACATCTCCCAACAGAAGCATTTAAAATAGTGCTTGACCTGGTCATTTACACCTAACTAAGTAGACACAGTAAACTGGCCCTCATAAGCCTGTTGGCGACTGTTACAGTGCTTTATTATTTTTTTGGTTCTAGTCACCATGGAGGTGAAAGCTAGCAAGGCTCTGTCACAGGAAGTAGCATCATAAACCCCCACCCCCATGGCCTTTAAGTATCATTTAGTTATGAAGTTATGGGTAGCCTTCAGAGTCTTTCTAAAAGAATAGTTGTCAATCTGTGGGTCCTGACACCTTTGGGCTTCCATATCAGATATTTACATTAAGATTCATAACGGCAACAGAATTACAGATATGAAGCAGCAACAGAATAATTCTATGAATAGGAGTCACCACAACATGAGGAAATGTATTAAAACATCGTAGCATTACGAAGATTCAAAACCACTGTCCTAATTAATCTCTTGCTTTATTTTCCTTTAAAGACCAAATCAAATTCCATCACTGGCCACTTCTAACTCATGAACTCCTGTCCTTTATCACACACACACACACACACAGAGAGAGAGAGAAAGAGAGGGGGGTATCTTAGACCAGTACTACTTTACCTTTCTAATGGTGTGACTCTTTAATATAGTTCCTCATGTTAGGGTGACCCCCCCCAACCATACAATTATTTTGTTGCTACTTCATAACTGTAGGTTTCTACTGTTATGAATCGTAATGTAAATATCAGTGTTTGTAGACGGTCTTAGTTTACACTTATGGAAAGGTCATCCAATCCACAGAAGGGTCATGACCCACAAGTTGAGAACTCTGTCTTGTGTTCTCCCTGAAGATATAAACTTTTTTATGTGTTCCCTTTTCAGTGCATTTACGTTCTTTTTAATGTGTCAGTTTTTTAATACCTACATGTGAATTAGCAACTTTTAAAAGTTCCCATAACTTCTTAAACACCCTCAGGCTGTGGTTAAGGCACCAGAGCAGTATCTGTTAGTCCAGTTCCCTTGTGACTTCAGGCAGTTAATGCAATGTCATAGAAACCTAATTTATGGCTAGAGAGTAACTTAGGCACAGGGGAAATGTACTATGTCGAAATTT
Organism: Mastomys natalensis; assembly: GCA_021653895.1. NCBI lineage: Eukaryota > Metazoa > Chordata > Mammalia > Rodentia > Muridae > Mastomys > Mastomys natalensis. Next base: position 99,859 of record JAJTUV010000084.1, read on the forward strand.
TTCATGACCATAAATCAAAATCTTAAAGTGTCTTTAGGTTGATGCTTTTCAAATTGTGTGATTACCTTTATCCTTATACTGTATCATTTATCAGTAGTCGCCCTATAGATGTTCTGGGGCAATTAATACTTTATTGGGAGGGAGACTGTCTGAAGCATTACTGGCTGCTGACCATCACTGTGGTCTCAGCTGATAGATACCACTTTTCTTCTTGAGGTAAGACAACGCAAAACCTACCCGACCCTGGCATATGTCCTTTGGTGTCAAGGAGCACAACTCACTCTTACAGAGAAGGGCTGTGGCACACCTCACTCTCTGCCTCATAGAAATCAATAATTAATTGATTTACAGGAAAATTCTCATTAAGGAGCCATGCCATCAACATGAATTAAGTCTGATTTCTTGGTTCTCAGAAATTACCTGTCAAAGGTCTGGAGACCATTTAAGGACACCAATTTGAATAAGCCATGTACTTACTGACTTAATCTCACTAATACAGCCAAAACAGCTCCCTCAGACTAATTCAAAATCTTTCAGGCATGGCTCTAATGCAGCTTAAACAGAGTCAGCTGCTGAAGTCTTGACCATATGCTTGTAAGACTCTAGATAAAAGAGTTATCTATTCTTCCTGACTGCTGGAATGCTCTCTGACCCCCATGGTTAAAGGGCTCTCAGTCTATTGCTAAATGATGTTTCACAGGAGAATTTAAATTTAAATTTGACTGGAACTGTTTTTAAATGGTAACTTCTGCAAGAATTCCTGGAATGACTGCTATCATTAATGACTTGCACTTTGTCCATCTATGCTGGGTTTCCTCATGAAGCCCTGGATGAGGCAGGATATGCATTTTCCCTTCCTAGAATTATTTTTTAGATTTTTCCTTTGAATGTCAAGTGCAATCCTCAAATAGTCCTGCAAATATTTCTCTCTTTTATTTGACTCATTTATCAAACACTTCTGGAGTATTTCATATGTATAATATGATTGTGACCACTGTCATATTTCTGTAAATTCTTAGTAAAGTATAGACATACTACTCATGTCACATATTATTCTACATGTCTTAGAAACTAAACAAGCTCAAAAAACAAATATGAAACGTCTCCTATATTGTCATACATGATGAAGTGGCCATAATGGGTTGAAGTAGATAATGGTTATAACACCAAAGAATGTTCTTGCCTTAATCATTAGATCAGGTTATTGGATGACTTTTCCAATGCTACATAAGACCTCCCTCATTTATCAAGTTGATGTGGTTGTTTAGTTGTTTAGTGTTCTAGTTAGAGTTACTATTTCTGTGTTAAAGCACCATGACCATGAGCAAGCTGAGGAGGAAAGAATTTACTTGGCTTAAACTGATACACTGTCATTCAACACTGAGCGGGAGTTGGGACAGCTCAAACAGGGTGGGAACTTGGAGGCAGGAGCTGATGCAGAGGCCATGGAGGAGGACTGTTTACTATCTTGCTCTTTACAGCTTGCCCAGCCTGCTTTCTTATAGAACCTAGGATCAGCAGCAGCCCAGGGATAGCACCACCCACAATGACTGGGCCTGCTCCCATCGATCATTAATTATGAAAATGTTCTACAGCCCAATTTTATGGAGGGATTTTCTCAATAGAGGTACCTTCCTCTGAAATGACTTTAGCTTGTGTCAAGTTGACTTAAAATTAGCCAGCACATTAAATTATACTGTTGTCTTTCTCTAGAAAGTACTTTAGTCCAGAAAGTTATTATACACCAAATATAATCAAGGAAGTTAGATGTGTAGTTCTCTTTCTGGTGGAAAATTCTGGGAGTCTGACCAGGAATGGGGTGAACAATTCTTCTAAATGTTTTTGTAGGCCTTTGGGGAGGTGTACGAGTGTACTTTCCTGCTCCCTCCAAGGATATCATTTAACTCTGTCATTCCTCTTTTCCTAGGCCTTATGGGTAGATTTGCTTATGTGCCAACATCACTTAAACAGATATAAAGCAATCTTTTTTCTTGGCACCCAGATAGCATTTGATGACTTAGGTTTCTTATATGCCAGACCTATGTATATCATGTGAATCACTGGCTAACTGGTCTCAAATTCAATCGCATTTTCACAGAGTTTATCTACCTCTTCCTGGCTGAAGTGAAAGGCTGTACCAAGAGAAGGGTGCTAAGTTCAATTGCACAGAATCATTCAGCCTATCCCCTCTGACTACAAACCAGATTCTAAACCCTAGCCTGCTTCTGGACTCAGCAGCTGTGATCTTGTGTGCATGTTCATGGCCTCCATCTGCTACATGAGATACGGCTAGAGGATGAACTGAGAAAGCAGTGTAGTTCATTACTGACCCACCATTACAATCAGGTAAAGATTTCAATTGCTTCATGTATTGTCTTCTTCAACTCTTGACCCATCTTGTTATCCTTATTTACATATTTCTACCTACTGAACTAAAAGAGTCAACTCAAGCAAGCAAATTATCCTTCTTAATTTGCTCAGGATGCTCCCCCAAGACTCCTATTTTTCCATGAAAGGCAGAGAAATCCACTGTTAAGCATTCCTGGGGAGTATTATATGGCTTCCTCTTCCTGCTGGATCCATTTCTTCACTCACTAGAGTAGGTAACCAGATGTGCCGGTCACATGTAGATGGAGGGCAATCTGTAGGCAAGAGGGAAAAAAAGACTAAAGCACAGAAAAACAATTCTCCTATTTATTTGCACACATGCAGGTTTTTCCCAGATACCTTAAAAGCCATAGTTTGCCTTCTTAAAATCTCCAAGGCTGTTGTGGTTGACCATGAGGTCAGCAGAAGGGCTAATTGCAAGAGCAGCTGTCATCAACCCAGCCATAGTTTAGCCAAAGAGTCAAGTACAAAGGCCTACTGACTGTTGAAGTATTCCTCCAAGCACTCAAAGGTATCTCACAAGGAAGCATAGAGGATGTTAGAGATTGGCAAATCGCGAGCATGTCGAGGTGTGATTTTTCTTAGACATTGGGGATGGTTCTGATTAATTACTGAATCCTTTTAGACACATCTAACATTATTAGACACATACCTTATTAGAATCGTAGCCAGAATGTCATATTTATACAAAATAAGTAATATCAATTTCAAAAACCTGGATCAAAGAGTTAACTCTAGTAATAACACAGATACCAGTAAAGACTTCTACCATTGCAAATGGCCTTAGCTGCAGATAGCTATGGCTATTTTATAGTTGTATATTTTATTCTCCATGTATACATAAGTACCCTTGACTCTTGCTCAAGTAGTGGGTAATAGTTAACTTTATTTACTGATTATGCTCAAAAGTATACATGTGAAAATGAAATGAAGAAAACATAGTGAAATATTGCTATCCTGTGGCAAAGTACAATGTATAGTAATTGTTTCTATGAAAATATACATTCACCTAGGCCAGTTGTTCTCAACCTTCCTAATGCTGTGACCATTTAATATAGTTTCTCATGTTGTTGGGATTCCTAACCATAAAATTATTTTGATTCAACTTCATAACTGTAATTTTGCTAGTTATGAAATGTGATATAAATATCTCTGTTTTCTGAAGTTCTTAAGTGACCCCCATGAAAGGACTGTTTGATTCCCAAAGGGATTGCAACCCACAGGGATTGCCCACCCAGGCAATGATAAGGAAATACTATAAAAAATAATATTTTGGGGTTCAATGATGTTAATACTTTATTGTCTGAATGTCTTCAATTTGCTCAGCATTATTTCTTCTAAAAATGTTACATGATGCCTTTCAGAAATGTTGGAGTCAAGTTAGCTCTCTCTTCCTTTAGGGAAGATTTGTGGAAAATGATCAGGAGAATAGAGGAAAATGTTCTTTTCTTCTTCAGTTCAGTTCCATAGTTGAACAACATACTCATGCATTATAGACCAGCATTCATAAATTTGGTTGTATATACATTTGTTCTCAGCCTATCCATGTTACTTTGTGTCTATAGAATAAATAGTAGAATGTGAACATGTGCACCATTTTTGTCTGTGGCATTTCAATTGTTCCTCTGTGTTTCACCTTATATAAGGTGATATATCTCTTAAAGCCAGTACAATTCCTTCCTACTGACAAAAATCCTTAAAAAGAGCAAGGTCTTTTTGGCCAGTAGACACCATGTGACATGTGTCATAGTTAGCTGTAGATGTCAATTTGACCCAAATCCAGGGGCCAGGCAAGAGGAAACCTTACTGGAAGAACTGCTTGGATAAGATTTGTTTGTGGCTTTATTTTTGAGGCATTTGCTTAGTTGCTCATTGATGTGCAAGGGGCTGATGCACTGAGGATGTTGTCATCTCTAGTGCAGATGGGGCAAGGTTTGTATAAGAATGGAAGTGAGCAAAGCCAAAAGAGAAAGCCAGCAAGCAACAATCCTTCATGGTCTCAGCATCATGTTCTTTTGTTAGCTTCTCTTGATGACAGGCTATAACTTGTAGAATGAAATAAAACCCTTTCATTCCTTAAGGTGTTTTTTGATTGTTGTGTTCATTGGAGCAACAGAATCCAAATGAGCACAGCATGCCTGATCTGAACCTTAAACAAGAAGCATCCATACTTACCACTGAGCATCTAGAGCTGGAAGGGAAGAGAGTCATTTGTTCCACCAAAATGTCCGAACTCCTACATCTCCTAGTCCATGTATCGTGCTTTGTTCTTACTGTGTTAACAAACCTTACTCCAGAGTTAATCTGTGAATTGAAACCAGGCATCCATTCCAAGAACATATGGCTTAAAGATGATTTATGTAATTAAGGCCAGGTGGGAAAAAGAATCAGATACAGTCTATTATCATTACCAACATCAATATTAATGCTAACATTTGCTACTAGCTTCCACTTTATGGGTGCTTGTTCTGACACCTGATTTTGATTTTTGCTCTGAGCCTCTCATGTACATCAATCATGCTCCCTGGTCTTTGCTGGTGTAACACTTCATCTTGACTGCATTCTAGACAAGGTCTGTTGGTCTTCACACACAACTTCATACCAACTAGCTTCTGGTCTCCTTACTGTGTATTTATGTAGTATCTTCTATAGGGAAAATAATAGGAAATAACAATTCTATGAAGTCCAGAACTAGTACATGTACCTAGCATACAGGACTCCAGCATCTTGTCAGCAGTCCCTGTGTTACCTATTGACTTTGATGACTTCCTCTCTGTTTTCCTTCCTTGAAAAGTTTCCTCTTTGGTATCATCATCACCCAGTATATTGTGAAACACTCTAGCAAAGGCATCTTTCCATATTCTCTTTGTCCAAGTGAGCTGTGGACGGGTGTCATCAGGAAAAACAGTTCATCAGTGATCGTGACTGTTCAAGTATTATTCTCAGTGGCATAGTTACCTGGGACCTGAATAAGATGCTGGAATTTAGAGAGAAGGTAAGAGAAAACTCAGGGGTTCCTCTGGCCATTGGCATGAGTTTCATTTTCAATAACATTTTCAAACATTAGGTCGATGCACTGTTTATGAATAGCAAAATTCCTGAAAAAATGCAGATTCCTTAGAGAGATCAGAAAGTTGCCAGGGCACTAACTCTGGGGCCTTGTTTTAGGCTGTAACATGGATCACTCTCTGCTGCAGGGAGGGTGCTGATTCTCTATATTTTAAAAACAAATCACTTTTAGTTTTATTTCTGAATTGTAAAAATGTGTTCCTCTTTAAAATACTACTACTTACTTTTAGTTATTAAGTAAGTAAAAATATGTATATGTTATGAAGCATGCAAAACATCATATGCTATTATTCTGAAGTTTTACTGTATTTTGTGTGTGTTTTATTATCTTTCCAAATCCCTAGACCTTAAACTAAAGCCCCTCATGAAGAGTTCAACTAGTGGGAAATATATATGATAATTAGTCTATGTATGGCAAATGAACATGGTTCTAAAACATACACATTTCATAAGCTATTATAGCTCGTCATGTTTACTATAGCCTAATGCATAGCTATTTACACAGTAGAGTATTTGGTTAGCATTAAACATTCGTCTTATGTTTCATGACCTCCAAATGCCCACATGGAAACAACTCATCACAGTCCTTGACCTGCTTTTATATCTCAAATATTTATGGTAGGCTTTACATTTGTGTTTATAACTTCAGGACACTGAAATAGGAAATGTTCTGCCAAACATGCTTGGGGCGGCAGTTGGGAAAATCCAAGAAGCCTAAACTTGGGCATCATATATTTTCCATCTTGAAAACATGAACCGGTTAGCTTTCCTCACAATGAGGGTAGAGCTTTTCCCTGAGGGAAGAGTTTGACTTTGTTTTCCACAAGAGTTCTTTACTGTGATAAGAGCCAAAGGACTTGGTTTGAATTTGTCGATGTGAAAACTCACAGTTTGACAGGTCATAGTAGGGTGGGCATCTGTTGCCTTCCATGTTGAATGTGAAGACTGGGCAGCACAGTTTCAATGTTCTTCTGGAACTGATACTGCTCTAGACTTCCCATCGCCACAGCCTTCCATTAATAGGCCCTGTCTTTTCTTTCCTTTTTTAAGTTTACGTTTTATTTTTGGTGTGTGTGTGTGTGTGTGTGTGTGTGTGTGTGTGTGTGTGTACCCATGGAGGCCAGCTGGAGATGGAATTACAGGTGGCTGAGCCATCAGACATGGGTTCTGAGAACTGAACTTGTGTTGTTTGGAAGAACAAGAACTGGTGATTCATCTCTCTAGCCCTGGCATGCCCACTCTTTCCTTTATCAATAGTATAGTTTCTAAAGTGTTTCTTCAGAGATCACCAAGACAGCTTGCATAGGTGTTTCAACAGGCTGTACTTAACTTAAATACTTTAAAAAACAACAGAAGTACATTTATTGCAGGATCCAGCAATTGTACTCCTGGGTATTCACATTAGGAAGGTAAAAAACTTACATCCGTCTAAGAACCATTATGGGATGGCTTATAACACCTGTATTCATAATTTTAAAAAGTTAGGTAGGGGAAACAAATGTCTACCTACCCACTACTGGACATACAAATGGACTGGATTAAATCAATGAATTATAAACAATGCAACAATGTAGTGATAGGAACATATATTCGAATGGCTCTCAAAGACCTCATGCTGACACAGAGGTCACTCTTTTTTTTTTTTTAAATAATTTATCTATTTATTCACTTTACATCATAATACCAGCCCTGCCTTTTCAGCTTTTCCCTCAATTTCCCTCTTTCCTAGGTATCACCTACCTATATACCCGCTATGACCTTTACATCCTACCTTCATCAGTCACTGCAGGACTAGGCACATCCTCTCTCACTGAGGCCAGACCAGAGGCCCAGTTAGTGGAATGAGATCCACAGGCAGGCAACAGATTTAGGGACAGCCTGCTTCTAGGTGTTGGGGGATCTGCATGAAGATCAATCTTGACATCTGCTACATATGGGTGGGTCTTGGTCCAATCCATGCCTGCTCTTTGGTTGGTGGTTCAGTCTCTGGGAGGCCTCAAAGGTCCAGGATAGTTTTCTCTGTTGGTCTTCCTGTGGAGTCCCCGTCCTCTTCAGGTCCCCTAATCTCTCTGATTCTTCTACAAGACCCGCCCCCTTCTCCCATGTTTGGCTGTGGGTCTCTGTATCTGTTTTGTCAGCTGTTGGGTGGGGTCTCTCAGAGGACAGTAATGCTAGGATCATGTCTGCAAGTATATCAGAGTATCATTAATAGTGTCAGGGAGGTTTCTTGCCCATGGGATGTCTCAGTTTGGGCCAGTCATTGGTTGGCCATCCCCTCCATCTCTGCTCTACTTTGTCCATGACAATTTGTAGGCAGGATACACTTTAGGTTGAAGGTATGGGCTGCTGTCCTTATCTTGCCTAGCTACAGGAAGTGGCCACTTCAGGATCCATATCCCCCACTGCAAAAGTTTCAGATAGAGTCACCCCCATAGTCACCCTGAAGCTTTCCCTCTGGCACATCCTAGACATACCCCTGCCTGCACCAGTTTTTGTTCTCTCTCCCCTGCTTTCCCTACACTATATTCTTCCTTACTGCCTTGCTTTCCCTTCCCCAACTCCTCTCCCACACAGTTCCCTCCCTCCATCCACCTCAGTATCAATTTTATTTTCCCTTCTGAGAAAGATTCAACCAGCAGAGGTCACATTTAAAGATTGTATTTACCTTCCATTTAGATGAGCCACTCCAGATAAGAGCTGGCATGCCAGTGGAAGACAGATATGGCTGAACTGCATTTGCAAGGATTTGTACAGTAGGGATGGGGTTGAAGTACAGATGAAGAATACCAGGAGGGCCTTGGAATGAGGAAAATATTTTATATCTAGTTTGTAGTGAATAATCTGTATGCCTGTACATGTGTCAAAAATCAACAGAACTGTACAAAAAAAACCTTTCAGTTTCACTACATATTAATTTAATAATTAAACTGAGCAGTGGATAAATGAATAAATAAATACAGCAAGATATCTGTACACTGTGGTCCATTCATTACCCAGGAAAGCCTCAAAGCATAAATATAATCATTAAGATCTTGGTTTTAGCATTTGCAATTACAATCTTTTTCTGTGAATTATCAGTTTTCAAGTGATGAAACACTGAAGTGGCCAGAGCTCCCTGCATTTATCTCTCAAGCAACCGAAGACAATAGCCACATCAGAGACATCAGAGAGCTGCCATGCTGGTAAATGCTAATGCCAGCTGCCCAGCTACTGACATCCTCAACGGGGTGTGAAGGATGACACACATATTTCTACCTAGATATTCCTATCTAAGGAAAACCTAGTTATCTATATTGTCCCCACATACACATATACATCTATAACCACATCACCCTCATTTACTCCACTACCATCAGATGCAACGTATTTGGGATGTCTTAGAAACTCAGGTGTCTAAGGAAATGTGTTAACTCTCACTAGGCAACTTATTGATGACTTCCGTCCTAAGGATATTACAAACAGTGGTGAGGCTTTTTTAGAAGCGTGCAACATGGGCATGGAAGCAGGCCTGCACTTGGGAAAGCAGTGACTACTTAGAAGTCCAGCATTTTTGTCCCCCAAAGGAAAGCATCCGGGGATTTGCTTCTCCTCATCGCCCTGACGATCATTCTCCCATCACTCTGATGTAATCTGTCAGTTCAGTGATTGCATCTGGGCAGTGCCTGACTCTCAAATCTATATTTGCCATCTTGGTCTCTCTCCTGGGTTTCAAGATTGGATTTCTAACTCCTGTTGCAGTTATATTATCTGAGTTGTGATCGCTAAGGCATTACCTGGAGCTGAGCTCAATCATTTCCTCTTGCGAAGCTTTCTTCTTTCTGTTACTTCAGTAACCAAGTCTGTTACTAGTGTCACTTGATTTGGGAGACAATATGCCTGTAATTCTTTTTGTCATGATCCTTTTCCATTTTCTAGGACCATGATGCAAGTGGCTGTCCTGTTTAACGTCCTGATTAAAACGTCAGAAATCATGGCTCTATACGTCTCTTCATGAATGCGCTGTAAGTGCACACAGCTGTCACTTTAATCCTGATGGCAGTCCCTACTTGATAAATCCAGTTTCTGATAATAATCCCAAATAAGGCCTCAGAATAACTTTGGTTTTCACTATATCCTTTTAGTCCAGCGAGTACTTTGAAGTCCAGGTAACATTCTCATGTTTGCACCTACATTAATGTGATTTGTTTTATTAAATAGCTCTTAACATATACAGATATGCCTCCTGTTCAGAATTGTCTAAAAGAAGCCCATTATTTCCTCTATTCTGGCTCAAAAGCCTCACTATATACCTCCCTGTCCTCAGTGATTGTAGACTCCTTTGAGCTGACATAGCACAATTGTTACTACCCTTTTTAAATGAATTACTTTTGGACATTCATTAGGAGTATTTATGGTGAGCTATTTCCAGCGAAAGTAAGATCTATGTCTAAATGAAAGTATTCAAGTGCACCTTACATTACCAACTTCCCAATATATATTTTCTGCTAAAAGATATCGAATCAGACCAGTATGATTTTATCCAGATAAGCCTCATTATTATTCTCTGGTCCTTTTCAATCACATAGCTGCATGTGAGCTCTTGCTTGTTACCAGCAGCCACAGTAACCCATGGCTAATTTGATAAGCAGATAAACAATACTTCCTGACACTTATCTTTGGAAAGATGTTGGAAAATGGCCTGATATAGAGCTTCAGTGTGAGATCATATCATTGCCCTTAGCTGTTTCTGGATAGCCTATGCTATTCTGCTTGCCATCGCTGAAGCTAGCAATGCAGAACCTGAGATCAAGTGATTTCAGTGCATGGTTATTGCAAAAACAAAGGGATGGAGACGCCATCCTGGGTAAGAGTGTCAAAATCTTTACATAAAGGGGAGTCAACAACATTAATGAATGTTCACGTGAACATTTCATATGATATCATTATTTTAGGTCCCAGATTCTGGGGTCCATCTCTTAGAAGCTGAGTCTCCTCTAATAGTGAGAGGAAATCGTCTTAGGATGCCTATGCAAAGAAAGACTTGCACTGAGAAAACTTAACTCCAGAGACAACCTAAGTATGGATTTTGTTGTTATTTACACAGCTAAAGCAGAGTGGATGGTTTCCAAATACCTCAACTTCATTTTCAAGGTTTCTTGTTTTCAGACACAGCTGAATTCCCATAATTACAGTTTGTCTTCTCCTCCTCACTAGTAAATAGAGGTCCCATTGATATTGGAAACTCAGGAGTTCAGTTCACGTGTGTTAGGGTGTGAGGTTTTTATTATTGTCATTATTCTGCTGAACTGCAGAAAAACTGGAGCCTTCAGGGAGCTCCTGATTGTCCCGGTACAGTACTAAAAAGCCACTGTTCTTAAAAGAAATTCAGTCACCACACACCAGTGAACAGACCAGCTAGAATACTGAGAGTTATACTTAGTTTGTGCTGCAGGGATTAGGCAGATCCCATTCTAACAGAAATGTATCTAGTATTCAGGGACACTCTTTTCCCCCAAAGCTTATGAACATCCCCATACAGCACAGTGAGCCAACTGGTCCCAGAAAAGTAAGAGAGGAGTCGTCATTGTGGAGCACTGTGAGAAATGAGGTTGACAGGGTGAGGCAAGGAGCTTGTGCAAATCCACACCCCACCTACTGAGAGACTCTGGCCTGGCCACCACCCCCTCTCACTCATTTCCATCATCTGTACCCTAAGGCTTTGCTGTCTGTGGGAGTCATTCCACCCTTCCTGGGGGAAGCAGATATATTGCTGAGCTATTTTCTGTTGTTTTTCTCTCCTAATGAATGCCACACACATGACTTTTGAATGTGCGTGGTACTCCAATGAGTGATTAAGTCTTGTGGGAAGGAGATCTCTGTGGAGGTGGTGTAAATAGATCTGGCACAGGAACAATGCTGTCTAGTTTCAAGAGAGTTCATGTTTGAATCACAGCATAGCCAGCTTCTTGCAGCTCCGGCTCCTCCAACACCTAGCTATTTCTGTCACGCTCCAACTGGTGAATCTTGCAGATGTAACTTGTCACTGTTATTGTCCTGAGTCTTGTGGATCTAAACTGCCAAATGACAACTGTCTTCGGGGCCTTCTTCCCAGCATGATGGAAGGCTAGCATTGTGGTTTAAAGAAAAAACGGAAGACAGAACTGTACTTGATTTAACTTTAAAATCTTTCTACACTTCTCTGTAGCACTGAGGTTCAAGGTCCCTTTACTCAACACCTGGCCCAAATAAGCCACACAGGGAGCACCTTAACTTGAACATGCCCTATCCTCACAGATGTTTTTCTTGGCACTAAGCCACTGGTAAATCTTAATTCCTTTCAATGAGGCTTTATTGAGCAACTACAATGTGCTGAGTGCCTATTCTATCATTAAATACAGGCTGTCTCAGGCAGCATTTCATTTTCCTCAGTGGGACTTCCAGAAACCCTACAACATGTTCCTAGCATTCAGAGTGTGCATTGATGAAACAGGGGTACAAGGCTTCCTTTCCTGGCAAAATGCTAAAAGCTCTCTTGGATCTGCTTGTCACATTGTACTCACCCCTGTCAGTTCCCGAAGCCAAGGTCTTTTCACTCAGAAGAGGAAGGTCCCAGATATTTTGGACAAGCAACCTTCCTTGGGAACACCAATATGTTCCTCTCTTGGAGTAAATGATTTAATATTAGAAAATATGAGAGCACTAAGTAAGCACCCCAACTTCAGAGACATAGTTGGTAAGGATGGAAGAGATGAGGGGTGAGCACCCTGACTTCAGGGACATAGTTGGTGGGGATGGAAGAGAGTGGGAGGAAGAAATTGCAGTAAAAATATTTCATTGTCCTGAGCACAAAGCTTTGCTCCCATATTATACACAAAGTTGACAGCAATTGTAACTTAAAAGATTGTAGAGGAGAAAGCAGGAATGGGGAGGCAAACTTGTTGGCGATATGGCAACCACCCCTAAGTGGTTGTGAGAAGGACAACCTTGGCCTTCTAAGATGAAAATTAGGAAACAATTTTAGCAAATTCCAAACAGAATGCATGCTTCTCTGTGTACAAAAGTCAAGTTTAAGAACATAGACATAAGGTTTAGATGGAGACTCCCAGGATTAAACACAGGAAATCAACTCCTGTCGGAAGGACACATATGTACACAGAAAAAATTCTCTCCCCTTTGTCTCTTTGTGATATGGGGTAGTGATGCATGGAGTACTACTAAGATTTAAAGATGATAATGAACATAAAGAACTTAGTGTTGGCATATGCTAAGTGCTCAAGAAATGTTAATTACTGTCACTCTTATGCAAATGCAGTAAGAAATTAATTTTAGTGACAGACCTAGCCATTTGGGAACCCGACACCATTTACTAGAGTCTATATCAGGTAGTTCAAAAACCCCTTAATTTTCAAGCCATGCCACAGCTTTACCAAGGAGTTAATGCAAAATTTATGTAGATTTTTATCTCTCTTAAATTTCTTAATGGCATTCATTTTTTTTTTTTTTTTTTTGTTCTTCTACTACCTTCTTCTTCCCCCTCTTGTACTTTCTTCCTTTGGCCAAGATGGAATGTTGAGGTTTTTTTGGGGGGTGGGGAAGCATTTTTACAAACTCATCAAATCAATTAAAAGACAACTTGACCATCCCAGGACCAGGGAGATACTCTGGGAGGTATGAGCACTTGCTCCACAAACATGAGGACCCAAGTTTGTATTCCCTAGAGTGTGCATATGTATAACCCTAGGACTGTGGGAGGGGTGGGGGGGCACTAAACAAGTGAGTCTTTGAACTCACTGGTGAGCTGGTCTTATTGATTTGATGAACTTCATGTTCAGTAAAAGAGCCTATCCCAAAACATGAAGTGCAGAGTGACAGAGAAAGAGACCCAATATCCACCTCTGGCCTCCATAAGTACCTATACACACATAACCATGTGGATAAATACATATTCACACCCTCAAAGATTGAGAAAGAGAAGGAGTGTAGGAGGGAGAGAGGAGTGAGAAAGGAGAGAGAGAGAGAGAGAGAGAGAGAGAGAGAGAGAGAGAGAGAGAGAGAGAAAATTCTAAATTTTACTGTTTGAGGTTCTTATTGAAATGGTAGGTATTAACCACATAATATCACAAAAGAATCTAATCTTCCCTTTTATTTAAGAGCTTTGTTGAAATAGTGACACACATTCCATCCTATTTGGCCAAGTTAAACACTTTCTCCTGATAGTATTTTCCCATGGATATGCTGTGTGGCTGTATAGTAGCTTTACCTTTTCATCTGAGGACTATTGTTTCATAGTTATTTCTTGTCTATTAATGAATTTTAAACAAACATCTTCTTTTATATCATATAGTTACTATTTAAAAATTTACAGTGAATTCATAGAATAGCATAGACCAAAACAATAAGTTATAGAAACAATTTCTTCTATCTTTAAGAACAAATAATGCTGAATTGAAGGGAATCATTATTTTTTAATAGCCTTTGTTTATTTTTCCCTTAAAAGTATCATGGCTTTACATTATTGTAATATATGCATTACACATTTGAAAGGCTAGAAACTGAACAAAATCTTTTAAGATATCTATATGGGATGCTTTAATTAAAAAAAAAAAACTCTAGAACTTTTACTTATCATATATTTAAAAAAAAAAACTCGACTTACAGCATTTGCATGGCAAATGTTTAAATTTCACTTTGCAACATGAGATGAAAAGAAATGGAGAACCGGCTTGACCTAGTGAGTGCAAACATGATTTACAGGCTGTGAAACACAAATGCCACTAAGCCTGCTTCCTTGTTGGGCTTTGCTGAGTTACAGCAAGGATTCAAGGCACCGGCTGTGGACCTCCACCCCCCTTCACGCTCTGATTTTACTAGTGCTGCTACACAATTTCCCTTTCTCACCTTCGTTCAAAAGATTTAATAGAGTTTAAGATAAGACTCCAGGCATCTAGATTTCAAGGTCAGAGCTGACTTTACCCGGCCTGAGGACTGGAATCTGTTCCCTACCTTTGAGAGTTCAAGGAAGCTTACAGCTTGTCTCAAAGCCTCATCAGTGGGTGCCCTCAGAAGACTCTCAGAGCACCTTGAAAGGTCCAGGACTGATGCAAAGTAAGTCATAGAGATGCTTGATTGTAGCTCTTCTTCCACATCATTTTTTTTTTCTTGTAGGTGTACATGATGAAAATAGATTTCAAAGGATAAAGGAGGAGGTTAGAAGTCCCCAAGAAAAGGAAATCCACTTTATACTTTGGCTGTTCAGAGAGAATTTGATTAGGCCAGCTAGCCTGCTGAGCAAAGACTCTTTGACCTGGCACTTCCTTCCTAGAGACTGACTCCACAGGAGTTGTAAATGATGGCCTAGTTTGATCAATGAGCATTTGATAACTATCTATTCTGTGCGATGTGCAAACTGGACTGTAGGAAAAGAAACAGATGCAAACACTCCGAGTGCCTTCCAGAGCTCAAATAGCATAAGGACGTCGGCTAGACACAGCTTGCTCAGCTTTGTGTCACTTGAGCAGTTCCTGCTACCTGAACTGGTAGATCCTCTGTGAAAAGATTTCTTGCACGAATGAACCATCGAATTGATATAAGAAGGCATGATACAGGAGAAATAAAAATCAATGGCTAAGGAGGTGGAAATGAAACGATCAGTCCTGATAAAAAGGAGGCCACCAGAACATTCTGAATGGTGGGAACTACCTTGACGATGAACTTTAAATGCAAAGAAATATCTAGACAAAGGGACAGACACAATAAAGTTATAGATTCAAAAGAAAGACATCTTAAATAGAGGATGGAGTTGCTGCTAGGGATTAGGATGGGTGGGGCATGTGAGCCTTGCTGCAGAATCTTTTACTAAAGTATTACTGGAACTTACTGATTTAATCATTTTATTTTAAAGGCAAATGGAGACAATAGAGAAAGATCAGAGGTCTGGAAGGGAGAAGTATCCAACTTAAAAATGTGAAAGTCTTGAAGTAGGATAAAATTGGGTAGAGTAACTCACACATTATATTTTTCTCAATGTAGATATAGGTGCAGAAACTCTGAAACTAGAAAACAAACCACAAATCAACTAACTCCAGTATTCTTATTTAGTACAAATGCTTCATGGAATTCTTATATATAAGCCATCAGCCATTGAGGAAAATCCTTATTACTAGTTTATCTTTATATGATGATTGTATATTGTAGGAGGTTTCTGAACATTCCTAAAGAAATAACTGGTAAAATTTGAGAATTGTACTTAGCTTTGTTTGATTAAATATCATGTGAGTTTGCTCCTTAGGAGATGGTTAGAAGATAAAAGTGGAGAAGTGTGGATGGTGGGGAGAACAGTTATGAGGTTGGCATTTTAAAGGTGAATATAAATTACCACAACTACTGTTATGGCTCGCAATTAGAAACTTAGAGAGAGAAAGGGAGTGAGGAGGGAAAGACGAGAGAGAGAGAGAGAGAGAGAGAGAGAGAGAGAGAGAGAGAGATTTGTGAGTATTCTAAAAAGTATAAAAGTTTTACCCCTGAGTTTGATTAAAACCTCTCAGGATGAAAAAATAATAAGTAGACAGCTTAAGTAAGAGAAAGTTTGTGTGGATCGTGCAGTTAAAGAGTGCGCGCACTCGAAAACACACACACACACACACACACACACACACACACACACTAAAACTTAGTGGAATAATGAATAACATAAGCAAGAAGTAAGCAAAAAAGGATCTGGTCTCATTCCAAGAGGAGTCATGTATATAACAGTGTCAGGTGTGCCTGGACATCAACTCCATCAAATTCAAGTAGGAATATTTAATATGTCTTGATAAGGTTTATGAGTGCTGTTTCCATGGAATGGTAGAAAAGAACTCAAGCTTTCAGAAAACAGGATAACAGGAAATAGAGATAGGCAAAAGATGCAGAGAGTGCAAAAGATGCAGAGAGTGTGGGAGAGGGGTTTTAGCATGAATAACTCTTGTATTGGCACCTTGGCACCTTCTCTCTCTCTCTCTCTCTCTCTCTCTCTCTCTCTCTCTCTCTCTCTCTCTCTCTCTCTCTCTCTGTGTGTGTGTGTGTGTGTGTGTGTGTCTGTGTCTGTGTTATGGGCACACACACTTTCTTTCCTCTTTATTCCCCTCACCCTTGTCTCTCAGCTAACATGAACTGTGAGAGTGAGCATGTTGGGTGTTTAAAAGCATCTGTATATTTTGAAACCCCAACTGTCAAAACAAGTCTTTAAAGAGAAACCTCAGTTCTGGGCCATTTCTTTTTAACTGTAGTCGGTTTTGTTCTCTTTATTAAACAAATTTTTAGACTCAGTGGCCAGCAGTTTTTCACAGGAAAGAATTCAATTATTGACATGCATGGAGGAGTCTTAGCATTGTGTTCTGGCCATCAGCCAAGGAAATTAGTCATCTCGAAAGGTAACTGAGGGTACTCTTGGCCTCGGGGTTGCAAAAGTAGTTGTATGTCCAAACGGATTACTGAGTAATTTTGGAAAATAATGACAATAGCTCTTGCTAACATTTATTGAATTCTAACTATGAATCATGCAATCAAAAATATTTATGTTGTTTCATTTACAGGATAACTTATATGTTGGGAACTGTTATTGACATTTTATAGTTAAGGGGCAAAAAAATCTAGCCTAGAGAATTCAAACAACTTACTTACACAATGCCATAGATACCAAGTGCAGCAAAGCTGAGGTTTGGATCGCAGATCTAACATAGTTGCCCTTATTTCCTGACCTTTATGCTATACCATCAAAGCAGACATATAAAGCCTGGACTACCCAGATGGGTGACTGGAAGTCATACAGGAAGAAGTATATTTCTCCCTTTCTTTTTTTGTATTTATACCCAGAGCCCAGAGAGATATGTACCCATGATACTGTGAGTATTCCAGTTACCTTTCAGGGCCACTTTCTCTTGTCTTCTTTGCATCTCCTGTCTTCCATGAGAGTAGCAGAAGGGTGTAACCTGCCGGCATGTAGGAGTGAGATCTTGTGAAGAATTGTGGGAGGTACACAAACTGTTTTTGTTCTCTGCAGGAAAAAACAGCACTGAATCTTGCGATGATTAAAGGGCTGCACAGAAGACTGTAATGGAATTCAAGGCGGTAGAAAGAGAAGCCTACTAAACAAGCAGGGATACACATGTGGTCCCAGAATGCAATTAAACATGAACAGCTCCTTCCAAATTGACACATGGATCACAATCCTAAACAGTAGAATGTTACATTCACATTATACTTCAGGTTACAGATATGACTGGGCCCAAATAGGTATCATGTGTAATCCTGCTTGTTTACAACAATTTGTCTTCTCAAGACAGAGATATCACAGTACTTTGACAATTTAAAGTATTGATTTAGGAGTAACCATTGAGAGCTTATTGTATTCTTTCCTTCAGTCAAAACAAATTTCAAAGTCAGAAATCAATTTAATAAATATAAAAGACCCTGAAGATACATGTCCATAGCTTTCTGTGAACATAATACATTATGTCTATAAAATTTTGAATTTGTCTAATAAAACTATGCTTGCTAAGTTTAACATATGCCTACTCATAATGAACACAGTTAATATGAGACTGTAGGTAGAAAATACTCTTTCTAAATCCTTTATACTGAGCTAAAACTTCAGAAGCAATTAGCTGCAGAGAACACTTGCATCTTAAGAATATTTCATGAGTTAGAGACATTACACCTCATATGTATATCAGAGTGACAGTCTTACCCCAACTAAAGCCATCCTGCCCATCTGCAATAAAATTTCCATTTTCCCAGGCCAAGAACACAGACTAAACATTCAACAGTTGTGTGCACTCAGCAGCCTCATGACTTTGGGGGGGTGGGTGTTTAAGGAATCACCCTAGAACCAATTCATCTTCATGCTTCAAAGACTTCTCATTGAGAAGTACTCCAAATGTTTGTAACTATTTTAAGATTAGTTTTCTTCTGAAAGTTTAAATGTAAACTCAAACAAATGTTTTCTGATCATTTTAGACTGCTTTAACTAACTTAAAGTTCACCTCATGTTCTGACTATAGGTTTCAAGAATAAATGGATTTTTACTTCTGTAACTTTTTAAATATTTTTGAAGGGCTACCCTTTTTCTAACACTTGTCTTTACTGCTCTTCCTCTGACATTATTTGATAGGTTGTTTGATTGGCAACATCATATAGAAGATAAATTGAATTTTGTTTTTAGTTTCATTATAAAAAAAAAAAATCTATCTTTGTGATGGAACAGAGGCTGGGGAATGGCCAATCAATGATTGACCCAACTCAAGACCCATCTCATGGGAAAGAGCTAACCCCTGACACTATAAATAATACCATGCAGCTTGCAGACAGGGGCCTAGCATAACTGTCTCCTGAGAGGCTTTATTCAGCAACTGATGGAAATGGATGAAGAAACCCATGGAACAACATTGGGCAGAACTCAGAGAGTCTTGTAGAAGAATGGTCAAAAGGACCAAAGGACACAGAGGGGTCAAGTATACCACAGGACCTACAGAGTCAACTAACCTGGGTCCACGGGGCTCAAAGTGACTGAACCACTAACCAAAGAGGATGCATGAGCTGGATTTAGGTCCCCTATATGTAAGTAGCAGATGTACACGTTGGTCTTCATGTGTGTCCTGTAACAACTAGAGCAGGTGTTGTCTCTGACTTTGTTTCTTGCCTTTAGATCCCTTTCCCCTGTCTGGGCTGCCATATCTGGCTTGAGTGAGAAAGAAGTCTTACTTCAAATTGATGTGCCAGGGTGGATTGATACCCAGGGAGGGCCTTCCTTTATCTGATGAGACTGGAAGAAGGCAATGGGCAGAGGGGCATGTGAAGGTGAGACTGAAAGGATCAGAAAGAGGGGGAGTTGAGGTTGGGGTGTAAAGTTAATACATTAATTAATGAAAAATCCTTCTTGGAGTTGCTTTATAAAAAAAAGATGTTCTTTGTAAGCTAGCATAAAAACATAGGTGCAGTACAGAGTTGTTCTATAATTCTTCCTTATATTCCATTCAGGTTAATCATTTTTTTACTTGGCCTTGATGATCCTTTCTCTTTCTAGAACTTTCTACTGGAATTGACAAAACTACAGTAGAGTTTCTCTTAAAGACCTTCAAGGAAAGAATTATCCATCTAATAGGATAATCTAAAAGTGTTGTTCTCATGATAAAATATTTCCCAACTAATTTGTTGTAAGAAGTATACTATAAACCAAATATGGTAGTACATACCTGTAATATGATTGCTTGGAGGATAAGCAAGGGAATCGTGGTTCAAGAACAGATAAAAGGGCTGCTGTTTCAGATGAGAATTAGAGGCTCTTTTTTTTTTTTTTCATTTGGAAAAGCCATACATAAAGTACACACATAAATTATCAGTCAACAATTGGAAGCTCTATAAGAGGATCAACACTACATGATTTTAACAGGACCAAAGGAAGTGGCAGTCTGGCCAAATGGCAACCATGTTCTCTTCTCTGCATACTACCACAGCTTTTATTGTGGATTTAGGACAGGCCAGAGATGCAGCATAAGAGAGATTAGACCCCATTCTAGGCATTGCTGTGAGGACACATGTGCTGTTCTACCTGATGGCTCCAAGGATGCTCTGTCTTACCACCCATCTTCCCATTGGTGCTCACTTCTCTTATTTCACTTCCCTGGAGTCTATACCCTCTTTTACTATCCAATATGAGTATCTAAATAGTCTATATTTTTCGAACCTTAGTGAGAAGTTAGGATTCCAACTCATAATGTGTGATCAAATATAACTGCACAAGCATTTACTCCATAAGACATTTAATATAGTGAGACATTAGTAAATTGACCAGAGACTTTAATTTTATTTTTTATCATTGTATATATTACTATGTGTATTTGTGTGTATGTATGTGTGTGTGTGTGTGTGTGTGTGTGTGTTCAGGGATGGGGTGGACACTCTCAGAAGATTACCTTGAGTAGTCATTTCTCTCTTTTATCTGTACCTGGTTTCCTGGGATGGAACTCAGTCACCAGATTTCCATATCAAGAACCTTTTACCAACTGAGACATCTCACTGGCCCCAAAGGCCCTATTTCCAGGAGAAGAGAAAGAGAAGAAAATGGTCCCAGGCAGAATATTTTGGCTGTCAGAATTCGATGCTTTATTCCTTGATCCCCACATATCTGTCCCAAAGAGGGAGTGCATGTTTTCATGGCAGGCCATGTTAACAGGAAGGACATTTGCTCTCCTGCCCAGTCAAGAGTAAACTACTCTTTCCCCTTGTAAGAGGATTGCTTTTGCCTTATTTTAGTTGAGTGAAATGTGCTGATCACTCGAGCGTTGAGACTTCCTTTGCCCCATGGTCTGGGATGATGCTGAACAAAGGTGTCCCTCACACAGGACAGTGCCTGTAAGAAGAAGGTAAAAACACAGGAAAGTGGAACAAAAGGCAAGGCCAGGGCTACAGTCAGTGTGGGATTAATGATCAGAGAAAACAGTTGAAATCAAGGGTTCTCTGGTGACTTAGAAGAACGATTCTTGAATATTGACTGCATCAGATGAGCGATGTCAATATCAGAGAGTCCTGCCGACAGGAGTCACTGCCATTTTTGTGACTGAATTTTTGGCACAGGTGCCACCATTATTACTTTTGCAGGTCATCTGTAGAGACTTGCACCTCATCCTGGTGGTATATGAGGTCTCCAGCTGTCATCTGAAATCTCTGACAGGACAGACATGGTGGTTATTATCAACTTAACAGGGTTTAGAATCACCACAGAAGCAAGCTTCCAGGCCTCTCTGAGGTTTCTCGATTACGCTAATTAAAGTAGAAGAAACCATCTTAACTGTGCCTGGCACCATTACACTGGTAGCATTTGAACTGAGTAAAAAGGAGGGAGAGAGCTGGGCACAGGCATTCATGGCTCTCTGCTTCTCAATGAGAAGCAATGAGAGCAGCGGCTTCACCCATCTCTTGACATAAATAACTACCTGTCACAGGGGACAGTGCCCTCGAACTGTGAGCCAAAACAAATACTTCCTCAACCTGCTTCTGCCTAACATTTTGTCAATGCAATAAGGAGAATAATACTGCAGGAAATACAACCACAATCAGTTTGTCTTAGTTTTCCTCTGCATTTTAAAGATTGCATCAGTGCTGAGCAGGAGTAAAGTATCCCAGACTCCCACTGAACACATTCCTTTGTTAAAGTTCAATTAAATTCTCCATGAACACGAATATTACAAAAATCTAACTTATGTGGTCATTTATACTCTATGACATTGTCTTCCTGAGAACTTTTCAGTCCTTTTAGAACTTGTTTCCCTCAATATGAACTTATGAGATATTATGTAAATTTTCCCAGATTCAGCCTAGAACGTGGTTACCAGAGTACGTAGTCTTCAGTGCTCTGGTACTGAAAGGAAACACATCATTCTAAAATTAGCAATGGCATTTCACTAAAGAGTAAGCTTCATACGGTTTCACAGATGACTTAAAACTTTTGTCTCTAAAATGCTTACAGCCCATAACCTGAATGTCAAGTTTCACAGTGTGGTATAACTGCTTTCCTAACACAAAATAGAAACCTGTGAAAATGTGGAGGTGTGACAGATTGCAGTGCAACATTTACAAGTTCTTCCCTTAGTTAGGATACAGTCTTTCCATTCATAACTTGAGCAAACCCCTTAAGCTTCTCCTGTTGAGCCACTGTGCCATCGCTCAATAGAATGAGATGTCTATATAAATAGCATAGTTCTATTTGGGGTGACCTTGGAGAATATTTGATAGGTATACATGTATTGGGTTAACACATGTACACTCTCTGTGTGCATGTGTGTGTCACTGCACATGCATGTATGTGTTTGTGTTTGTGTGTACACATGTGGAGGCCAGAAGTCGACCTCAGGACTCACCAATTATGTCAGACTGACTGTTCAGCAATCTCCAATGATCCTTGTCTCTAGTTCGCTAGTGATAGAATTATAAGCAGGTTCTACTCTACCCAGTTCTTAAAAAAAAAAAAAAAAACTTTTATTATCTTAAATTTAAAGTGTTTTAGTCATCCTTCTACTCTATCCTATCTTCACTTAGATCCACTCCACCTCTTACCCACCCAGCCTCATGTTTGCCCCCCCCCCATTTTATTAACCAACAGTGTTCAATTTGTGCCTGGATACCCCACAACTCCTCTAATATACCTCTGGTCTATCTTGGAGCATGGTGGATTTGTCAGGAGTCACAGGCCTAATGAAAATACACCCAGCTTCTTATGTGGGATCCAATTATTGAATTAAGGTCTCCATGCTTATACTACTAGCACTTTACCAATTGAGCCATCTACTCTGCTTCCAATAATACCAGATTAAGAAACAAAATTAGACTGTTCACCAACCAAAATAAATGTACACGTGAAATAACAAAATAGCGGGACTTACATTTGTACTTTGAATTGTTTTAAATGTAGTATTAAGCTATTTTCAATGTAGTATTAAACCTAATATTTAGGTTTAACACATATTTAATACAAACTCTAAATTGATCTTAAACCAAGAGAAGCAAAGTTGTGACACTTGGTGTATTGCCAAAGAAATAAACTTTGCTTAAGTGAATGGCAAGTGTGTTTGTATAAAGACAAGTGCTTTTGTATTTACTTAGTACCACTGAACTCAGGGACTCGGCCCTGAGTTTACTAATGCCTCTTATAAGGTACTCTCAGTTCAACTCCTGCCTTTGTTGTTGCTATTACTTCCTACTGGTGATAACACATGATATGAAATTATCTCTGTAGATCAGCCCACTCAGTAACTCTCTGGTTTGGTGTCTCTCAATCTTCACCAGTTTCAAGCACTTCAAAGTTAGATACAACCTCAAAGTCAAATATCAATTATCATTTGTATTTATTAAATGGAACCAACCCGTGAAAAAAGCTAGCATAGTAATTTCTTAATTAATTAATTAATCTTTTTGATAAGAATACTGACTACAGAATTTGAATATATCTTTATAAAGATTTATGCTACATTCAAGAATCTCCAGATATCTGCCTATATTCTTGCATCTTGAACTCTGATTCATAATTTAAAAATGATGCTACATGTGTTGGTATCTTGCTTCTGGTCCTGACAGACAGAGAGAGAATTCAATAGTAAGTCCTTTCACTTTCTCGTAATGGCAGAGCATCTAACTGTTCTCACGCTGGTGAATAAAGAAAGCATTCTTGGCTGAGGCAATAACTATTGGAACAATAATGGTGAAGCTGGTACTTCTTTTTATCAGCAATTAATTGAAAACCAGATGCCAGGTGGGACATTTGCACTTCCCACAGTCCTGGCAGCAAAAAGTATTTATAAAAGATGTCCCGCTTATAGTTACGAAGGCCAATTGAACAGGTGCACTTGAGCCAAGTTTAAAAAAAAAAAAAAAGAAATTACAGTTCATATAAGGACAACAGTATTATCCAGGGTAACTAGAAAATATGGTACTGGAAAGAAAAATTGAATGTTTTCAGGTTTCTTCAAATGTTAAAACCTTGCACATTATACACAATTAAAAATTATTAAAT
The DNA here is from genome assembly GCA_021653895.1 of Mastomys natalensis. NCBI lineage: Eukaryota > Metazoa > Chordata > Mammalia > Rodentia > Muridae > Mastomys > Mastomys natalensis. Next base: position 123,839 of record JAJTUV010000084.1, read on the forward strand.
ATATGTGTGTGTGTGTGTGTGTGTGTGTGTGTGTGTGTGTGTGTGTGAACTAAAATGTTGGTGTAGAATACACACTTTAGTGTACATATTTGCTTTCTTTGTGATGGGATGGTGACTGTTGTCTATTTAACAGAATCTAGAATCACCCAGAACACAGGTCTCTGGGCATACCTGTTGAGGGTTGTCATAGTAGCCTTAATTGAGGTTGAAGGATATACCCTCTGTGGTTGGAGCTGGCTGTATAAATGGAGAAAGGGAGCATGAACTTTGCTTTCTGATGGTGAGTGTGATGGGATCAGCTGCTTCAAGATTCTGAGATCCTGATCTCCCCATCATGATGGACCGTACTCTTGAACTGAAAGCCAGAATAAACCCTTCCTCCGCCAAGTGGCTTGTGTCAGAGTATTTTATCAAGATAGTGGGTAAAGAAATAGAGACAATCATCCTAGCAACTTAACATCAACCAGCATGAAAATCTGTCATAATATGCTTGAATAGTTATGTTTAGCTATTCTTCAAGTTATACTTGCTGATTCTAGTGTCCTAAGGTTTTAAAACTAATCCAGTATATCATAAATAATGTGTGTATAGGACATTTGGAATGGATAGATAATGAATCAATTAAATGGAAGCACAAAAAAATATACATATATACAAGTCTTCATAAAGGATATCAACTATTATTTTATGTAACATTTTGTATAGATTTATCATTTTGCATAATAAAGTAGCTGCAAAGAAATTCCAAATGCAAACATCAGAATGTCTATGAGATAAATAATTAGTCCTTGTGTGATGTAGACATTCAATTAAAAGATGAGGTTAAGGAAAACAGTCCTGGATACAATAGATCTATACAAAAATTTTATAAAACCCAAACAAAAATGTTTGAAACGATATGAAAAATAAAAACTGTGTCTACCATAAAAATTCTAAATCTTAAAAGTTAATATATGGAATAAATGAAATATCTTGAAGTTCTAGGTAAAGCTATAGGACAACAAAAGGAGATCAAGGGGATATAAATTGGAAAGAAAGAATTCAAGGTATCACAATTCAAGGATGATATGGCACGACACATAAATGACCCCAAAAATTCTACCAGAGAACTCCTACAGCAAACTGGCTGGATATAAAATTGATTCAAGGAGGAAATGAAGGAACAATACCCTTTCCAATAGCCACAAATAATATAAAATATTTTGGTGTAACTCTATCCAAACAAGTGAAAGACCTGTATGACAAGAATTTCAAGTCCCTGAAGAAAGAAATTAAAGAAGATATCAGGAGACAGAAAGATCTCCCATGTTCATGGATAGGTAGGATTAACATAGTGAAAATGGCCATGCTACCAAAAGCAATCTACAGATTCAATGCAGTCTTCATCAAAATTCTAAAACACTTTTTTTAAAAATAGATTTTGAAAGAGACAGATAGGTCAATTAATAGAATCAAACTAAGACCCAGAAATAAACCCTCACACACATATGGACACTTGATTTTTGACAAAGAAGCCAAAGCCGTACTGTGGAAAAAAGAAAGCATTGTTAACAAATGGTGCTAGTCTAAGTGGCAGTCTGCATGTAAAGGAATGCAAATTGTTCCATATTTATCACCCTGCACAAAGCTCAAGTCCAAGTGGATCAAGGTCTTCAACATACAACTAGATACACTAAATCTCACATAGAAAGTGGGAAATAACCTTGAGCACATTGGTACAGGAGACAGTATCCTAAACAACACCAGTGGCTCAGGCTCTAAGATCAACAATTGATAAATGGGACCTCATGAAACTGAAAAGCTTCTATAAGGCAGAGGACACTGTCAATAGGACAAAACAGTAGTCTACAAATTGGGAAAAGATCTTCACTGACTTTACATCTGACAGAGGGCTAACATCCAAAGTACCTAAAACTCAAGAAGTTAGACTCCAAGAAACCAAATAACTTAATTAAAAAATGGGGTACAGAGCTAAATAGAGAATTTTCAACAAAGGAAACTCAAAGAGCCAAGAAGAACTTAAAGAAATGCTCAACATCATTAGTGACCAGAGAAATGCAAATCAAAACAACCCTGAGATTCCACTTTACACCAATCAGAATGGCTAAGATCAAAGACTCAAGTGGCAGCACATGCTGGTGAGGATGTGGAAAAAGGGGAACACTTCTCCACTGCTGGTGGGATTGCAAACTGGTACAACCACTCTGGAAATCAATCTGGAGGTTCCTCAGAAAATTGGAAATAGTTCTACCAAAGACCCAGCTATCCCACTCCTGAGCATATACCCAAAAGATGATCCACCATATCACAAGGACATGCTCCACTATTCTCATAGTAGCTTTATTTGTAATAGCCAGAAACTAGAAACAACCCAGATATCTCTCAACCGAAAAATGGATAAAGAAAATGTGGTTCCTTTATACAAAGGAATACCATTCAGCTATTAAAAACAAGGGCATCATGAATTTTGCAGGTAAATAGATGAAAGGAGGAAATACCATTCTAAGCAAGGCAACCCAAACCCCAAAGGACATGCATGGTATGTACTTGCTAATAAGTAGATATAGCTATAAAGGATAGAATACTCATGATACTACCCACAGACCCAAAGAAATTAAACAAGAGGAGAGGCTCAAGCAATATGTTGAATCACACTTAGAAAGGGGAACAAAATAGTCCTAGGATGCAGAGGGAGGAAGAGAAGTGAGTAGAAGAGGGAAGGGGAGGGACATAGGAAAAGCACACATGGGGAGAGACCAAAGAGAGACCCCGAGGGTCAGGAGAATGAATGGAAATCTTTAGCTGCCAGTGGTAGAGGTTTGGGGAGAATCTTTAGGAAGTCCCAGAGACCTGAGATGGGGGAGGTTCCCAGGGGTCAATGTGGGTGACTTTCACCTAGATGCCTAACAGTGGGGACATGCAACCTAAGGAAGCCACTTCCTGTAGCCAGGCAGAACTCCCAATAGAGAGATAAGGATACTAGCCCACCCACAAAACTTTTGACCCAAAATTTGTTCTGTCTAAAAGAAACATGGGGACAAATATAGAGCAGAGACTCAAGGAATAGCCAACCAATAATAAATAACTGGCCCAACTTGAAACTCATCCATGGGCAAGCATCAATCCTTGACATTATTAATGAATCTGTTATGCTTGCAGACATATGTGAAAATGTTCACAAACAATAGCAAAGGAAACATATGGATATTTTAAATAAGTTATAGAAAGAATTATTCAATACTTGAATAACTGTCCTCTGAGATGCTCTATCAAGCAGCTGACTGAAACAGATGCAGATACCCACAGACAAACATTGGACTGAGGTTAGGGACTCTTATGGAAGAGTTGGATGAATGATTGAAGGCCCTGAAGAGGATGGGAACCCCAAGGATGGCCAATAGACCCAACTAATCTGGACCTCTGGGAGCTCCCAGAAACTGATCCACCAACCAAAGAACACACACAGGCTGGAATGAGGCCTGTAACACATATGTAGCAGATATGCAGTTTAGTCTCCATGTGGGATCCCCAACAAGTAGAGTAGAGGCTCTCCCTAGAGTCCTACCTTGATTGTGGTATCTGTTCCCCAACAGGGCGGCCTTGTCTGGCCTCAATAGGAAAGGATGCACTTAATCTGGCAGAACTTGATGAGCCAGGATTGGGGATACTCAGTGGAGGGGCATCCTCTCAGAGGAGAAGGGGAAGAGAGATGGAGGAAATGTCAGTGAGGTGGGGACCAGGAGGGGAACAGCCTTTCAGATGTTAATAAATAAATTAATTAATTAATAAAAATTTTGATGAGAGAGAATGTACAAAGGAGAAATAAACTAAGTCTATTCAGAATAGTATCATTGTATTATTAGAATAATATAAACCAAGTGATAGAAATAACAGTTCAAATGAAGATGCTGGTAGACCTGTGACTGTTTAGGCGCCCTCCTCTTCAAGTGTGTCTAGTTTATCAGGAGTGACTGAGCTCCCTCAAACCTCCATTAGAAAGGCACTAGCCACATTCACAAAGGTTCGGCCTTCAGACAGTAATTTCTCAAAGTCCTTACCTCTTAATGCCACCATCTCAGAGACAGGATTTTAATAAACTGCTGGGGGAACATACATTTAGATTGCAGAAAAAAATAAGTTTCATTCAAGGATTTTTATACCATATAAAAACATAGACCATTGCTTTAAAAGTAGAGAGAAAAAAGTGTGGATTTTTTTCACCACATAGTTTAAAAATGCAATGATTAAAGCACTCTGTTGCTCTGGTAGATCAGTGAAGTTAAATATAAAACACACACACACACACATTCACACACAAGAGTAAATATATAATTAGTTCATATTTATCTATCAGCTATCTCATAAATACATTTCATGAACACAGCAATATTTATAGCTCTAATGGCTATAAGTGTACATGTGTTTACAAGTACATTGCTAATATACAAAAATAGATATAGCACATTAATGAAACATGAAATTTTATAAAAATACTTTTAAAAATTCAGTATATGTGTAATAAAAATTTCAAACATTAATAGAAAGTGTACTACTTAATAGGTATGGAAAATTAGGTCATGTACAAAAGAATATGTATTTTCATATGCTAAAGAAAATTATATTTATATGTAAATAGTTAAAGAAAAAACATCATGCATGTGACTACATAGTTATTCTTTTCAGTGAAGATTTATTTGATAAACACAAAATAATAAAAAAATTTTAATAAAAGAATATCTAAATTTTCAAAAGATACCTTAAAATACCAAACACGTTGAAAATGTAATTCATAAATATTTGTATTGTTAATATGCAAAGAGCTTATGGAAAAGATTCAAATAAAAAGTATTCTTCCTTTAAAATCTAAGTAGATAATTCCCAAGGGCAAGTATATAATGAAGTTACAAATATATGACTTATTTTGAGTATGTCATAGAACTTCCAGTTTCAAGGTCAGCTAGTTTTTCCCCAATCAAATTTGCAATTTTTTTGTTAAATATTAACATTAAACTAAATATACATCATGTATTGCATATTTATATATATTAGATAAACAACACATTGATATTTAATATTCAATGAAGTATATTGATAAATGTTGAATTAAGTATTAATAAATACACATGGATATTAATGTTTTTATATGGCACAGATAAGCATTTGGGTATGCACTGTCTTCCTTAAGACAGTTTACAAGGTTTGTTCAGAATCTTACGTATGTTCTAGTATAATATTCTAGAATAGTGATGCTACTTTCCTAGAGGTGTGGATATATATGTAAAAATGTTCACAAACAATAGCAAAGGATATATATGGATATTCTAAATAAGTTATAGAAAGAATTATTCAATACTTGAAGTCATCCTAACAAACAATTGCTTATGATATAATATTGAGTCAAGAAAAGACAATATAAAATTATATATATGTAAATGTATTATATATATAATTTTTATTGATATTTAAAGGGAATGTTGCCTCTACACATTTGATCAAGAAAATGAGCAGAAAACAACTTATATGACAGAAGTACAATTGGTCTCATTGTTTCATTTTCAACTTCTTTTCATGTATTTCGGTTTTCTGTATTTTTCAAAATTGAGATGTACTATACTTTTTTACAGAAAATATCATAATAAATATGAAAAGCATTAGAGAAACATTCATCTTCCAAATCAGATGTGCTTTTTCATTCGAGGGTCTAGCAGTCACCTTCCCTTGGTACCGACTCTATGTAGCAGTAGCTGGGTCTGCTTGTCCTTGAGCAGTCTGAATGTATGGATGGGCTTAAGGAAGGCAAGATGAGTTGAGCTCCAAACTTGGACCATGAGAACACGGATTTCAAGAGAGTCTTCTAAGAGGAAACAGAGACATAAGCAGAGATGTTTGTTCTGGGTGTAGATCATCCACAGGGCTCATTGAATAAAAGCACCAAGAAAGGAAGCCTGACATGGTTTGACTGCAGAAATTTTTACAGATAGGAACCAGTAATAAGGGAGATGTATAATTTTTGCTTTCCTCTTCATGGAAAATTGGCTGGTGGCTGGCACACACACAAACCAAAAAAATACTAACAAGACTTGAACATATAAGTAAAGGGGAAAAGGGCTGACCTGGGATGGCAGAGGAAGAGTGTAGAGCAGCCATGGGTATGAATGTTAATGTAGAGAGGGATTCATAGGATGAGGAGCACCAAGCTGTGATGGATCTGTACAACCAGGGAAACAGGGAAAGTACATAATATTTATCATACCTGGGGAGCTTGCCAACCATGTCTGTTATCTGTACTGCTATCAAATGGCTGCAGTGTCTCAGCTGCTAAAACTTCCCTTCCTTTACAAACATTGTGATGTGATGGCCACTTGGGAAACATACACATACTATGTATAGCCCACATCTGAAACAGCCATACTAGGGAAAACTACAAATGACATGAAAGCCGATTAGTTTCCAAGTAACAAAGTAATTTGTTACCTTTAACTTGCTATAGCTTTGCTATTATGAGTCAAAAGTGTATGCAGAAATATATGCAGGATTGATTAAATATGATGTTAGACAGGATAGAAGTGTCATCCAACTTAGCCATTAATTTTTATAGTATGTCTCAAATGGAGCCTTTTGGGTGTAGCTTGCTTGTCCAGCGGCAGCCTGTTAATTTTATACCTGAGATATACGTTGTATCTTTTCCAATTTCTCAAAACACTTGAAAAAATAATTAGTTTTTTGAATCATTCATCTCTACTTCCTTCAACTCAGACTAATTGGAGAGAGAAATGGAGCTAGTCCCTGGCTTAAGTAATCTTTGTTGCTCTACACTCGATTCAAGTAAGAAATTACTATTTCAATCTGCTCATAGAAGAGGAGAGTTATCTTCCACAGTGCAAGATACTCTAGAGTCTGTGTGGAGGGACTGAAAAGCAAGAGAAGTGTGGCGTATGGTTAGGATGGAGCTGGGAGAAGGAAAAATGTTGCACTGTTTCCCATTGAAGTGACACTGCCCCAACCTGAAAAGACCTGCTTCTTGACCACACTAGGCAGGCTCCTGACTGTTCTTTAGCATCTGATATCCACAGATTGCTGGATCCAGCACAAAAGGAAGTCCTTAATGCACCCCCAACTCTGTGCAATAAAGACCCTCCATTGTAGTGAAAAGCCCCCGCAATACTCCTTGAGGGATGATGTCAATATCTGTCATACATAAAGCTGAGGAGGGAATAAATGACTGGTCAGAGAACGTGGAACAATTCCAGATTCTATCACTTCCCACAGGAAGTGCCTGAATCCCAAAGTGCAAGGAGTTCTCTGGTACAGTATGGACTGCTGAAATTACAAGATTTAGGAGATACACGAAGCCAGGGACATCATATATCCCAAAGTATTTCCAGAGTAAGGGCTGTCTCATACAACAAAGAAAAATATCTTAAACCCAAGATATCAAAACAAAAATATCTGTGTTGGTACCAAGAAATTGCTGTTTGAAGATGAACAGAGAACCTAAAGGGCCATAAAACAACAAAAAGGAGGAGAAAACAATGACTGCAAATAAGATTAGGGGAATAAGGCAGGCAATTCTGATAGGAATCACAGGAAAGATCAAATCAGGAACAAAAGTGAAACCATCTTGAGTAGCCCATCCTGGCAGTGCATGGCTGCACCCCAGTACTTAGGAGGTAGAGCTGTACAAAACAAGAGCTCAAAGTCATCTTTGAGTATGGGGCAAGTTTAAAGCAAGCCCAACCTACAGGAGACCCCATTCCAAAATAAAAATAGAAAAACTAAAAAAAAAAAAAAAAACTTCTAGATGCTCAGGGACTGGTATTTGTGATATTGCCTCCAAAAAGAAATGCAAAAAGATTAAAAGCTCAAGATTTGTGTCTTTCCCTAATTAGGGAGTTGTTTCTTCTCTATTGATTTTTAGCACATTATGAACAAATAAACATCAAAGCTAGTATTTTTACTGTCTAGAAATTTAATATTTTTGTACTACATGGGATATCGAATTGGGGTTCTGTATTATATGTACACATTATATGTATATATGTATCACACACAGAACACAGTAAACACTGTTCTAACATTACTCTTTTAAAAATCATATTTCAACTGAAGAATCAAAATTAAAAGTAATACAATAATATGCATAGTAAAATGTAGGCCAGGGAAAACAGGAGCAACTGAAAATGTTCTCTGTAGACAAAGCTAGAGTTATTTAAGCAACAGGATTAATACAGCCCAAGTATAATGAATATTCATAAGTCCATCCTAAAAGAAATAAATGATTGGGTAAATGAATGGGAAAACCAGAAAATTTTCCCATGCATGTTTTCTGATAATTTACATAGCTCCTCTGTTCCCAAGGAGGGAGAGCTTCAGTTCTTACTTCATGTGCAGAAAATACAGAGTATGTTTCCAACAAGTGCACTGTAGGGAGAGTAGAGTGATTCTTAAAGTGAGAAACCTGGCAGGCACTACCTCAGCTTGGTGATCAAGACCAGCTAATTTGATAGGATGTGCTATGAGTAGGTGGCCCTTTAACTTTATGGCTTCCTTCCTCAAAAAGCTGTAATCATAGCCTAATCATAAGAAACACACCTGACAAACTATAGACTGCCTGACAAGTTCCCTTCAGAAATGTCACAGATATCTACACCAGGCAAAGCCTGAAAACCTGTCCCTGCTGAGAAGGTCTAGGGAAATAAGGTCATCAAATGTCATGTGAAAAGGACATCAGGAAAACCTAAATCAGAGTAAAAGGAAGATGAATGTCAATTAACAACAATATACACATACTGATGCATTTTTGTACATTTGAATATGGTGCTAATAATCTGACTCCTCCGTATCACATCCATGGCCTTTCTCAAAACTTCAAACTACTCCAAAATCAAACATTTCTTTGAAAATTTGAAAAATATGCTAAATTAATTTTAATTGCTTTGTGTCTTTTGTGAGTTTCGCTAGAATTTTGTATGAATGCCTACAAGAGCTCAGTCAAGGAGATAATCTTATTCCACTTTCGTTTTTTTTTGTTTTTTTTTTGTTGTTTTTTTTTGTTTTTCGAGACAGGGTTTCTCTGTGTACCGGCTGTCCTGGAATCACTCTGTAGACCAGCTGGCTCGAACTCAGAATCCGCTGCCTCTGCTCCAAGTGCTGGGATTAAGCGTGCGCCACCACGCCGGTTTTTTTTTGTTTGTTTTTTTGTTTTTTTTTTTCTTTTCCATTTCATCATTTGATTCAAGAACAGTTTGACACTTCAACATTGTTCAAAACAAAATCAAAGGACCAAATACACTTGAACTTTTCAAATCTCAGAAGAATAGGAATCCATACGCTTAATTCTCCAAGGAGGAGTTAGCTATCTTCTGGAGTTAATAAATATATATGTCATAAATACATATGACAGCAGAGTAAAACCTTAAAAACCCTTTTCTTTTTGTGTGTATGGGTGTTCTGACTGCATATATGTCTGTGCACTACTTTTATACCTAGTGTCACTAGAGGACAGAAGAGGGCTAGCATTATATACAGTTGTCAGCTGCCCTGTTGGTGCTGGGACTTGAACCTGGGCCCACTGGAAAAGCAAAAAGCCGCCAGTGATCTTAGCCATTGAACCAACTCTCTAGGCAGGTCATACATGTTAAACACCTAATGTAACTACAAGCCTAAAATAGAACATCAAATTGTAAACACAGAAGTATCTTGATTCATCTCTAAGGCACAGAGGTGAGAGGGACATCAAAGAACATTGTAACCAGGACTTTTCTACCTGTGTTAGAGTCCCTAAAAATGACACTGAGATGTAATTTTTCATAAATAAATGCCTAGGCCATAAGTTTGGACTTGTTCTCTGACTAGCTTGTAACTTATCTAACCCATTTAAACTATTCTAAGTCTTCCATATGGCTAGTTACCTCTCCTCAGTTTCATGTGTCTGACTTCCTCAGAATCTGGGATGAATCTCCCTATGCCTGACTAACTCCCAGAGTTCCTATCACTTGTTTGGAACTCCCATCTTCTATTTCCTACCTTTTGCTACTAGGTCATCAGATTTTTATTAACAGATGATGCTTCCACACAGTACACAAGAGATCATTCCTTTAGAACATGAGCTAATGGAACAGGCAGTGATGACTCTCAACTAATTATAGTTGCTAGATCCCTTCCTGGTCTCTAAAAGGCACAGGGAAGAAAATTTCATCAAAAAGACAATTTCTAATGCAATTAAAGTTCTTAGAAGACAAATGAGTATAACAGAAGGATTATAATAATATTCTATGTTGATAAACATAAGGAAAACTATGTACACCCCGTCTATACACTGAAAAAAACCCTTCACATTCTAAGGGACATATAAGATGTAAGAACAAGCCACATAGTAGCGGGAGGTTTGTTTTTGTTTTTGTTTTTGTTTTTCAAGGATCTTCATTTGAAAAGTTCCAGAGCAGAGATTATAAAGCAGTTCATTTGTCACTGAGGTAAACTGGATATTGCATTTTCATTTCATGTAGTAACTGATTAGTGCAGTTCAACTGATGGATGTGTTTTCCTGAACTTTTTATTTTTTGTATAGATAAAATTAATATGAGAGATTTCTCAGTTCCTCGAAGGAGTGTTGAGAGTTTCTTATGAAAGGTATGTGGGAGCGACTTTTTCCATGTGACCTAGTGAAGAGTCCCAGTAAGGAAGAGTGAAGGGAAGAGCTTTGGAAATTCACACAGAATGTGACAGAACACTGGAAAGTGCTGAGGATGAGGAGAGGGACATAAGAAAAGGAGATGGGACAAACATGGCTCCAACCACACAGCTCCCCACTGGCACATCTAGAATCAGAATCTTCACAAAACGTAGGCTGTGTAGCATGTGTTAATGACTTGATGTCCCATTCTCAAACAAACTCACAGCCCACACAAGCCTATCTATCATCCATAGGTTTGACCAAGCAGAAGAAAGAATTTGAGGTCAGAGTAGACAAAATACTACTTCAAACATCAACAAATATAAAAAGGAAATGTGGATGACTGAATATCTGAAATTTGGTATATGATTAAGAGAATAACATATGAAAGCATGGGTAGAAGGAGCTGAGAAAATAACTAAAGGTGCAGGTATATTCCCCAAACAAAGCAATATAGAAGCATGGATACATTCCAAGATCTAGATGATCTATTAACTTAAGTGATGAAGGCAAACAGATCCATAACAAGCAACAAGATTGAAAAAGTAATGAAAAATCTTGTCTCCAAATAGGGCTAGGGAGGTTACTGCTCAACTTTACCAACTTTTAAGGAGGAACTAAGACTAATGTTACAGAATATATAACAGAAAGTAAGATAACAAAACTCATTCTATATAGTTAAAATTCTACTAGTATAAAAACTCATACCTCACATACATACTGAAGTACAGACCCCAAATTTCTCAATAAAAAATGGGAAGATTAGATTTAAAGCCACGTTAAGAAAATCACCCCCTGGGACCAAATTAATTTCATCCCCTGGATACCTGCTTGGCTCAATACAATTTATTAAATAAATGTCACATTTCACATAAATAGACTTAAAAGTAGAAATCACACTATTATCTCAGCAGATGCAGAAATAGTCTTTAACAAAATTCATTACCTCCTCACAAAAGCACTGAAGAAATGAGAAATAAAAGCAACATAGCTCATAATAAAAGTTACATATGACAAACATGTAGTCAACATAGGGTAAATGGGCAAAAACTGAAAGCTTTTCCTCTAAAAAAAAACAGAGAGGAAGAACTATCAGTTCCTTTATTCGATATAATATTTGGAATATAGGAAAAGAATGAAAGAGATACAAATAGGAAGAGGAGGAGGAGGAGGAGGACAAGAAGAAGGAGGAGGAGAGAAGAAGAGAAGAAGAAGAAGAAGAAGAAGAAGAAGAAGAAGAAGAAGAAGAAGAAGAAGAAGAAGAAGAAAATGCATACTTATGTGCTAGCAAAACATTTCATTTCAACTTAGGCTGTACAAGCAAATTAGTGAAGATTATATGATATGCCAAAAAAAAAAAAGATAGGCAGACACATTATAAAGTAAGAGTAGAATGCCTGCACATATACCTGTATAGCTCTAGCGGCTGAATTCTCAACAAAAGTTTCAAAATACACATTGAAAAAAAGGACCTTCATCAATGAATAGTGCTGAGAAGACTTAGTTTCCACACATACCAGAATGAAACTAAGTCCACATCCTTTAGTGAACAGAAAAACATAAAATGAATTAAAAATATCTTAGTATAAACCAGAAAACTATTAAGGAAGGATAAGATAATTTAAAACAATCCATAATTGTGGGCTTTCTAAAGAAACAGTCAAATGGACATATCCCCCAAGACTGACAAGTGGGACTCCATAAAACTACAATGCTTCTGCACAAGACACACTAGAGTAAAGAGATAGCTTAAAGACATGATTCTCAACCTATAGGTTTTGACCCCTTTCATGTGTGTGTGTTGGGTTGGGGGTTTGAATGACTCTTTCACATGGGTTGCTAAGACCACTGGAAAATATATATATTTAATTATAATTCATAACAATAGTTATGAATAGTTAATCACAGTTATGAAATAACAATGAATATAATTTTATGACAAACTCTATTAAAGGATCACAGCATTGGGAAAGTTGAAAACCACTGGCCCAAAGAATAGGGAAACATCTTTGCCATCTATATCTACATTAGACATGGGATTAATACCTAGTATATATAAAGAACTGAGAAAATTGACCACCAGATGACCTTCAAATTATCCAGTTAGTAAGTAGGCTAACAAATTGAATATCGTTCTCAAAAGAATAAATACTTTTGGCCAATAAATATTGAAAAAAGTGTTCAACATTGTTAGCCATCAATAAAGTACAAATTAAAACTGCTTTGAGGTTTTATGCATGAACAACAAAAATGACAACAGATACTGGTAAGAATGTATGGAAAGGGGACCTTTGTATATTCCTGGTTGGAATCAAAGCTAGTACAGCCACTATGGAAATCATTCTGGAGACTCTACAGATAATTGAAAGTGGAACCACCACAGAGCCCAGCAATCTTACTCCTGTGCACATACACCTGAAGGACTTCAAGTCAACACAGCACAGAATTATTTTCATATAAATGTTTATTGCTGCATTGTTCACAACAATCCAGGAAGTAAACTCAGACAAAGTGTTCAATAGAAGATGAATGTATAACTAATATGTGGTCTGTGCACATAACAGATCATATTTAACTATAAAGAAAAATAAAATCATAACATTTATAGGAAAATGAGTAGAACTAAGTTCAGGAGTAATAACCTCTGGTTGTATAAACCCTAGTCAGAAAGAGATATACCACAATAGTACACACCCACATATTGTTTTTCATAAATGGAATCCATATTGTTTTTCATAAATGGAATCCAAACATGTTAAGAGTCCAAACTGCTTAAGAGTCTTTCTGTGGGTCTCCACCTTGTGGACTGGGAAAGGAACAAAGGAGTAACACTGAACTTGACTAAGATAGCCATCACATTATTATGGGCATCCTGCTTGAAACATTTGTAGTATAGTGTAGTAGTGTAGGTGTAGTGTATTTGTAGTGTAGTGTGGGTAAATGGGGCGCAGCGGTGGAGGAGTCCTGGAGGCTTCCACTCAGCAGGTCCCACATCCAGGAGAACGTCTAAGGTTCCAAAGGCTGGAAGCTTCTGCGATGACAGGCCCCAATGATATGAGGAAGTCCTTGGTTCCAGAAGGTCTTTTTGTCGTGACGGATGGTGGATGGATCTGGATGTACCCCCCTAAACTCAGGGCAGACCTGAGTTAAGTAGGGAGGGAGAAAGGGGGAGGTTCTGGGGGTGGTTTAATTGGCTCCGCCCTCTGGCCTTCATTAGTATGTAAATCTCTAGGGCCTGAGGCCTGTAGTCACACCCTCTACCTGTGCACTTTGGGAGGGGCTGTAATGGCCTAGGTGACTGAACAATGTAGGTCCATGGAGATTAGACTGCTTGTCAGGACCCTGGGTTCTGGGGATGTGGCTGAACTCCTGCAGTTTCTCCCTTGGAGTCTTGGGGTTCTAGGCCCATGCCTAGCCAAGAACCAGGATACTCTTATGCAGTCCCACAGTGTAGTGTAGTGTAGTGTATGTAGTGTAGTGTAGTGTAGTGTAGTGTAGTGTAGTGTGTGTGGTGAAAGTAGAGAGAAGCCATGAGAAAAAAAAAGGAAAAACAGAGGGAGTAGGTTATGGAATACATGTAACATGAAAGCAGAGAGCTGAAGGGGAACCAATTTAGGGGTAAAGGAACAAGGGGTTCCCGGTGGGTATTGGGTAGAGTAGTAGAAGAGGAGGATGATTGAGAACAAAATATGATGACATATATTTATGAAAATTCTATAATAAAGCTAATCACTTCATATGTTAATTAAAACGTATAGCTAAAAGAAGACAGTAAAGTCATTTGGCTGATCCTAAGTTAAAGCTACAAGGAAATTCTGAAAAGAGAAATTACAATATGAAACTAAATTCCAAATTTTAAGTTTGACCTGCCATGTATTTAAAGACAAGAATGGTATATAGAATTGTATATAAATTCAAGTTGCTGGTAGTCCTTAGTGTGCAAGGATTGTCCTTCATATTGAATCAAGAGACAATCTGATAGGCTCCAAGGGAAAAGGCATATAATGGTGTTTTCATACATGCTTGTGCTGTGTGTACCAAGTCCTTTGCAAGAGCATCCCACTCTACTCTCATGCTTCATAATTTTAAAACAGAGCACTTAAAACCTCCTCCGATTCTTTTAACTATCTCAGCACCTCACTTCAATATCCCATTCTAAACTTAAAATCAGTTATTATAGGAGACCTGGTTTGAATTTCTCAACAGTAGTCATTTTTCTCAACTCACACAGAAATATACAGTGGTACAAATTTCTTTTTAAAATTCAAAAGTTACACGTATTTGTCTACTATTTACTTAGAGACAGGATTCCTAGCCAGGCTAGACTCAAACTCTGTATGGAATAAAGGAGGATCATGGACTCTATCCCATCTCTCCAGTACTGGGCTTACAGGAGTGTGTAACCATGTCCCTCAGCCCCTATATGACTTTTTATTTGTCATATAGATTGACCAACATGACACATATGATACTGTGGATTGCAGTGAGTCAGTTAGCCATGTTGACTGTGAATGGCAAAGAATGTACATCTTACTGCATAACAGTTATGCAAATGAATGTACTTGTTAATGTCCACATATTTACACATTTAATATCTGGATATTTTACTGCATGTAGATTTTGCCCTAGTTAAAAGAGATAGGATTATCTATTTCTACAGTGTGATATTATATATTTTATCATTCCGTGGACAGTCTAGGATGGAATAAAGTGTTGATATATATACATAAAACACACACACATATATATACATATACACATACACATATACACTTTTTAGCCCATGCTGAATAAGTTGTTTTGTTGAAATAGAAGAGCCAGGCCTTCTCCTCATTAGAGTTTAAAGGAAATATGAAAATCCCATCTCCCAAAGTATGGCAGGATGGTTGCAAATGATTATAAGCTTCTTAGTTTGCAGGTCCCAAGATTTTTGCAGCCTTGATTATGTCATTGAGATGTTATGAGACTCACATTCAAAAGAAACAACTGAAAGTCGTCTAATTTTCAGATTTATGTGATTTCCTTATATGACATGTAGAGATTATGTGTATTGGCATTTATTTGGATTATTGACAAAATGATTGGAATTCTTGAGGAAAATTAAGCAGCTAAAAATATTCTGATTGGCCAAGAGGTCAACATTTTTAATTGATAGAAATTGCAATGGTTTACAAAATGACATAGTCTGGAATTAAAAGTGATTCTCTTAAATTACTTTGAAAAGTTCTTAAATGAGGCCAAAGCAACCGGCAATGACACAATTCTTTTAATAAATGATATATATGTGTGTGTCTGTGTGTGTGTGTGTGTTCAAAAGAAATGCTTAAAATTTAGTTCAGTGCCTATCAATTTAATATTTGAGAAGCTTGATTTTTTTTCAAACATTACATTACATTTTTATTCATTCAGGAAATGATCCCAGTCTTGATGGGATTTATTATAAAAATCCAATAGAATATTTTATCAGTACTGAAAGCCCAAACTAAATGTCAGCTTTTTATTACTTTGAATATTGATGACAAGTCCTATGAATTGTTTATCACGGGATCAAATATACCTTGATCATTTATGGTAATTTCATTTTGTTTTTCAAGGGACCTTTATACATGCATTGTGTCATAACCCTGTGCTTTAAATAAGAAAACTGTAAAATTATCCTCCCTAGTTACAAGGGAATTTTAATACAAAAGTTATCTGAGCTAGCTAGAGTTACAGATTTACTCACTACTTTGTGACCAAAAGAGGAGTAGATTGTGAATCTTCATATGCCCAATGCAAAGATCTTTTCTCCCATTTATACTCACAGTGCTTAGACGGTAATTAGCCTAAGAGCACACTGTTACTCATTTGCACTGTGTCAGCCACTTCATGCTGAAACTTAACTCATTTTGAACAAACATATTCTTTGCTTCCTTTGAGATATCTATAATGATGCATCATTTTAACGTATTTTTTTAATTATACATTCGATGGCATATTACTGTGTTGCCTAAGCTGTCCTTGGATTCCTGGGCTCATGCAATCCTCCTGTCTCACTTCCTCAGTCACCGGGATTACAGAATGTATGGGACACTGCATTCAGCTCTCATAACAGATTTGTTGGCTTATTCTACTTCATTTTCTTCACCAGAACCAATTCCTGAAAGGACAGACATAAAAGGTCCAGGGGAACACATCGCTGACTTAGCTCTCCAACTCTGTTTCCTACTATTTTCTGACCTCGCTGTGACTCCACAAGCAATGGACATTTGCTTCTAATTCTTAATTCAAGTTCCATCTCTTCTGAGTGGCAACTTGCCAGTTGAGCTTCTTGGGGCAGCAGTGTTGTGAACCTTATATCCTACTACCCTGCTCCTGTCACTTGCCCTGCATGAATTAGTAGGTATGAATACTGTGTCTCCTTTAAGTTGTATCCCTTTGCCCATGCATCCTGACACCCCTCCTCCACTGGGGCACAGTCTTGAGAGCAAACTATTATAGTTTTGAGCCACAACTTGACAAACAACTCAGGCTTTACATACATTCTTTCTATTAAAAAAGTAAGAAAATGTGCAAGAAATGGGGCAAACTAAGAAAAGAAGAGGGTGTCTGATTATGCGTTAAATCAAGTCAAGTGACTATGGACAGTTCCTTACTGTCTAAGCAAAAATTCAAAGAGTAAAAGGGGCCAACAGAAAACAAGCTCAGGACTTTCTTAAGGAATACAAGTGTGACAGTCATGAACGAAGGGCTCCTGATATTTACCATTTTCTTTTTCCTTGAATGGAATTTAATTATACTTTACAAACTCTTGAAAAAAATTATGGCCAAATTTAATTATGTGTGTATGGGGGAGCTTCTTTCAAAACTGTATTTATTTTATGTATATTGGCATTTTGTCTCTGTATTTCTGAGTAACCATTTACATTCCCATTAACTACAGAGATCAGAAGAAGGTATTAAATCCCCTGAGACTGGAGTGACAGACAGTTGTAAGCTATGCAGATGCTAGAACTTAAAAGCAGGTCCTCTGCAAGCACTGACCTACCTGTTCAGCCCCAACCCAGGAACTTTCGATCAAACCCAGAGCTGTCAGATATGGTAAGTTCTATAAGACGATTTTACCTGGGAATCTGATCTCTACCTTCCAAGGATGGAATTACATGTCTTTGACCATTTTCAGAACCCTATATCTTATGCTTTGCAACATTACCTCTCCCTGACTCTGTTGCGCACTCTCGACTCCTCTTTTTCCCCCTGTGTTTCTGTTGCCTTTGTGCTCCTCTGCAGCTGGTACTGTCCGGGTGCTGGGTGATCTTAACTCAAGTCTTCAGGATTGCAAGATAAACATATTAGCCATTGAGGCATCTCTGCATCCTAAGATTAATGTTTTAAAAACTGGGTTTTATTTTAGTCTATGAAGTAATGGCTTATTGTGCATACTATTTGCATACATAAGTAGGTCTTATCTGTCTCATACACTCTCACATCTGTATGTCCTCACTCTTGTTGGTCTCTTGGCTTCTGCTTCATGGCCTTCCAACCTGTTTTTATGTCACATGTGTTCCATGACCTTCTCATCTCCTAAGACCTCTTCTTCCCTCACATGATCCATTTTATAGCACAAACATTTACAACTGCTTGTCACTACAGTACCAGGGGCTCTGACACTTCATTTGAACTCCATGGACACACATACACACACACACAGAGGGAGAGAGAGAGAGAGAGAGAGAGAGAGAGAGAGAGAGAGAGAGAGAGAATAAAATGTAAAAAAAAAAAATAGATCTTAATGTTAAAATTTCTCTCGTGGTGGATCTTTGAAGACCTGTGGCATATTCTCCCTTGATCCTGTATTAAAAACCTGTAAGGTATTCTGGGAACATAGTCAGGCTCTGCCTGATTCCCTGCATGGACTGTGAGAGGAAGGTCTCAAGTCTGGGTTGTCATAGGCATTTGGGAAATGAAAAAAAAATTGAAGAAGAGTTGTTGTGTTAACTTCTGGTGTGTACATACTCATGCACATGCTCAAATACACACACACACACACACACACACACACAAAACTTAATTTATGGCCATATTTTCTTCAAGAGGTTGTGAAATATAATTAATGTTATTTGTACTCATGTTCATTGATAGTCTTCATTTATTCTGACCAAGATATAAGCCATTAAAATAAACAATCATTAAAATAAAACTATGAGAATATGATAAAGAAATCAACACAAACCATAAATTACCTGAAAAATGAGTAATTTCTTTGTTGTAGTAATTATTTAAAATTGGCCTTGGGCCAAGCAGACTATCTAAGCTGCAGCTACTCTGCCTAGCTCAGCTGCCATGTTTCTCAGCAGGGGGCCACTGCGATGCAGCTAGAATTAGCCAGCCAGAAACATCAGCCCGGCCACCCATCAGACGCCAGCTTGGGAGATGGCTCTGCCAATCTTCCACTTTGTCTCTGTAAGGCTGGGCATTGCTCAGACCATCTCACCATTCACATGGGCCCGGTAGAAAAAATGAGACTCTAATGTTAAAGATTAATCAAAGGCTTTATATGTTTGGTAAAGCTCAATAACAATATGTCCATACAGAGAGTTGTTTCCCAATTAGCTCACCTAAATAAAAGTAGTTATCCATGACTGCTCCACACACCTGTGTGGCTCTCCATGGCTCCTACATCTCTGCTCTCTCTAGCTCCTCTTCTTTCTTTTTCCTCTTCCTCTCCTAACTCCTCCCACCTTAGCTCCTCCTACATTTCTTAATGTTGCTTCTAGAGCCCTTTAAATCGTATGTATTTATATATTTTTCGAATGAACTAGAATAGAACTGAAACATTCTTTCTCCTATTAAAAAAAAAGAACCTCAGATTTCTTTGTTGGATGGAGCACTTACAAGGGATATTTTATATGTAGAAGTGCAGGTGAGAGTTTTCTCTCCAGCAGTCCTCTCCACCTCTTGGAATAGACTAGACTGTTGAAGCTAAGGGGAAGGTCTAAAGGGGTTTGGTCAACTTCCATGCTGCTCCTGTGCTATGCTAAAACTGATACACTAAATCCATTGTTTGGTATTTCCCTTTTTTTCTCTGTTAATTTTTCTATACATTCTCCCCTTCTATCTGCCTAAAGATAAAGACAGTGGGTGACAGACAATGTATCCTCCATGGAGAAGTCATAAGATCCAGTTCCAAACTCATTCTTGGTGCAACATTACGTTTTACAAAGGAACAAAGATGGAAACAAAAAATCTCAGGATCCTCATTTATTCTTGTATCAGAGTAGATAGAAACTTGATGACTCATGTTGACATCTAGGGATCATTCTCTTCTCAGGCCCTACCTTCTCAATGAGAAGAGAATTAACATCTCAGTATCTAGAAGGGAGTGAATCAAAAATTAGTCACAGTGTCTTAGCAGTTGTCAGGTAGCATAAAAGAAGGAGAGCTCCCTGTTCTTTCCTGAAATTCTGAGCACATGCCTAGAAGTTCAACATCTGTCATTTATTCTACATTGACTTCCATTCTTGGAGGACTGGTTTTCAAAGTTAGTGTGACTCCTAAATTGCTAATGAAGGGTTCTCAGCCCCTTCTGTTCCTCTACTTGGAGGTTTGAGTAAGTCTTCATAGTCAAGTCTCATACCCAAATATACCTTAGGATGGGCAATGTGATTGGAAAACTTCCAGGCTTGAGAACTGGGTATTTTATTCTACATATAATTTACTTTCATTGTGCTTTCTCATAGATTTTAACTTGTTTCCTGAGGAAAAACACAAGCATGAAGTGAACACATATGTTCCCAGCTGCTTTCATTAAAAGAGCGGCATGCATACCTCAGTGATATTAACAAAAACAAATTAATTTGTTTTTCTGGATAATTGAATATATTAAGATTGTTGTGCTGTCTGTTGGTGGCTTTACTTCACAAATTCTACTCTATTTTCACTTTATAGGTAGGTAGTAGAATGTGTTGTGAGTTCTCTTATAGCAAGAATGTCTGAATGCTTCTTTTAGGGTTTTGTTGTGCTTGTTTCATTCAACTGCCAGGCACTAAAAAAATGGCACGAAATGACTATGAAATAATAAAAAAAAGTGACACATTAAACCAAACTGACATCAATCTTCCCCATAAAGGAAAGTGATTTATTTTATGGCAGTAGACAGTGCTGTTTGACAGAAACTTCCCCAAGCATGCCATATTTCAAGGACTGAGCAACCTTCTTTCAAATAGACATATTCTTGAAGAATGCACTTGGAATATATGAATCAGAAATAAGATACCAAAGGTAAGTCACTTCCTTTGTACAGTTACAATAGCTCCTACTCCTGCTCCAAGGACTTTGACAAAAAATATCTCTGTCTAGATAATGTGTTAAATAGGATGGTCTCTTGATCTCTGTCTGCATTTGTTCATTTTTGTCTTTTAAGAGACACAAACACACACACACACATACACACACACACATATACATATATGATATATATATATATCACATATTAGTTATATAAATAATAAAAGGATGAAAAGCAGACCCCAGAGTTAACTTTCTCCCCTTGTGTTGATTTGATATAAATAAAATAATTCGTAGAATAAAACAATAAATGTGGTGCTCAGCTTCCACTTTGTCCCCAAGTTGTCACCTGCTAGGTTTCATATTGTCTGCTCTCTCCTCCTATACTGAGCTGTGGATGTACAAGATACCCAGGAGAATACTCTAGGTGACTTTTGAAGCATAGTCATAAAAGACACTGAAGATTCTCTTTTGTTTATTCTCCTTGGATCATTTGCTCTAGAGGAAGCCAGCAGCATTTGTGAAGGTATTCAAGGCACACATGAGAAACTGAGGCCAACTTTCAATAGAAATCACCAAGCTGACAGCCAAAACAAGGGAGCAACCTATGGAAGGTCATATCAATTGTATTTCGTAACTGCAAGTCCATACAGGATATAAAAACAGAAAGATCTATGCTGCCTCTGAATTCTTAAATGATCAGTAGTAAATATTTTCACCATTTTAAGTCAGTAAATTTTAGAGGGAAAGTTCTAGAAATATCAAACATGGAGACTCAATTTTTATATATATAATTAAACACATGGGATGCTGAGTAGGTGAAAAGTCTCCAGTTTAAGTATGGACTCTCTCAGTGTGAGATTTCATCTTGAAGTAAAAGTTAATACTAAAAGCTTTTTGAAGAAGCCCTGTGGAAATCTACTACTGTAGAAGCTCCAAACTATATGCATATATATAAAAGGAGTTTAAATATAGTAACCACATAATAGAGTACAATATCCTAACTAGATATAATACTCCACTAAATAAAAACCCCAGCATCAAGAGTTGTTTATGTATTTTTAAACTTGCTGGTCAGCAAAATCCCAGTGACCATGCTAACATTATAGGCTACTTGATTATAAGACAGTATTACTGAAAACACCCCACAATTATGCCTTTGAACAGGCTGATGTTCAACTGGAGACTCTGTCCATATTCACTGCCATTTATAGTGCTAGAATGTATTGTGAATCCTAGTAGAAAACTAATCACCAATGTCACCCACTTGTGAACCCTGTGAGCTACAATAACCATCTGCCTGCACGATATGCCTACTGGTGCAATAGTTGCATGGATGTTATAGCAGTAACAAACCACTTTAAAGTAATTGAATTTAAGGCCCACTCCATGAGATGGAACCCATATCTGACACTGTCAGTGAGACTAAAAACCTGGGGCTAGATAAGTCATGAGTCCTAAGGAAATTACTGCTATTATTCTCTTAAATGAATAAACTACCTCTAATGGCATATTTTTGTACCCATAGATCAGTGCATCTCTCAAACTCTATCCAAGGAGCTTCTTCTTTCAGAAGATAGTTAACACAAGGAACTCACAACTGGGTGACATAAAAAGAACAAAAGACTTTGGAATTCTCAGCCTTAAATAGGGGTCTTTATCTCACCCTTCTCCTCAAGGCTCAAGAATCTACATGGAAGAGAAGGCAGAAAGACAGTACAATCCAGAGGTGGTAGATCACTGGAAGAAAACAGTGTTTTCCTGCTACATCAAGAAAGATGAACATATCAACTCATAGAGATCATGACACTCTGTACAAAACATGCACAAAAATACAAAGTCAAAATCACAGCTCTGAGGAGAGAAAGGAGGTATGAACTTCCACTACTAGACAGAGAGCTATTAGTAATTGATAGTTACTAGAAAAGGAAGAGTCAGTTTTCTTTAATTGGAATCACAATGGGTATATGAACCCAAGTCTCAGGAAGGCCCCATGGTTAGGGTTGGTGGATGGAAATTGAACTCAATTAAAAACAGAAGAAAGAAAGAAAGAAAGAAAAGAAAGAAAGAAGAAAGAAAGAAAGAAGAAGAAAGAAGAAGAAAGAAAGAAAGAAAGAAGAGAGAGAGAGAGAGAGAGAGAGAGAGAGAGAGAGAGAAGAAAAAAAGAAAGAAAGAAAGAAAGAAAGAAAGAAAGAAAAAGAAAGAAAGAAAGAAAGAAAGAACACTAAGTTGGTAGATAGACAGTTGGGAGAGGATCTGAGAAGATATTGGCGAGGAGGAATCAATATGATAAAAACTGTATTGTCTTAAATTGACATGGGGAAATGGTGCCATATTTTTCTCTACTTTTTTTTTTTTTTTAGTTACATTATTTATTTGGTAGGGCAGAATACACATACCACAGTTCATATGACTTCTTCCCACACAAGTGAAAATGTGTGTCCACTCAAAACACATATCCAAATGGTTCTAGAGGGGTTACTCATAATAACCCAAGCCTGGAAATGACAGTGTCCTTCAACAGGCAGATGATTAAAGCAAATAGTCCTACCATATTGTATAATACAACTTAGTGGTTCAAAGGAAAAACCAATCCACATGTGTCCAATATATATTGACTTTCTTCAGTAATTGCTTCTATAATAAATTATTCCAATATCATGAGTTAAAGCAACATAAATTTGTTCTAACATTTCTAGAGATTGTAAGTATATAATCAAGATGTTAGTGAAACCATCTTTCTTCTGGAGACTTAGTATAGAATTCGTTCTCATTTCTTCTTCAGATTCTAGAAACTGCCTAAATTCATTGGCTCAAGACAACATTTCAAACTCTTGCTTCCATGATCACATATCCCCATTCTGTATAGCCTTCTTATCTCCTTCTTATAAAAAACCCTTGTGATTATATTGGTTGACATGGAAAGCTGAATGTCAAAAGACCCTTAAATTAATAACATTAGCAAATCCTCTTTTACTATATTCACTGTATTTATATCTTAAGGGATACAGATGTAGCTATCCTCAGGGTAGGGGGAGGCATCATTTCATATATGATGTGTCACAGGAATTATACAGGAAAAAAATTCTTAGAGCTTATATATGATTCTACTTAGCAAAATAATTTGTTATTGATGAAAGAAAAAACACTGAAGAATTTAGCTGAGACATGCTAAACAGATTCCATAAATACATAAATTGAACCACTCTGTCAAAGGCAATGCTAGCAAGAGATTGCAGATAGGAACGTGTGCTTTCTACAGACAGACATGTTTCCCAGGGGAAATGAATGGGAAACTGTGCTTACTAGTCTGAGATTTCTTAGGGCTTTGATTCCTCAGCCTCGAGAGGCATGTGAACTTAGTTGAAGTTTACGAAAGAAATGTTTCTCCCCAAACACATAGCACTTAATAGTGTTTAGTCTCTATAGAGAGTGTGAGAATCAAGAGACAAAGCTGTAAGAAGTTTACAGAGAACTTTATGAGGTAGTCTCAGCTTTGGACCTTTGATGCTAAAAAGGAGGGGTGGGGAATAAAACGTTTCCATTCAGGAATTGAAAGAGGTCCACTACTGCAATAAATTATACTGCAGTGACCATACATGAAAGAAATAGGACATGGGCATCAGTGACCAGATGAAAAATTAGAAAAGCTTTGGCTAGATTAGAGTCATCTAGCCTGGGCTAGCCCAATGTCTGTGAGAAAGGAAGCCTGCATGAGAAACACTTCCTGTAGAAAGAGTTAGGGAATAACAAGATTTTATTCAATCAGTGCCTGGCACTGTGTAAATGTTCAATAAGACATGGAAAGACATTAGTGTGTGAGGTGAAGGGGAGCATGGTATTAAAAATGAGGATGAGAGTTAATGATCTAAAGGATATTGAGACATTAAGTGAAGAAATTGGGAGGTGTTAGTGTGTGAGAGAATGGACCATGGCTTCTAGACAGTCTTTGCCAGTTTAAGTCTTCATCCACCCATGTAGGGAAATGAGGCATTTACTTAATTATTTTAAAGGCATCAAAACCTCCCTTCTCATATACCTGTTGTTTAGGATATTCAATACAATTTTCTTTATTCCTGTCACACAAATAGCTGCTTTTCAGGGTTAATTTTATTTTTACATACCATAATAACTTCTACGAGGATAATAAATAAAATTCTTGTTTCTACCTTTACTGGTCTTCTTTTATTTTTATATGTTCAGTAACACTCTGTTTTCTTGCTATAAGAACATAGGTAAGACCCTAAAAGATAAGTAGAAAAGAATATGAAGAAATGCTGGGGAAAAAAAGAGCAGCAAGCCAGGAATATTTCATGGGACACTGAGAGACCCAGAACTAGTTTGTTTCTCATCTGACAGTATTACTAAATATGCCCACTATGTGTCTAGCACTTTGTAGACACTTGGTGCTCAGAAAATTTCAGTTCCAACTCACTTACTGAAATAACAGACCAAATTACAATTCAATCAAAAAATTGTCATATGACTATAGTCCTTGGCTATTTGACACTCATGGCAGGTGCTTCAAGGCAGATCAACTCTGTTTTTAATTGAAGACTCTGTCTTCCAGTCAATTACACAGAGGAAACATTGTGGGAGACACACATGATACAGATAATAGAACAGTGAACTCTAAGGGAGAATGTGGACATGGAGAAAGATTAGAGAATAGAAGAAACAAGGGGGAGCTTTTGGTAAGCTATGGTCTGTTATTGAACACTAAATTGTCACTAGTTCTGAATACCAAGGTTTCTTTGTGTCATATTGACAACATTGGTAACATCCAAATGTTTAGTGAAAACTTATTCACATGTTAAGTTGGTCTAGAGTTTTCCTGGAAATGTGAAGAGGCCCTGCTGGCTGATTGACTCATGCAATGCAAAGTGGACTGAGGAAGAATGGTGTGGTATAGTTAAGAGTGAAGATCAAGGGCCCCTTTGTGGTGTGAAGGTAGGTGGCTTTCTGGGCAGTACAATGATCGACAGTGAAGGGCATCTATTTCATTCATCAAAAAAAAAAAAAAAAAAAAAGGTGTAGCTTGAAGGTGTAGTTCAGTAGTACAGCACTTGCACAAGACATGTGGTAGTTTGAATATGGTTGGCCCAGGGAGTGGAACTATTAGGAACTGTGGCCTAGTTGGAAGAAGTATGTCACTGTGTGGTTGGGCTTGAGACCCTCCTCCTAGCCACATGGGATCCAGTCTTCTCTATATACCTTTGGATCAAGATGTATAACTTACGGCTCTGTCAATCCCATGTCTGGCTGGACACTGCCATGCTCTGGCCTTGATGATAATGAACTGAACCTCTGAACCTGTAAATCATCCCCAATTAAATGTTGTCCTTTATATGAGTTGCCTTGGTCATGGTGTCTCTTCACAGCAATAGAAATCCTAAGTATGACAAAAATCAAGAGGTAATAGGATATGCCCCTACCAGTACTGGTCAAGATAAAATAAAATAGATAGTTCAAGAGATGGTTCAATGGGTAAAGGGCTTTCTGGTCATGCATGAAAACCTGACTTTGGATGCACAGAACCAATAGAAAGTCTGGCATAGTAGTACAGGTGTGAAATCCCCAAGCAGTTACTAAGAGATAGGGGTTGAAATGTGAAAGTCCCTAGAAGTTCCTATCATGGCTGGTGTGGCCTGTACCAAAACAGGGAGGAAACTGAAAATACATACCCAAGAGTTTTTTTCTGACTCCCACATGCCACTGTTGCATACATGTGTCTACATTCACCTAAGAACACACACAAATATTATACAAATAACACAGATTTAAAGATAAAAATAATAAAATACAGAAGGTGGCTGTTACTACTTAGTAAAAATAGTTACAAGCTTTAGTTCAGTTCTGTGACTTGGATTCACTTCTAGGAGGAGGATGTGCAACCTAGAATTGAAAGAGGCATAAGATGCTCATAGAATTAATTTGTTATGGTCTTTGACTACCTTATGAAATTAGGTGAAACATTTGTCAAAATGACCCCTTCTGGAATTGTGAACCCAATTACACATCATTGCTAAATGGTTGTTTCACATACAGCTTACACTGCCCTCATCCTAAGGGCAGCCAGTAAATAGAGGAGTCTATTGCAGCTTAGGTGGACATGACCATGAATATCAATAAGACTCTTGATCCTTCCCAGCACAGAAGACTGTGCTGGGCCGTCTCCCAGAGCTTTGAAAAACAAAGGTCGAGGATGTATGTGAACTTTTTAACCTCTTGTCCTGTCGAGGCAGCAATCATACATACATACCCTGTCATAATTCCATTAGTTAATGAACACTTTAAGAATTTATCCATTGTAAAGATACACTTAAAACTAATCAGTTATCTTCTCTGTCAAGATTTCTGATTTTTAAAGCCTTTTCATTTAACAGAGACTCATATATTGGAAAGATCCGATTTATTTATTTTTACATTTGATGTATCATGATCCCACAGATTGGTTGAGAAAGGAAAGCAGAATGACTTAATTGGTTTCAAGATGCTTTCTCTGTTTTAAACTCTTATACACTATGCTCAACTACATCACAAATGTAAGGACAGTAAGTTACCTACCACTCTTGTTGAAGGCAGACAGAGGCTGAAGTACTCATTGATACAGTGTTGAAGACTGGCATTAGCGATCAAGCAGTCCCTGGCAGAGGAAATCATTAGTTGGCTCTACTCGAAGGAAAAAAACATTGCCCTAGCTGTGACTTGAGCAAATTGATCACAACCTCTGTTGGCCTATATTGACTCTCATTTATGAAAGGAACCACTTAGTGACATGATATCATGTCAACATTTGACTTGAGCAAATTTAACGATATATGTAATCAGGAATAAACAATAATGGTGATAATAAGTTCCCTACAAGAATTCTCATATATAAACTACCCAATCAAAACTAATTAAAGTAATTAAATCAGATGCCCAATATAAAATGGGGTGGTCTCTTTTCAGCATGATTAGATATTTGGGATGATTAACCTCATATGAAGCACACACATTTATGCTATATCTCATAAACTTTTAAATATATGGGGATATGTATATGTGCATGTGTTTGTTAATTCATATAGAGGTCATCAGAAAGCCTCAGCTACTGTTTTTTGGCCCTATTCTCTTTGTTCATTGAAACAGATCTCTTATTAACCTGCAACTCAGCAATAAGCTAAGTGGCTACATAAGCTAAGAACTAACAATTTCTGCTTCCTAGCTAGGATTATAAATGTATACCTAGCTGGTTTGGCTTCTTAAAAGATGTGCATTGCAGAGATGAATTTTGTTCTCATACTTGTAAGGCACACACTTTACCAACTAAGTCATCTTCCCAGACTATAAAGGAATCTTTGATGAAAAGTTTTGACTCTTCACAATTTTACCCTGATGTAAAGATGAATATGCTGTATTGTTTCCCATCTAAGGACTGACTGCACTCAAGTCAATACCAAAGTTTATGAGAAGTTGTGAAGTCACATGGGCGAGAAGGATGAAGGTATTTTGGATGGCATAAAAGTACCCTCAATTGTATGGCTACAATATCATGGTGGTCATAGTAACAGAAATGCCTGGGTACCCTGAACATCAAGAACATGATAGTGTTTACTAACAGTAAATGTCCCCCACCCCCATAATTTCCACCATTAACAATCATCCTTTGAGCTATTGTTTAGGTGAAGAAGAAGCAATTTCCTCATGGAGTCCTCATATTATTCTAAGTACATGGCACTACAGACACTCTAGGTACATTGCGTCTGTGTGAGTGTGTGTGTGTGTGTGTGTGTGTGTGTGTGTGATGAGAAGACCCACATAAATCAAAGGTAAGTAATTCAAATGTAATGTTGAGGGAGAATGGGAAAGGTTGTTGGAGATGTCTGTGGAATTCCAAAACTTTATTATTCTGTGGAATATAATCTGAAGGTCCTGGAGTGAAAGGACTCAGGCATACCCATCATTAACCCAGTGGTAAGAAAAAAAAAAGTTCGGTTATACAATGGTTATATAACCATTTCTAATGAAGAAATCATTTGAAAGTTGGCAATGTGAGTGGGTTTCTGTAAAAATTAGCTTAGGGAAGGGCTAGAGAGAAATTGAACTCTACATTCAAACATCCATCATGGATGACTAAATGTCCAAGATGATTGGAAGGAACATGGGATGTATTATCAATGAGAGGTGAAATTTAGAAAATAAATCTACCTAAGAACTAATGAAGTAAGATCTTCATGGTTCCAAACACACACTGAGCTAAGACTGAACAACCCATTGGATAAATGAGTGACCTCATCCCATAACTTCAGAATGTTGTGAGAAACCCATGCGAAACTCCACTGGAGTCTTTCCTAAGTAAACATACAAAATAGACAACAATTTAACATGAAAAACGCAAGAGGTGCTAATCAGAAAATGTCAGTATTACTCATTGTTTCTATTTTCTGCAAATAACAATGATTTTTCCCCATTAGATTGTTTGTCACATGCCACTGAATATATGATAAAAACCACAAATCCAGTTCTGGAACCCAGGGAACAACTTTCCCACAAGTAACTGGTAGGCTAGATGGTGAAGATAAGAGACCTAGTCACTGAGATGAGCCCATGGAATAACTGGGGTTTCCATTACCTTTCAGAACCCTTTGTGAAGAAAGTACTGATTGGCTGCACACCAATGTCTCCACAGACTAGAAGGTATCAAGAAACAGAAATATCAAGCAGAGGAACTAAGCATTAGTAAGAAAGGAGCAACTTGAGCTTAATAGAAGAGAAATATTCCCCTAAAAATCTTACTTCCTTTCAATTAAGGATATTCAGGCCCCAGTATAAAACTATGTGGGTGGTGTTGATTTTATTTTTTTCCATTATGTTATCAATAACTATCAGTGACGGACTCTAAAATATTGGAAAGTGCAAAATTTATCTCATTTTTTAGGCAATCTGTCAGAGAGTAAAGCCCATTTTTTAGTATAGATTTTTTTTATCATAGTAGAGGATTTCCAGCAGACTTGTCGACAGAAGAGCTTAGAACACTTGATGTTTACACACACACACACACACACACACACACACACACACACACCTACGCTACGGTTTTATAACTTCCACTGCAAAAAAATTAATGCAAGTTGGCATTAGCAGGCGCTCAGTGATCTCTAGGTAATGATCTATTCAATTTATATCCAGATGACAATGTATAAAAGCATATTTTAGAATTTAAATTTTATTAGGTCATTTTAAAGATGTATACTTCTATATTTCCCCTAACCATTGTCAATGATTCTTCTGACACATTTGAAAATGTTATTCAGTGATTTCAACACATGTGGCTTTCAATTTACACAAATACGAATATTGAAAAAAAAGAAAAAGAAAAACTCCACCTATAAAAACACACTAAAAAATTCTTCATGTTCCCTTTATTAGTTACTTTCCTGTTGATATTGGGGAGGATGTGGACAAGGAGGAACACTCCTCCATTGTTGGTGGGATTACAAGCTGGTGCAACTGCTCTGGAAATCAGTCTGGTAGTTCCTCAGAAAATTGGACATAGCATTACCTGAGGACCCAGCTATACCACTCCTGGGCATATACCCAAAAGGTGCTCCAACATATAACAAGGACACATGTTCCACTATGTTCATAACAGCCTTGTTTATAATAGCCAGAAGCTGGAAAGAACCCAGATGTCTTCAACAGAGGAATAGATACAGAAAATGTGGTATATTTACACAATGGAGTACTACTCAGCTATTAAAAAAAATGATTTCATGAAATTCTTAGGTAAATGTATGGAACTAGAAAATATCATCCTGAGTGAGGTAATCCAGTCACAAAAGAACACACATGGTATTCACTCACTGATTACTATTATTAATTACTATTACTATTACTATAATACCTATACAATAATTCAACTATACTATTATTGATTATTAAAATATTAGCAACAAACTTGGAATACCAAGATAAATTCACAGACAACATGAAGCCAGGAGAAAAGGAATACCAAAGTGTGATGCTCAGGCCACTCTTAAGGAGAACAAAATACCCACGGGAAGAATACGGAGACCAAACTGAAAGCAGAGATTAAGGAATTCCATCCAGAGACTGCCAGACCTGGATCCATCCCATATACAGACACCAAAGCCAGACACTACTGAGATGCAGAAGGCTTGCAACATGCCGTATAGCGTTCCGGAGGCTGAAACCAGAGCCTGACAATTGAAGCAGCTCCAGCACCCTGACTGAGCACGGTCTCATGGTGGAGTTAGAGAAAGGACTGAAGGAGCTGAAGGGGTTTGCAACCCATAGGAAGAACAACAATATCAACTAACCAGACCACCTAAAATTCCCAGTGATTAAACCACCAACCAAAGAATACACATGGAGGGACCCATGACTCCAGCCACATATGTAGTAGAGGATGGCCTTGTCAGACATCAATGGGAGGAGAGGCACTTGGTCCTGTGGGAGTTTGATGCCCTAGTGTAGAAGAATGCTAGGGCGAGGAGGCAGGAGTGGGTGGAGGTTGGGGGAGCACCCTCATAGAAGCAGGGGGTGGGAGGATGGGATAGCGGGTTTCTGGAGAGGAAATTTGGAAAGGGAATAACATTTGAAATGTAAAAAATAAAATATCCAATAACAAAAAGAAAATGAATGTATGGAAGTAAGACATTTCTTTTGACTTATGGTTCCAAGGCTTACAACTCCATCATGGTGGAGAGACAGGACAGCAAAGTGACAATCATGGCTTCAGCTGAAAGTGAACTGGAAGTGTTGTGAGGCTATGAAGCCCCAAAATCCATCCCAATGACATAGTTCCTCCAACAATGCTTCACAGCCTCACAACCTCCACAAACAGTGCCACACCAAATGGGGGAACAAGTGTCAACTGCCTGAGCATAAGGGAACATTTTCTCATTCTAACCATCACACTGTTGTCTTGTCTTTGAAGACTTGTTATAACATTTAATTTGGTAATTCATTAAATATTTGTGGAGAGTCTCTATTCTTTGTGTCTCTTGCTGCTCATACCTGGGTCCTCATAACTGTACATACAATGCCTCTTTAATGTATAATGCAGGCTGAGTAAATAGACTCATTTTAACTTGATAGAAGGCAATGAACAATCAAACACTGTGTGTGTAAAGCACTTGACTCTGTCCTATGCCTGTAGTCCATTGCTCTTACACTAAGACTATTCTGACTCATGAATATAGCTAGGATTTAATAAAAATGATGATAATATTCACTACTATGATGAAAGCCAAACATTCATAGCTACAATTTAGAAATAAATGCTAGTAAAATACATATGTTTTCTCAAAATCCCAAAAGATCACTTATTTCTACAACACCCAAGGAATTG
Source organism: Mastomys natalensis (assembly GCA_021653895.1). Classification (NCBI taxonomy): domain Eukaryota; kingdom Metazoa; phylum Chordata; class Mammalia; order Rodentia; family Muridae; genus Mastomys; species Mastomys natalensis. Next base: position 156,139 of record JAJTUV010000084.1, read on the forward strand.
ATTTCTAAATAATTTATGGTATAAATAACACATGTGTCTGTGTTCATGTGTATGTGTATACATGTATACACACAGTCATATGGAGGTTGGAGGATAATCTTGGGTGTTATCTTCAGGAATGCCATTCAACTTGGAGACAATGTCTCTAGCTTGACTCTGAGTTCACTGTGTAGACTACGCTCACTGTGAGTGAACCCATGATCTTTCTGTCTCTATTTTCCTAGTTCCAGGATTACAGGATAACATACAACATATACCAGGCCTTATTGCTTGGACTTGGGGATCTGAACTCAAGTCACTTTACTGACTATTAAGAATACTTAACTATATTTGATTTGAGCCAAGGAGCTTCAGTTGGATCTATAAGATATTTGAAGTATGTGTTATTGAGACAGTAATATGATTTAGTGAATCTCTTCAGGATTTAGTAATCTGCATTGCTTTTAAGCAAGTGCCCTAGTGCCTCTGAGGTGGGCAGTGCCTGAATACCAACTAGAGACGCCCCCTCAATCACTTCTATAATTTAGGATGCAAAGTCCTGTTGGCTCTCAGGGTGATTTTCTACATGGTTCCTTCTCCTTCTTACAAACACTATAGTCCAATTACCCTGTGAAGACAGAACTCCATGGAAACTTAACCAAAAATAAATGGAAACAAAGGTAACAATTTCTTTTTCTGAAGATTATGTCCAGTTTTCTTTTGGTCTGCCATCTGATAGTTTTTAGATCTTCTTCCTTTTTGGGAACTCCGAATTAGCATTTCTCAAATAAAATATTTCAAAGCATTTTGATTTAATAGAGTTCTCTAACATAAAATAACCAAAAAAATTGTTCTCATTGTTTCTGTCAGAGAACCTGAAAATAACCTCGTCTCTATAAATCTTTTAAGTTCATTTAGATTTTATCCATTTATTACCAGATGATCTCAATGCAAAACTCTCTCAAAGGCAAATATTTATGCTGATTTTATGTAGTCTCCCTTGCGGGAAGTGTTCATGCTTATTTTCTCTGTACATCTAGTCAAATAAATGAAAAACCAAGTTGTATGAAGAGTAGAATGGTGTTGGCAGTAATTAATCCATTCGGATAATTAAAAAGTCCTGGGTGGGGCACAGCATTAATCACCACATATATGTTATCTAAAGTATTTATTGCACCAAAGCATGAAGAGACATTGGCATGCATATGTTAAGAAGCATGACAATACTTATGAAGACCATAAATGTCACAAACGCCAACACCTTCAATGTCTGCACTTTAAATCACATTGTCCTCCGTGATGAGATACTTGTTGATCCAGGTGAACTCTTTTCTGGTAGGTCTGTGTAGACACTAAAAAAATGTCTTTAATGGGTAAAACATGCTATAGATGGCTCAGGATTTTTAATCCACTTCAGCTATCACACATGTGCCCTCTTTAAAGACTGTTCTTTGTCATTCTTAGGAGGCTAATCTCTACAGGTTTTGGAGCATTAATTTAGTTAGTGGAGACTGGACAAATATGTCACCTTTCAGTTTTCCCTTTTGGAAATCAGGTGTTTCCGCATCAAAAGACAATTTGATATAGACAATTTGAAACAACAGTCTGCAGGAAGGTCTGTCACTCTTACTCACAGGACAGGCCTCTTTTACTCTCTCCATGACTACATAACAAAGGAAACTTCTCTCATTCCATAAGAGAGGCAAACCTTACCATTTAAATCCTACAGAATTTCAAAACACACAAGTAGTAAACATCAAATCCTCTTTGTGAACAGGGTTCTTAGTATATGAGTGAGGAAACTATAGGAATGATTATAGAACCAAGTGGTCCCTGCCAGTTCACAGGAAACCCAACACATCTCAGCTAACCTCCTCTAATAATTTCAAAAGGATTGTCCCCACAAAGGTACCTACACTCTTAGGTAATGATGGGCACATGCTTCTCCACACTTTAAGAAGTTTCATTTGAACTGCAACTGACTTTTATTTACAGTATTTGTATCTTTTCCATACCTTACTTTAAATGATGACAAGCATGAGTTTGTCTTTTACTTGTGTTTTGCCAAATTTCAACTGTAGAATAATGAGACACACTTTTTGTGCTCCAGATGTTGAATTACAAGAATATTCAAACAATCGCGCCTCATACTCTTGCTGTATTTCTTTTCCTTTTCTAATTCTTTCAATATTTTTTTCTTTATATGAATCATAGTTTTTCCTGATTTTTGTTTAAGTCTGGGTTCGTATGTGTACATACATCTGTCTATACAGATGAGCTCATAGGAGTCACATTAATACAATTTATACAATAAGGCAACTTGTAAACAAATAAATGAAACACATAATAAATGAAAAATACTCAGTAAAATATATAAACATTTGTCTGGAAGTTCCCAGAGAATTTTGTCAACTCAGTAGAATGTAATGGACAGGAAGATACAAAGGCTGATATAAGGATTGGGCCACTTACAGGATAGTGGATTCCTTACATGCCTACCAAGTTCATCTATAAACATGTACAATTTGATGCAATTTAGAAGCTATACATGATTGCTAAGCAATTGTTATTTCATATTGGTACGGAAGAGTTGTAGTGATACATTGAGTCACATCCTTTAACTCTGTCTTTAGCCATCACTTTCTCCTCTCTGGTTATAACGTGGATGGCCAGAATTTGTAATGAAGGTAATCTTTCGTGATGGATTATAATTTTACCAGGGTAACAATAAAGAAGAGGCTTGCTCTGTGTGTCTGACGATTTCCTTCTTTGCTCCCTCATAGCTCATTTGTAACTTTCCTATTAAGCTGTGGCATTTCATGCCTCAGAGAAGAATGAAAGTGCTAGTATCTGGATGGCTTCATTTTCTATCATTTCATACAAATTGAACTCATTTTTACAATCTCTGAAGAATATCCTTTTAAAATCTGTGCTATTCTTTTGCTTGTGTCCTAGTTCAAGAGAGACAGATGCCATCAGACGCACAGAGGGAACTGCAAATAAGGCTTGTTGTGTGTATCATCGCTGTGTCTACAAGTGACATTACAACTGGAAGTTTTACCCATAACTCTTTAACTAACTAAGATTTGTTTTTTTTCCGGAAATGTGATACATTGTAGCTCCTACTAACAGCAATCTTCATCCTGAAAGCCTTTGTTCCTTACTTGTACCTCAGCTCCCTATTGAGGCACATGCTATGGCTAAGTCCTAGCCAAGAAGAGAGTCCAGTGCAATTACTTTCTTATACATTGTGTTCATCTCTGTATCAGATGATACATGTAAGGGAATAGAAAGGAAATTGTCAGAATACTCCTCGAGAGCTTGGCAACCTTCTATAAATTTTATAAGAGAAAGCTTCTCTATATAATTATTTGAAAACATAAGCAACATTATAGATAAAAATGAATCTAATACATAGAATCAGAAGATCTAGATTAAATTCCTTCCTCTACAGCAGTCTTGTTCTGTCAACTACCTTATTTTTTTGAAAGCCTTTTAAATAGTGTCAATAAAATCCTTGTTGAGGGCCTATAGTATCAGAGGAGATGATTCATCTGTAAACCTCGTAAACACTGTGTTTTCCTTCTTACTCTACTCAGTAATTTATTGTGGATATAATACACAGAATAAACAGGACTTTGAGTCTCTGTCTCTAATTATGAAGAATTATATTGTGAATTATTTCTGAAATGATAAATAATTTCACACTAAAAATTTTGATGTTCAAATATAAAATTTGTCTTTCATTAAAATTAGTTTTGACTTTAGGAAACATTTATCACCTACTTCATAACCAGAAGAAAGACTCAAAGAAACAGAGTGTCATGAATCTACTGGCTAATCAAATGCATTAAGCAGAAATGTTTTGCCCACAATCTACCAGGTCTGATTTGCACATTGACATCAAATAAACTGAAATTGAGAAAGATCAGTTGCCCATATTGAAGCACAACTCAAGTCCCACCAGCTAGTCTGAACTGTTCTATTTGACTCTTGAGATGCTTGTTGATATTAAACATTTAAAGGCATCATGAAGATAAGTTCCTGGAGAACTCTGGAAGATCCACTCACCTCCCTCAGATCATTTATATCATTGAGGGAAAGTTCCTATATTTTCTATTGTATACTTGAGTTGTCTACAGGAGAAGCCCTATGTGTTATGACTAGTTGATAACATACACAGCCTTCCTCTCTGGGCTTTTCGAAGGCTGTTTCACCCTTCACTCTTCTCTTTCTCTCAATGAAGATGAGACATCTCTCATAGTTGACTGTAGGTAGTTGCTAGGATATTGTTATCAGCTTCTGAAAATTTCAATATGGATAACTCCTTGATTTCCATAGCATTCATTTTTAGCACATTATATTTCTACAAGTCTATGAAATTCAGGGGGTCTATAAGACAATCCAAGTTGAGGTATTTTACATACATTTTTTAGACACAAATATGTATGCATGGGTGGTAAACTTCATTAAATAAAGACACAATGTCTTACTCTGTGTGCCTCAGCGCCAATTATTATCAAGAGTCTATGAGTAAGGTAGAAAATAGGCACGGTGCACTGATGCTTTTTGCTAGTGAGGCTAATCCCTAGCCACCTAATGAGTATGTCAGATGAGGAAAACCCTATTTAGTATAAGATGAAGTATACTATGATCATCTAGTGTGTGTGTGTGTGTGTGAGACTGAAAATCAGTGTGTGTGTGTGCGCGTGTGTGTGTGTGTGTGTGTGTGTGTGTGTTATACAGTCAATCCCTAATTGATGGCAACTACATATGTGATCTGTTGTAGGAAAGATACTAAATTTAAACAAGGGATCATATAGAAACTGAAGTAAGTCTCCCATCAGGAACTAGAAGTATGTTAAATGAGGCTAAGATGTATAAGGAAGAGACTGCATATTCATACCTGCCCTTCCATCCTCACAGTGGAGCCACTGTCTAACAAGGCCTGTACAATGGCAGCACCAACTGTCATGCCAAAATGGTTAGGGGAAATTTCATAAGCCTCCACCCCTAGATGAAGAGTCATAGACAATCAATGATTTCTGAGAAAGGAAGGATTAGTTTTCCTCAAGGATAAACACAGAGATTCATTCAATTTCAAGTATTCAGCCCTAAACACATGCATAAAAAGAAGAGCAAACTAAAGAGACTCAGGAGATTTTACACACACACACACACATGTACAGACACATCAATAATAATTAAATAAGTGGTTATGTATTTGAGGTAGAACAGAGGGTTACAGGAGGAGTTGGACAGGTGAGGAGGAAGGGTGGAAATGATATAAATACAGTACTCAGAAATGAAATTCTTTTAAAAAAATTAAAGTGAAGCCACAGGAAGCACTCATTAGCATTTGATATATGAGTGAGTGATCACATGGATACAAGCATGTCCTATGCTGAGGGCCCACAGAATCAATTTATGAGGAGTGGAAAAGATTTCGTCTCCCTTTCCCTGTTAGTGCAGCTAGAACTACACTGAGGAAATAAATACCAACATTCAGAGATCTGCCAAGGCAGTGAAGGGGCAATAGAAATATACTGTGTGCTCAATACAAAGCAGATGGAGAGCCATATGGGCAAAGCAGAAAATGATAATGGTTCGCAAAGAGTACATGTGACCCATCCCGCCATTACAAAGGAGGGACTTGGGACTAGAGGTGCAGAATCATACTGGTGGGGACCAGAGACAATGGTTCTTCTTAGTGAGTAGCATAAACAATATATTCTGTTTCTTCCAGCCTTATGTGTCCTGGGAAGGATGTACATACATATTTAACTCAGTTAAAGATGTCTTTCCAATTGGCAGATGTTGGAATATTAGCTTCAGAACACAGAAGTATGAAAATGGTCTCTAAATACATCAATATGCTGAACAGTCTGTGGGCTTTAAAACTGTATTGTGTACTCCATTATGGAACTGTGTACATGATATGTTAGTTAAGGAAGGTAAAAACCACAAAACCATATGTACACACTGTGTTTACAGCTATGTTAAAATGTACAGTTGGCAGATTTTACAGAGAAAAAGACCATATGATTGTTGGTGGGGATGTAAATATTTTGCATCTTAGAGTTTACAGGATTATTTGCCCTATAAATTTCCAGGCTGTAAACTTCATTATGACAAAAACAGAATTGTTCCATCTAGTCCTGTGATGCATCAAATGACATCCCCTGATGGGGTTGTTCTATGTGCCACTCCCCAAACAACAAAGACTGTCACAACGGTTTGTCTGCTTTCACTAGGTTTTGTAGGACTCCAGCACCGGCAATAAAATGATCTGCCAGCAGATGTCCGAAGTAAGGAAAGCAGTGTTAATAAACTGTGGGATATGTTCCCTGAGAAGAACCTCTTGTCTTCCTGTTTAGATCATAGTAAGTCTGCCTGCAAGCACACAGACGCTGGAGTGCAGTTCTGCAGTATCGTCTACATGTTCTTGCGCTTTGTTCAGGGTCCACTCGAGTTTATCCTTCTCCTTCTAGTCATCTCTTTAGGGAAGGGATGAGGAATGCTTCTGAGCTTGCTCTGAAAGGGGAATGTAAAGGATGGCAGGAACTACAGGTATGTGGTACCTTCTGTATCTCGTGACCTTCTGTATTGTGTTATCTGTCCAAACTGAGTTAGTTGAGAAATATAATTACTCAAAACCTTTAATGAAAAATAAAACAAAGCTTTCATCCTTCAAATCCTGTCCATAAGTTTATGTACTGGCAAGTTTGATGTCAGCTTGACATTAACTACTGCCATTTTGGAAGGTGAACCTGATTGTGATAATGCCCCCAACAAATTGGTATGAAAGCAAGCTTGTTTTTTATTATGATTGGTGTGAGAGGGCCCAGCTCACTGGAAATTAGTATTGCTCCTAGAGAGGTGGTCCTGAGTTCTATAAACAGGCAGGCTGAGTAAACCATGAGGGGAAAGCCGTAAGCAACACTCCTATGACCTCTGCATCAGCTCATGTGCCAGGTTTGACTTCCTGCTCTGACTTCCCTCAATATCAACTATGCTATAGAATCATAAGTTGAAATAAACACTTTCTTACCCAAAAATGCTTTGGTCATGGTGTTTTATCACTGGTAAACCATACATACACCTGGCGTTGACCCCTTTCCTAATACTTCCTGGACATATAATCCTGCATGATTCTCTCCATGGCCCTCAGAGGGCTCAGAATAGGAAAAAGAATATTAGAAGAGCTGGTAGATCAATCAGTATAGTATTTCTTCTGGAAACCTCAGCAAATCTTCCCTGAAACTTCAGGTCTTGACATACTAGGGGTGCATATACTGTGACAGATTTCCTGCTTGATAAAGTAAAGCATTGTAATTTATAGACATCTGCCACTGTCAGCATCAGTCACACTTGTCACTGTCACCAGTTGTTTTGGATAGCATGGTCAGATTTGGAGTAGCCATATTTTCAACTCCTGGGAAGAGTGGGAGTATTCAAAGGAGAGCAGCAGACAGGAATATCAGTGACCTTCCACTCAAGGAGGTGAGCACCACTTTTTTCCAAGAATCCCTACCTTTCAGTTATCTGTGGGATGGGAAGAAGAAACTTAAGTCTCAGCTTTCAAGCCACCAAGTTCCACATGACTCCAAGACACTATCATTCATCTTTATTAAAAAGAACTCCGCCCATCCTCTTGTTTCAAGACCCTGTCGTACTCCAGGAGTCAAAAAATTTCACGCATTCATTCAAAGCTTCATGTTTCTCTTTCCTCAGGCCTTCAGGATCTCCTTCTGATGAGAAGTCCCACCTGTGTGGTTTATTTTCTATACAAGGCAATCCTTGAACTTTTGCTTAGTGTTTCCACATGTATGTTACTCAATGGCTATGTTGCTGATGTTTGAACCACCTGCCACGGCTAAATCTTCCTGAGTTTAGTAACCAAGCATTTCCCAGCCCTCTTGGCAGACTGATCAACTCTGGTAATAAACTGCATGTTTCCAGACTGGCCTTCTTTACAACAGCATGGCGGGAGAGATTTTACAGGAATTGCCTTTGGAGTTCAAGCTGTTCACAAGCCATTACCAAGGGATGTGCCCTGTAAAGAAACAGCTGCAGAGAGGCGATCCTATCATTAATCCAGGCCAGGGTCATATCTTATAGGTTACGCCAGATGCAACACATTCAGGACCTGCTAGCAGAGAGATCTTGGCTAGAAGCTATAGTGCTGTGGTATTGATTTTGCAATGAAACTACCTTGGCAGTAGTGAGCGCATGCCTAGTGATGTAGACTCAGTCCAAGAGAAGTGACCAAAACCATGATTAATAATCCATATCAGATTTGTTGGACATTCGAGGAAAACATCCTTTTCATTTTGACAGATTGCTTCAAAATGGCTTGCAATGCTTGCAGGGTTTTTTTTTTTTTTCTCCAAAGTTCTTTGATCTAAAGCCATCACAGTTCTGGAGACAAAGACAACACTCTCTTCTGATGAGGTAAGGGAATGAGTCACCGAGATTTCTATCCAGTCTCTCTTCCCAGGCCATCACTGAGGGAAATAAGGAGAGGAACACAAGTAGGGCAGGGACATGGAGACAGAATCTGATGCAGAAGCCAGAGGAGTGCTGCTTACTGGCTTGATTCTTCTGGCTGGCTCAGCCTGCTGTCTTATAGAACCCAGGACCACCAACCCAGGAGTGGCCTCACTCCTTTTTGTAGAACGATTTTTGAAGATTCCCTCTACAAAAATGACTCTATCATGGGTCAAGTTGACATGAAACTAGCCAGCATACTTGCCTAGGGTCTCAGTATCTGTAGAGGTGCTGATGCGCTAAAGTCACAGAGCATTTCGTCACCAAATTTTATTTTACACGTACCATCTGCAATCCACGCCACCCATAAATCCCTCATCCCATCAGCTTTGAATTCCAGGAGTCATTTTCAGCAGATGGTCATTAGAGTGAATCTGTGTCCACAGCCGTACTCCAATCTCAGTATTTTAATAAATTAATAAATAAAAATTATATATAGGTATATATACACACATATGTAAATATATGCCTTTTAAAATGGTCTGTTTACTTGGTTATAGACAGTATCATATGTATCCCAGGCTTACCTAGAATTCACTATGTAGCTAAGGATAACCTTGAACTTCTAATCATTCTGCCTCTACCTCCCAAGTGCTGGGTTTATAATCATGTATCATCTTGGTTGTAATTTTTGAATCTATCTACCTATCTATCTTCTTTCTATCTATCTATCTATCTATCTGTCTGTCTATCTATCTATCTATCTATCTATCTATCTATCTATCTATCATCTATCCATTTTATCTATGCATGCATTTGTCTGCATGAGTGTGTATGTGCACAGTTACATGTGCTTCTGTTCCTGCATAGAGACCAGAAGAAGGTATCCGTGCCCTTATTTATCATTGTTGGCTGTCTCCTTGAGAAAATGTCACAACTCAACCCACATTTTGAGTTTTCTGACTGAGACTTGAAGCCAGTAAGCTTAGCGATCCCACTATCTTTGTTCCACTCATATGTTTAATTACAGATGGCAGTTGTTATGTGAGTTCTGGTATCCAAACTCTGGTCTTCATGATTGTGCAGCAAGTGCTACTAACTGCAAAGCTCTCACTTTATCGACCACAACCAGTTTTACTCAGTTCTGGACTTTGTACTATGGACTTGTGCATGCTAAGCAAGCACTCTACTAACTCAACTATATCCCCACTCCACTATATGCCTTTACATGTCCTCATAAATTCATGTATTGTATCACTACCACTATTATTCGGATAGGGTTACTTCAGCTTGTTGTCAGATTGTTTTCCCTAAATTAACTCTTTTTAGACTTGTAATATTTTTCTGCAGTTGGCAAAAAGATCTTTGAATTGAAGTTAAAAAATGTCTTTTATTATTTTCTTTTGGGTGCTTAAAAGCTATGATTGATTGACAATGACTGGACTGGGAAGACAGTTGTGACCTAGAATGATGAGAACACATGCTTTGGGCGTACATGTCATCCATTTGCATATTTATCTCAATTGTTTCATAAAGACCTAGTTTTAAATGGTTTATACAATGACAGACAAAATTTAAGATTAAAATATAAGCAAAGTACAGCATATGGACCATTTCTAACCTCTACCTGTTCTTTGTAAATAAAGTTTTACCAAAACACAAATGTTCACTTGTTTGCAGCTTGTTCTGTGAATGTGTGTATGCTACACGAAGAGCTTAAATATTTGTGATGGATGTTATACAGTACACAGTAACTAAAATATTTGCTATGGAAAAAAAACCCTCACTTCTTAATTTAGACAAGAGTCAAAGCTTCCTGCTTCACTCATTCCTCTGCAGACTTTATGATGAGACTACTCTATTAATTACTTAAAGATCAGGATACTACTGAGTCAACTTCATGACCTAAGAGACCTTGAATCTGCAACTTTAATAGTTGAATTTTGTATTATCTATAGCTCATATGACCACTTTCTAATTTATTCAAGCCCAGGGGACTAAAATACACAAACACACACACACACACACACACACACACACACAAGTTTATTCACCTTTACTGTGCCTCTGACCCAGTCTTCTAGACACCACTCACCCTGACATCAGATCATCCATCACATTCACAGTAATTCCGAGGTGGGGCTTTAAGGAATGTCCAGTTACTATAATTCACATGTCCACAAGTTGTTGTGTTTCCTTATAAGTGCGTGGGTCAGTCAATGTCTCTGCTTTGTGTTTGCTAGGGCAAATTGTCTGGCTGTCTCTATGATGATAGATATATAATATATAATATATAACCTGCTTGCATAAACAGATTAATCTGGTGAAAGTCTTGTTCCATTCCATTATGGTCTAAGTACAAGAGATCGTCTGAAGCATACAAATGAAGTATTTGTTTATTCATGTCTCTTAACATGTTTCCCAAAGTAAGCCAAAGGGCCAAAGTTACAGCCAAGATTGTGGGACAAAGTTACATTCAGAGAGAGAAAGAAATCAGGGGAGAGAGAGAGAGAGGGAGAGAGAGAGAGAGAGAGAGAGAGAGAGAGAGAGAGAGAGAGAGAGAGAGACTACAAAGATGCATGGTCAAAGACGTGAAAAGAGTAAATAAAAAAAACAGAAAATTATCTCAGAGTGATCTAATGACCTATGTACTACTACCCCAATATTCTCACCAACTTATACCAAAACTAAAAAAATCCACAGCAGCATATTCCACTATAGTGCATACTGCCTGCCATTCCACTCTTTTGATCTATAACCTTAAGCCATGAATAAGAAAAAGAAAAAAAAACAGAATTACATATTAACCAAAATTTTATAAGTGGTAATGGAATTCTGAATTATCCTGCTTCTGGAGTGGTGTTCTTTCCTGCAAAGCCCATGTGCCAAGAAGTCAGAGTCATATCCTCACCTCAGTTTGTGACAGTGGATAACAGCAGAAACATATCACATGGAGTCGGTGATGCTCACAGACCAGCAGATTGCTATAGCACTGGACTCCATTCTGAAGAGCCACTATTCTTAAACCTTTAAAGATAATATGTAATCACATAACATTGGATATAAAACAGAGAGACACCACTTACCTTTCACCAACTTCCCTTAATGCTAGCAAAGTTTTCAACTATAGCATAATGTCACAACATGGATACTGATGATAAAATAACCAGTCAATCTTATCAGATTAAATTTATTTTATTTACATCTACTGGAACAACTGATGCTTCACAGTTTATTACATTTCATATATTTATGTAATGACCACCACAATCAAGATCTGAAGAAATAGTTTCATGAAACATCTATTTTTAACTAATCTATGCTCATTCTGCATAGACACTGAAATTAACCTATGGGTAGATTTACTTAATAGCCTCAAATATGTGGTCCCTGTCACACACACATAGCCTCTGTCAGACCCAGGATATTTGTCTCCATTTTTAAAGTAGGCAATTGCCTGCTAAATGTGCCTCATAGCTATTCTCTCAAGTGACCACGGAGTGCTTATGCAGTGTGTATCTTCTTATAAATCTAATAAGACCTACGTAAAACAAATTAAAAAGTATTTCACTAAACTACTCTCTCAAGAAAGCCCTGCTTTGCCCATAAAATTTAATGGTGTGAAAAATCTGAGACACACTAGTTAAGCTCCACCTAGATAGTTTCTAGAGAGATTGCTTCAGTTTGGCTATTGGGACTCTCATCAGAAATGGTTCTTTGTGGGCCAAAAACATGAGATTGCTCTGCAGTTAAGAGTACTTGCTGGTATCACACAAGATCCATGTTCAGTTTCCAGTATCTATGTGACATCTTACACTAATCTATAGCTTCAGTTCCAGATCATCAAATCCCCTCTTCTGGCCTTCATAGGCACCAGGGTCACACATGGTACATAGACAAACATACAGGTAAAATGTCCATACACATATAATAAAAAGGAATAAAAAAAATCACCATTAAAATGATTCTTTGGTCATCATGTCTCTGCTATGAAATGCCAATAATTGAATTACAATAAAATATACCATGGGAAATAGGTTCTTACAGATGCTTTAGAAATCAGGGGTTGGACAATGGACTTCAAGACCATGGATTTCATAGAATGCATTGTCAAAAGCACAAAATGCTATTGTCTCTTTTGTCAGACACACTCTGGTTTTGTGCATAAAGATTCTAGAGAAATGTGGCTTTGACAAGAAACATTTGCAGGCTCAAAACTAGAAGTTCATTTAGCATGTTGTGTTAGGGCATTCTGTGTCAGAGAAATGTTTACTGACTACCCTAAGATATGGGGTATATCCACAGAACACAGTCTGTTACACCTGCCAGACTTTCAGCTAAAGGGCTTACAATACTTTTCTTTATTACAAGTTTCTGTTCAAATACATTTTAAAGCTCATTTTTGAAGACTATACATGAACATAGCCTAAAGAGTAAGAGAGTCTTAAAAGACTTGGCTTGCTGCAGAAGCAGTGAGCTGGCTAAGAATTAAGGATTCTTGAGTCTGCTAAGTCCCAGTTACTAATTCCTTTATGTCTCCATATTGTGCTTTGTTCTCTGGGTTTTCAAGTTATTATTCAAAAGCAAACAAACAAACAAAAAACCGAACCCCCTCTTATCATTTTGGCAGCATTCTCGGAAGAGACAGAAAAGTAATTATGTTTGCACTGCTCTCATTTACCAAAAAGCTAATTAAATCTTCAGAGCCTCTAAGTTATGAAGACCCTTTCCTTATCAGACACCCACCCATGTCTTCCTTTCAGGAACTACTTGAATCAGCTCTTACCCAAATCCTAACGGATCCTTGAAATCGTGTTAGAAAACAAACAGCCTCCAAATGCAACCTCAGCACTTCCTATGTGAGGAAATAAAGGTGGTTGGAAGAAGAGTAACTTGTCCAAAGTCCCACAGGCATGCTAGATTTATACCATGACCCATGTCTTCTCCCTTTTAAACACATGCTCTTTTTCTGATGCTTCGCTGCTTTCATTTAACTTAGGAAACAATGAGAAGAGTGCAGACATTGTGAGAATGGTCTATTTGATCTAGCCATTCATCATTTATTCGCTCATTGTACGAACTTGGCCACCTGCTCTACACCAAGGATTGTGCTTGGCACTAACCATAGAGCCATAAATATCACACGCATGCTCTTTTCCTTCTCAGCTCTACAAGCAAAAAAGTGCAGTCTTTATCTGGCACTTGCAAGCCAGATTTGGCCAGCAGATGTGCTTTTTTTGGCCTGTCCATTGTTTTATAAAGAATATATAATTTTATTACCAACATCCAAAAGTTGAAAGTATTATATTAAAGACAAGCGGGAAGTCTGGTTTCTCCGGAAGGATTATATGATCTGGCAAGATTGGCCCATTAGTTCTACTTTATGTCATAGATGGGTGTGAGGTACAGCAGTCCCTGCTGACTGTACATTACTCTTGTGCCCCAGTTTCCACCTGTGCTCTTCTGCTCACCTTACACCCAATAAAACTGGGGTGTGCAACTGTTTCCCTGGTGGTTTTCAGACTGTGTTTTGCAGAATCCCAGGATCATTGATGGGAGCCGATCAAGCCCCGCTTAGCTTGAGAGGAATTTCTAAATCAAGCTTCATGAATTCTACCTCAAAGACCAGCTAGATGTTCCTGGGCTCTACATATTAGGAATATACTTTAGGAACCTGTCACTAATGTCTTCTGCTGAGGGGAAATTGATTGATTACCACATTTATAAATGGTTTTGCACATGGTGTAGACAATAGTCACTATAGAAATATGAAAAGAAACAAACAAGTATTTGATTCCATCTTCCCAGAAGGAATGGAACCTGAATTAAGCTATGGAGAGGCTTGAGTGGAGACAAGACTTTAAGATGGAGGAAAATCCTATAGAAAAATTCAGCACCAGTAATCATCATCAGATCTCACAAGGAAATGTCTGGTAAATGTTCCACACTATCCTGCACAGCCTCAAGTATGCTGATAAACAAGCACATAATTGTGCAACTATTTTTTGAAACACAACAACAATTCAGTTGAGAGACTCCCCAAGTTTTGTATAACAATGTCAGCTAGATATGTAGACTCTGGGTTATTCTATTAAATAACTCCTGTGGTTTACATATGAAATGTTATAGGGAAGTTGGCAAAAAGATATGTATACCTGGAAATGAGAATACAACTTGACTTTTAACAAAATACACACTCAATAAAGACTCCTCAGAAAAAAAGGTTGATTTTTGTTAAGAATAAAGTTTGACTTGAAGCAGGCTGGCTACTGGCACATAACCACATGTTGTTAGCAGAAATATAACATGACTTGCATTTTTACATGTGAATATCAAGATCTTCCTATACTCTAAAGACAAGGGACCCATATTATTGACTATTTCCTTGAAAGGTGTTTTTAGACTTTTATATTTAAATAGCCAGGTTTCACATAGAGATAATTGCTTATCATGTTACAGTCTTGATTTTTAAATATTGAAATCATCCTGCATAGCTTTCATTCCTTTTAATCCCCATTTTCATTATTTTTCATGGCATGGTTTAGAATAATGAAAGATTTTCAAGTTTCATAATCACAAGATGCCCTCTCTACCCAAAGTAACAGCAGAGAAGACATTAGTAATCTATCTCAGACTTACACATTTTTTTTACTGAAACCCACATTTTAAATTTTACATAACTTCCTACAAAAGTGTTCACTTAAAATAACAACTGTCCAAACTAAAAATAATATTTTCATTTTACAAATTTCTATGCTAATTTTCAGAGGGCCTCAGTGACTTTTCCAAGTTTGAGAAGATCTCAGTGCCACCTGTGTTCTATTGACTCTAGTTGCTAGAGTGTTGAGTGGATATTTTGAAAGAGTAGCAACTCCACAGGGATGTTCAAAGGACACATGAGACAATATAAGAAGAAGCTTACTAGAGAAACTGTTCCCTTGCAGGGGCTTAAATGCTCAATATTAAAAGTAGTAAAATAAAAAAAAAAAGTTCAATTTGGCTATCAATTATCATATCTAACTATATATCTTGCTTCCTTTGATGCTACGAATATGCTATAGAACCTGAAATTGTGTCCAGACTGAATTTGACCCAGCCCTGCAGTTGCTTGCTTTGTGGTTTACTGAGTTCTTCAGGGTAACGATGGCACCAAGTACCTATAGGATCCTTGAGATATAACTTTAATTGCATTACCAGTGATCTCCGGAAGTTTGTAAATTTGCCAGAAGCCAGAGACTTAATGGAAACACAGGAGTTGGAAACATGACTCAGCAGTTAAGAACAATGGCTGCTCTACCAGAGAACCAGGGTTCAATTTCTAGCACCAAGATGGCAGCTCGCAACTGTCTGCAACTCCAGTTCTAGGGAATCTGACACTCCCACACCTGAAGGCAAAAGACCAATGTACATAAAATAAAATTTAAAAAAGAATAAAACATAAATGTATGGACTTGTGATTGTCTTTTAACAACTGCTTGTATAATTGAGTCCCTTTCACTTCCCTGTATAGAGTTTATACACAGAGTGCATGGTCCCCCTTGAAACTTGAGGGCATTTCTACATACACATACATCATCCACATACAACCTGCAGTTCCCCAGAGGGGAAGCAGGGCAGGAAAGACTGGAAGTGAGGACAACTCAGGCTGCGGTGAGCACAGCAAGAACAGTGAGAACAGTTTCAGTGAGAAGGCTCATTTTAATGGAGGGAACAAAAACTATTTAAACCATGGGAAGGGAATAAGGGTTATCTCCATGACTGTGCATCATTGATTGGGGCCAGGGTGCCTCATTTACATAAGAAGGAATTCCAGGTGCTGCTGGACATAAGCTTATAAGGGAAGAGGGAGTTTAACCCTGCTACCTGCCTACCAGGCTATGTGACTTCCTACAGTTTGGTAAAGATTGGAGCACAGGGATATGTGTCCTGGAAAACGCAGGTTCAGGGCAGGGCAGGAGTGATTCTACTCTTGCCAATCTCAGAACAAGATTTCTGGCATTTGGACAAGCCTCGACCCTTTCTCTTGCTCTGGGTGGCTCACCATGACATAGTTCCCTGGCCCCACACTTGTGTTAAATTCTGAGTTTTAATCAAGGCAGAGTATGAATGACTAGTTTTTTCCTTCTATGCTTAAGTTGGTCAGCTCATATGTATAACATCAACTCTCATCCATTTAAACACTAAGAAACATATTTGGGCTAGGCAGTGGTGGCACACACCTTTAATCCAGCGCTTGGGAGGCAGAGGCAGGGGATTTCTGAGTTCGAGGCCAGCCTGGTCTACAGAGTGAGTTCCAGGACAGCCAGGGATACACAGAGAAACCTGTATCAAAAAACCAAAAAAAAAAAAAAAAAAAAAAAAAAAAAAAGAAGAAACATATTTGGATGACATCTCTTATTCCATTATGATATGACAAATATTTAGAGGTAAAGGACTCATAAATACTAGATCATGAAAGAAAAAATCAGTTCTTTTTTCATTTTATTGGTTATTTTATTTATTTACATTCCAAATGTTTTCCCCCTTTTCCAGTTAAATCCCCATCCCCTCTCTCATCTCCCTGCTTCCAAGTTAACTTGATATATAGGGATTTGATAAGCGTGATTATCAGAAACAAATTCTAGTTTGAGTCTATGTAGTAAGTACACTGGTTAAAAGGACAATGCCTTGTCAACTTGAATAACCACAGTCATTTGGAGCTAAGTCTCTGCTATCCATGCACAGAGACCATACCTATCTATCTGATGACCTCACATCTGACTCTCTCTACATTTCCTATCCTGTCTAGCTCCATAAATGAGTTAGCAGGCTGCAAATGCTATAGAAGGTGTGCATCTTTTAGTCATACTGCTTGACTTTCTCTCATTCCCATTAATTTCTGACTTATTTCCTGCCCAGTATCTTCATAACTCCTGCTGCTGCCTCTGCAGATGGCCTCTCTCCCAAACTTCAGAACATCTCTTATAGCAAATCTCTCTGTCTCTGTCTCTGTCTCTGTCTCTTCTCCCTCTCTCTCTCTCTCTTCTCTCTGTCTCTCCAGGTTTCCTATCCTACCTGATAGCTGTAGCCTTGTTTCCTTTCCTTCTCAGGACAGTAGGGACCGGACCGGGACCACTTCCTCCTTCCTTTCTTCTCTTCATTTCCCTGGTTCATTCTCCCCTCCTTTACTGCAAATCTACTTTTGAATGTGGTTTCTATAGCAAACTTATGGAAATGCACTTTTGGTGGTCCCATCCTAGACCTACCGTATGAGAATCTGAGCCAGTGCTAGGAATTTGAGAATCACTAGTCTCTATCGAGGCCATTCCCAGCTTTTGCTGACATTTGTTCCTTCAGGGTAGATTTTCAAAATACATATCTGGATACATTCCTAAACCAATAAATCTCAGGTTCTCTGGGATTGGACCTCAATTATAAACATATCCCTTCAAAACCTCTGCAGATGATTCTAGTGGGACAATCAGGGTGGATGCTAGCCTGTCTAATGTGTCCTGTCTTGGGGGACTTTCCTCCTTTCTTTGTCTTTTAAGTTCAACTCTTGTTCTTCATGTGTCATTCATTTTTATTGTCTGTTTAATTCTTTAGGTCAATGTAAAATGGCCACTTGTTTTTTTCATGTCCATTCTAACTCTGAGAGTCCTAGCCATAGGTATTTTCTACTACATGTAATATCATCTTTTATTTTCTGACTTGTACCAGTCTATATTTAAAATGATTGTTTTTAAAAGTTATTCAATAATTGGTCCCCTAGAAAATAAGCTCTAGGAGAAAAAATAACTGTCCATGAAGAGGCTGGCTGTTAATTGTTGACAGCTCCCTAGACAGCACCAGCTTATATAACAGCCTGGGATCTGCCATTTGTATAAGAAACAAATACCATACTCAGTTATCATGCTGATATCTGTGATTTTCATAATCTTGTTCTCCTTGCTTAAGATTTCTTTTCTTCTCTTTTCATTGCATGCTGTTTTATGATTTTTAATATGACCACAAAAGACCAGAACATCCGTGTCGATTCTTCCTCTCCCAACGTGAGCTCTTCTGCATACAAAGTCAGGCGTGACTTGGTGACGTCATTTAGCCATTCATGTTGTAAAAGACCATGAAGTGGATGGCAAAACCTATTGGAACTGCCAAAACACAGAGACCAGGCTGGGAATTTGTTGTGGACAAAGTGTAACAGTGCCTACACAGGAGTGGGAACTTCTGAAGTGAATTGACTTGAGGAAGGAAAAAGCTTTTCATCAATAGTCTTAAAAGCCATGGGACCATTGAAAGAACTGAGAGAATAGAAATAGATACAGAAAGAACACATGGTTCAATACACAGATTGCATCTTTTTAGAAAACCAGGGCTGGCGTCTAATGCTTGTCTGTTGCCTAATACTGCCCAGACAGCTGCTGTTTCCAATTGCCCCTCTTTTACTCCAGCACTTTTAATATCTAGGTCTGGACAGAAAGTCCTCTGCACATCCCTTAGCCACTCCTTCCCTTTCTTTCTTAAGCTGTGCACTGAAAGTAGCATTCACATCAGGGAATACTGAATAGCCACAGGCAGCCTTTGATTGCAAGCAAGCTGCTACAGAATTCTTCTTTTATGATGTTACATTATCTATATGAGAGCAATCAGAGCGATCAGCTGGAAACCCCTCAACACTGAGAAGGAACGCCTGGCTCACATGCTGCTTCTCCTTGAAACGTCTTGCTGGGAGATGGTGGGGCTCTTAAGCACAAATCAACATCCCCAACCTGAGGGATTGATCTGTTCTTCCCTAGAAGGGAATGCCTGCTGGCTTCACTGGACAGAGCCAGGCAGAGGACATAACCCTCAAAAGATGATCTAAGATACAGAAGCAGAATGCTTTCCCCTTGCATCAGCTCAGGCATGGTGTCTTTAATAGTGCATGAGAGGCTTCTTAAGGGAGCATGGGTAAAATAATTTAGACACATTTACTCGAAGGTAAATTTTCATGTTCAGACATCCAGACTGTTCCAACTAAGCCTTGTAGAGATGTTTATTCCTTTTCATTTTCTGTTGTCTTTACTTTTATGCCAGCTGATTATCTGTTGCCCCTTTCATTCTTTCTTCCAACCAAAGAACCAGCCATCTCTCATGCTTCACACTATATTTCTAAAACATTTATTGACTCAAGTCTTCCCTCTCCTGAAATGTTCCAAAGTCCAAACTATTTTCTAAGTACCTTCTCAGTCCTGTTTTCTTAAAGCAAAAGCAAAGACCTTTGCTAGAACGACCTTTATGCCCTAACTTACACTCTGTTGATAATGTGTGTGTGTGTGTATTGTGTGTGTGTGTGTGTGTGTGTTAATGGAATTGCCTCAGAAGAAAATTTCAAATTATAATTCAAAGAGAAGAAAGAGTTATTGGAAGTCTTGAAGATAGGAGAATTAGAGGGAGGACTTGGGCAGTAGACAAAGGTAACGCAAATGGTCAGCCATAAGAGGAGAACCTCAATTACCTGCTTCCAAAACAGTCCTCAGTGGCATAATCCATGCCCAGCATTGATGTGTAACTCATTGTACATTTCCTGGAGCTAGAGCTGGAGTCACCATCCCAGCCTGATAGAGATGGAGGTGTATGCTGATTGGTGCTAATGAGATCAGGAGAAGGAGCTTTTCTGGATTCACAGAGAAATAATTCAGATGATGCAGAAAGAAAGCATATTAACAGGCATAAGACCTGAGGCATACTGAGTCTGTTCTCTCTGTGCATTTTTTAAAAATTTGTTTATTTTATTTTATGTGTATGAGTGCTTTGCCTGCACGCAAGTCTGTGTACCATGTATGCTGGGTGTCCTCAGAAGTCAAAAGAGAGCCTTGAATTTCCTGGAATTATAGTTATGTATGGTTGCAAGCTGCCACATGGGTGCTAGGAACTGAGCCTGGGTCCCCTGCAAGAGCAACAATTGCTCTTAGTGAATGAGATATTTTTCCAGCTTCTCTGTAAATTAAAAAAAATGAAATAATTGATAAAGAACAGATTTGGAAGAGTTCAGCTCATTTAACAAATATTTGCTGATTACCTATGCATAACTAATAGCAATGATTATAAATTACTAATCAGAAGAGTTGAATGAACGCTCATCTTGTATCAAGTGTTTCACAAAGCATTATACATAGGTTATTTCCATAAGAAGTTTGGCAACTCTATGTGACAGGGAATATGGTACACTAGCTCAAAAGCCCTATCATAGAACATCTCTTTTGGCCTCAGTTGTGGTATAAACATTTGCAACATGAATAACCTCAATTTTTGACTCTATTGCATTAGGCCCACAAAATTCCTGACTACTTACCCGTTGGTTATCTAATTAAGAGGAACTGGTTCTATCATTACCTCTGGTGACAGATACCAGTATTTCTGTCTTAGGAAGGCTGATAGACTCTTCCCTGATTGCCCAGAATTTTATTTTACTACTAAAAGACTTGTATCCAAAGAACTGTTTTTTTTGTTTTTGAGAAAGTGAATGGAGAAGACAGTGGATGATTGACAGCCTTCTCTTGGTATGGTCAGAATGTTTGTGCTCCCCACAAATTGATATATTCTCATTCTGGCACGCAATGTGTAGTCTAGGAGCTAAGGCCTTTGGAAGGTGATGAGGTTATAAGTATGGGGCCCATCTGAATGGTATTAGTGTCCTCCTAAAATGGAGTCCTTTCTTGTTGCCTACTACAAAAAATACAGGCAAAAGTTGGGTGTAATTATGTGTTAACTATATTCAAGACCTAGTCATATCTTGAACTTGGACTTACAGATGTGTGAGTAATAAAGTTACCCAGTTCCTGTTGTTTGCTTATGGAAGTCTGAATAGCATGAGCAACTTTGGATATTCGAATAAAATACAAATTTGTTCAAGATCTGAATTGAAACTCGCCATTTAAGGGCTTTATGACAGACAACAGGTGTCAGACTTTTCTTTGACTGTAGAGAGTCAGCCATGAGTGCCAAAGTTGTCATGCAAACATGAAAGGCACACATAATCACACTTGTGAATTTCATAGACTTACACAAACCAAAGTGCTTAAGAGCACTATTAAGCTGCAGTGCTCCTATACAACGAATGTCAGCCCGCCATTGCTGGTTGCTTTGCCAAAGACCGACTTAAGTCTTAGCTTACTGAAATATTTTAAAACGAATTACACACAGTCTTATAGAATAGAAAATCCAATCACTTAGAAAACTGTTCACATTCTGCTGTGGCAATCAACAAAGCAACCACACAGTAGTCTGATCTATGCTAAACCTTTCATTAATCTGGCATTTGTCCTAAGTCAGGAAAGTGGCCTTTTCTCAACAGTGTACTGTTGTATATAAGATTCATTACTGTACTGTTGTACACAAGATGCATTACCTACAACCCAATCTTAATTTAAGAAATCACTCCAAAAATTATTCCTAATGAGTATCAAGGTATTCGTATGAAATGCAATCCAAATTGAAATCTATGAAGTCTGGCTTGTCCGTTAATTACAATGCCCTTTGGAAATAAGTCTCATGAATAATCACACTAACATTCCATTATTTGTTTTGCGAAGTAGTTCTATTTGGAAACTTCCAATTTTGCTTTTCCGGTGCTGATGGAGGCTTAATAAGCATTATTTGTAAAAAGCCAAATGGTTTGTTTAGATTATAGTGAACACCACTTTTAACCTAATAGACCCCTTTTAATGGGCAGAATAAATTGTCTGTTACATAGAGATGAGTTATTCTGATTTCATAAAATGCCATAATATTCTGAAAGCATTAAGGGAGTGCAGAATGACATTAATTCACTCAGTAACTTCCAGAACAGTTGGTTCAATATGAATACATACATATGAAAAATAGTGATTCATAGCATTCATGAGCTATCTTAATTATCCTAAAAGCTTTCAAGAAACTCTCCACAAATATTCTTTTTCAAGAAAAAATATATGCTACTCCATTAAGTTAAAAAATAAGTATTATAACTAGGATTTCTATGTGTGCAATAGGGAGAAAGTAAAGGAAGGTGATAAGTTTAAGTGGGGCGTCACAAACTAGTAAGTAGAAAGAGATTTAAATTTTATTTCTCGGGTGACTTCATGCTCCAAGGTTTATTTTATTTTAAAACTGCATGAATCTAATAATGCAATAAATGATTTAGAAACAAACTGTTTTTGCAGAATCCAGGATGTGAGTCTTGGGAGCACATGCCACCTACCTCCAATGGGAGTCAGGAGCTGAGGCGCCAAGGCTACTTTTCAGATGGAAATCAGCAATTTTGTGCTCTGCATATGGAAAGCATCTACCATTTAGATTTGTCTATCTTGCTTGCAGGCTAATAGTTATATCACTAATCTTTATATCTGATTTCAGAAAATCTGGAAGGATGATAAATTATCTTAAAACAATAGCACACAATACTAGCTTTCTGTGGGTGCTACCATGAATCAGATACTCTAGGATCAAGAGGAGTATAACCTGATTTCAGATTTAAATTCAGGGTCACAGTATCTAGAAATTTCATTCAATTCCTTATTTTTGAGAAAATTGTTAAAACCTCCAACTTGTTCTTCAAAACAATGAGAGCTTCAGAAAAATTAAAATTCCTCGTAAGAATTCTTATAGTATTATAATGTTATAGAATTCAGTAACTAGCCTTATTCCAAATGTTATTACATAGATGCTATATAATAAGGTTATGATAAGCTTTAGTCACATTTTACTATATTTTGAGCTTTTATATAAAGCCCCCAAATTAAACAGGTCAGAGATACAATTCAGTGGATAAATAGCTTGCTATGCAAACTTGAGGACCTAAGTTTGAATCCTCAGAATGGATGTTAAGTTTCATGTGGTACTGGCATCTATAATCTCAGCATTGTATATAGAGATAGGAGAGAGAGACAAAACAACCCCCAGAAGCTCAGAGACCAGGCAGCTTGGCCCATGTGGAAGAAGGTGGGGTGGGGAGCTTATCTCCAATAGGGTAGAATGTGAGAACCAATTGCCAAGACTGACTCTGATTTGCACAGTCTCACCCTGGCATGTATGCAAACACATTTGCACATAGGATGTATTTGCACACATCAACGCAGGCTTGCCAGTTTCTGAAGGGAAAAGGCAGAGACAGGAGGTGGGAAGGAGAGAAAAAGAAGAGTGAAGCGGGGGAGGGGGGCAATTGTAGTTGGGATGTAATGTATGAAAGAAGAATAGAAAAATCTATTAAAACTTATTTAGTTCAAATAAGATAAATTCCCAAGTGATTAATCATTTTAACATACTTACTTAGCATATACTTTAACAGGGTGCTCTAACTATACCTGCAAAATATTCTTAGAGGCGCATGTTACTAAACTACACTGTTATGAGTAGTAGAGAGCCTTTGACAACAAGTAGTCATCTATATCATATTATTTTTTGGGAAGCCATTAAGGTAAGTCTGAGCCCAACAAAGCCCTATATTACTCTGCTGGAAATACCCTGGGGTGGGAAATCACTGTTTTAACCCCTATTATGTCAGATGAGGCTTCTGTGTCTTTACCCACTTTGAAATGAATGACAATGAAGACTCACCATCAAGAGGGGAAAGATTTTCCATGAAAATGAACTAACTACGAATGGCCAGGAATGCTGAATTCAGCCCCAGTCTCACGTTGTTTACTAGCCTGAGATCTTGATGAACAGAGAAATGCATCAAACAATAAGGGTTAAAAGAATTCAGAAGTGTATAACAGCCAGCTGGTGGCCTAATAGGAGGTGTTAATGCACATTCAGGAGTAAGATGACACCTACCTGGGGCTGGAGTTGAATGAAGAGCTGGGTGTGCACTGGAACCTGAGCAAGGTTTCTGGCAGAGACAAACATGTTAAGGAAGATGCCTTTTCAGGATGGATGTTCCCCTTGAGGAGTCTTAAGGGGCGTGTCTATGTATAAGTCCCAGAAGCACAACCAAGTATGAACAGCATCCACACAAATGAGTTCATAGAGTGGGGATAGAATCTTAAAGACACTCACAAACGATAAGCATGAAAAGAGATGTCCCAACTGAGATTTTGGAATCTGAGCAGGATGAACAGGGCAGTTGTCTGACGGAATATCTGTCATTGGTGCTAGACCCCAATGTGGAAAAGAGAATTTCCCCACATGGGGGGGGGTGAGGCAGCTTGTCATTAGCTGTCTGAACCTAGGAGGAGTGGGAATGTGATCAACCATGGGTAGAACAGCAGCAGAGACAGAATGAACAGTTAAATAAGTCAATATATCTAAGGTAATAGAAGCCAACTTTCTCACTGATGGGTAAAAATCTATAAATATCGAAGAGAACAGAAACGAATCCTATGCTGTTGGAATAGTACTGAACAAAGGAGTGGTTTGATAATATGGCTTTCAATCTATAGATGGAGATGCTTTTGTGTGTGCCGTGGATGTGAGGAGCACACCAGATTGTGATTTAGATGTGATATGTCTGTGCTCTGTACTTCATCTGGAGAACAACTCTCTAACTAGCAGTAACCAGGCAATCTTGTTGGTTTGGCATCTAAATTTCATGGTCCATGAAAAGGAACAGGAATCCCTAGCAACCTAATTCCAGAATAGAATTTCCTGGAGGTAAATTGTTCCAGAAAAAGATGTGCCCAAAGATTTAGTGAATAAGTGACAAATGACTATGGAAATTACATGGAAGGAGGATCCTTACTTATTACCATTGAAATCATTTCCATCCTTAGTAAGTCATGGAGTCATTGAACAATCTATAGCCAAAGAAACATGCAAGGCCAGAAATTAGATAAATAGGAAGAAAACAAAATGATTCTTAGAAAGCAACCACAAAACAAGCAACAAAAGTTACCTTTCACCATATAAACAAACACTTCTGAGAATAGTAAAGAGAAGAAGAGAAATGGCAAAAAAAACCCAAAACCATTGTGGGTGCGATTTCAATCATAGAGAGAGTTACACACACTAAGGAGAATTCTATAAAATTTATGCAATCAGAATTAAAGAGGGAGCTGTACAAGTTTACAGAAAACTACTATTATTATTTGTTATAGGTAATGTGTAAGTGGAATTGGTTAGACAGGCTATGGCACTGCTATAGAATTGGTGGTGGCAAATGATTTTTCACAAAAACATGAGTTTGATAGCATCAGTGTTTCACTGAACCTTCAAAGAATATATTATTTCTATCTTCCTTGGATTGTTTGTGAAAATAGAAAGAGAGCAAGATCCATTCTTGCAGAAGAACAAATCTAATATACTTCTGATGCTTAAATCTGGCACAGAAACTACAACAGTAAAATAGAAAACTAATCTCATTTGAACATAAAGCACAAAAATCTAAATTAAATATGAGAAAAACAGAAGAAACAACTTGTAGAAGAATAGTGCAGAATACCAAGCACCCTACTGTAATAATCTACATATGCACATGGCTCACATACAGAAGGCCTATGGTCAGTTATTCAGGGAAGGTTGCAGTGATATTACATGCAATACAGTAATGCAGTTCTACATACTGACAGACTAGAAAGAAGAAAACATACATAGTTATCCCAAAGGCTATAGGACAGCTATCTCTCAGTATAATGCCTTTCAGATAAAAGTCTTCAGTAAGTTACTAATGGGAAAGTACTGCGATCGCTAGAAAATTTAATTTGCATCAAATTGTCCTAATTATGACATGGAGAAGTTCTTATAAAGTCTGTGAAAGGTCAAGGGGCCTGAGACCACCTCTCAGTCTTTTCCTGACTATCTTTCTAAGCAAATAATAAAGGAAGGGGAATGAGCATGACAGAGGGTAATATTTAATAAATGAAACTTACAGAAAGATATCAAAAAGTCTTAATGTATTATAAGACTTTTATAAGTGTTCCTGAAATTGATCAATAAGCATAGGAAACCCAACAACCAGTCATTTAAAGCATTGTTTCAAATATATCATGAAATGATATCAATGTAGCCACAAAATACCTGGCAATAAATCAACCAAAAGATCTCCAGGAGATGTGTGCAAAGCAAAATTGCAGGTGCCTAGTAAACCCCATTCTCGTAGCTACAGACCTGGCCATCCTCAGGGTCCTGTTCTTCTCATTCTAGTTTGCATGTAGCATTTACCACCGCAATCTCAATGTAGGTTTTCATGCATCTAGAACAAAGACTCCGGAAATGCATACTGAAAAGTGAAGATTCTACAGCAGCCAAGACAATTTTAGAGAACAAACATCAGCCAGACATGATGGCACCAGACTTTAATCTTAGTACTTGCTGGCAGAGGTGGGCAGAACTCTGTGAGTTTGAAGCCAGACTGATCCACAAAGAGTGAAACAGCCAGAGGTACACAGTGAGACCCAAAGACCTTCTCTCAAACAAATGAATAATAATAAAAAACAGAGATGTAGAACTTAGTTTATCAGAAACACTATCTATCTATCTATCTATACTATCTATCTATCTTATCTAATCTATCTATCTATCTATCTATAATACTCAAACCATAGAGTAATTAAAGTGCTGAGTTAACTTGAGGAGAAAAGATTAATGCAGGAGATTAGAGCCAGCAGAAAAAGCAGGCATATATAAGAACTTAGCATATAGCAGATACATGGACTTACACTGGGTGAAGGCAAGAGTAGATCCATGTTGTTCTCTTTGTGCAAAAATAATTAAGTGGAAATTTTATTTTATAATGTATCATCTCCAAATTAATTCAAGAAATTAAAAAGAGGATATTAAAATACTTTACTTTCATTAAAAATATTTAATTGGTTTCTTTATAAACTGTGATTGCAAAGTATCTTTTGCTAAAAGCACACCAGGCAAAATATACATCTAAGACTACATTAAATGTTTCCATACAAGTATTGTGAAAAATAATTGATAAGTCGATCCCAGAAAAAATATTGAAAACGAGAAGAAGGTAGGATTAGTGCCCAATGCTGAAAATAATCCTCTGTATCTATGAGAAAAGCACAAGCAACCGGGAGAGAGATGTCCACGACTGTGAGGAAGTCATAGGAAAGTAGTCTGAAGGCTGTGAACTCCTACAAGATATCAGACGAATGCAATTCATAACGCTTTGAAATGTTATCTCATATTAACTGGCTTGCCAAAATATATTTAAACATAAAAATATTAAATGTTGATGAATATGTAGAAACACAGAGAAACCGTCACTATTTCTAAGAGTAAATTGTTAGTCTTCTTTTGCAGAACAATATGGCAATACCTAGTAAGTTAAAAATACTCTTTGAGCAGAGCTTAATTTCTGGATATGCACACATACACATGTGTATCAGCTACTTAGACAAGAGTTGCTCTTGGAGCCATGCTTATAATGCCTGCATGAATAGAAATATCCATCAAGAAAATCTATGCACATGAGGAATGATAACAGAATACCACACAATGTGCAAGTCAAAGCTGAAAATTTCTATTTACAGAAACCAAAAGGTAGATAGGGAAAAACTCACAAGCTCTTAGCCCTAGATGAAGCCATCAATGACCGCTGAGAGTGGGGAGGGGGGAGGAGGGGAGGGGAGGGGAAGGAAGGAGGGAGAGGGAGGAAGAGAAGGGAGGGAGGGAGGAAGGAGGGAGGGAGATAGGAAGAAAAGGAGGGAGGGGGAGGGGAAGGAGGAGGGAAGGAGGAAAGGAGGGAGACAAGAAGAAATGGGGGAGGGAGGAGAGAGGGAGAGAGGGAGAGAGGAGAGAGGGAATATGAGTCAGTTCTCCCCAGAGATGAGCCCCTGTTTAATTGCAAATGATCAGCCCTAAACATATATACAACATTATAAGGACTCAATAGATATGTGTGTGTGTATGTATGTGTACAAGTATGTAAATAATAAATGTGAATAGCACTTAAAGAAGAAAAGTTCTTGGATCTGCAAATAAATAGGAGACATGAAAGTACATGGAGAGGTGAAATGGAAGGTTGGAAATAATATAGAATACTCAAATCTAAAATTCTCAAATATATGCATATATATATGAATGAATATGTTTAATGAGTAAAAGGAAGGTGAATATGGCTTTAAATATGTTCTACTATTTGCATAAAACAACCACCACACGGCTTGTAGACATGATACTGGACTGGAAGCATGGAGAAATGTGTGATATAGTAGTTCACAAGAAGGAAATAGTGAATTTAAGAACAAGGCTTAATGGACAGCATCATGTTTTGCTTAAATGTTGAACTTCCTTAATAGTTCACAGCAGCTTATCGATTTTATTAAAATCTTTTGAGGAGCACAACCATTCTCAACATAAAGAAATGTGGATGTTAATGGAGATGAAATAATTATTGTCTAGCCTACTTTAATCACATGATATACACACATCAGATTAGTACACTGCACCTAACAAATGTACACCCTGGTTATATAGAAACACAAATTTAAAACCTGCAAAGAAGTTCATAGATATAAATGCTAACATAACAAAAATAGTTTATCATTTTGAATATTGGTTACTGGGTATATTAGGATTTTAATATTTTCTTTTCAATTCTTCACTTACTCCCATGCTTACTAAATTTAGGGAAATGTCTGACTGCCATCTTTTCACGCTATCCCTTACTCACTGTGTGCTGAGATGCTGCATCTTGATGAAGGCTCACAGTTCACTCACTGGTATATTTCTTTTGGAAATTCCATATTCATTCACAACTAACCTGTCAGTATTGGAGTCACCTTATGAAATCAATAAATGGCAGGTATCCAGAGACTATAGTCTTGAAAAAAATTAGTTTCCCACGAAAGTAGTTATGGAGAAAAGAAATCAGTTTGAATCCCAATCTGTAACACCTTCCAAGACTCTAAATACTGTCTGCTATAACGGAAGTCTCAAATGAAAATGATGCATGGCCCATATCCAAATGGCTGGGCATTACCTTGGCAGTGTGTGACTGGAAGTATTAATACAGTTAAATAGTATTATTTAATAGTTAAATAGTAATGCGAATATTACTGATTCATAGCTCATTACTCTACGGAATCACAAGGAATTGGAAGTTGTGTAGCAAATGACAAACATTTGCTTTGTAGGAAACGCACTTTCTTTTCTCATTTGTTTAACCTTATTTTGCAGGTTTCCAGCTCCAATTATTGAGCTTGGCCCTGACAGTTTGCTTCATGTTAAGCCAAGCAAAATAGACAGAGTCTAGATAAACTGATGATAGTTTTTACTGCAGTACATTCATAGATTTTTACACTTTCTAGGAGTAATAAAAGCTATACTGCTCACTGGAGAAGATGTATGTCGACCTAGGGCAGAGAGAAGCAGGGCACACATAAGACACTGGGTAATGTATCAAAGTCAGAAGATGGTCTTGAAAACTATGTAATGGAATTGCTGGGTCTTTGAATACTCAGGGGTAGGATATCCCTGATTGCCTACTGACCCCTAATCTTGAGGACTAACAATGCTTGAGATTCCAGTCTTGACAGATTGATAGGGAAAGAGCTTCTTAAATTTAAAAAAAAAAAGTGGACTGTGATGGTTTAAATATGCTTGGCCCATAGGAAGTGGCATTATTAGGAGGTGTGGCCTGTTGGAGGAAGTGTGTCACTCTGCGGACGGGCTTTGGGTCCTGATCTCAAGCTTTACCCAACGTGGAAGAGAGGCTCTTCTGACTACCTGCAGGAATCAGTCACCTTCTGTTGCTTGTGAATCAAGACATAGAACTCTCTGCTCCTCTAGTGCAATGTCTGCCTGTGTGCTGCCTCGATTCCCACCATGATGATAATGGACTGAACCTCTGAACTCTAAGCCAGCCCCAATATAGTATTAGCTTTTGTAAGAGCTGCCTTGCTAGTTGTGTCTCTTCACAGCAATGATCAGGAAGGGATAGTAACAAGGGAGAGAGAAAAGAAGGATACCTATAAATAACTATAGAACATTAAATTATCATATTGGGCTATAAAAGCATGTATGTATTTCCATGTCTGATAAACCTATTGTGAAAGAAAATATGCCGAGTTCACCTTGAATTTCTGTAGTATAATTTGTTGGGAAGTCATTAGCTGTCAGCCCTCAAGAACTAATCTTATCTTTAAGGTCTTTCTTAATGTGCTTCTATCTCTTTTAATCTTTGGTTCTTTCACAGCATTGAAATGGAGATTGCTGGAGTGGGGGTCAATGGGGTATTTGTTAGAAGAACTAGGGAAAACGTAGTGATTAAGGCAATGTGACAATTCAATTAAAAGGAACTTCAATTAAAAGGGGCCTTTAGGACAAGGTTGTTTCTCTGATTTGTGGAGCTCAATTGCTTCAGCCTTTGCAAGAATGTTAGTCAAACTTGAATTGCCCTCTTTAGCAGCTACCTTCATGCAGTTTAGCATTTATTTCAAACCTTCCTGAATAGTTATTGAAGCCTTCCAGTGTTCTCCATGAAAGTCTCCATCTGCAAAGACTGACTATTTTAGGTTATTTTATTATGTTTATCCTATTTTTTATTAAAGATTTATTTTTATTTACATGCTTAAATGTTTAGTGTGCGTTTGTATGGGTACTGTGTGCCATCATAAGATGACGACAGAAACTCTGGAGAAATGCTGGAATTACAGATGATACTGAGTTTCCACTTGGGTGCTGGGAACTGAATCTAGATCCTCTGCAAGAGTAATCAGTTCTCTTAATCACTGAGCCATCTCTCCAGCCTTTCATCTTGTTTTTTAAATGAATTGATCGAGATTTCTTATCTCTTCAACTCTCCAAATCACACTCTGGGGAATTTCAGTAGAATTAGGAAGAAAGACATATACTAACCTTTTTATGCCATCACTGTCAAAAGCCAGCTGCATGAAGAAACAGAATGGTCTCATTTCAAATGTTACCAAATCAAGATTCCCATGAAATAGCAGAGACCTGCACATTGCAATATCATGTAGACCAACCTTGAAGTCCCTACAAGTTACAACACCCACAAGCCATTAGCATTTCAAGTCTCAGAATTCTCCATCTTGTCAGCCACTGGTGGATATTTCCATGGTCACACAAAGTCCAGGGATGGTGAATGGCAGGCAGGTGCAGTGACTAGCCAATGGGTCCCCAGCTGAGCATTGGCACTAGGAAGTAGATTGCCACCTGGCTGATCCAGTTTCACCCTGAAGACAAATCAAACAACTGGGCTATCACAGTGCCAATTTGACATTGTAGTGTTGGAATCAGCTTTGCCACACAGTGATCTGGGATTTATTTATGTTGTTCAGTTATCATGAATGTGGCATAGCATTCTCTAATGATTACCCCTTTCCCTTTGCTTACATTAATCCCAATCCATAAGCTTCATACACTTTATTATTTTAAAGAATTAATCTAGAGAAAAGATGGAGGGTAGGGAGGGAGGGAAGATGACAGAAGAGAGAGAGGGAGAGAGAGAAGAGAGAGAGAGAGAGAGGAAGAGAGAGAGAGAGAGAGAGAGAGAATTTCCCTTATATGCCAATGCACAATTCATCCTGGTAAGAAAAACTAACACGAATAAGCCTGAGGTACTGTGTCTGCTTCCTAATGATCAGTGCCCCTGGGCTCCATGCAGCAAAGCCAAATAAAAGTCTATACAAGCCCCAAAGCTCATTATTGGCCTGAAAGAGTCTCAGCCTAGGCTCTATGGCCGTGTTAGTGATTGTTAGTGATCTGTGCCATTGCTTTCTCCCTTTCCCTGCTTAAGAAGCCAGCTGGGCTCCTGCCTCCAGCCTCCCTACACCTGTCGGCCTGGAGCCTGGTCCACATTTTCTCATAGCTCCACCTTCACCATGTGTTCCCCCCACCTTTTTTAACCTACATAAAATTAAGTCTTTCTCTCTGGCCACTGACCCTGTTTCTGAGGTTCACAGTTGACACGCACACAGCTGGGGACTTGGTCATTTTATTGCCCTGCAAAGTCCTCTACAGAAGGTCGCCACCTTGTCCATCATTGGCTTCTTTCATTCCAACAACCCACAAAGTCCACCATGAGTTTCATAAAGGTATATACACCTAAATCAAAATAGTTTCAGAGACCCTGAAGGGGTTTACTTA
Source organism: Mastomys natalensis (assembly GCA_021653895.1). Taxonomy (NCBI): domain Eukaryota; kingdom Metazoa; phylum Chordata; class Mammalia; order Rodentia; family Muridae; genus Mastomys; species Mastomys natalensis. Next base: position 188,608 of record JAJTUV010000084.1, read on the forward strand.
AAAGCCTTTCCACCTCTAACTCATACTTGGGTTGCTAACACCCAAGTACTCAGAAGAGTAACAGAAAAGGCAAATCTTTGAAATGACTTACACCTTACACAATATTTACTTATGAATATTTTTTCTTTTTCTGCTATAAAGAACACTGGCAAATACAAAACTCAAGTCCTTCATCTCTTCTCACTTGATGCCAAGGAAATTTTAAATTTTATTTTAAACAAAGTTTTAATTCATAGGTTGTTCTACCAATTAACATTTTCTTTGTCCTAAAACATAATTGGCATGTGTGTGCTCTTGCTTGCCAGACATTTCCGTTGCTAAGTCGCATCTGCTGAGGGATATTTCGGCTGCGAATTTTCTCATCACATTTCTCAAATCTGCCCTAGATGTCACGACCCTGACCTAAACATCTGTTCCCCAGCGTGTTTAAGTTACATGTAAATTCGATTTTTGTTTTGTTTGGGTTGTTTGGTTTTTTGTTTAGGGTGAGAGGTTCTTTGAGACCACCACTCTGGAGAATACTTGGGCATGAGAAGCCAAAACAAGAATGTGGTTAGAAAAGAAACAAGGGTTAAAGGCAAGCACTTGGTCCCCCAGTCACATTAAATAAATTTAATAATACAAAGAAATAATGAAAACAACACAAAGATTTAATGAATCGAAGAGCTGATTCTTTGAGAAGACAGACAAAAGTGACTAAGGACAACCCACTTCAAGAGACTTCAGTGCCAGGAAGAGGAGAGATTGAGGACCAAGAGAGAAAATCAGGGAAGGGATTCTTCTCTTCCCTTCAAACCAATTGTGGAAACTGAAGCAGTGAGGGCAGGGCATCTCAGATGATTCCCCTATGAAGTTCTCTCTGGTTTGTACACTTCCTGAGGCTGATGTGGACCCCACTAGGGAGTTCTTCATCTACTCCCTTAGCTTTTCTGAATAGCATGAGGGTAAGAAATAAAGTGAATATAAAAAGTAACACATGGTCCTTCACTGTTCCACTTACAAAGACAACTCTGGGCTCCTTCTGGAGATGAAGGTGATTCACACAAAACTGCAAAGGTAATGATATGTCCAATTTTTGAGGAACCTCCAGACTGATTTTCCAGAGTGGTTGCACCATATTGCAATCCCACCAAAAATGGAGGAGTGTTCCTCTTTCTCCACATCCTCGCCAGCATCTACTATCACCTGAGTTTTTGATCTTAGCCATTCTGACTGGTGTGAGGTGGAATCTCAGGGTTGTTTTGATTTGCATTTCCCTGATGACTAAGGATGCTGAATATTTCTTTAGGTGCTTCTGGCCATTTCGCATTTCCTCTGTTGAGAATTCTTTGTTTAGCTCCATATCCCTATTTTTTAATAGGGTTATTTGGTTGTTTAGAGCCTAATTTCTTGAGTTCTTTGTATATATTGGATATTAGTCCTCTATCGGATGTGGATTGGTAAAGATCTTTTCCCAATCTGTTGGTTGCCGTTTTGTCCTATTGACAGTGTCCTTTGCCTTACAGAAACTTTGCAATTTTATGAAGTCCCATTTGTCAATTCTTGATCTTAGAGTACAAGCCATTGATGTTCTGTTCAGAACTTTTCCCCTGTGCCTAGGTATTCGAGGTCTTCCCCACCTTCTCCTCTATTAGTTTCAGTGTGTCTGGTTTTATGTGAAGGTCCTTTATCCACTTGAACTTGAGCTTTGTACAAGGAGATAAGAATGGATTGATTTGCATTCTTCTGCATGTGTCCTCCAGTTGAACCAACACCATTTGTTGAAAATGCTGTCCTTGTTCCACTGGATGGTTTTAGCTCCTTTGTCAAAATCAAATGACTATGGTGTGTGGGTTCATTTCTGGGTCTTCAAATTGGACATATCACTACCTGAGGACCCAGCTATACCACTCCTGGGCATATACCCAGAAGATGCTCTAACATATAACAAGGACATATGCTCCACTATGTTCATAGCAGCTTTATTTATAATAGCCAGAAACTGGAAAGAACCCAGATGCCCTTCAACAGAGGAATGGATAAAAAAAATGTGGTACATTTAACAATGGAATATTACTCAGCTATTAAAAACAATGAATTCAATAAATCTTATGTAAATGGATGGAACTAGAAAATATCATCCTGAGTTAAGTAACCCAATCACAAAAGAACATACATGGTATTCACTCACTGATTATTGGATTTTAGCCCAGAAGCTTGAAATACCCAAGATTCAACTCACAGACCACATAAAGCTCATGAAGAATGATGACCTAAGTGGTGGGGGGAGCTTCAGTCCTTCTTAGAAGAGTAACAAAATACTCAAGGGAGCAATAGGAGACAAAGTACAGGACAGAAACTGAAGGAGGGGCGTCTACAGACCATTCCACCAGGGTTTCCATCCCATGTGCAGTCACCAAAGTTAGAGTTGATGTGGATGTCAGGATGTACATGCTGACAGGAGCCTGATATAGCTTCTCCTTAGAGGTCTGCAAGAGTCTGACATATTCAGAGGCAGATGCTCACAGCTAACCATTAAACTGATCATGGGGTTCCCAACAGAGAAGATAGAGTGAAGACTGAAGGAGTTGAGAGGATTCCTGACACCATGAGGAAGCAACAATCCCAACCAACCAGACCCCCAGGGTCTAAACCACCAGCCTGGAGCGCTTAGGGAGGGACCCATGGCTCCAGTATATATGCAAGGGAGCTATATATAAGTGGGAGAAGAGATCCTTGGTCCCCATGAAGGCTGGACGTTGTGGGGGGGGGTACTCGAGGGTGGGGAGGTGAGGTACGGGGAGGGTGGGTGGGGGTACACCAACGTGGAGGCAGGAGGAGTGGGGAAGGGATAGTGAGTTCCTGGGAGGGAGGGGAAAAAGGGGGTAAGGGGAAAACATCTGAAATGTAAATAAAATTTCCAATAAAAAAATTGCAAAGGACCCAGCTTGGAGAGAAAAACCTTCCACTGTTCTAATATGTTGATCATCATGGAGGGGTTTAGCGTAAGTCACAGAGGAAATGGGGGTTCTACTACCAACAGCAGGAAATTATAATGGGATCACAGATGTTCCTGTTCCTATGTAAAGTACCTGGACCAAAGAAAGTTGAGTCACTTGAGGAAGGAAGATGCATAGTTCAGGGTTTCAGTCCATCGTGGTGGAAGAAGCTCTTGAGAGCTGGTTACATTGCATCTGCAGTCAGGAAGCAGAGTGATGGTGCTGGAGTGCTCGGCTCACCTTCTTCCTCGTATACTGTTCGGTTCAGCATCCAGGAATTCTGTCACCCTCTTGATGGTGGGTCTTTCCATTTCAGTAGGTGTAATCAGTCGTGGACAGGGCTGACCTGATCTAGGTAAATCCTCACAGGTGTTCCTTGAGAATCTTTATATTTAAAATTTCCTTGAAACAATTTTTTTTCTCAATTAAAGAGCAGCATGAAGTAGGACTGAATCTTTACACGTTATTCTCATTTGGGGAACAGTGGCTAGAGGATGTGATGGGGAGTTTTAAAGGTGCAAGACTAAATACTGAAGTGATAACGAATGTCAAGTACGATTAACGATGTCTTACTAAATAAGGTCAGCATCAGAGTTTCTCCCCTGAAAATGTACTGACAAATGCTCTTTCTATAGCAGTGGGATATGTTACTTCAGAGTTCCCTGTGTTTCACCTTAGCTCTGACAATTTCTTACCTTTATGAACTCGTGAAAGTCAGTGTGTTGATGCCTTCATTTGCACATATGTTACAATTTGAAAATTCAAACGAAATGCTCACAAGGAATGCAGAATAATGCATGACTGTAGATGACTAATGTTCACCATCTTGGTTAGTGATAATAATTAAGGTAAAAATGGTGAATATTTTCAATAACTATGTTTTATGGCTATATGCAAATCACTACTTACATTTTTCTGAATGGGCCACATTATTTACAATGTTGATTTTTTAGTAACAATGGCTTGAATATATGTAAAAACTCTTACATTTTTATATAATTAAATTGGCATGAAACAAAATGGGACCAGATTATGAAATACAATTTTATGTATTTAGAATTACAAATTTAGGAGTTAGATGAACGGCTTATAACTTTTGGGGTCAGACCAAGCAAACAGGACTTGCTTTGAAGTTTTGGACTTCCTCACTAGGTCTAAATTTGCAATACTTTCCACATCAGGAAATGAAGTATAAAGTGATACAAAGTTAAGCTTATAATCTGCTAAGTGAAGTTATTTATTAAATATTCCTGAGGGAAGGTACTTCCATAAGGATTATGCCTTATATAACTATAATGTCATTCTATCATGATATGACTCTATAATGCTGCCATAGTTTAAGGGATGGAATATCTAAGTATAATGCTGAGGATTGAACCAGGGAGTTTGAATGGAGCAAAGCATGCAACAAGTATAGAGTATGTGGCTTACCAGCTCTAGGTATTTGAAGATGGCACACATTTTTATCATCTCCTGTCTAATATAACTAAAAGAAGCTGGTTGATAATCAGCAAGCTGGCATAGTGAAGACAGGACAACATGTGTGATCAAGTGAAGGTATTATGCAGTTCATTTTGCTATGTTTTTGTGTGTTTGTTGGGATCATTAAAAAAAAAAAACTTACTTTGAAACGGTAACTAAAATTTCAATGTCCTTTTTATCTTATTCTTTACATTTTGGGGAGTTCATTTCAGAAAGACAGCAAAGACAATGACCTTAAAATAATACTTATGATCATGTATAGCTAAGTGAAGGTTAAGTATATGTCAAAAAAACCACCAGTGAAATACAATGTGTTTCTTATTATAATTAACACTTATCTTCACTGATGACACAACATGGGTAATCAAATACATTCCTTTTTATTTTAAAACAAAACAATATATATATTGTTGTTATATGTAATATATATTTATATATATATATGTATATATATATAATAACACATACATACTTGTATGGATGTTTTACTCTCAACATGGTAGAATCTATGCTCACAAAACAGCTAGATCCCATGGTAAAAAAAATAAATAAAATAATGTAAAAAATAAAACCAAGTTCATGGGTGTGCTGCTTAGGGAGAAGCAGATCCTTGAGAAGTAAGCAGGACACACATTTCATTCTTTTTGCTTGCTGCTTGGCCTATGGAAAAGCCTGTTTTCTAAATCAGTGGGGCTGTATCATAGGATAGGTAGCTTAGCACTAAAAGACAGAACTTTTTGAGCAATGAGGCCAGGGAAACAGATTATTTATAGGGTGATGAATGCATGAACAAATCCTTAAGGGAAGAAGGAAAGGATGAACAGTTTGCTTCCAGGTCAGAACCTATGCAGGTTATCAGGTTTATACATTGAAGCATGAACTTTAGCATGGATTCAAAGTTGACCTCAGCCCAGCGGCAGAGAAGATACATTTTGCAATCTGAAACCAAATGAACAAACTGTATGGAAAACATGAATCTCATAATTCTCTAGAGGAGTCCAAGTCTCTAAAGAATACAAAGTATAATGAGAGAACATGAACAAAGCCCAGAAACCCTAGATTCTCACCATGAAAGAGCCAGAAAGATACAACCCATTTCAAGAGACTTGATAATCAACAAACTCTAGGCTGACTAAATTAGCATGAAAAATTGGACCAGGCTATGATATATAATGATATAAATGTGTCAGGTGGGTTAATGTTATGTTTCAGATACAAAGAATCCCAGAAAAAGCCTCATAAGTGGAAAGCTTATGATTCTTAGATTATGGATCTAGATTATGGTTCTTAGATTATGGATCTGATTGTTGACAAGTGGCTAAAACATAAGGGCAGGACTCATAATTGGATGGAATCCTTGAGAGGAGATGAGCTTTTAGAGGTAGGGTCTAGTTGGAGGAAGAAGTTATCCTATCCTATCCCTGCTCCCTGCTACCTGGCTGCCACAGCCTCTGGTGTCACATACTTCCCACCATTAAGTTCTGCCACACTGCAAGCCCATGGTCACAAAACAGCTGCATATGCACAAAAGCTCCGGAATGTTGAGGGGAAATCAATCTTTCTTTAAATACTTTCCTCAGGTATTATCACAGAGACAAAAGCAAACAAAACAAGTCAGACTAACACAGGAAATGTATGTTTAGATGTACATGCATGAATGTTATCTCCGCTTATATGCAAATAATACAAATGACAATTTAACAAACACTAAACCATACAATAAAATAAAATTAAAATGTGACTACTTAAAGCTGAATGTTCAAAAGCACCTAAATTACAAGGAAAAAGCAAAAGAAGACAGAATAAACAGGATAGAACACTAAGGAATAACCAGAAAATGGCAAATAGTGGACTAAATCAAGCAGCACCAATAATTATATTAAATGTTAATGGGTTATAATTCCAACTGAAATAGTTAACAACAGATATTAACTTCAAGTTTCTTATCAGAAACAAATTCCAGATATAAAAGTACAGGCAGCCCAAACACGAATGATGGCAAAGCACAGAGGTCTGAATACCATTATCAACTATCTTCCTGTACATGGCATTTATATGTGAGCACACACACAAGTGCCATGGCATGTAAGTAGAGGTCCAAGGACAACTTATAGTAGTAAATGATCTTCTTCATTATATGGATTCCAGAGATAGAAATCAGGTCATCAGGCTTGGTGGCAAGAACCTTTACTGGAGAGCCATTCCAATGGCCTCCTTGCCATCTTCAATACCCACATTATTTCATTGTTTAGATCATAGTTTGATGTGGGAAGGCATTCTAAGCCAATTCCTACCACACAATCAGTGGCCAGCACTGTACTTGAGGACGGCATGTGGTTAAGACTGCTGCCTTTCACATACTCACAAACTCACCACCAGAGAAATTTAATATCTAGGGATTTCCCTAAAGATAACCTGTATTTAGACCTTATAGGCCAGGACCAATCAAGAGGGAAAAAAAAAAAAATGCACTAAAAATCTGCTTCATCACGAAGTCACAACAGGGAGGCAGAGCTAAATCAAATGCAGAATGGTGGATAATAGCAATTGACAACTTCATAGGAACTAGAAGAATGTTGTAGACAACCTTTCAGGACCATTTCAAGGAGATTCTACATTCCATTAATTGAGGTGAGAAGCCCTACCCCAAATGAGGATGGCTCCATTGAATAGCCAGGGACCCAAACTCACAAAAGGTCATGAGCTGCTTGGCAGCATTCACAGCTCTCTGCTTCCTGACTACAGATGCAGTGTTCTGAGGCCTCCTGCTCCTACCTCCATGCCTTCCCTAGCATCAAGAACTGTAACCTGTGAGCCCAAAGGAATCCTTTCTTCCCTAAACTGCCTTTGTAGGATATTTTGTTGCAACAAGAAAAGTAACTAAATGGGGTGTCTTCTTCAAATCCTTCCCCTCAAGGCTCAGGGATCTATCTGGAAGAGGAGGGTGAAAAACTAGAAGAGTTAGGGATGATTTCTGACTCCAAGGAAACATTGTCCCCCAGACATAATGAGACTGGTACACATATGAACTCACAGAGACTGAGGCAGCATGCAGAAGACCTACACAGGTCCAGGCAGGGTCCTAGGTCTGAGAGACAGAGGGACACAGGTTCCTACCCCTAACCAAGAAGCCTCTTGCTGGCAAAGGAAAAATCAATTTTGCCTAATGTAGTCTAACTGGGTATATCTACCACCTCCCAGGGTGAGCCCCGTGTTCAGGAATAGTTGGTCAGCACAAAACAGACTCTGAGTTTGGGGGAGGGGAGAAACTTTTTCTTTTAATTTTAAGTTTTACTTATTTGAGAATTTTTGCCTTGTTTGTTTATTTCATTTGTTTATTTTGATTTTTTTATTATTTGGGAGGATAGGGAGGTAAGGAGGATCTGGAAGGGGCTGGAAAGGGAGGAAATAGGATCAAAATATATTATATGAAAAAAATTAAATTACAAACGTAACTAACGTGTCTTTAGAAGGCACAACAGGAGGCCAGTGTTCTCCAGGGATGGCCTGTGGCTCAGTGCCCTACAGCATTTTCCAGAGGCTTTACTTAGAACATTTCTCAGAATACTCTTCCTTGGTTGAGAAAACTGCAAACATATTTTCAATTGTCAGGGGATATGATATTTAAAACGGTGAAGTTTTGGTGACACTCCAAAGAAGCAGCTTATCTTTCATACCTTCTTGCTAAAGAGTTCCTCAGCCTCCTGAACTTTCCACCAACACAGAGCAGCTGCTAGGTTCTGAGTTTAGTTTAGTGGTGTGTGTATATGCGTGTGTGCATACATGTGCACATACATGTACATAAAGACTGTGTAAGAATGTGTGTGTGTGTGTGTGTGTGTGTGTGTGTGCGCGTGTGCTCACGCTTCATTTCTTTGGCACTAGGGTTCACACCCAGAATTTTGTATATGCTAGCTAAATACTCTCCCACTAAGATGCATCCTCTGTTCTGGTAGGTTCTTTTCCCCACCCCCACCAAGAGAAATGCTCAATAATGATGGGTCAGTGGTTCATTGATATACTTGATCTCACAATGATCATGTGCTATTTTTTGCCTATTATAGAAAGTGATGAACAAACAGAAGCAGAAGAGTGAGATGATTGTTTAGCTAGTAAGGTGTTTGCCTTCTTGGCATGAGGACCAGAGTTTATTCCTCTAAACACTTATGTAAAAAATTCATTGTGATGTACATGATTGTAATTCCGTGGCAGGGAAGGGAAGTGAATATAGTCATATCCCTGGGCTCACTGACCAGACGGACTAGCCTTGTTGAGGTACAGACCAGTGAGACCACTTAAGAAAAACAGTCAGGGCTGTTCTCTGACCACAACACGCAGAGAGAGAGAGACACACACAGGCACGGGCACAGGCACAGGCACAGGCACACAGGCACAGGCACAGGCACACAGGCACACAGGCACAGGCACAGGCACAGGCACAGGCGCAGGCGCAGGCGCAGGCGCAGGCACAGGCACAGGCACAGGCACAGGCACAGAGAAAATGAATATCAAAGCCATAGGGCTAAAATGTAGCATGGATGAGTTTTGGATTCAGTCATCCAGATCAAAGGGTCATGGTTTTAACCACTAGGCTGGACGGTCCAGCCTACAGGCTAGTACCTAGCAGCAGTATAGGAAACAAAGCAAGGGCAAATGTAAGTAAAAGGCAATCAGCCATCTTTATCTACAAGTAAAGTGTGCTATGATATGACTGTGTGTGTGTGTGTGTGTGTGTGTGTGTGTGTGTGTGTGTGTGTGTGGGTTTGTGTGTGAGACAGTGTGCTAGCGTGTAAAAGAGTATGTGTGTGTGCATATGTGAGAGTGAGTGTGCATATGTGAGAGTGAGTGTGTGAGTGTATTGTATGTGTGTAGTGAGAGTGTGTGTGTGAGAGAGTGAAAGGGAGTATGTGTGCTCTGTGTGAGTATATGTGTCCATGAATGAGAGAGAGAGAGAAAGAGAAGAGAGAGAGAGAGAGAGAGAGAGAGAGAGAGAGAGAGAGAGAGAGAGAGAGAGAGTTCTCTAATGCCTTCACTCCATAGACTGGTAACATGCTTTCTGGGCCCCTCTTAAAACATGACTGGGAAAGGCAGAGATGGTGTGAAGCATAGCCACCAGGCCTTTCCACAGATCATCTCAGTATTGCTTTGAAATTACTTCTTCCAGGCAGACAGTTTTAAACAGAAATATTAAAATACTACAACAGATGCTATGGTCTATGTGTTAAGATATGGTATATGTGTCTAAATAATATTTACTTCCTTATGAGTAAATTTTAGCAATTCTTGGCCCCTAAATATAGTAAATTCCCCCAGGGAAACACATATTTCAAGCCTCCTTGAACTGACTCCTTCCTAAGTGGGGATGATGCTTCTTAAAATGGAATGTAAAGGTGAAACCACACATTAGTGCAAAGATGACCATCGACCCTTCTTGTAAAAAAGCATTTGTCTACAGAGGGAAAATCTTCTACAACAAAGTAAAATCAAACAAACCAACCTCTCTGTGAGTTACCCAGGTGTGTGAATGAGTCACATGACACAGACATCTTCAGTCGAAAACATAATAACATAGCTCTGAAGCTCAGGATTCATGTTTTCGTCTCTGTGTGATTTTTTGGCTTCCATTTTGACCTTAGTTAAGACTGTATAGAGAAACACATATCAATTATAGCTCCAACTGTGAATGCAATTCTGTCAAGAATAATAACACATGTACTTATTTGCCTACAATGCATATTTCTGACTAAGAAGAAAGCTTGAAAGGATGAAGCTTGTATCTACACCACACACACACACACACACACACACACACACACACACACACACACACACCACACCAGTTATATCTTGACTCTTTAAGAACATGACAGTGAGCCTAGATGGAAGAGTAAGAGCAGTTCTGGGGAAAGTGAACACTGCCATATCTAGAAGGGTTCAGAAGGTTTGGAAGGTGAGCAGTTACAGAGGATTAGATGTTTTACACTTGGCAGATCAGGCAGATTGGAATGAGTTAACTATCACACAGCCCAAAGTGCTGATTGTCACTTGAGGACCAAGAGAAGAAGCTTTAAGGTAGATGGGGCTATCTTTGAAAGTAGACAGGAAGTTAAACGACTGAGCTGGAGGTCAGGCTTGGCTTCTAGAAATTCCTGGGGCACTCCTAAGGTTTCGGGGGAATACAATGGTAGAAAAGAATGAAGGTGTGTTTAGGTGAACAGACAACATGTAGATGAGTAACACAGATATTCCTTGCCGTTTCCACACATGGAATCATTGCAGAAGTGTTCTATTATTCAGTACTTGCTTCATGCTCCTGGGTTACTCCCCTAAGGTAAAGTTTACAAATGTCAGAAGTGATGAATTCAGGTTCTCTTGGAAGCTGTGTATCTACTCCTCAGGTGGGCGAAGTTCAGTTTGGGAGTCCATGGGTTTGCTCCCTGTTCTGCTTCCTGCCTTGATGAACCTCACAACTCAGCATGAGGCCAGATCTTGGGATTTCTCTAGCTTCTATGGAAGGGATGGCAAGAAGATGGTGGCACTTACCTGGCATGCTTCGGAGCCATCCTATCACTCTCTCAAATTCAGTGAAGATTGTGTTAGGTTAATAGCAGCATCTTTACATGTACAGATACTAAAAATAGTCAAGTTGTAGTTGAAGGAAGTCTTACATAATGATGCTTAGCTATTGGATATTCACATTTAAGGCAAGCACATATTGGAATCTTACCAAGTTTACTTAAAAAAACTATAAACATTTTTCTCTAAGTCTTACTTTCTCTTGTGTCCCTGTTATAAACAGAAGTTGTGGTTTGCCAATGCATAACTGTTATAAGAAAACAACTTGAAGAAACTGCATACCTCGATCATGGTGCCCTCCATTGGTATCAGCCACAACCTTCTTGGCAAGCCTCATCTTATGGAAAGGCTGTTTCAATACAGTTTATTATTAAAATGGGATGTAACTTCCATTAAGCAAAACTATCTTTATTATCTAGACACAATCCAAGTAAAACTCAGATCAAAGCTTGAAAAGTCTAAACAGGATTCACTTGGTAAGTACTTTGTGTCATTTAACAAATGCAGTATCTAGTAAAGTATGTGGCTGAGTGCAAAATGGTCATATTTTCACAAATATTCAGTCATAAAACACATGTCAGTCTTGTGAGGCTACATGCCATCTATACATAAAAGCAAGGAACTCTAGTAAATTAATTTTTAAAATATTTTTTTATGTGTATGAACCTTTTCCCTGCAAGTATGGATGAATACCCCAGACATGTGTCACGGAGGTTAAAACCTGGAACTGTAGTTACAGACAGTTGGGTACCATCATGGGGATGCTGAGAACAGGAGCTAGATCCTCCCCAGGTACAGCAAGTTCTCCATCTCTCCAGCCCTCAGTGGCTAAATATAATTCAGCTGTTAAATATAATTTCTGTATTTCTATAATACTAGGCAAATACAAAACGTCCTTTAAAGTTATTTAAGTCAAGCTAGGCAGTAGGGTGCACACCTTTAATCCCACCACCTAGGAGGCAGAGACAATCGAATTTCTGAGTTCAAGGCCAGCCTGGTGTACAATGAGTTCCAGGATAGCCAGAGCTACACACAGCAACCTTATCTTGGAAAAAAAACATTTAAACCACTGCTATAAAATTTATATTAGCAGAAAGAAAACATCCAAGTGGTGAAAAATCTTTAACATGGACAAACATATCCAGAAATGTTAAATCCTTTCCCTTCCTCAAAAAAAAAAGAATATGATACAGGATTCTGCTTTGGACTAGGAATTACAATTCTCTTTAAATTCATGCAAGGAATCACAATGGCTTCAAGACTGAATTTTGATGGTTCAGTACATCAATAAAAAAAAAAATAAAGGACCAATATTACTTTATCTTTTGGTCAAAACCATTTTAACAGTCAACTATTAATAAAGATTATTATAACTAAAATATCTTCAAAGAAAGAATATTTGAGCATAAGATATAGGAAGTTCATGATCATGTTGAATACTATATTAAAAATCTCATGTCCTTGTCTAATTTATATCATTTGGCCATTAGCTCTGAAAGCCTCTCTTGGATCAGAAAAACTGATGGATAGGCACTTGCAGTGTTGTTGGGTTAGATGACCTGTTTCCCATCATTTCTTTAAATATGCTCAAATATCTTGTGAAATGGAACCAGAGCAGTTACTTAATGCGATTTCTTCTTAATTGATCATTTTCTCTGATGCTTGTTTGAAGTTTATTCTACTTGACTGGATTTTGTCATTGACTCTCCGTGATGTTAATCATTTCTCATTTCCTATTAAATACATCGCAAGGTTCATGATTGGAAAATGGACTGTGGCTATCAGACCATGTGTTGGCATTTTGCTTTTTTCGTCTGTTGCTACAAAGCCTTGAATATAAACACATTTTCTTTTCAGCCATAGTTATCCCTGCTGTGATTACATCCCATAGCATTGGGGCAGAGTACTAAGGGGAGGGGGCAGCATACATACTTATGCCTTGTTCAGTGCTTTCTTCAAAGCTTAAGAGGGAAGAGACATAAAATGAAAGCAAATCTCCTGGCCTTTTTTGTGAATTCATTTTATAATCCCATCATAATTGCATAGTAGCTAACATTACCTTCTGTGAATGACCTTGGAGAAACCACTCTACCCAGACTTTAAGATTAAGATTCCCAAATTCTCCACTATACTGACCAAGTCTTATCATTTGATTGCCATGTTTATAAGGGATGCCTTTCTTAGAAGAACCTGTCTACAAAAAGCTGTCCACAATTGGCTAGGAGCTATTTATAGATTTCTTAGTAGGCAAAGCTGCTATCTACAGCTCTGTAGATACAGCACAAAAATCAAAGACAAACAGGAAGGGATACCATTGTGGGCCAAATAGATACAGATTATATGAGAAAGGATATAAACTCATTATTATTTGTAAATCTTGTATAACTTCAACAATGGCTTATTTCTTTTTTCAGAAAGTCCAATCTGCTGCTAACATGGAAGCCAGAGAGATCCAGAATGACCCAAATATTGTCTTTAATTCATGTTTCCAGAAACAATTTATTTGAGACAGAGGAAAAACATTAGGGGTTAAAATGGTGACTTTATTTTATATGATCTAGGCCAATATATGGCGAATATCAATTCTAACTATGTGTAATTAACCAGGATTCAGTCTCATAGCCTTAACTAGATGCAAGGAGTAAGCCAGTAACACATGGCCTCTGGTGAGACAGCCACTGTGAGCAACTGCTCTACCCAGACACTGGGAGAACTGCAAGGCAGCTGGTTGTCTACCGCAGGGAGTTTGCAGAAACACTTGCCAGATGCAAAAATTAAAGCTGGATAAGAACCAGTTACAAAGTTTGCCAAAACATTCGACACATGGAACTGTGCAAGTTCATTGACTAATACAAAAACAAGTTCTGCAGAAAAACTGAAGGAACCAACGAGTTATGTAAGTGCTAACACTCATTAACCAACTTTCCCAATTTCCTCAAATACTCACTGCCCAGTCACATTCAAAAGAAAATTCTGTGAAAATATAAAATATGTGTCCAATGAAATATGCTCATATCCCTTAAGGGGGTTCTTTATATGTGCTTTTTAAGTCTCTGTACAATTTTTCTTGAATTTTTAAAGGCTAAGTTCACTGGTGCTTACAGCTGAGACAGCTCAGCATATCAACCCCATGCCTGAGAACATACACCACTGCATGTAGGTCCTTGCATAGATTCATAAATATTGAAAAAAGCCAGGGTCACACCTCTCCTGTTCTTCATGGCCACTGCTCATGACAAGATTCTATGATGATGGTAAGTTGGTATATCCACTCTACAGTTTATGTTCCCAGCCAGAGTCCCCTAGTCACACTGAGCATACTCTACTAATAGGTAAAGGTTATGTTTTCTCAGGTGAGTATTGATGACTGTAAGTAAGTTTAGAGCCCTTTCAGAATAAAGATGGACAACCCAGACAAACTTGCAAAGTACGTTTGTCCTTGACATAGAAAGTAAATCAGAATGACCACCCAAGAAGAGAGGGAATTTGACCACCTTAACTTTCAATATGATGACTTGTCTATCTGATTTTTATTTGTTTTTAAATTGAATTGATTATGCTGTGTCTCTGAGCCTATTTATTATTAGTTCAAAAATTATGGAAGTGAATTAATCCTGCTATGACTTCAATGTCCAAGGTGTTTAAGTGCAGATGAACATTTCTTCTCATTCTCCTGCCTTGTCCATGAATTTACCATTATGCTTAACATGCTCACATGACTTACAAATGACACGGCACTGAGGCACTATACTGGGCCTGGGTGTTCTGCCTGATGACTAGATTGCACTCACACTGTGAGCCCTGCTGTCTTCACTCAAGTCTAAGGAGTGAGGTTAAAAGGAGGAGTCAAGGGGGTAATCATCCCTGGAATAACTTCTGATCAATGAGCCATGTCCAGACCTTGAAATGAACATTTCTGTAGTCTCCCACAAGACACGTACTTGTCCACTTCCTGTTTGAAAGGCTACTGGCACTTGCTCTTCACTGTTGTCATTAGTTCTTTCTCCTATGGAGCATCAGGAAGCTGTTAGTAGGACTATGGCATGGGTGGAATGCCCTTCATCCTAAAGGCAAAGGTGTAATGACACTTCTACTTTCTAATAGCATGGAAGGCAAATGTTGAATAAGGATATTTTCTCTTCTGTGAATGTCTGACACATTTCTATGGTGGTAGATTAATCCCATAGAAATAAAGTCAATAGCTAAAGACAGAAGTTCTCAAGGATGTCATGCTGAATAGAGGGACTAGTAGTTCCCCATTCAAATGTTATCTTTTTCTTGTCAGAAATTAATAAAGACATGAAAATAGATGTACTACTATAATATCTCACTATATCATGGGTGAAGGAATCAAAGTCAACTTACCATTAGATATATCTATGTACACAAAGACACTATAGAACAACTCCTAATAGACAAGTTATGGGCTTAGCTTAGGTGCCTGTTAATGGATAAATAAATATGTTACGTGTAGCATACATACCCAATGGAGTATTATTCAGTCATAAAGAAGAAATTGTGTTATTTGCAGAAAACTGGTAAATAGAACTTAAAATCGTCATTTCGTGGCAAAAAAGCAGGCCTAGAAAGACAGAAAAGGAATGTTCTAGCTCATACACAGACTTAGATTTTAAGAGGCAGAGATGTGAAAGAGGAAGGAAGTCTAGATGGGAAAAGTAAGGAGACCTTACTGCCATAACACAATTCAAGAATGCAGCCTGTGAGAATTCTGAAGGCTTGTGAGAAAACTAGAAAACAAGAGAAGAATCTCATGACCACAGTTTCTTTAAAAACAATTATAAGAATTGTTCTTAGAATATATACATTTTGCTCATCCCTGGTGTAGCCAATAAGAGTGAGTTTACTTCTGCTGCTATTCATATGCCTGTGTGGTAAAACATGCTTTTGCCACCTGCAGCTTGTCCTTGTGATTGTACACTTTACACAGGTGACTCTTTTTAACCCTCAGAGTATAAATTGTCTGATGCTCTGAATAAATTTGGCTATTGCATGAGACTTTAATCTGCCTCACTTTTAGGTCCTGCTCTTCTGGGTTCATGCTGCCAACTAGAGTGGTAAACAGAGAGGAGTAGGGGGAAGTGGAGGAAGGCATAGCATGATATGAGCAGAGCCTATTGTACTCATATTGGAAAGCCATTACAAAGTCCAATTAGCATATGCTAACAAAAATACAGAATATACTAACCAAATGCCTAAACTGGCAGGTGGGCAGTCAATAACAACACGGAGAGGCTTCAACACAAAGTCTTCTTCAAATAGGTCAACTGTGTTGATAGATGTAATACATGATAAGCCTTCACATTGAGATTTCATACAGTAATGGGTGAATGTGTATCCATTTTAAACTTTGTCCACTTTTGTCTTTAACACAGTAAGTTAGAAAACATGCACAAGTTGGAGGTTGAGTTCTGGATCATTAACAGAATCTATTAGTTAACATAAGATGTGCTACATTTTGTATATTCAGTTCATATTTACACAATGAATGAAACCACTCAAACCTTACCTTCTTCTTTTATCCAGCTGATAAATTGTATTAGATAATAATTACATATTTTATCAATTTTACTATTATTCTTCTATACCCCAAAGTTATTGCTTGTAGAAACTCAGAATATCATAATACATAGTGGTAGTATTTGGACTACAAGGATAAACAAGAGAAGGAATCATATTTAATTGGGGAATCTACAATCTTAAGTACAATGGCTTCTCTCATCATTTTGTGTGAACAACTCTGCAAGCAGGCCTGAAGCAATTGAATGTAATTATGATCCAATTCTAACCTTAGACAAAAATTAGTTCAGCTCTGGGTATTATGCTTCAAATGTGAAATGTCCACCACGGACTCATTTGTTCAAACACCTGGTCCCCCACTGGTGACACTGTTTGGGAAGGTGATGGAATGTTTAGATGGTAGGGCCTTACTGAAGGAAAACGGATCTTACTGGAGATGGACCTTAAAGTCTTACAGATTCAGCCCCTTAAGAAGTTTGCTCCTTGCTTGCACGCACCCTTCCTACCTGCCTTGACAGAATGAGTCCCATCATCTGTGGACCAGAAAGAACATTTTCCCTTAAAGTGCTTCCTGTGAGCTATCTCATCTCAGCAATGAGGAAAGTCACTGGTACACTGGGTCTCTGATGATTCCCACTGGAGCTGACTTTGCTTCTGTGTGCATCCTTGCCCAACATCCAGCAACACTTACCATAATGACCAGTTGTCTCCCCACATCCTCCTCTCTTCTGACATTGCTGCATAGAGGAGAGGCCTGTTATTTGAAATGCTTTCTAAGCTTTCTTCTTTTTTATATCATAATCACTATAAATCTTGAAGAATAATATCACAGAACATTACATGTGTTTGTGCATGCATGTGCATGTGTGTATGCCTGTTTGTGTGTGTGTTGTATGTGTGTGTGTGTGTGTGTGTGCACATGAAGTCAACTTGAAGGGCAGAGTTAACACACAATGTTAATTGAATTTCTTTTCAGAAAGGCTAATGGAGCATACAATAAACTATATCATCTTCTCTTCTGTTGAAAATCAGTCAACTTTTTTGTAGCAACCTGGACAGACATGAAACTTCATTTTACTACCTCATGATAGTTTTAACCATTATCTTTATCTGATTATTGAACTAAGTTGAAACTATGCCTCATTTTGATATTTTCATTGATTTTTTTCCCAAAAGGAGCCAGAAGTTCTATGTTTTCATCACAGAAGTCTCGAAGAACAAGAACATTGCTTTGAGAAACACCAATATCCACAGAATATCATGACAGAGATTGCTACCTCACTTTGAATTTCTACAGATCACGAGGGAAGCTAAAGGAATACAGGAGTATTGAATTTAGGGAGATTTGCGGCATTAGGGAAAAAGCCAAGCAGATAAGCAAGAAACTATTAACTTAAAAAGAAAATTTAATAATCATTACACCTCAGATAAACTATTTTTGAAATGCATCAGCACTGCATTAACACAATAAAGTATAATAAAGCCATTATTATTTTATTTTGGAAGTGTGTGAGGAAGGTCAAAGAAAAGTCATCATCTTTATACCAATCCAAAATTATAATGAGCATCAGGTTTGTCTCTGAAGAAGGAAAGGGATTATAAAAAGTATGTAGAGATAGGAAGAAAGAGCTCAGTCCTTGGTCTTGGCAAATGTGGAGTCCTGGAGACTGTGAGGTTAAGGCCCAGAGAAACCAGTAAAGAGAACAATTCTGTTTGCATCAGGCTACTTCCCCAGAAAGCCTGCAGACATTCAGGTAGGAACTTTTGCCAATCAGAGATGCTAGAGCAGTGTTTCTCAATGGTGGGTTGCAACCCCTTTGGAGGTTAAAGAACCTTTTCAGAGGGATCACATATCAGACATCCTGTGTATCAGATATCTACATTAGGATTCACAACACTAGCAATATTAGAGTTAGGAAGTAGCAATGAAATAATTTTGTGGTTGGGGGTCACCATAACATGAAAAACTGTATTAAAGAGTGTCAGCATTAGGAAGGTTGAGAGTCACTGTGCAAGAGCCTAAGGAGGGCTCTGCTCTCCCTCATAATCACTTCAAAGAAGCTATGACCAGTTTTGCTGAAAGATGAGTCAGGACAACGAGTTTTTGAAACTAGAGACACACCTTGTTTTCTTATAGCTTTTTTTCCTCCTTGTTATCCCAGAAAGCATTTTAGAACATGTTAGTTTCCAAGAATTTTTAAACAGGGTGTGATAATTTCTGTCTTCAAGGGTAATTTTCTCCAAACTCATCTTTTTTTTTTTGTGCCCTACCAGCCTGCCCTGCCTCTTGACTGGACTTAAAATCTCCAACAGGCTCTTGCTCAGATTGCCATGTATACCAGGCTATATCAGAGATATAAGGTTGATAGTTCTTTATACCATTTGGGAGAAAGCACTTGTGCTCATGCACACCACACACACACACACACACACACACACACACACACACACAAAATTTCTAATGAATCACCTAAGATAAACATATAAGTTGGTTATCTATTTCATTCCTACTTCTCTTGTCTCTTAATTTCTTCTACTTCCAAAATTCGATTCACTTATGTTTGAATTTTTCTGTATCAATAAAATCCAAAGCTAATGTACTGTCTATTTTTGGTTACAATAGATAAACAGTGCTTCGTTGCTGTGTTAAAGTTGTCAAAAATCACTATGCTTTGGATCAGAAGTTCAGTGGCAGCTTTTGACACCTGAAGGCTCCTGCATCCCCCAGACTACACAACATGTCAGTGAGAAGCAGAGAGTGCCAAGTAGCCACATGTCACCCACCCCTCCTTATTTGTATGATATAAAAGTGAATATATCTCTTGTTGCTCTGAACTCGGAAATGAGAACGCAGATTTGGAAACTAAATTAGTAAAGAGAGAAGAGTGACAGACGGAAGAGAGGTGTAGACAGAGGGGGAGGGAACTGAGTGATGGACAAAGGAGCCTAGCATCCTATCTGCAGAGCTGCTCTGCACAATGGCACCTTTCTGAGCACAAAGAAAGGGGACTGGCTGAAATGGAACAACAAAGAAAGACCTAATCCCTTGAAGAAGAATGGCTTCTCAAATGTGTGAGTTACCTAGCAGGAATGCAATATTTTGATCTTTTCTATTAAAGCTCACAGACATGCTTACATCCGCCCAGATGACATAGAGGATTCATTTAGTGAAGCCATTTGCTCTCCCCCTTAAAAAGTCTATAGTCATTCCGTGTGTCATCTGAAAGCCTGGCTGCCTATTGATCTCAGGACTGCCTTCTAGGGAGGCCTTCTGGGTGATTCGAGGGCTGATGGAGAATCTATATGTCACAACAGTTCAGACACAAGGAAAGAAAAGGAAGGCCTGAGTGTAATTCATTTTCTCCTCTAATTATCCGTGAGTTTACAGTTAGCACTCTAGACGGAATGATATCATTTGTAAACATGGTGAATTATGATTCTGATCTCAGGCCCTGGGGCCAACCTAGTTTGTATTATGAGTTGACATTTACAAATCCTTTAAAATTTAGCCTTTGATTGTCCCATGGGAGTCAGAAAAAAAATTATAAACCTTGGCAATTCATTGATTGGCTGCACTGTGATAAATACATGACTTTCTAAAAAGGAGAAAGCTGTTTATCCAAAGCTGCTTTATGATTTCCACTAAAGAAAAATACGGTACACTTAAAATTTAAGACTGTTTTAAAGGGGCACATGCTGAGCAGGCTTGCTGTGACTTGTTTGCTCTGAATCCCCATCCTGTCCCAGCCTGCAGATTCTTTCTTCCCACAGAGCATGGGGCAACCTTGCAAAGGTGTCTAGAGACACACTGGCCCTTGACTGCAGACACAAGACAGACTTCATACTGGAAATATACTTTCCAATCACATAATATAGATACATCCCCGGACAACAGGGAAACTCAACCCCCAGAGAGCACAGCCAGGCACTTGTAAAGAACAGGGTATTGCTAAATCTAAAATGTATAATGAAAGGCCAGACTGGTGACTTGGGCCTGTAATCAAAGTTTCTAGTAAGGCTGAGGCAGGAGGATCACATATTTTAGATTTGTCTGGGCTATGGACTGATTTCATGAACAGCCTGGTCAATACACTGAGACCCAGTAACAAACCAAAAAAAAAAAAAAAAAAAAAGAAAAATAAAGGAAACACTTGCCTGCTATGCATAGGCTTTGGGTTCAATCTCCAGCTCACCAACACTGAAAAAAAATCAAATATATTTTGAAAGACACTACCACCACTATTTTTGTATGCACCAAGGTCAGCTAAGACCTTGCAAAACAAAAGTTCAGATTTCAAGTCCAGAGCTGGAGCTCTGGTGCCACTTATTTTTAAATGAGCACTGGAATGCTTCTGATACTGACTGTTCATGAGTCCCCAAAATACCTGAAAAGACCACCTTGACAGACATTTACAGGAAAGCACAGTGAGAAAGTTTCTCTAAGATGAGTTCATTCCATTAAGTTTTTATCCATTACTTACTATTAGCCTATATTACGCAGATGAGCAGAAAAGACTTGCTCAAGGAATGAGGAATCTTAATTGTGTCAAAATGAATTTGAAGATATCTAGCAGTGTTCAGAAATGATGGGGATAGCCAAAGAAGTAACTAGAATGGCTACAGAAAGCAGCAGCATTAACAAAGATGCTTAACCTGGCATTTTCTCCAGTAAAAATAACAAATGATATGTGGATCCTTTCTGGACTCTGAATGGAGTTGGTAGAAAATCAATGGGCTAGATGGTTAGCAAGTCCGCCTGTAGTCTATTGGGATATTTATGGCATTCATGTGAGAGTGAGGACTTTTGGTTTGTGATGGCCATGTCCATTGGTCTCAAAAATTAAAAGATAAAAACAGGGGGCAACTAGAAGACAAGAAATTGTCTCTTAATGCCTGCTGTCTCCTCACACACTAATTTATTCTTCAGCTCTGTGCTGACTGGATCTGAATTGCTCCTCAGTGTTCCTTCCCTCATCTATTCCTGCATTATATGATTACTTCACGTTACAGCAGAGTGGGCTTGGGGGACAGCAGAAAGAACATGGTAGAAATGATAAGCAATGGAAGCAGATCTGAGCTAGCTCCTAAGAATACAGTGGGTACCATCTTACTTTCTATGATAGAGCTAAGAGAAGTCAGCTGTGATAGATTGAGGATGCTCAGGCAACCTATGGAAAAGAATTCACGTGGTAAAGAACGGAGTGTGAGCCCTCCAGACAATGAGAGGGAGTTAGCTTACTCCAATGAATGCTGTAAATGGATGCAGCCTGAGTCAAGCTGTGCACTGCAGATATAAGGGAGAATTCTAATCACAGCTGCCCAACTCAACAAAGCCCAGTTCCTCCACCATTAGAATCGTGAGATATGTAAATGGTTATTGTTTAGACCTAAACTTTTGAATAATTTTAAAAATGAGATAAATAAAAAAGAATTTCCACTCATATTTGCTGTGTAAAAATCTTTGCAAAACTCTCAAATTGGCTTCCATTTGACTTTAACTTATTCCCATATCTGGAAAAGAGACAAGAAGTACCACTTTTCACAAAGTAAAATATACTCATAGTCTATATTTTTGATAAGGATGTTTAAGGCTTTAAGAATAGAGGTAATAATTGATTCAATTTTGTACCATTTGCAAAGAATGGCTGACATTGTTCTAAGTGAAAATATTTATCTTGTTTTTAAATGGAAGGTAACTAGTTTTTAGCTCCATTCTGTCTTGATAAACACAAACCTAAATATATTAAGTCTCAGTATGGTATAGATATGTTATATACTGGGTAAAGTTGAAATCCTGCCCTTGATCAAATGATTTGAGAAATGATTCCAGCAATAGACAGTCTACCACACTCAACACAGACCTTAACACTAAAATTAACTACTTGTAAACAAGTTCATTTTAAGAACCATTTAGCATACTTTCTTCTTCAATTAGCCTTTCATTTCAAGTTTTAAAAATTGATAATATTCAACAAAAGAAAACTAAAAACCTTTGTTTTAATTCACGATTTTAGATTACTATTCTTACTAATATTTATAAAAAATAATCTGGATTCAAAACATTAAGTAGGGAAAGTTGTTATCATCTTGATTACAAGCAATAAATCTTCAAAATTAGTTCAAGATGCCAACCACTGGAATTCATATAAAATATAGTTTTAATTTTGAAAGAAGTCAGATGTTGCCAGTGAATGGTTATGAAGTATATATTAAATATTTTTGTAATTATGATACATATTTCAGGAATAAATTGAACCTCATCATAGATATAGAATCCTAAACCCATGAAGCAACTTATTAACTACATTAAGTGACATATGGATTCTGTAAAGCTTAAACTAGACCTGTCCAAATGTGAGGCAGGCAAGGAGGTCTCTACATTTTCTTACTCTCCCCTTACCTACAACCTGATGTACTTCAAAAAAATCTCTCCCTTCAAATCATAACTTTCTAATTCATCTCTGATTTCTGGAATTCTGATATAAGACAGATACCCTAATGATTTTAGCAACTCACGTTCTGCTCTCACAAATAAACTTTAAGCCACTTCCTCTATCCTTCCTGGTTCCCAGGTCATCAGGATCCCTCTAAAACAACTCCTCCATCTGCCCTGGTTCACAGGACACCAGGAGCCCTTTAAGCCATCTCCTCCATCCCTCTTATTTCACAGGACATCAGGAGCCCTCTAAAACAACTCATTCATCCCTCCAGGTTCACAGGGCAACTGGAGCCCTCTAAGACAACTCTTCCATTCCCCTCCCTTGGTTCACAGGACACCAGGAGCCCTGTAAACCATCTCTGCCATTCCTCCTGGTCCACAGAACACCAGGAGTCCTTTAAGCCACCTCCTCCATCCCTCCTAGCTCATAGGGCATTGGGAGCACTCTATCCTTGTTGTTGCATCACTCACAACATATTGACAGTTGCCTGTTTCGTATGAACGATGTAGGTCTGTTGAAATGTTTCCCCAGTTGTATTTCTAAGCTTGTAACATAAAATTAATATTGATTGACTATTGATATTTCAGCCCCAAACAGAGAGAACTATTTCAATAAGAACACTTGGAGATTTTATGTTTGAAACATTACAAGCATTGGTATACCAGAGGCTTGATAAATGTCTCAGAAACATATCTGGGAAATAAGTAAAGCCTAAATATGTACATGTATATGTGTATATGCATGTATATGTGTATATCTATATGTATATATCTATATGTATGTATGTGGAGATATGTATATGTATGTATGTATTTGTAGATAGATGTATGTATATATGACACCCATATCTGAAAGGAAAGAATCACAATTGAGAAAATGCCTCCATAGGATCCTGGCTGTATGGCATTTTCTTAATTAATGAATGACGAGGGAGGGCCCAGCCCATTGTGGGTGAAGACACCCCTGGGCTTGTGGTCCTGGGTTCTATTAGAAAGTAGGCTGAGTAAGCCATAGTGATTAAGCCAGTAAGCAGTACCCTTCCATGGCTTCTGCATCAGCTCCTGCCTCCAGGTTCCTGCCCCACTAGAGATTTTGTTCTGATTTCCTTTGGTGAAAAACCTTTGCTTTTCAAGTTGCTGTGGTCATGGTGTTTCATCAAAGCAATAACAACCATATATATGTAAATATATACATACATATATAATATGCATATATATATTCTTTCAATAATGTCAATAGCTACCAATCCGTAATCCATTTATTAAATACCATTATTGAGTTGCTAAGTAATTTGAAGTCAATAAATAAGTGAATAAAGTATGTCATTTTATTACTTTTACTTATTTCTGTATGGGGCTGTGCCAAAGCATGTATCATATACTTTGTCAGAGGACAACTTGTAGACTCCTTTCTCTCCTTCTACCATGAGAGTCCATGGGTCAAATTCAAGTCATCAGGTTTGGTGGCAAGGGTCTTTACCTACAGAGACATTTTGCCACCTGAAAATAATTGTTGGATATAACTGGGTATTGAAAAACAGAGAAGTTTTAAATGGGATTATATAATTTTAAGGGCAACACAAAGTCCTGAACTATCATTAAATTCTATCGCAAGACAAGTTGTCCGAGATATAAGATTTTTCATCTCCCCTGGAATAAAACAGCTTCTCATGGTTTACAAAGTACTAGGACTCTCTGCTCTAAGCTACTCTTCTGGTACCAGGCCAGCTTCTACCACCTTATTATGCTTATCCACCTTGGTCCTTTTATTCTGTATCTAGAGTAAATGTAGGACATCACATCTCCCACGACAGTACTTGCATTTGCTATTATTTTTGGTTTGTTTGTTTGTTTGTTTTTTAAACAAAGTGTAATTGCTGTCAGAATTTACAGGTAGAGATCAGGTAGATTATTTTGAGAAAAAAATTATGACCAAACCTAATGAACCCCAATATTAATGGCAGAAAATACTTTCCTTCCCTCCCTCCCTCTCTCCCTAATTTCCTTTTTTTCTCTCTCTCCTTCCCTCCCTCTCTCCTCTGTTCCCTCCCTTTCTTTCTCCCTCTCTGCTTAACTCCCTGCCTTTTTTCTTCATTCTTTTAGAAGCATGTCATTATGGTATTGATGTTGGCTTCTAACTTCATATTTGCTAGGTCCATAGATGGCCACTGTGCCTAACTCCAACACACTTCTCATGCTCAATCTATTGATGCTCCCCTTATCCATCTCTGTCTCTCTCTTGCTCTTATCAACAGTAACCCAAATCAGCCAGAAATTATAAGACTAACTATAACTAATCGGAATACAGACACAAATATTATCAACAAAATTAGGAAATCAAATCAACAGTGTGCATGACGAGTACATTCTGAATAACACAGTTTATCCTTTGTCCTATGACTTCAAGGTTGATTTCATATTGGAAAATACTTGAATTCAACTTACCATATTAAGCTACAATTAAAAATTGCACAATTATCTTGATACAGGCAGAAGAAGCATCTAATAAAATTGACTATATATTAATACTAAAAATACTCAGAGAAAAAGAAACAAAAGAGAACTTCTCAACTGTGGGAAAGGTTAGAGTATGCTGTAACCAGCATTTTATGTAAAAGCTAATTCACTGCCTGTCAGGATTAGGGGTAAAGCAAGACCAATCACTATCATCTCTCATGGTTAACCTTTTATTGAGTGTTTGAGCTAGTGTAGTGCAGCCCAAGGAATTAATAAAATAAAAATCCACAGATTGGAAAAGAAGACATACACTTTATACATTTTTCTCTTTGTGGAGATTCATTGATTTATTTAATGTTTCAAAGACTGTAAAAAGAGTGTAAAGCCAATAAAATAATACAGTAAGGTGTAGAATACAAGCTTAAAACAAACAAACAAAAACCACTTGTACACCAAAATAGTGCAGTAAGTAAAATAAAAATTTGAAAAACTGATGCCATTTATAAAAAATGTAAAATGCAAAATACTTAAAAACAAACTTGAAGAAGGGGGCACATGACCTGTGCAATAAAATCTCCAAAGCCATACTGCCATGAAGCCCAGGATCATGGAAGCCGATGGAAAAACTAGCAATTGTTTCTTGAGTTACAGGAGCCAATTCTCACCAATTGATGAAATCACAACCACAATCCCAGCAGGGTTTTTGAGGAGAAATTGGCAAACTGATTCTAATTTATATGGAAATGTAAAAGAACTACATTATATAATCCTGAAAATGAATAAATTTGCAGGAGAAACTTTATCATAACTCTGCATTTGTTCCATAATTAAACTACAACATCTGAGTCAATCAGGGAGATTTCTTTTGGGAACACCTACAGTAAAAACCACCATCAATAGATACACGCATACAAGGAGGCTGCTGTAAAAACACGCTGGCAAGTAAATAGAAACCAATAAAACTTCTAGGAAATAATAAAAAAGGGTCTCTAAGTGATCCTGGGCTTGTTAATGGCATCTTGGCTACACCAAAAGTTCATTTCATGCAAAAAAGAATTGAGAGGCTGGACTTCATGAAAATTAAACAACTGATTTGAAAAGGACACAGTTAGGAAAAGATGATCCACACAGCTCAGCACTTAAGAGTGCTGACTGTTCCTGCTGATGACCTGGCTTGACTCCCAGCACCTACATTGTAGCTCACAACTGTCATTGACTTCTATTCCAGGAGATCCAATCCATTCTTCTCTTCAACTTGGATACCAGGCACATGCACATGGGCAAAACACTCATACAGATAAAATATGAATTTATCAATCTAAATAACATTTCAAAAACAAGCCACAAATTCAGAGATAGTTGAATATCTTTGGAGTACATATATTTGATAAAAGATGAGTATCCAAATTATTTTTTTAAAAACCCTAAACCTCAACAATAGGGAAAAAACAAATGAGTTTAAAACAAGATGAGGTTGTTACTCTATCCAGGGTGTTCCCCAAATTCATCTTCACCCAATCAACAAGAGGGGACTTCTGCCCCTAGACCAAGCAGAGAGGGACCACCCAGAACCCCCTCTGACTGGCGATCTGAATTCTTGCTTAGGCTGTGAGGCTAAGCACTGCAAGGGAATATAAATAAAAGTTAAAAATATCTCTCTGGGTTCCTTGAGGGACAAGCCTGACTGCATAGGGGTTGATGTCAGAAGTATCCCCTCTCCAGGAAAAAGAGGATGAATATGGCCCTCATGCCTCACTGGACAACGACAGGAGGACCTAAGCCATTACAAGGTCCCCTTCAATTATTGGAGGTCAGGCCTCTATCCCTGCCTTTGCAACCTTTGCAAGACTAGAATAGCCATGGCCCTTCTTTTTTTTTTTTTTTTTTTTTTTTTCTTGTACCAGGAAAGCATAAGAGAATCTACTCCTGGAAGACATTTTTTTTTTTTTTGAAATTGTTTTTACATTTCAGATATTCTCTCCTTACCCCATTTCCCCCCCTCCCTCCCAGGAACTCACTATCCCTTCCCCCATCCTCCTGCCTCCACATTGGTGTACCCCACCCACCCTCCCCCGTACCTCACCTCCCTACCCTCGAATATCCCCCCCCCATGATGTCCAGCCTTCATGGGACCAAGGATCTCTTCTCCCACTTATATATAGCTCCCTTGCATATATAGCTGGAGAGCCATGGCCCTTCTATACTTAGAGAAGGGAGGAGATGTCAGGGGCAGCCCTGCTTATACACTGAAGGCTTAAAATCAGCCATAGGTCTAAAATCCGCAATAGGCCTGACATACATACATGCTAACACAAAGTCTTGGGTCTCTGTGGAAAAACACTGAAACAGATGCCTATAAACTATTGTAAATAGGCAGCTTTTGTGGTAATTTACCAGCCTGAATAGTCATAAATCTTGTAAATAGGTAGCCTTGGTGGACAGTACCAACTTAGATAAGGACAAGTGAATCATAGGCAGAGTCATAGTGACCTGTCCCCTGAACCTTGTGCTGAAAGGTATCTGTACTCCCCCTGAACACCTATGCTGCGGTGTCATCCTCTTACCCACATCCTGCCTTTTTGTGTTTATAACCCCTGTGTGAATAAGTAAATTATGATTTGATTTAAATAATTAAATAAATTTAAAAAAAAAACCAAGATGACAAACAATCTGAATGTAATTCTAACCAAACAAACAAGATAGATATGGGGCAAGAATCATATAAAGAAATGTCCAGCCTGATACATCATTAGGAAATTACTCATTAAACCAGAGTATTCACTAAATATATATTAAAATGACAAAAACCAAGAACATTAACACCAAATATTGGTCCAGAAAAGCAGCAAGTTCTCATTCACAGCTGATGGTAATGTAAAATATAAGCTACACTGTAGGACAGTTTGGCTTTTTTTTACAAAATCAAACATGTATTTGACCATGTTATCTAACAAGTGACATTCTTTGTGATCTACCAAATGAGTTCATACATTTTGGGTGTCCATACATGAGCATGCACGCAAATGTTTATAGTAGTTTTATTTATAACCAACAAAAATATGTGGAAGCAGGGTATATTTCAGAAGGGAAATGGTGTGCTGTCTGCACTACACATACGGATCCAATAGACTGTGTGTTTCAGCAACATAAAGGACCCAAGGTCTTAAAGAAAGGGGAGAAAATTGAAATGCTTGTTGCTAAGTGAAAGAAACCATTCTGTTCAGCCAGTTATTTCTAGCTATATGGATTTTGGGGAAAGGTAAAATCATGAAGCTGTTAAACAGATACTGTGGCTTCAAGGAACTTTTAGAAGAGGAAGAAAGGATGACTAGTGGAGCATGGTGACCTTGAGGGATTATTTTGCACGATAGATACTATACTATAGATTCATGGGCCTTCCTACATGTCTGTCAAAACCTGAGGATGTACAATGCAAGAAAGAACTCTAACATAAAGCATAGACTTTAATTAACAGCACACCAATCCTGACATCACAACAAGATTATCACTCAGATGGGAAGCTGTTATAGAGCTAGAATGTGGGAAGTACTTGGAGTTTATTTTCTCTGTACACTAAAAGTTTTCTTAAAAATAAATTGCAATAATGCAAACAAATATATGCTTTTGACATGTTGAATTACTTTAAACAGATTAACCATGGAAGTTGCTAAAGGAAGGCTTAAAAATTTGTAAGTAGCAAATATTATCAAAATAATCACAGGAGTAAAGCTAAACCTTTAGAGGTTACAGTAAAGTTAGAAAATCAATAGTAGTTACTGTTTCCATAAAACTCTTAATTATGCTTTTGATACAGTTGACACTAAGTCTATAGCATAGATATGACATGATCATGTCATTGTCCCAATCCAGTGTTCTCATTCCATACGTCTTGGGGAAGCCATTGCTACTACTCGCTTTATGTTTTTCCGTACTGTTGTTGCTTGTTATCTCTGGTGTAACCAAAATCTCTCTCTACAGGTTGACTCCTAATATTTTGATTTATTCTCTAAAAAAAAGATATAAATTACTCTACATTCTAGTATCAAAGTAAGCATTATCTCAAGCTGTTACATGTGTACTGAGAAAGACTTTTTATAAAAGTACATATCCTCAACAGAGACTGTGGTTAAAAGAAAGGTAACCAATGAATTTCGGGTGAATTTATTGGATAAAAATACTTTCTTAAAAGGAGTAATAACACTATCTTATACAGCGGGAAGTTGGGATTTGATATATAAAGATATTTATCCAAAGACTCAGTTAGGTGCTTTTAAATGTGAGGCAATTTAGACCTAGATTTATATCCTTTTTTGAGAGAATAAATCAAAATATTAGGAGTCAACCGGTAGAGAGAGATTTTGGTTACACCAGAGATAATAAGCAACAACACTATGAAGAAACATAAAATGAGTGGTAGCAATGGCTTCCCCAAGACATATGGAATGAGCACACTGGCTTGGGACAAATGGCATGACCATACATACCATCACAATTTAATTCCCCCATATAAGGAAACAAAGCTATCTTTTGAAGCTTAATGGCACCGCATGTCAAGGCTGACACTTCCCTTCTCATATCCATATTTCTGTCCTTTAGGAACAGACTCTTGCTTTAGCTGGGTGTGTGGTCATTCTGGACAACGTGTTTCCCAGCTTCCCTGTTTTTTTTGTATTCCTACGTGGACAAATCCTGGCCAACAGATAAATTTACCTTGTATGCTAAACTTCTGTGAAGCAGTCTGGAATATGGCTTGGATTACAGAATGCATGACAGCATTGATTGTCACAATTAGGACAGACTAGCCCACACCAGGAGATGGTTTGGTGACAAGTCAAAAGGCACCTGAAGCTCAGGGTGGCCTTACAGTGCACAACTGTCTCTACCTACCTGGACTACATATAAAACCTGACGTAACACAAGAAAGAGAGAGATCTTTTACTTTTTTCAAATCATCTTCTCCTACGTTCTGTTAAAGCAGCCAAAACACTCTTAATATTAATGACTATAATTCATAGCTTACCATTGTCACCTTTGTAGATTAATGATACTTAAATATTTACTTTGGACACTAATTTAGCAACATGTACTAATCTCTTTTTTATGAAGATGATCAGGGTATCTATTTTGGATCAGTGAGGATAGTTTGATTTGCCAATTTTTACAATAGGACCATAGATTACAATTTATTTATTACTGATCTCCTAATCCAATTGAAATAGTGGCCATTAATTAATACTCAAGAGAGATTGAATATTGAATTTCATAGTTAGCATCCATAGAGTGAAGAACACATTATCGTTAGCTATTTTTAAGTTGGATAAGCAACGATGGAAATTATTCTTGGCCAAAGGAAACAGAATTTCCTTTACTCTTCAGAGGTAGTGGAAACCATTCCAATTCCTAACAGCAATTTCTTCAAGGAAAACAGTGGGAAACTGTCACAGAGCAGAGGGTAAGACACCTTGCCCACTACCCCACACCCCAGAGTTACAACTGGGAGCCAGGTGGGGGTTAAGGAACTAGCAGGCACCCAAACCCCACCCCTCTGGAATACCACCTCCCTTCCGTCCAGAGCTTGGTCCTTTTGCCTGGGGCAGACACTTAGCTGGTCTGCTTCTGTGGAAACACCTGATCCTGAGACATCCTAGAGGACCTACTGCATCCAGAGCAGAGGAAGCGTAGGATCACAGGAACACAGATACATCTGGAATCTGAGTCGTTCTGACACAAGCAAGATAACTGGAAAGACAGACTCCAGTCAGACACAGTGAGCATAGGTAACACTAGAGTCAACCAGATGGCAAAAGGCAAGCACAAGAACACAAGCAACATATCCTCAACAGAGACTGAGGTTAAAAAAAAAAAAAGTAACCAGTGAATTTGAGATAAGTTTTGAACACACTTTGTTAAAATTGAGAATTTCTTCAAAAAAAAAAATTGAGAATTTCAATACAATTCTTCCTCTACTCCAATAATTTTCATTTCAATCTCATGTCTCTTCTTTTTAAAATGGACTGAATCAATTTAGTGCCAACTCTTTGTGCATGGGTTGAGAACCATTTACTGGAGCATAGGTAGACATTGGGGTGGGGCTACTTCACTGGAAGATATTTACTCTCCGTCACCTAGAAGCCATCAATTGCCAATAACTCCTCAGATAGGAGTGGGGATTTATAAGTTCCTCCATCATCCATTTATGCTGAAATTTTAGTTGGCTTGATCTTGTCCATGCCCTGTGAGGTCATTTGTGGAACAATAGTGTCATATAGAGTAAATAACGTTCACTAATGTTAGCCCTTAGAATGTTCTCACCTCCTCTTCTAGGATGATTCCTGAACCGTGGGGATTGATGTAGTTGCTCTGTTTAAAGCTGAGCACGCCACAGTTTCTTCTTTGTGCATTGACCTACTGAAGGATCTCTTAATCTGTAACTACTTAAGCCCAAAAGAAACTCTTTGAATGGAGTGAAGAGAGAGAGACTAATCTATGGGTATACAGATAACAATTTAGGCAACAGTTGAATACTATGTCAATTTGGCAGAGTAGTGGTAGTAGATGCTCCTTTAGAACCTATGAACTAGCCAGTCAAGGGATTTGGGGCCAGTTAATAGTACGAGCTAGGAGTTCCACTTTATGAAGCAGGCAGTAAATCCGACAAGGCAGTGGCTAGTTCCTTCTATAACATTTATGCCAAAGTTGCACCAGTGAACATGCACCAGTGAGCATATCTTGCCTGACCAGTTATCACTTCTGTTTTCAGGGTTCATGAGTAGGAAAGATTATACTGAATACTCCCCTCATAATGTAAACAGAACCTGATGACAGTATGAAAGCTATCTAGTAGTGACGACATTTCTAGATCAGTACTGCTTCATCTTTTTATGTTCTATGTCTTAAGCTTTTATGTATTCGGAAATAAGTCTACTGTTAAGTTCTGGAGGTTAACCAAGAGGAACAGCAATAGTCTATGATATTTGTGAGTCTATGGGACCCCACTGCCAACAACTTGAACTAAGCATTTGACTTGATAGAAAATAGTGTCTGAGAGACGTTTTCTTTCTATTATAGAGTAACTCTACTTAAACTTCCATTGTATGTGTATGTATATGTTGTGTGTACATGTATGTATACATGATAGTCGCGTGTATGTGTATATTTTAGGGAGCTTCTATCCTAGTAGGTTTCCATATGGCATTTTCAAGGTTCTTTAGTGTTGGTTACCCCTCTCCATACTCCCTCCTCTACCCTGCCCTCCCCTAATTAACTCCTCTTGTACCACTATTCTCTTTCCCATTTTCCCATCTGCACTCTATCCCCTTTCCTTGAAATTTCCCCCTCCTTTGGCCTCTTCCCAGTTTCCTGACTTCTATGTGGACCCAAGCTCTCATTACCAAAGGACTAGGATCACAGCTCTAATTACAGGATAATTGGCTTGACACAGCCCCAGACCCCACTTCATGAAAAGCTTTTGCTTTCTCTGGGGATCATGCCAACTCTGACCAGGGCTGTTTATTTACCTTCAGTTTCTGTCTGCTTACTCCCTGAAGAGAGGCTGAGATTTTTGCATTTAATTCAACTACTCCCAAACGGAGCACTTGCTGTGGTTCAATAATGAGCATGTCTGCATTGTCTGGAATGGTGAACACTAAGAAAACTTATGTAAAATTTTGATAAATACTTGCAATTCTTTTGAATCCTGCATCAAATAGGTCACCAGCTAGGAATTTAATTTTCTCCTCGTTAATTAATGTGCCTTTGAATTATTTGGATTCATATGCATTCAAATCATTTATTGGTTGTTTCAATTAGCTAGTTAAGATTTTCACATTTTATTTATTTAACATTTTATCCCAAGGTGAAAAAAAAACAGGAGGCAATCAAAATGTTATTTGAAGCTTCCCTATTTGGATGTCCCTATTTGAGTAGACTTGTTAAATGATTAAGAAGTCTGGGCTAACAGGACAACTAAAATATTTCATATTGGGTACTTCCATCTAGAATCACTGCTTTTGAATTCTTAAAGTTTTGGAAGTTTTAGGCACATGTGTGAACAGTCCTGTGGGTGGATGATCATGTAAGCATCTTCATGTGTGTATGTACATGTTAGTATAAATGTGTATATGTGTGTTTATATATATGTATGTATGTAATGTGTATATATGCATATATGTATACTTATATATGTGTGTATGTGTATAATGGTATTTTTATGTATGTATGTATATGTGCACACATGTTTGTTCTTGTGTGTCCATGTATGTGTATATGTGTGTGTTTTGTGTATGTGTATGTATATGCAAATGTATAGCTGTATCTTTGTGTATGTGTTTATGTGCTTGTATGTATGTGTGTTTGTGTGTGTTTGTGTGTGTTTGTGTGTTGTGTGTGTGTATGTATATACATGTGTATGTGAAATCCAAATGGATTCTTTCACTCAGTATAGGTCATTTGTCACCTAGATTTCTTAACCACAGCTTTATTAGAAACTGATGAGTCCATTCTGTTTCCTAGCTTTCACTAATTCCGAATCAGTGTCATGTATGTAATGTTGAAGCATCATGTTACAGGACCATGTTTATAACATCTCCCTCCTACATTGAATACATTAAATTATATGTTTATAAGATGTAGGCCTACCAGTCTTATTGAACAATTGAAAAATCATATTCAGTAAGAGACTATTGATCTCTGCATTGAAAAGCAGATATAATAGTAAAGTGGGTGTGAAAGACAGGAGGATGTGGGGGCTGCTGAGATCCACTCTGCCTGTCGGTGTTGCAGATTTAGAATAATCAGAAACTAGGAGAGTGCTGCTACCATGACTGTTGTTTGGTCACTGCACAAAAAGATCAGGAAAGAACTAACTGTGGCCTATCAGCTCTGTGTCCTTGTCCTAACTCCCTCCCTCCCTCCATTGAGAAGAAGTTTTATTATGATTTATAACCTCAGTCCCAAATGTATTTTTCTTCTCTTTGCTTGTAAAAGGAATACAATGGTATTCATTAATTAATAAGGTTCTTGGTAGTAACACATTAACGGTCTCTGGCATGACACTTAGAATGTCTGGTGTGACTAGGAAAACAACAGACACACCTTTGTGATAGCAGGGGTCAAAATGATGAGCATGCTTTGAGTTTCATAGTCTGCAGACTCTGAAACTTTCTTTCTGCAAACACTGTACCATTTGTTTTCTTTGACGCAGTCTGAAAACAAAGTCAAACATCTTTTTCTTTTAAACATCCTTTAAAAGAAAAGAATTCCTGTTACATCAAATGAAAGTTCCTACACAGAAACCTATTCCTAGGAGGAAATTTTAGACTTCACATCATCTTAAGAAGCTAAGATTTCATGTGATTAGCTCAATGTATGGGTGCGGAGGAGCCTGGATTCAATAGATTTTCATTCATCTTATTGTTTTAAGCAATATTTTAGAACTCATAAACCAATATTCAACATTAGATGTATTGGTGTGCATGCATGTGTGCATGTGTGTATGTATATATGTATGTGCATGCAGGTACATGAGTGTATGTGTGTGTTTGAATGCATTGTATTTGGTGTGTGTATATGTGTATGTGTGTGAATGCAACATATTTGGTGTGTGTTCATGTGTGTATGCATGTGTATATACATGAGTGTGTATGCATGTGTGTATGCCTCCACATTAGTGTGTGTTGTATGTATGCATGTTTATGTACATATGTGTGTGCATGTGTGTATATGCATGTACCTGTGTGCACATGCATGTATGTGTGTGTATACGCACATGCTTACAATCAATTTTGTTGTATTTATCTCAATTCTACACCTACCTAAAAAAATTCAAGAATCTGTCAAAGTCTCAGAAAGAACTATAATGTAATCAGTGATCAAAGTGATCAAAACGTCCAACTCATCTACTGATTTACTGATTTAAGAGAGCCAAAGAAAATCCTTTCCAGAGGCCACAGGACATGAAACTACACAGGTAAGTGGATATTTGTATTGAGTCAAATTATTTGGTTAGAAAGACCCTGTAGTTTCAGTCTGAATACAGATGAATCGATAATCAGTCAATTTCTTCATATCCAACTAAAAAGCGTATCAACACATTGTAGCAGATACCAACTCTACTCTTTAAACCTCATTTATTTAAAAAATATTTATGTTTAATAATAACTTTCAATTCTTCTTAAATATTTTTTACCTGTACACAGTGACTTTTAAAATCTTCCCCACTCCAACCGCTTCCTCCTTCCAGGACTCTTTCAGTCTTTGCTTTCAACTTAGTATAATAGACACTAGGAAAACTGTTCATGTCCTACCTAAGTCTGAACTCTAGTCTTAAAGAGCCAATGTACTTGAGTTCCCATCTGCATAGGTCAAGGAAGGCACATCTTCAGCATGGCCATGTCTGCCTGTTATTATGTGTTTCTGATTACTTTTCTGTGGCCAAGAAGAGTAGAATGCAAAAATCTCCTCTGCCAAACTTAGAAGAAGAAACAAGATTTTGCCAGTGTCTCAGCTAACCACTGATAAATCTGATTAATCAGAACTGATTTATATCTCAAGATGATGGCCTTTGACCAGGCCACTTGCACAGATAGAGTAAGTTGATTCAATACACAGCAGTGATCGATTTTGGATTGATAGATATACACACGGCCAGCTAGTAAGACAACACATCATCCTGGCTAATGACATGTGGAGTTGGTTCTGTGTCTAGAATAAAGCCAGATTGTGATTTGATGCCTTGGTCTCCATACTCGTTTCCTTGTTTCTTCTTCTACTTCAGAGTCCTCCCTCCCCAACTTTCTCTTTGACTCCTTCTTCTGTGAATGTTAAGGTGTGTGTGTATGAGTGTGTGTGTGTGTGTGTGTGTGTGTGTGTGTGTGTGTGTGTATTAATACTGCCTCAGTGGAGTAGTTACCTTTTACATAGCCCCAGATTTCCTCTAATTTTAGTGGTGACAATAATGTTTACTAAATGATCATTTCAATCCAAGAAAAAAAAATTATTGTAAATGTATTTCATCTGAATAAAAAATTAAAAGTCTTTTAAGATATTTTTATTTGTAATCTTCAAGGGTGGCTTTTATTATGTATCAGACAAGAAATCTTTTGAAAATCAGCTTTGAGGGATCTTGCATTTAACCATCTTGAGTAGCATTGGATATGGTTGCCTGCTTGTCTTTCCTAGGCACAGAGGGAGCTCACTGAGAAGTGACTCATGAGTAAATGAAAAGTGTATTTAAATTTTGGTGTACCCCAGTTCCATGTTCAGGAAGCAAGCATAGCCATTTGCTCCTGCTCATGAGGAGAATAATGATCAGGCCATTTTGGCTGAGGAGGGATTCACATTCAATAGTGTCCATAGAAAAATAGAATATTTTTTATATACCTGTGGAATTCTAAAGAGAGAGTAAAGATAGAAGCAAATGAGGACACATTTTCCCTCCTCTCATGAAGAATACTGTATTGGATATTCAGAGGTAGAGATGGACAGACACACACACACACAGAAAAGAAAGACAGATGGAAAACCAGTTCAAATCACTATGCTTTGCTATAAGCTCTCTCCAGGAGTA
Source organism: Mastomys natalensis (assembly GCA_021653895.1). Lineage (NCBI taxonomy): Eukaryota > Metazoa > Chordata > Mammalia > Rodentia > Muridae > Mastomys > Mastomys natalensis. The sequence continues at coordinate 225,644 of JAJTUV010000084.1, forward strand.
TTAAGTAGCAAACTGTTTATCTGCTGTGAAACACACCACAGGCCACTCATTATATAAAATATTTTCCTTTGAAAAAAACTGCTTTTTTAAACAGAAAATATCACTGGATATAAATTCACATTAGTTATTTGGTAATTAAGTATAAATCTTTAAAATGTACTAGCTATTTAAAATGTTGCTGCATATAATATTTATATAACATTCCATGTAAACACGCATATTATATACCATATAAATATATATTGAATTATTCATTTTTATTATAAGTCTAATGAATGCATTTGCCTTAATAAAACTTGGCACTTAAACATGTCAGTATAGAGTGAGTCCCATTCCATCCTGGATATCTTGTTTCTTCTCAGAGACAGTCATGAGGAAAAGTTTTAGGCTTACCTTTACAGACAGATATATGAGATATATACATAATCATCCTAGTGAGGGAAATCTCAGTCCACTATGTGAGAAATAGTTTACTTTCTTTCCCTGCAACCAATTAAATTTCAACCTCTACCTTCTAGCCAGGTATGAATTTCAAATTAAGTTATTGACAGCTGCACAGACCTGCTTTTCACTCCCACCTGGCACTTTCCTTCCCAAGGGCAAAGCAATCTGCAGACTAGCGCCCAGAAGCAGTCTATAACATAAGCATCAACTGTCCATTGATACATCCTCATTTTTCTCTCAGATGCTACCTCTTCAACTTCTATGCCATGCTTGGGAACATGAGGATATTTGAAACAGCTAACAACCTCTTTCTGATAGTTTTTGGATTCCCCAGCTTGCTATATAGGATTGCAGTAGGGGGTTCTTAAGTCTAACAGTACCAGTAAACCTTCCCCTCCTCCCTAGGATCCTCTTTTACAAATGTGAGTACATTTTATGAATCATATTTAGAGCTGCTGAGAAATCTTTGCAATACATGATAGCATTGCTGTATTTAATATGCAAGGAGGTCTCAAAACCAGTATGAAACTAATTCTCATAAATCCATGTTAAATACATTAGACATTGATATAAAATTTCAAAACATAGATAAAATGACTGAAACATACAATGCTAACTAACTTTATTAAAATGGTAACTATATGCTTTTCCCTCTTTTAATTTTGCAAAGATTAATATAATCACGTTAACAGTTGTAATAAGATTTAGGACAGCCAGTGAGTGCTGTGGTTGAGAATATGATTTCATATCATTTCTATGCAGAGTTACTGAGGAATTCATGTTTGCAATTTGTCATGAGGAACAATCATAGTTAACCATAAAGATTTGTTGAAAAAGTCGGTATTTTATAGAAAGATAACTAAAAATAAATGATTTCCTAAGTTGTAATAGTTTCTATTGCCTTGTAATAAATTAAACTGTTTTAAAATATTTATATAAGTTGGTCAAGATGTATGATTTTTGAGAGGGTTTTTTTTTTTTTTTACCAGTTTTATAAGCTACTTATTTTGGCTGAGACTAAGCATAGATGAATAAAGAATAGGATGCTAATAACATTCCCAGCATTTGTATAGTTTGAATTTTCTCTATTCATCAAAGTCTTTTTAAAAATTATATATTTTATTTGAAGACCTGCTATATCTATACCACACTGTACACATTCACAAAGGACCCTACTTCCTTATATGGTTTACGTGTGCATGAGAGATACATGCCTACCCATGGTTTTATCTGCTTTATCCACAATAGCTAGGACAAGGAAATAGCCAAGATTTCTATCAGATGGAAAACTATGATACCTCTACATAATGAGATTTCATTCTGCTGTGAAGCTGAATGTGAAATTATTAAACGTGTAGGTAAATGAGATAGAAGCAGAAAACACACGGAATGTGGTAACCTAAATGAAGAAAGAACAAGCGTTGTTATGTTCCCACCCACATTGGATCCTGGCATCCAGTCTTTGGTATAAGTGCTTAGCTCGAGAAAACTAGAAAGCAGCTGTCGGTGTGAGTGGGAAGAAAGTTAGAAGGAGTGGAGACAGCAGAACACAGTTGATTTGAACAGAAATAATGAGAAAGAGAAAACTAACATTTAGGATGCAGTGAAGAGCTACGTGGAAACGTATTTTAAAAGCACACACACACACACACACACACACACCACTCACAAATATGCACAGACACATGAGTTGAATTGGGGTTAATAAAAACTTTCCAAGGACAAAAATGTTCATATTTTCCTCCTTAAAATACAATAAGCCTGGGCATGTGAATAGATAGATATAGGTTTCAAGTGACCCTCATATTTGTTTAAACAAAATAAGCACAGGAGTTTAAAGCTGTGATTGTCCATCCTCGACACCCCATTCCCCCATCCTTCCACCCCATTCCGGTCTCTAGGAACAAGGTCTCCATAGCACAGCAACATAAGCATCTTAAATCTGTGTTAAACCACGATGAACAGCTGAAATAAACCGGGAGGGGGCGTGTCTATGAAAGCCTGAGCACTACATACTCCTGGGGAGTCGGTGGGAGAAGGGAACTGGCTCAAGCAGAGAAGCTGAGATGATGAGCCAGTTAGCCTCACAGAAGGCAAGGAAGCCCTAACCTCAGAAGCAGAAAGGGAGAAAGATTGGAGGGAGGCATTGAGCTGGAACAGGAAGGACGCATGCTCAGTGAAGGGCTCTGCCTGCCTCTCCACCTTAGGTCTTTCTCCACTAACACCCTTAGCAGTTGCACATAGCCTTACAGCCTTCCTCTCTTACAACAACAAAAAGACCCTAGAGAAGAGGTTCCATCATTTGATAGAGTTCTGCCGTAAAGCAATATGACCCACATAGAAAGAAAACGAGCTGTACACTGTAAAACACTTGAGTGAGCTCTCCTTCCATAAAAATCATAATAAACAAGAATTATGATTTTGGAGACTGTCAAGGAAAGAGAGTAGAGAGAGTCGATCAGGCATTCCAAAGCTGTTCTTCAAAAAATATCGTCCATTACTCCTACAGAAGTTTTAGAGCAGACACCCAAGAATCTGTATTTCCTTATGAATTTGTCCACAAACTTTTAAGAGTTTGGTTGTTTAATTGAAATACAACATCTCTTTCTTCGATAGCATATTTGGTACATTCCATGCGACATTGAGGTCTTTTCTCAATTATTAGCAATTTGTCTTTTTAAAGAGTGTTCTTCTTCTTTGAATTATTGTGGGAGCCATGGAGATGGCTTCTACGTTATTAGCATGTACCAAGCTCAACAAGCTCACTGTTTCCCTGTGAGTATTTTATAACACTTTTATCACCGTATGAGAAATCCTTGCTGGGATTTTAATGGAAATTATATTAAACCTATGCATCAGTTTGGGGGCAATTGCCATCTCTACTGCTGACCCTCCTGATGCACGAGCAAACATTCTTTCTCTACCTTCATTTCTTTGGGTAGATTTAATTTTATTCAATATGCAATATCTATATACATTCTATTAAATGTATAACAGAGGTGTCTTTCTCTGGAGTCACTGTGAATCTTGTGTTTCATCTCCAGGACTTTCTATTAGTGATTAGCACTTAGAATTAAGGCTGGTATTTGTGTACTAATCTTGTAGATTTCCAGGTCACCAAGTTCACTTACTAGCTATTTATTGGGTTGAGATAATTCTTCTCTAGTCTCTCTGAGCCTTTTTTAAAAATTATGAATAGATATCAATTTGGCACAAATTCTGTTTTTTCCTTAACCTATTGATATGACAGAGTACATGAACCAATTTTCAAATGGTCAAAGAATTTAAAAAAAAAAATGATGAATCCTTGCAGGTTTAAAATAAGGTACATTTGGAGATGAATATACTTTATGCATATTCATTGTTGAAATGGCTCATATTTTCTTGGGTATAAGTGTTTTCCTATTATACTTTCTTCATCTTCGTTTGTTATCAGTCTCATAAGGCCCTTTATAAAATAAATTGTGAGTCTCTCATTATCTTACTCTCTGGTATACTCTCTCATCTTCTCTCTCTCTCTCTCTCTCTCTCTCTCTCTCTCTCTCTCTCTGCATTGTCTTCCTGTCCCGTCTGACTGACTGTCTGTTGTCGGTCTATCTGTCTGTCTGTTTTTTCTCTCTCCCTGGAAGAGGTGGAATGTACCTAGAGATAATTAGCCAGGTCTAATACTCTAAGCTTGGGATTTCTTTTTAGATTTCTTTAAATTATGAACTACGTTGATTTAATAGAGAACAATTACTCAGATGATTTATTTTGTCTATTTTATCTAGATTGAGTTTGGGGTTTTGTCATTCTAAACAGTTGATCCATTGTTATTAAACTGTCAAATTTAGTATCAAGCTATTCCGATATCCTCTTATGAAACATTTTAATATCTGCAGGAAGTTTAATGTTGTATCATAATTTATTCCTTATATGATTTATAGCTTCTGCTTTATCTTTTTCAGGTTTCCTAGAGGTTGACTAATATTGTCTACTTATGAGAGTAATTAGCTTCTCACATGGATGTTATTTATTGTTTCATTTTCAGCTATTGGCTGCTCCTCTCTATTTCTCGTCGTGATCACTTTCCATTTGTCCTTTTCAAAATAATTTTTATGATACAGGAAACTATATATTTATTTTAGGCTCTTTTCTCATTTCTAACATAAACATTTATTATGGTGAGTCCCACAGGACAGTTGTGGCAGCAGGTTGCAGATGCTTGGTTTCATTTTGCACACATCCACTGGATGTGTAATTCCTTAAAGACTAGTCTTTTCTTCTTCTTTGTGAACTATCTAGATGTAAGATATTTAATTTATATCTACAGGGATATTTTATGCTTAGCAATTTCGTTTACTGTGCTACGTGCCTGGCAGAAACAAATTATAAAAAGAAGGGTCATTTGGCCTCATAATTCGAGGATCCATGTCAGAAAGACAAAGTGGTTTGAGCGAGTCTCAATGCTGGCAGCAGGTCTGTGGGAGCATTTGCTTACATTGCTCAGAGCAGAGAAACAGAGAGGGATGAGAAGTGATGCTTCTCTCTCCTCTCTTCTCTTTTTATTAGTCTGGGATCCCGGTCCATAGAATGGTCCTGTACACCGTCAAGGAGGGCCCTCATTTCATCCTCTCTGGAAACAGCTTCAAAAACATACCCTGAAGTTTGTCTCCCAGGAGATTCCAAACTAGGCAATTTGACAGTGAGATTATCTATCACAGGTACATCGTAATCACAGCATGTGACTATGAGATACTTACTGATTTAAATTTTTAATATTTTCTTTCAGTTCAAGCTGTGGTCTACTAGAGTGCTGGAAGAAAATGGACATTTGGTGTTGGTTAAATCAGTGCTCTCTTTGTGTCTTTGGATTTGGGGATATGTTTTCCACGTTTGCTTACTCTTGCTAATTTTATGTCTGTTAGTTTTATTGATTGCTAAATGGTGTGTTAAAACACCCTGATCTATTTGTTGTTTTTTCTGTTTCTTTTTTCAGCTTTATATTTTTCCTTCATTTCAGGTTCTGTTATCCCGCTGTGTCATGTGAGAAGTGCTTTATATCACTGTTTAAGGGCCTTATTGATATATTCAGGTCTGGGTTTGCTGAGTTTCTATTTGATTTGCATTAGTCTTTTTGAGTACACATTCTTCTGATTCCCCTTTCTTGTTTTCTTGGAAGTTATTTGAATATTTAGGGCGGGGGATTCCATCCTGATTTGTATTTGGTTTGAGTACATGTCTTCCTTAGTATACAGAATTTTATCTTTATATAATCTTCACAGTTGTTATTTTGAATTCCTGTCATTGGAGATATTAAGGCAGAAAGAGAGGAAAAGTTAGAGACAGGAAACGATGACAGAGATTAAAAGACACAGATAACCCAGCATCTTACCCAGCACAGGAAACACAGAACTCTCAATTCTTGTATCATTTAACCTTTGCCACTTTTGATGCCGGGTTACAGTTTCCCCTCCGCCAGCATGGCTTCCAGATCTTCCCCGTCTCTCCAACTACTCAATCCACACTCTTTCTTTCTAACTCTCATTAGAAAATAATCTAAATACTACTAATACTACTAATAATAATAATAATAACAGTACAAAGTAAAAACAGAGCAGAACAGGACAAAGAAAACAAACAGGAGAAAAACCCAAATAAAATACTAACCCCATAAACAGACAAGGGAATATATTCAAATTCAGTGTCTTGAATCTATTGGTCTGTGCTTTGTACCAACCTTGGGATATTCTTAACATTTCCTTCATTCCTTTATTTCCTTTTAACTTCAATTTTTATTTTTTTATATTTTAAATTTATTTGTTTTTATTAAAATGTTTCATATGATATATTTTGATCATATGCTTTCCCCTCTCCAAACTCCTCCGAGAGCCTCTCCATAGTATTTATTGAGATCTTATTTCAGCAACACCCTCTCTCCTGCCACTGTTGGACCACAGGAATACACACAGTAGTTCCTTTATTACTGTTTCAAAGTACTTGAGGCTCTCTTTAAAAAATTCCAGCCTATTTTTGAGCTGTTGTTCAGACACTTAAAATTCAATTAATCCGTTGTCAAGATTGCTAATATGAAACTTGCAGAAATGTCGCACAGTTAAATAAACAAATAAAACCACAAAAGATTTATCTGTGGGTAAAACTGACTGCTATAATTAACAAATTGCTTTCACTTAAATTTTGTGATGGTCTATGGATTATGAAATACAGAATTGCTTTGCTACGGTGTTACAGAAAAATAGAATTAGAATTTCTTCATCTGGCTGCTGATAACCCATCTCCTTCTAATGCATAGAGCATGTCCACTTCTTCATTTTATCCTTTCATTTCTATAGACAACACACAAGCTCAAATTCAGTGTAAAATGAGCCAGTAAGGGAGAAATTACATTTTCATTTTTTAGAGCACCTATTCACACCCCAAATGACTCATGCTCATTTGCTTTCTTGGTCTTGAAAACATGCACAATCTTATTGACAGAGTCTGTTTGAGGTGATGCTGTGGCCGTGTGAACCCATCTACACAGAATCACACAGTTGTTCTTAGTGTCCTGTGCCTTGGTGGGGACAGCTAATGAATACTTTTTTGGCACATACTAAGAAGCCTGAGAAAAGCACCATTATAATTTATTTCTATCTAAATTACTCCAATTTAGGAAAGGATGCTGAATTGCACCAATTTTCCATAAAGTCGCTCATTTCGATGAATACCAGTTTGTCTCCTGATGCACGATATTAGAGAAACAGAAAATAAACACGTGTACACACATTCAAATGTCTCCAACCTTTTATTTTGAATCAAACAATTGCTTTTTGTTCTTTTCATTGATTCAGTGGGTAATTAACACTATGCCATACTGTGAATGCCACTCACATAATATGAACATTCAACAATATTAATATTCCCTTTCTTAGAAATAAAAATGAACCAAAGAGGCCTTTAACAGCTGTTTGAAGCATATTTTGTAATCAGATTGGGCATTTGTGCCTGTAAACAATGAAACAGTGAATTATTCTTTAAGACTGCAACCCTGTCTCTTTTTTACAACCTGACCATTTATATTGAAAGAAAGCAGGCTACATTATGAATGGATTTCCTGATAAATTCATCACAATATAAGCCTCTTCTAAATATCTTTTTTCTTCAGCCTCTTCCCTATAATTATTGAGTATTTGAATCCTGGAATTTAAAGAAATTGCAAATAACATTGATAGATGTCCTTTAATAGGACCTTACAAATACAGTAGCTTCTTAATCTTATCTTTTGCCAATAACAAATATGCAAATGATAACATTACATATGATTTATTGTGAGCAGGAATAAGCGTGGACTTTTACCATTACCTAGGCATCAAAATTTGTTCAAAGGACATCTACTGAGGAAGGGCACTGTTGGAGATTGGTCTAGTGATACTATAGATTCAAATGTTAAATACTTGTCCCCAAGATCTAGTTGCAATCCAGGTGATCACTTTCTCATATACACCAAAAGATGTTATGTAAACTTTGCTCATTTTTATTTTCTGACTGGTTAAATTAAAATGGCTAACATCCAATTACGGGGACAACAGAGGTAGGAGGGACATCAATTCCTGAGTTGAGGGTTCACACGTAGGGACCATGAGAAGATAGAGTAAGAAGACAGAGAAAGGAGGAGGTCTCCATTAGATGGGATGGAGCAGACTAGGAGCATGTGGCTGAGAGATGTGCAACCTGAGGACAGACTGATGGAGAAGATATAATCCAGGGGAGACACAAACAGCAAGTAACTTGAGGAGCACAGCTGGGAACTAGCCAGCATAACATAGAAAAATAGTTTAGGGGCAATCACCAAGGAATTGTGCTAAAGCTGATTAAATAAACAATAGGACTCTGACTCAATTATTGGGGGATCGGCCAGATCGTAATAAAAACTAATAGATTTATTAAATATCCCACATCAACAGAGCACGACACAGAAAAGAAATTGAGAGGAATGCTGCAAACAAATCTACAAGCAATATTTGTCCTATCTGGAAATGTACGGCATGTAATTAACCATGTGTGACAAATTACTTTTAAGATTTTACAAAAGGTACAGAGGGTGTGAAGGTGTCTCAGTAAGTAGAACACTTGCTTTACAAACATGAGGACCTGAGTTTGAGTCCTCAGTCCTATGTAAAATTTTGACAGGTGTAGCTTAGCCCCCCGTAACCCTAACCCTCAGCAGTGAAGACAGAAAGATCTTCAGGACATGCTGGCCAGCCAGTCAAGCATAAATAGCGAGCACCAGGTTCAGTGAGAAATTGTCTCGAAAACTAAGGTGGAGAATTACTGTAATAAGACACTTGGTGTTGATCTCTGGCATCTGTGTACACATCTTCTCTCTAGGTGGGTTTTTACATAGAGCACACAATGCATGCACACTGATACACATAAAATTAAACCCTAGACTTTAAGTGATTATACAGATATTGGAAAACGTGAGTGGAGAATGAGGTATAATTATGAACAGTGTCTAAATCTAGGAGACAGCCCCAGTACTTCTAATGTGATCTGGGATACAAAGAAAATAGATCCAACATTTCCTAAGTACCAGATCATCACAGTGGCCGTTAAAATATTATTGCAAAGGACCTAGGGAACCTAATGCATGCAAGAATAACTGTAAGCCGAGTGTATGCAATTAATTTAGAACCTCAATGCAAAGGCAGCTGCTTGTTGAGAATATTAAATGTTGTTGATAAGATAGATGAGAGGATTCGACTGTCCTGAGTCTTAGAAAGATGCCACCACGGGTGAGTCCTCTTTACACACAGCTTTATTCTTCCTTTATGGTGTGGGCTTATCATAGATACCTAGACACACACACACACACACACACACACACACACACGAGTGTGAGCGTGCACACACAAACACACATACACATGCACTCTCACATATACTCAGAGAGAGGGGGGACAGGAGGGGAGAGTGAAAGAATGAGTCTCAAATCCAGATTTGCTTCAGAAGTATTTATAATTTACTTTATACAACTTTACTTATATAATCATCGAACTATCTCTGACTTGTACTGTAGCAAACCTCACTCTTCTTTCCCTCCAGTTAGTCTTCCTCATGGGTCATTAATTCTGAATCTCTTCTGTCTCTGGACTTTAGATCAATCTATTCATTTCTAAGACTGGAGAGAGGTAGTTAGCAACACCAGGAAAGAGAGTTTAAGCCGTCAGAGATACTTGCACTGACTTGACCATAAAATTTTGAAATTTTTTTTTAAAATAAACTGAAGGAAATTTCAACCAAATATTGTCTGCAGTGAAGCCACCATGATGGCTTTTCTCACGTAATTTTCCTATAGCAGTGCATGCTAGAGCTGGGCCACATACCATTCAGAAGGAGCTGCACTATGCTGAGGTAACTTTAAAAAACAAATCTCTGTGAGTAAAAAGAACAAAAAATAGTATTTCCCCTCATCCTATCTGTACCCACTGATCTATTAAGTTGCTTCTAACTTTTCTCTCCATCACTGTCACTTAGGAGTATGGGATGACAGAACCTCCACATTTGTGGGTCACTGTGGCACAGAAAAAGCAACATGGCCAAGCGACATACTAGATCTCCACAGATTCTGGCTAGATGGGGAAACTTTATGCTATCCATTTTCTTCCTAATGTAGCATTGGCCAATGAAAATCATGTGATTTAAAGGACCTACAATCCCACCAGGAAAATCAGGACACTGCTCAGGTCTCCAAAGACTGCCACACCATAGCCTTCTGGCAGTAATAAAGACTATTGAGTATGGTTGCCAGTGAGTTATAATCCTGGTATTTGGGGAACAGAGTCAGGAGGATTACCTTAGGTCTGAGGTCATCAAGGGTTATATAATAAGTCCCAAGAAGAACAAATCTATATTGAGACCTTGTACAAAACAATAACACCTAGGAAAAAACTTACTAACCCTAAAATTAAAAAACATGAGCCAAATTTACATCACAAATTATCCCTATGAGTGTTTGTCTGAGTGAGAGATCATCAGGACTTCCTATCAAATTATCACCAGAAATACTTTTCATAGAAGCAATGGGTCTCATCAGTAAGTTGTATCTAAACTGTGTCTCCAGGAGAAAGTTACCCTCATTCAATTTACCCTCGTTAAATGTTCTCTTTGAAGTCCACTTGGTTCTTAATGACTCAGGGCTGAATGGTCACAAACATAGCTGGCTGGGTCCTCCTAACTGGTTTCTGCCTAGAACCTACCTTTGTGGTTCACTTATCCACATTCGTTGCTCGGCTCCTGCTGATGCTGAACGTCCTGGGCAATTGAAGAGCTGTTGTTCTGAGTTGGTTTGCCTTGATTGCATTGAAATCTATTTCCCTGTGTAAAATCCTGCTGGCTGCTGCTGCCCTCAACCTGATTCATGACGGAGTCTTTATAGGCCGCAATTTGTAAATTGCAGTGGGTCATGGTCTCCACTCCCTCCTAACTGAAATGCATTCTTGTCAAGGTGAATAGAAGACTAAGGGAAAAAATGAGAAATCCCCTTGTAAAAAAAGGTCTGTGCTTCCTAACTCTCATATTCTAATGCTTTCCTTTCCATGGCCCTAGTAAACCAGAGTGTTGTTGGGTTTATTTTTTTTTTCAATTTATGTTTGTTTGCCTGCTTATTTACAAGCTAGCTATTGATTGAGTGAGTAAGATGCTTTCATAAACACATTATGTGTTGTCAATAATCCCATGAAAATATTATAGTTTACTAATGACCAAAAAATGTATTACCTACTAATTCTTTTTGTTTGTTATTGTCATATTTCATTCTGTGTCTTGGATTTACCTTGTTCTTCACATACACACAGTAGTTTCACAGATACTTTTTGTAAGGGTGGGTAGTTACATTGGCAGTATCTTCACTTAACTACTAATCTTCTGTGGTTGTTTAAATACGTGTATTTGCATGTGTGAGTATACATGTGTATAAGTGTGTGTATATGCTATAGTTGAGCTGTGAGTGTGTGTGTGGGGGGTATGGATGTGTTTCATCTTACAGCTGTAGTTCATCATTCATGAATTCAGGGCAGGAATTCAAGTCAGGAACCTGGAGGCAGGAACTAAAACAGAAGCATGAGGAATGCTGCTTTATGGCTTGCTCCTCATGCCTTGCTTAGTTTGCTTTTTATACAACCCAGGACCAGGGATAGAACTACCCACACTTGGCTGAGTCCTCCCACATTAATCATTAACCAAAAATTTGTCCGGCAGGCTTGGCTACAACAGGCCCACCTGTTGGAGACATTTTCCCAATTGAAGTTCCTCCTTCCAAATGACTATAGCTGGCAGCTAAAAAAGAAAAAACTATTAAGCAGGACAATGTGCACCTGTGTATGTATGTATGTGTAAGTGTGTATATGTGCATATTTGGGTGTGAGTGAGTGCATGCATGTGTGTATAAGAGAGTATGTATGCATGCATATATGTATGTGTATGCCTATGTGTGTATATGGATGTGCATGCTTATATATGTGTGTGTATGAGTGTGTGTATATGTATTATGTATGTATGTGCATGTTTATATTATGTGTGTGTGTGAGGGGGTGTAGACATAGGTATAAGAATGTGTTTGTATATGTGTGTATGTGTGTGTGTGCATGTTGTGTGTGTTTGCTGGTTGGTTTTATGTCAACCTGACACAAGTTATAGTCATTAGAGAGAAAGAAAGCTCACTGAGAAAATTCCTCCATAAGATCAGGCTATAAGCAAGCATATATGGTGTTTTATTAATTAGTGTTTAATGTGGAAGTTCCCACTCCACTGTGAACTGTGGGTGGGACCATCTCTGGGCTGGTGGTCCTGAGTTCTGTAATAAAGAAGGCCAAGCAAGTCACAAGTAAAGAGCAGGTAAGCAACACCCTCCGTGGCCTCTGTATCTGCTCCTGCCTCCAAGTTCATGTCCTGCTTGAGTTCCTGCCCTCACTACTTTTAATGATGAATTGTTATATTAAACTATGAGATAAACTCTTCTTCCACATCTTGCTTTGGGCCATGATGTTTCATCAGAGCAGTAGTAACCCTAACTAGATCAACTGTGTATGAATGTAAGTATGTGTATATGTATGTGCATGGAGGTGTGTATAAGTGTGTTTTCGTGTGTGCATGCATGTGTGTGTGTGTGTGTGTGTTTCAGTTAATGCTCTTTGAAACTGACAATAGGCTTTAAAACTGAAAAACTAAATCTGGTTCATCATTTTTGCCTATGAAGACACTTAGGTCTCAGAATATTGAAAAATTTGCAATAGACAAAATGAAGGAAAATGCTAATGAGAATGGTAATAGCTGTCATGCTTTGGTTGATGCCTGAAATATGATGACCAGTCTATTTTAAAGAGATATAAAATAACTATAAAAACAGATTTGCTGAACAGTTTCAATTTTACACAAACAATACAATTGCTGACAGTGTTAAGAAAGATTTTGAAGATACTGGAAGCCTTGGCAATAGGATTCTGTAGTTAATTATGAATGTGTTCCCCACTTGGGAAAACAGCACTCAGACTGCATTTGCCACTGACTGGTGTAACTCAGAGCACAGGCAAATGGAAAGAGATAGACCATTTCACTTTGATCATGGCTGTGCCAACTATGAAACAGTTTGATAATGATGTCATACAATTATGAAATGCATTGATGAGCTATATACATTCCATTTTCTTAGGAACAAAGTAGGTGGTTTGGTTTAGCAAAACTGAAGGTTGTTTTGTCTTATGGTATGTTTATACCAGGAGATAATAAATTAAATGTGTTGGCTGAACCGGTTGAATGAGAAAGGAGAAACAGAAGCAGTTGGTGTCTAGGCATTCCCTATAAGCCTTGAGGACTTGCAAATAAGGAGATCACTCAAGAATGACTGTGAGTGTCTCTAAGAGCAGTTTACAACAGAAGATTCCTCTGCAGCTTGTCCTTAGACAGTGTACGGTTAAGGCTGTATTTCAAATGAAAAGAACATTGTGATTTGTAGCAGAAGAGCGCCAAGGCGAGCCTTTTAGGAGAGCCATGAAGCATGGCTACATTTTCTTCTGGTTTATGAGTAATAAGGACACTGAACATTATTTGAGAGGAAACAAAAGGAATTTATAAAGCATCTGTTATGAAACTGCCCCAGAAATGGAGGCAGGGAAAAGATAATGAATATACTTGACAATCAAGGACATGCAAGTTAACAAAAAAAAAAAAAAAAAAAAAAGGGACTCAGCCAAATACCATGTGATCTATTATGAGCAATTTTAGAAAAATATTATTCCCAGATACAAAATTAATTCTGAGTGCAGCATGCAATTTCAAACACTATTTGTAAATAAGTGTTTCAAATCTCTGGGTCTCACAGTCTTTATCTTCCTCCAAGGAGACAAGTGTTAGGGTTTAGACTGAGAAGACAAATCAGGAAGCCCTCAATGCTGGATTTGCCTCTGACTGACTTTGTGATTTGAAGTTAGAGGTATAACATCTCTTGGCACTATAATTCAATCTGTTTGATGAAAATGTGGTAAAAATACATCTCGACTCTAAAAGATGTTATGCAATGAGGGAAAAGCATCTACACAGTAGCAAGAGGTGACAAGAAATAGAAAACTAGAAAGCAAGGTCATGGCTGAGGTCAACTTTCCTTACTTACTTTCTCAGATTGCCTGCTTAAAAAAGAAGGGAACTTGATTACTCCTCTTCCAGATCAGATGTCAGTTCTCAGATGCACCTGGCAGTCACCACAAAGACGAGACCTCAACCCATTAGCATTACCTTAGCTCCTCCATCCTTTGGTTGCTTCTTTGAAATAAGTAGACTTGTGTTATCTTAATGTAGGCATGACATACCTCCCCACTAAGTGTTAGAGACCATAATCACACCTGTGTCTGCCTATGGAGATGGTTTTGTCGCTGTCCCAACTTTATCATTTATTTCTTAGTCTCTGTGGGGTACATTGTATCTATATAGGCTACCCAGCACAAGAAAATTTAAGTCATTTTAAAAATAAGAATTGTTTAAAATGTTAGTGTAAGGCTAGACATGGTGGCAAACTCCTATAATTTCAGCACTTGACATGCGGAAGGAAAAGTATCTGGAGTCATGACTAGTCTTAGCTACACAGTAAGTTCAAGGACCTACTGGGATACATAAGACCTTGTTACAAAAAAACCCAATTAATTAATTCATTCATAAATAAAAGAATCTTTGCCTGAGTAGAAAATTAAGAATGGAAAGGAGTAGGCAAGAAACTGGAAGAAGAAGGAATAGCAGCATTTTATGATGGAGTAGAAAGGTTCAAAGTCAGGATGAGCAAGCTCTACTAAATTTGACTACAGGCTATGAAATTCCCACAAGTCTACCAATCAACTCCTCTGGGGAACTAAGGTTATAAATGCTGATGCATCCCATGCATCAGGTCTTCCACAACTCACAGTCTGAAGCTATTTTCAAAGAATGGCATATCATCTCTGAATTAGAATTTACAATTACATCATTAATTTATTGAAAGAATACCCTTTCTTTTATTTTTGAGATCATAATATAATGGCCTCATCCCCTCCCCTCACCTTTCCTTCTTCCAAGCCCTTCCTTATTCTCCTCCCAATCTCCTTCAAATTCATGGTCTCTTTTTATATCTGTGGTTGTAATGCCTATATGTAGATGCCTATATATTCCTAAATACAATTTGCTCAGGCTGTATAATGTTACATTTTATGAATGTTTTCAAGGCTGGTCATTTGGTACTGGATAGCCAATTGGTATGCTGTAAGGCAATAATCATATAGACAGCTAGAACTGAGGAATGCTGCATACCAGAGCCTATTGTGACATATGAAACAACACTTCATAAATATGCCCGGAAATGATAGTCATGGCATGACATATTATAATAGAAACTAAAATGCCTCTGAATTCCAGAAATATTTTAATGCTTATAATCAAGGTATTTTCAAAACAGATTCTTAATCCAAATACGTTTCCATTTCTGTGAAAAAGAAAAACCTTTAGAAAATCAATATATGAGGAGAAAGCTTTATTTTGGTTCATGGTTTCAAAGATTTCAGCCCATGGTTGGCTGGCTCTGTGGATTCTGGGTCTGTGTCAAGGCAGAACGTCATAGAGGAAAGCAGATTCCACTGGAAACTACTTACCCAGTGGCAAAGAAAAGGAAGGTTTATCATTTTCCAGTAGTTCCAGTGACCAAAAACTGAGAGAAAGTGGTGGTAAAGGAGGAGGGGAAGAAAAATAAGAGAAGAAAGGAGAAGAAATAGAAGGCTGGGAATATATCTCTGACATGTAAGCTTGCAGTCATGATTACCAGAGTTTGGATCCCCAGAAACTCACTTAAAAGCCCAGTTGTTTTGGGAGCCTACCTGTAATTCTAGCTTCAGAAAACAGAGACAGGTAATCCTCAGAGAAAACTAGCTACCCAAAGGCAAACTCTGGTTTTGATTGCTAGACCCTGCCTCTGTGAATATGATATAAGAACAATTCAGGATGATTGCGAGGATCAGCATTTGGTTGGTATGCAAACACCTTCACATGTCAAAAATGTGTAGACACACATAAAACAGAAGAGATGAAAGAAGGAAAGGCAGAGTGAAAGGAAGGGTACGAGAAAGAAAGAGAAAAGCAGCACCAAGAGAGAAAGGGGTGGGTACAGGGAAGAAGGAATACAACTTGCTTTTCATTTTTTATGACTTTCAAAATGAAGCACCAGACCTCCATAGAGGGTATTAGCATACATTCTTTGGTGTTGTGTGTGTGTGTGTGTGTGTGTGTGTGTGTGTGTTAGAGAGAGAGAGACAGACAGACAGACACAGACAGACAGAGAGGCAGAGAAACAGGAAAGGGGGGAAAATTTTAAAAGACATTTTGAATAGTTACAATTCAGATCAAAATGAAGAGATAAAAGAAAATGGATTCATTCTCCAGAAATGGTAAGGGGAATTCCAGGAAAAATGGGGGCAAAAAATCTTACTATTCTACATTCTGAGATTGCCAACACCTTTCTCATTATTCACTTCTTAGAACTCCTACAGTCAGTATTATGCACTGAGAACACTGGGAAATTCGTCTGTGGTGAAGTTAGCTGACTCAAAGGAGAAAGGAGATTGTCCTGTGGAATTGCCCGATTATACAACACACCCTGAGGTGGAGGCCACGGTGGATATATTTTATCAGTTTCCAATGAACCCAGAAATGCTCCAATATGAAAGATAAGGAACAGGCAGACAATGCAGAAAGCCATTTTGTTTTAGTCTGTCTTGTTTTAGTCTGTTAGTCAAAGTAAAAGAAAAATAGTGAAAGTATAGTAAATGTACCTCCACAGATGAATTTCTATGAAGAGGGGATAAAAAGAAATCATATCTAGAAAAAAATTAACTATGCTAACCATGAACTCTATCTTAGAGATGAGTAAGGTGATATAATCATGAGAAAATAGCAGAAGAAAGAGAATATTCAAGAGCATTAGGACTTTAGTCACAGGCCACATAATGGCATTGTGGCCCACAATGAAACACATTCTGCAGTAGACCCATTAGATAGCATCATCAGGATGCCACAGCCACCTCAATTTGAGTAACTGTGTCCTATGATACTCACACAATGACAAAATCACCCTAGCAGCTAGTTTCTTAGAATATGTTCTCATTGTCCAACCACCTATGACTTCAGGTCAGAGAAATGTCAGGTCTCAAAGAATGGTTGCATAAGAAAGAATGGAATATCACAGGAAAGAAAACAAAACATAGAAAGACAGAAGACAAAGGAATGAAAGAGAGTAGAGAATTGAAGATGAGAGAAATTGGCTCAGAGTATTCCTAGTATTTCCAGATAGAAAACCAGAAAGAAGAGAAGTAAGAAACTACTTCCTATGGATTAAGGAGTCTGAATGCCACGAATTAAAAAAGAAGTCCAGAGCTCAACATGGCAAGACTTCTGCATGGTACCAAAGAGTACATACCACAAAGTTCCTCACATTTTTAGGAACATTGTATTAAGTCTATCAGAAGTTAGAATACCAGTCACGCTTACCACAGCAATACACAAATCTAAGAAACAGAGAACTGGTCTATGTTAACACTTCTTAGGACTTTTCCCCATCCAGCCCAGCTATCCATTGCTCCACAGCAAGCAACAAATCCCCAAGCACCATATCTTAAGTAGTTTTCACAGATGTGGAATTTGCACTAGAGTGACAAAGTAGTAAGCTTATGGATTTCATGGGTCAGAAGACCCACTTCTGAGACAGCCTACCTACAGGGTTTGGTGCAAATCCCCCTCCCTGTGAATGTGTTCACTGTGTGTGTTTCCTATCAGCATACTAGTTGGATTCTAGGAACAAGTGTATCAAGGAAAAACAACATTATATATTTACAACACACACACACATACACAACACACACACACACACTCACACACTATGGAACTCACATAGTATCAATTTTGCCATAGTCACAATTCTGTCTAGAATCAAAGGCAGTTGGTGGGAATGCTACCTCTCCATGATAAGAATATCAATGCACATTCTAAAAATGTATAAGGTAGAGATAGTGTCATGGTTACCTTTAAAGGCAGAAATAACATGCCAAACAATCTGTAGCCAAAGAAAACCATCTACTACTGCAAAAGTGTCATGATGACATCTTTCAGACATGTTCAATGGCACAGACTTTGGCTTACTCTCTTATGACATAATAGTAGTGTCTGTGTTCTTGAGCTTGTGATAATTATCCTATAAAAATAATGACTGGAAGTTTGGGACTTTGCTCAGCTGAAAAAGTGATACCCTAGCACACACAAAGCTCTGAGGTCAAGTCTCAGTGCCATATAAAAACAGGGCAAGATAACATATACTTGTAATTCCAACACATGTCACTGAGGAAGTAGAGGTGGGAGGAAATGAATATGCCCTAAGAGATGCAAATTGATTGGTGGTTTAGTCCCTGGGAGCTCTGAGGGTCTGGTTGGTTGATATTGTGGTTCTTCCTATGGGGTTGAAAAACCCCTTCAGTTCCTTCAGTCCTTCTCCACTCCGATGGGGACCCTGTGCTCAGTCCAATGGTTGGCTGTGAGATCTGCCTCTGAATTTGTCAGGATCTGGCAGAGCCTCTCAGGAGACAGCAAGCTCCTGTCAGCAAGTAAGGACTAAACCACCAATCAAAGAGTACACATGGAGGAACCCATGGCTCCAGCTGCATATGTAGCAGAAAATGGCTTTATCTGGCATCAGTGAGAGGGGAGGCTCTTGGTCCTGTGAAGACTTACTGGCCCAGTGTAAGGAAATACAAGGGCAGTGAGGCAGAAGTGAATAGGTAGGTTGGCGAGCACCCTCATAGAAGGGTATGGAGATTTGCAGAGGGGAAACCAGGAGGGAAGATAACATATAAAATGTAAATAAATAAAATAACCAATAAAAAAAGAGAGAGATGGAAATTGAGCAACATACAGATAGAGCAACCCAACAACCTGCCTGCAGCATGTCTGGAACCTCCAACCAAAGGTCCTGTAAAGACAAATGATTGATTTTGATGGTATGAAGAGAGAGCTCATCAGAAAGGGAGGAATCTGAGGCTCAAGTAGAAACAAACTCAGAGACAATGAAATTAGGAAGGAAGGAAGGATGAGAGAGTCCAATTCAAGGAAAAAGGAATGCTCACGCATGTGCGTGCGTGAATGCATGTGCGTGCGTGCGTGTGTGTGTGTGTGTGTGTGTGTGTGTGTGTGTGGACGTCGCGCGATGCGATAGCATGGATTCATTTACCATGGAGTGATGTATAAATGTGTACAGGATGGCCACCAGGGAATGTTCAAGGGAGACTAATTCATTGTCTTTATTATTAGAAATTAATAGCCAACTTCTAAAATTTAAAAATTTTGTTCTTAGAGATATGGATATATCATTGATGAAAGTTCTGGAAATGATTGCCTCTGGAAGATAGGATGAATGAAGAGATGTTGTGACAACTAAATACATTGCTGTTCTATGTTTGTGTCAGTAGTTGATCTTGAGAATAGGGACTAGGGGCAGGTTTGAATTTCAAGGTCCCCTGGTGGTGTAGGCTACCAGGGTCTCTGGTTGGAGAGATGAAGGGCCTAGTGCATGAGAGCAATGGAACTTGTTCTGCCTCCTACAGCAAGACCCTGGGCATGTCCCAGAACTGCACAAACACCAAGCAACTTTACTTTCTGTGCAACAGGGGCTGGTAGAGGACAGAGGGGCATGAACCAAAGGTGCCTCATCAGCTTCCTGCTGACTTCATGGCATTGGAGAAGGGAACTCCTTAAAATTGACCTTTGATAAATAGGGGAGCCATAACTATCACATCCCGAAAAACTCATCAGGCTTCTCAGGAAATATGAATGTAAATAAAATATTGATTAAAAGCTAAAAGGATTTTAATTAGGTTACTTAGTTTAATAGTTTAATTTGGCAGAAACAGACAACTTGGACAAGGTTCTTTGTGTAAGCACATTTTAAATCACTAATTAAAATTTCAGATGGCAGTCTGAGATTAGCAAGGGGATCTTCAAAGGCAAGCAAGATGTCTACTTATTTTATTTTATTTTTAAAAGACACAAAGCAATTCTAAGATCTTACTTTGAGTCCTCTGTTTGAAACAGAATGGATACCCAGATACACTGAAATCCCCTTTGACCTCCTACACCCTCCATAATTAATTTATTTTGAACAGAAAGGATAGTTTTGTGGGCAAACAGCATATAAATTATATGTGTTTTTGTTGAAGGATCTCCTATGTTCTGAATAGAATGGAAAGAATTGGTCTTTCTGAAATATGGTCTTATTAAATAGAAGAAATTGATTCCTAAACATGTAAAAGGCATAGCTCAGCCTAGTATTATTTATTCAGTCTGATTCAGTGAGTGCATAAACCATTTGAAGGAAGACACCCAGAGAAGCTCTCTGTGGCATCTCTATTAGGTAATTACATAGCGATACACTACATGCATGCTTCAAGGTCAAAGCTAAGTCTGTGCTTGTTATGTTTTACATTGCACAGATACTGAATACATCAGCTGAAGACAGCTGAGAATAAGAACAAGCTCTTTGAATATGTCAGGGCTCAGATCCTGGCTTAGCTCTCTAAACATGAAATCCCGACGTGTTTACAAAGCTTTTCTCATGCCTCAGTTTCCCCATGTGTAACATAAGACAAACAGCAATTGTGTCTATTTCACAGGTTGAAGATTCCAAATGGTGTTTTAAATGAGTAAATATTGAATGCTTAAACACAAAGCTTTAAAACATAGTTAATCCCCAAGAAATGTTCTATAGAATTATAATGGAATTAATAATTATATAGAATTAGTTCTATAATGATGAGGTGATTGGAGTGATAGAATTGCAGATCCAGCCTGGGAGCACATAGGGAGGGAACCATGGCTCCAGCTATACATGAAGGGGAGGATGACCTTGTTGGACATAGATGGGAGAGGAGATTCTTGGTCCCATGAAGACTGGATGCCCCACTGTGGGGAATTTGAGGGTGGGGAGGTGTGAGTGGGTGGGTGTGTGGGGGCACATCCCCATAGAAGCAGGAGGATGGGGTATGGGATAAGGGGTTTCTGGGGTGGGGGGAAATGGGGAAAGGGGATAACAACTGAAATGTAAATAAAATATCCAATAAAAAAATCTTCATTGTTAACTGAGTAGAAGGGAGAAAGAGGATAATGATTATAAACAATACTTGAAAGATCTGGATTCAAATTCTAGCTCAAACACAAATTAGCTCTCTATACATAAATGAGTAACTGACGTGCTCCCTTTTGTGTTAATGAGGATGTCACTCAGAGCTCTTAAAGAGTTCCTAAGGTCAAGGCACTATACAACGCTTGACATTTAAAACTTGTTCAGTAAATATTAAGTCACTATCTTTTCTCTTCTGTAAGAAATGCAAAATAGAGACAACACTTAGCTACTTCCCTACAGGGATTTATAGATATAGTGAGTCACAAAGGAATTACTTCTAATTTAAATTTGTTTGGAAGGACCTCAATGGTGCCTTGCTTTAATGGAAGCTGCCCAGGTACAGGAGAGCCGAGTACATCCTAATTAATCAAAACCTCATCACTATCTGTTCCAGAGGAGGCAGCATTTTGACTGTACACAGATTAATCGTACATGTCAAAGATATCGACATTTACGTAAATGTCATTGCAGCTTCGGAACAAGTAAGTCCTGGACCAATAGATTACTTCAAAGGGAGAGCTGTGGGCACTGCCAACATTTCAGGGCTGTGTGCTTGACCTCAGGGAAGACTTTTCACAGATAACATGTAAAGATTCCAATTGAAATTTAATAAGATCCTTATTTCCAGATAAATTCCAAGTGTCGGTCAGTGACAGACACTACAAGTTACTATTATTATTAATGTAATCAAGCAAAACAACTAATCACATCTTGTATTTATCTTTGTTACCGTTTAGTGTTAGTTTTATTTTGTTTTATGACAGACTTTCACTATGTAGCCAAGGTTGGGTTCACAAACAGAATCCTCCTGCCTCAGCTTCCTAAATTTGGGGGAATTGCTTATCTGTTTTTTGACCATGGCTTTATTAGTCCAATAAAAGGAGTGTCTGAAAGAAATGGAAACACTAAGGACAAAATCTGCAAATGAAAATTCAAAAATAAAAATGATTAATTAATCTAGTTTTATATCACTCTAATTCGAGTGTGATTTTTAGAAAAAAATTGCTCTAAAATTCAATCTCCCACCACTCAACATTATCCATTTCTGTTATTACCACTCCTATGTTTCCATAATGTTGAAACAAGCCATACTCATTCTTTATATAAATCATTACTTAATCCTTTGAAACCTCAACTTCTGTTAGAAGCTCTCTTTTCTTTCTACCACCAATTTCTTCATCTATAACCTAGGTTAGACAGTCAATGTGTATTTTGGAAAGTGTGCAATGTGACCAGGATCTCTATTAGGACTAACATAATGCAATGTGGGAAGTATCTGGAGAGCCTCCAATCTTCTAAGATGTGTTTTTCTAGTTTGGTAGGTATACTCAGTGGGTTACAGATAATTCCAGGGAAATGTAAGGCACCATATAACAGATTAACTGTGTCATTCTTGAGGGCTGTGAACCTGGTAGTCTTTTGTGAGTTCTGATTTTCTTTATTGGGGCACACTTCTGGGTGACTTCTTTCTGCCTCCCACATGTTAACTGTGACTCTATAGTAATGAAAAGAAACCTTTGGTCCAGTACAAAAATCCTTTTCATTATCACATTAATGAGCATGTGCTTTAAGACTTACCCTTGTTTCATCTCAAACATATCTGATTGTTCTTTTCCCCTCTGGTTTTGTATGGTACATGGCATCATGTAAACCAATTTGTGGCCAGGTCTAATGATACTAGGCAATGAGTGACCTTAAGGATCTCTCGAACAAAAGCTGTCTTCTGTTAGTATTCAGCAAATCTTTGAAACAGATGTGAGCTCGAGCCACCAGGCAGCTCTGATTAGTCATTATCAGCTGTTCTTTGATAAAAAGCCTATCTTAGGAAATGCATCTGTCTTCCTCAGGAGATTATTTAGCTCTGGAGAATAAACGAGCCTGCAGGTCCTGCCTTTGTGGTTTTGCTTTGAATAGTAACCAATGTCAGAAGGCACGTATACTGTTCCTGGTAGGCCTGATCCAAAGAGACGAATCTTACACAACCAATAGAAAGGCTATTTCCTACTCACTGCTTAAAAGTTCACAGGATTCACTGACATATTTCCTATTTGGACTCTGCCTTTTTTTTTCCATTACAGTAAAAAAATGTAACTTCACAGATAATAGAAATTAAACTTTTATTTCAGTTTAACAAGATAATGAGGCAATTTTAATGCAAGCTTCATTTGAGCTTAACTTGTTTGAATGCCCTCCATCAGAAATTGGTTGAATCCTAGGAGACTGAAGTGACCCTCTGGGTTACTAACAGACATCTTTGACCACGACTGCTTGCATCTCTTTGGGGCTGTCTCCTGCTTGTAACGGTGGGATTGTGTTGAGGTGTATCAGTGATGGTATATCACACTCTCCCAAGGTCATGCTTTTACAATTTCCTGTTTCCACTGTGAACTTGTGATATGAAACTATTACATTTCCAATGAAGCTGACCTACTTTTTCACATTATAAGAGAAATCTGGATTGTTTGTTTAAGGTTTCACACTTTATGAATGTTCGGTGCTGAGTTCAAAACTGCTGTTGAAAATATTTTTAAAAACACAGTATACCACTAAGAACAAGTTTTCATCTTCTTCTTTAAACATATAATGTGGAACCCTGGAGGACATGATGAACTGCTTGAAATTTTATTCAAATTTTTTTCCTTTTAACAAAATACATTTTTATTGATTCTTTGAGAATTCCATACACTGCATTTTGTTCATATTTACTCCACCCCACTCTCACCTTAAGTCCTCCTAGATCCACCCTCACTTCTCTACCCCCTCCCCCATTAAATTCAATCAGTCTGTCTACATGCTCTTGTCTTTGGGGCCATCCATCCAGTGCAGCATGATCAACCTACTAAGGACCACATGCTTAAAGAAAACTGACTCTCCCTTTCACAGAAACCATCAACTTTCAAGAGTTCCTTATCTGAGGTGGGGTGGGGGTTCCCCTAAAACCCATCCATGCTAGAATGTTGACTGGCCTGATCTTGTGCATATCTTTTGCAGGCTACAACAGCTACTATGTGCTCACATGTGTGAGCTTTCCATGTCAGGAAGACAAAGTGTCACTCAGGTCTTCCCTGACAACTGCTCTTAAAGTCTTTCTGCTCTTCCTCCCATGGTGGTTCTTAAGCCTTAGGGGAGGTGACACAGATGTCCTGCTTATGGCTGAGCACTACAATGGTATTTATTCTCTACACTTTGACTAGTTTTGAGTTTCATTATCCACCGTTCAAAGAATCTTCTCTATAAAGCCTGAGTGCTTCCCTGATCCATGAGTATAAAGATATAAATTTAAAGGACAGTTGGATAGTATGTTCATTTAGTAGAATAATAGTAGCACATTTTTTATCCTTGGAGTCTGTGAGCTCCCCAACTGCTGGTTCTTAAATTGCAGTACCAGACTTATGCTTCCTCCTGTAAAGCAGGCTCGATGTCCTATCAGAAAGCAGGAGGTTATTCCCATAACATGTGTGCCACTATTTTACTCACGGTCCTACGCAGCAGCCGTGTGTACTATGAAAGCTATGCAGCATGGAGGAAAGAAGCTTTCTCATCAGTACTTATTTGATTTCTCTATGTTTTATGACCAAAGTGGGTGGTGCTTTCAGCAATAGAATATCACCCATCATGGTTTTGTGTGAAACAAGAGTAATGGAAATCACCCGTGTTTCTTGGTGGGGAGGTGGGCATGGCCAGAACACCACTGACCAACAAATAACACAAGGGGAGATATCCTTCCCTGGCACCAGGCTTTTTATTTGGCACATATGGCTTCTGGAAAGAGTAGCATTCTCTGTTCTAAGGCAACAGAAATTAAACTGTTTTAAATTAGAATATGTATATGTATGTGTATATGTATGCACACATATATGTATACACACACATGCATGCACATAATAAAATAGCATATTTTCATATGATTTTCAGAAATCTTTATTGTCAGTTATCTCTGATCCCATTCCACCCTTCTGCTCCATTCTACCGTCATTTACCCTCCTGTACTTCCATATCCATTATTTCCTTTCATCTTCATGTCATCTGTGTCTGTTCAAACTTTTAAATAATACATTTCTACAATGGTTGTTTTGATGATGATGCAGCCTATTTTGTCCCACATTTCATTCCAACAGACAACTGCCTGTAGTGCGACACTACTCATTTCTTCACCCCAGTGGCAAAATTATTAGAACATTCTCCTTCTATAGTATTGAAATAATCTTCGGTGTTTGGTTCCATTGATCTTAGTTCTGCCTTCTGGAGGTACACCACTATAACAAATCTTTGTTCTACAAAATAATCTTTTAGGTTTTTTAAAACAAATAACAAGTCCCTTCATCTTCTGCTTTGTATTCCACACAATCACAGATACTTGAGCACTTTCTGTGACATGACTTTCAAAAGTTTAACCAGCCTTTAAATGAAAGAAAACAGTAGCCTTTATCAAGCAACTATTGCATGCTATTCCGATGGCGTATACATTCCTGTTTTGGTTCACAATATCCAACCACAAAATCACTTTAAGTATATTACTGCATATAAATATATATTTAACTTTCAGATGAATTATAAATTATATGTATATAGCTATGTGGTATGTTGGCATTATAAGGCACATTGCACACTTGGTTCTGGGTTTCTTATTTTTAGCACTAATGATATTTTGGGTCAAAGGAAACTTTGTTGGGGTTTGTACTATATACTACATTAACAGAACCCCTGGTCTCTCCTATCATACGTCGGTGGCATCTCTCAAACAAATAATCACAGTTTCCTGTAGATATTCCAAGTCATACCTCAGGAGCAGAACCATCCATTTAAGATGAGTCTTACCATTAGTCTTATAGCAGTAAATGGACATGAATAAAAAGCATAGTAATTATTAAAATACAGGCATACAGGATATTGGAGAAAATTAAAAGAAAGCTTGACAAATCTACATGGAGTCAAAGATGGTTGGATTCTAATAGAAGCTGTATCAGAAGTGGAAGGAGAATTTGACTTGCTGAAAGGAAGAGAGTGTTTCTGGCACAAGATTCAGAAACAGGACATGTGGTAGGCCTGAAAACTGCATATAAGTTACATATGGTTTTGTCAGTGTGAGGAGGGGGAGGACCAAAGATGGATAAATGAGAGTTTATTGAAAAGAAGAGTTCATGTTATGAGTGGCTGCAGAAACCTTGTAAAAGTGTCTGGGTTTTATCCTGAAATCAGCAGAGTCCTTTGAGACAAAGGACAGAAAAATAATTATGGCTAATATGGACAAAATAACTTTTTAATGACAGAAAGTAATTATGTTAGATACAGAATGGATGAGAAGAAATAAAATCAAATATGTTTGATACAGAACTACTGCTGTACACAAAGTCTGCTCTTCTGAAAGCATAGACTGTGATAATGGGAGACGAGATGGAAAAAGGTGTTTCAAATAAGTAACAATTATGAGACCAAATTTCTTTATTAAAATTCAAATCTCATTATGTTAGAATGTGTAATTAGAACTTTAACCTAGAGGGAAAAATCAACTGCAGATTCTGTAACATAATCAATTTCTCAAAAACAAATTCCCTCCATAGTAATTTCTTTAGACTCTATCATGGGCCTGACAGTGAATAGGTACTTGGAGTTGAAAATTAGTGAAACTTTATCCTCCAAGAACTCGAAGTCTAAAAACAAGCAGGTAGATATGTAATTAGAAGGCAGCTTTGCAAATATTAAGAGTGTCAAAGAACAGGACTTAGAGTTGTGATGTGGGTGACTCACAGCACAGGGAGGAGGACTGAATTAAGACTTTACAAGGTCCTCAATGATGGGTAGGCTTAGCTGGGGGTACAGTTGTGTGAGCATTAGTCAGCCTTTTACAAATAACACTTCATCCATGTTCCCATAGGTTTATTAAATTGCATTTTGACAGAATGCTTTCTTTGGTCTTCATCAAGATGCACTTGGGATGAGCAGATGTTCTTCTCCCAAAGAAAATGTGAAATAGTTGCATGAAGTTCAGGCAAGAGAGCCTATCTAAACGTTGAGACAGGCATGTAGAATGGGTGACAAAAACAAAACAACAACAAAGCAAAACAACAATAAAACACTTTTGTTGCATTCAGTTTCTGAAGACTGGGAATTGCCTTTTATTTTAACATATCTCAGATATTTTGGACCAATCCAGATAACAGAAGACATCTGATGTGTTTTGTGAGAACCTAGCCATGAAATACATAGCTATAGCTTGTGTTCATTGGTCAGTAGCAAAAAACTGAATACTGAAGACATGGCCAGGTCTACGGCATAGTGAAGGGTTTAGAAAAATGGTGTCTATTACAACAGTAGATTTGATAACAGTTTATATATCCAATCTATTCTCTTTGAGGTAAAAATATTAGAAGACTGTTATCTTGTTAGTGTGTGGTGACTGCTGTTGGTCATATTTGACAATGTATTTTATAAGGAAAACAAAAGCTCAGAAAAAGATTAGCTAATTGTTATAAAAGATTCGCAAATGAAAGAACATGGACCATGATGAAATAATGATTATTCTCATTCCAAAATAGCAAGGCTCATACTAAGAAATCTTAGAGTAGCAAAGCCAATCAGAACATAGCCTTTCCACAAAGTGGCTCAAGAAGGGAGACTTGGCTTGCATTTTATTTTTATAGCAACACTGAAAGCTCTTGAGTGTCCATCAAATACAAAATACAGGGAACAAAATGCAGGAGTGCTATCAATGCATTGGAAGGGTTGTGTTTATAACTATGAAACCTAGGCATTGTATAAGAAGCTAGTGTTCCAAAGAAGTTATACAACTCAAAGTCTGGATTGGAAGCAACTGATTAAGCTTCCCATGACCCACAGCCTCCAGGTGTCTGTAAGCAAGTTGTATATCACAAGGCTGCTCAGGCCATGGGGGCAGCATATTCCACAGGTTCTCACTATAGAGCTTAAAGGAGGAAAAGAAAAAGTAACACAATCGTTGCTATCTGGGTAGGTCCTTCTTGCTCTCTGCTGTTTCTTCCTCTCTTCTCACCAAGCACATGATAGTGTTGTGTTTCTCCCCCTTTTTGACATGAATAAACCTCTTATTCTCTGTCTCGTTACTAGAATATGAACAAAAGTAAACCCAAATCCCTTTGGGATAGAATTTTTCTAAGTTTCTGTGGTCTTCGGTTAAGTAAATAATTTAATGGCTTAAAAATATTTCAGATTGTCCTCATTCTGCCAACAATGGAAGTATAACTTGAATAAGAGACAACCTTTTGGCCCAGGAGACAACTCAGCATAGGATATTATTCATTGCCACAATTTAATAACTAATATCTGAATAATACACATTCTAACATACAATTTTTAACATGTAGAAAACACCTGAATTGAAAGAAGTGAAATAGCTCAAAGAATATACTAGTTTTAGGGACATAAGCTAGTCTAAATTCAAATTGCCCCAATAATGGAGACTAATTAAATTAGTCAGACAATTCAAATATATATTTATCAGTATAATCACATATTTGGAGAGTAATGTATTTTGCAATTGGTAAGCCTGTTATGTGTTAGATTCATTGATATCCTGTAAGAGAATATTTTTTGTTTTGTTTTATTGGATATTTTATTTATTTACATTTCAGATGTTATCCCCTTTCCCCATTCCACCCCCCATAAACCTCCTATCCCATCCCTCCTCCTCCTTTTTGCGCTTATGCCATTTTAATTTCATGCAAGTATTAAGGTCAGTTCTAGGTTGAGGAACTAGCAATACAATAGATGCAAATAGTCAAGGAACAAGCAAGACAATAAACACAAATAGTCAAAGAACAAACAAGTCAGTAAACAGTCCTGTGATCACTCTCCCGATCACTATTTCTGAGGGCTTATCAGGATGTTCAAAATATCTGAGCCTACTTCCCTGTCCCAGCCCAAAGTCACTTTCATACCTGAAGCCCACTTCTTTGTTCTAGCCTTGGATTTATATTCCTGCCTGTAATTACTTCTTCGTTCTAGCCTAAGATTTAGATTCCTGACTGAAATTACTTCTTTGTCCTAGCTTAGGATTTAGATTCCTGTCTGAAATTACTTCTTTGTTCTAGGCTAATGTCAGATTCCTGCCTGCAGCCCATTTCCTTGTCCTTGGCCATTGTCAGATTCCTGCAAGGCAGCCCCAAAAGTTCTCCACATCTCCACTTTTTTAATTACATAAACAAGACTAAGCCTGTCTTAGGTCATTCTGACAAGAATATCTTCCTTACCCATCAGGTAATATGCATCATCAAAGGCAATGCACTTCTGTCTTAGGTTGGTAAGACTCTGTGCAAAATCTTACCTGTCCTTGCCTTGCTAGCCTGTTAATTTAATAACTCTGTCTGGGGATCCATTTTCAGTTTCAAGTCATGTACTTTGGCTGCCAACATGTTGATGTGTTAAAGACAAGCTTTAACAGGATGGGCAGGAATAAAAGTATTCCCAGGACAAAAAGGGCTACCATGATCAAGCTATATATGCCATTCTTAGAAGCTTGACCAAAATGGAAATACTGACCTCAGAGTCGTGGATAATTTTATCAGCATTATCTGCAGCATCAAAGCTCAGCAGAGCATCATTCTTTAAATTCATAATCTCACTATGCAAAGGTAAAACATCCAGAGAAGGTGTTAGAATTATGCCAAATATCCTACAAGTGTCTTTAAACTTTTCTCTAATTATAATGACTATCATTGTAAATTTTAGGAGTAACACAACTCCCTTGGTATTTGGCATGACACAGATGAATCCTTATTCTTAAACTCTGAACATCCTTCCAATAATTTGAATAGGATAAAGAGCATCAGTCTGTTGTTCCAAATGCCTATCTAAATCCTCTTGTATACTCAACACATTAGTAACGTTTTTTGCTAAATGATTAACAAAAGTAGCTGTCTTCTTGGGTCAAACCAATTGCAGAAGCAGAAGTGCTAGCAATTAGTGTAATTAAAGCTGCATACCAGAAATGATCAAACCCATTACCCTCTTGCTTCTGCTTACAGCCTAATTCACTTCTTCCAGTACTTGCAAGCTTTTTGGTTTTTTTTTTTTTTTTTTTTTTTTTTTTTCCAGAAAACCAAGATTCTGTAATACTGAGGGCAGTAAGACAAAAGCTAGTTGATAGACCCTGTAACAGACATGCCAAGTTTTCAACACACAAGAATATTTTAAACTAAAAATATCTTTAAAAGCTGATTCTATTTTTTATATGCATGAGTGTTTGCCTACATGTGTATATATGAACCACGTGTGTACCAGATGTCTGTGGAGCACAAAGCGAGTGCATGTGATCCCTTGGAAATGGAGTCATGTATGAGTGGTTATAAACAATCACATGGATCCTTCAAACTGAACCAGTGTCCTCTGTGAGAAAAACAAGTGCTCTTAATTGCTGAGCCATCCCCCTAAACTCAAAGAAAAGCATATTAATTGCTTCTTCAGATAGAAAATTGAGTTCACAAGCCTTAAATCTGTGTTTCATCTGTTTAAACACAGATAAGTATAGAAACAAGCATGTGCCTGGTTTGTTTTTGTTTTATAATGTTTAATTTTTATTTGAAACATAGTTTTATAAAATATTTTTTCATTACGTTTTCCCTACCCCAAGTATTCTTCACATCCCTACCCACCCAAGGTCACTCCTTTTTTCTCTTTCTTATAAGAAAATAAATAAATAAACTTTACGAAGGACAAAAGAGCAAAAGAAAAGCCACAAAAAACCATAGATAGACACAGAAGCACACACACATACACTTACACACACAGAAATCCCATAAAACATATTAGAAACTATAAATACACAAAAGATCTGAAAGCTAAATGAAAGAAAGAAAGAAAGAAAGAGAAGAAGAAGAAAGAAAGAAGAAAGAAAGAAAGAAGGAAGGAAGAGAAGAAAGAAACAAAGAAAGAAACAAAGAAAGAAAAAAGAAAGAAAGAAAGTCTCCAGACAAATCATTAGGTGATTAAAAAACAAAAACAAAAAGACAAAAAAAAAAAAAAAAAAAAAACCCTCCAAAAATACCATTGAGATCAAGTTGTATTGTTTATCTACAGCTGGCCTTGGTGTGGTTTGTATAAAAAGTGATACTCCATTGCAGAAAAGAATTTTTCCTTTGCAAGCAATTGTAATTGTAAATAGCTTCTCAGTTGGGGTAGGGCACTGGGGTCCTGTCAGACCCAGACCTCTGTAATCTCTGTGCATGCTTCCACAGTCTCTGTGAGTTCATTTGTGTGTCAGCTCTGCTGTGTCTAGAAGGCAAATGTTGTTTTTGTGTGTCTTCTACCCATCTCTGGCTCTTATTATCTTTCCCTCTTCTCTTCAGAAGGTTCTCTGACACTCAGTGCAGGGAATTTGATGAAGAGAGCATTTAGAACTGAATGGATCAAAGTCTACATAGCTCAGTTGTGGGTCTCTGTATTTATCTGCCTAAAAGATGCTCAAACATGTAACAAGGACACATGTTCCACTGTGTTCATAGCAGCCTTATTTATAATAGCCAGAAGATAGAAAGAATACAGATGTCCTTCAACAGAGGAATGGATACAAAAAAAATGTGGTACATTTACACAATGGAGTATTTACTCAACTATTAAAAAGAATGAATTCATGAAATTCTTAGGCAAATGGATGGAACTAGAAAATATCATCCTAAGTGAGGAAATCCAATCACAAAAAAACACACAGGGTATGCACTCACTGATAGTGGATATTAGCCCAAAAGCTGCAATATCCAAGATACAGCTCAGAGACCACATGAAGCTCATGAAGAAGGAAGACCAAAGTGTGAGTACTTTGGTCCTTCTTAGAAGGAGTAACAAAATACTCATGGGAGCAAATATGGGGATAAAGTATGGGACAGAAACTGAAGGAGGGACTGGCCAGAGACTGCTACACCTGAGTATCCATCCCATGTGCAGTAACAAAAGGCAGATGTTGTTGTGGATGCCAGGAATGCATGCTGACAGGAGCTTGATATAGCTGTCTCCTTAGAGGTCTGCCAGAGTCTGACATATACAGAGGTGGATGCTAACAGCTAACCATTTAACTGATCAAGGAGTTCCAAATGGAGGAGTTAGAGAGATGACTGAAGGAGTTGAAGGGGTTTGAGGCCCCATGGGGAGAGCAACAATACAAACCAACCAGAGCTCCCAGGGTCTAAACCACCAGTCTGGGAGCACATAGGGAGGGAAACCCATGACTCCAGCTGTATATGTAGGGGAAGATGGCCTTATCAGGCATAGGTAGGAGAGGAAGTCCTTGATCTCCTGAAGGCTGGATGCCTCAGTATGGAGGAATTTGAAGGCAGGGAGGTGGGAGTTGGTGGGTGGTTGGGGGCACATCCTCATAGAAGCAGGAGGAGGGGGGATGGGATAGGAGGTTTCTGGGTCGGGGATAGTGGGGAAAGCGGATAACATCTGAAATGTAAATAAATAAATTATCCAATTTAAAAATACATGTAATTAACAAGTTATAATTCTTTTATTTATGGCAATGAAACAGTTTGCTTACAAACTGAAAGGACAATGTGATGAGTTAACCTATGATGCATTTTGATTAGTATATTATAATTCAATCAAAATGGTTAAATAAATAAATAAATGATTTGTTATTTCTTTCTGTTAAAAAAAAAAAGACTTAAAAGCCAATATCCACATATAAGCAACACATATCCATATTTGTTTTGGGGTCTAGGTTATCTTCTTCAGAGTGATTTTTTTTCTAGGTCCATCCACTTATCATTAAATTTCATGATTTCAATTTTAACAGCTGAATAGTACTACACTGTGCAAGTTTAACACCTTTTTACAATCCATTCATCTGTTGACAGACATCTAAATTGTTTTCAATTTCTAGCTATTATGATAGAACAGCAATGAACATGGATGAGGAAATGTCTCTATAGTAGGATGTACAATCTTTTGCTAAATATTCAGAATGATATAAATTGATCTTGAGGTAGACCTATTCCCAGTTTCCTGAAGAACAGTCATATCAACTTCCATAGTGGCTGTCTGAGTTGATTCACCCACCAGTAATGAATGAAAGCTCTCCTCACTCCATATCTTTGTTAGCAAGAGCTATCATTTGTTTTACTGATCTTAGTTGTCCTGACTGGATAAGGTGGAATCTAAAAGTAGCTTTCATTTGCACTTCCTTGATGACTGAGGATGTTGAACGTTTCTTTAGTTTCTCAGGCATTTGTGTTTGATTTTTTGAGACCCCTCTGCTTAGCTCTACCTTATCCACCATGCTGTATACCTTCATACATCATGAGAGATCTTATTAGCTTACTGATGTCAATTTAAGGTATCACAATTTAGACTCAAAGGACAAACAGAAACACTAATTTGATAACATTACATGTGACATATTTGATGTCCTGTATTCTACAAATATCTCTGGCTTCTGAAAACTGCCAGTGTTCCTGAGATGGGTACCTACCTGTGAAAGATCCTGTTGAGTTTCAGGAGAAAGCACCCTCAGAAGTGCCTTAGAGAATTGCTATTTCAACTGAAGACTTTATTATGAAATTGTGGGTATTTAGCAGAATTAAATCCAGACAGCTTTGTTATATTCTTTTCTACTAAGAAGAAATTTCTTTATCATGAGAAAATTGAAAAGTAGGGTAATGGAAAATTACAGAAATTGATGAAGACTCCCTTATCCTATAATACAGATTTTTCTCTTACCGGGGACGAGGGAGAGCAGAAGTTGTTATCTTGGAAAAGTAGGTTAAGGTACAGGTGGAATCTGTGTGTCTTTTCACTTTCTTTAAATGTTGTGAGTTTTGGGGACCATTAAGAACATTGTCTTTAAGTTCCAACTTTGCTATTTGAAGTAATATCTTGGTTATGCTTTTATTGCTATGAATAGACACCATAATCAGGGCAACTCTTACAAAAGAAAACATTTAATTGGAGCTGACTTACAGTTTCAGAGGTTCAGACCATTATCATCATGGCAGGAAGCATGGCAATATGCAACAGACATGGTGCTGGAGGAGGAGCTGATAGTTCTATATCCACAGGTACCAGGGGACTGTATCCTCCCAAGCAGTCAAGAGGAGACTATGATTTCACACTTGGCAGAACTTGAGCATAAGAAATCTCAAAGCCTACCTCCATAGTGATGCATTTCCTCTAACAAGGCCACAACACCTAATGGTGACACTCCCTATGGGCCAAGCACTCAAACATATAAGTCTATGGGGGCCAAACTATTCAAACCAACCCAAGTGACAAATGCTGAATAAAATGTTTATTTATGTCATTGCCTAGAAGCTTTGTAAACTTCCAATTTTTCCTGAGACGTGTGTGTTTCATGACTGAAACTTAGAATGCTTAACAAAATGAGGTCCTTGCAGAGATTTTAAGAAAACCTAATGCAAAAGGAGAATAAAACGATCATGGTATGTACACATGTTTGTTGGGAGAAAGGTAGGCCCTTGCTTTGAACCAAGAGAAAAAGAGATATCTCTTCCTAAGGAGGAAACATCCCTCTCATGTCTAATGCTCTGTTAGTGTATAGTTGATCTTTTGTTTGTTCTAAGGTGGTAGGGGGTTTTGTCTACAGCCAACATTTTTAGATCATGTAAAACACACACATGGAAAACCACATACCATATATGTATATATATACATATATAAAGCATATATATATGGATTTATAACAATGATTACTTCAGCACATATTTTATGTTAATGTAGAAAGTGACAATGAAGTGTTAGCATGTAACTGCCCAATCCCATCTTCTCTCTCTCCCAATACACATTTCGACAAATGTCATTAATATGGATCAGAAATGCTAGACTGAATGTTTTACCATTTAGTGAGCCTGGGAACATAGTCCTCAATACTTTGTACAAACAAACAGAAGAAGAGGACCCATTCAACATGGAACGACAAGTTACTAGATGGGAAAAATACACAGGGGCCTTTGATACAGAAGAGGAGAATTTTACCTCATGCTGATACAAAGGGCTAACCCAGTAGGGGAGAGTTCAACTAAAGTGGACTGTGGAGTCCTAAATGCACTCAGCTTTAGCAAGCATCAGACAATGACCAGGACATAATGCCAGGACCCTTTAAATCCCATCTGTAAACTACAGAACTCTCCAGGATATTGAGGGTGGTGGCAGGTGGCAGTCAGTCTGAGTTGATATACAAAAGATGTTCACTTCATAGGTACAAATATAACCAATATGATGCTGAATGGAAAGGCATTATAGTGTCTGAGGCAAATGACAAGCATCTCGGGAGGATGGAGGATCCTTTCAGAGCTGAGAAAGGAGGAACATAAATCTAATACCCAGTACGCATGGTCCTTTAAGTTACCTAGACACCTGTAATTTTTTTCCTTTTTGTGCTTCTAACCCTTCAAAATGAGGGCAGATATAATAGTTATGACAAAAGAAAGCCACTCCACACTTCTGCCTTCTAAGGGCTGGATCTGCTTTCCTGTGACACTTGATCATACTCTTCTTTGACCAATGTACAGCAGGTAATATATCAGATCTAAGTGTATTTACCATCTCTTTCAAATCAAAAGGTTCTTAAAGACAAGGCATCTTTTAGGTTACCAGGTCTTTACATGATCACACTCTCACGTGTACCTCCCAAGTAAGATGCCTGTGACTTCATAGGCTTTTCAAGAGCTGATGACATTTCCAGTGGGATGAACAAGGTTGAGGATATTAGATAATTGGGACAAATCTTCCTTTTAATGTTTTTTAAAAAGTTTTAAAATCCAACCATCTATCAAGTCTGTGGAGTGTCAGCCATGGCTGTAAGGACATCAGTGGATTGTTCTGAAGTTCCTTATTTATTCTTCAAGGTAGGTCTAGACATTGTTTCTTTGTGGAGGTGGTGATTCGTGTTTTATATAGTGTACTTCACAGTCTTCAGATTCTTGTGTTAAAGCTTTCTTAGTAGGGATATAGGCGATCTAAGTGCCAAAACTTAATTTTTAATTGACAGGTAAAATAACAGGAAATAAATTTAGAAGTCTAAATTAATATTTTAATACCCTGTAATGTTTCATTTTATTAGGAGAAAATCCAACTTCTCAGCATGGCCTGCTTTAGACTCTATAATATATTTTGTCCCATTTTGTCAGTGACACTGGAAGCTGGCTTCTCCAGGCCACCTCCTGTCACTCCTTACGTGGATGTCCATTCATGGTCTCCTTGTTCCTTATCTGTATCTGTATCCATCATCTTCTGGTCTGTTTATTTTTGAGGAAATGCTTACTTCTGTGAATTTAAAACTATGCTTTATTCTTTTTGCAGGCTTCCCTTGTTCTGCTGAGAATCGTCCTTCACTTGAAGCACTGGTGTCTTCATTCACAACCTGATTACTTTATTTACCAGAGTGTATTGCAGGCATCAATTTACATAAATGCCTATCTTGTTACCTCCTGTGCACCTGGTGGTTAGGGACTATGTTTTATTCATCGTTGAATAAAAGTAACATACTGCTGCCTGCCCTAGAAAAGGAGCTCAAGAAATGTTTGTGGAACAAATGACTAGGAATAAATCATAAAATGTATAAAGGAGTCTGGATGATAGAAGACATTTGTCTTGACACATAGGATTAGGCACAACAAGGGACATGAGAAAGCCATAGAATAATTCTGTCATAAAACGCCCTTGTTAAAGGAGCTGAGTGCTGTGAAATGCTGAAACATTTCTTAAAAAAAAAAAAAGAAAGAAAAAAAAGCCTTTGCTATAAATTACAACTTGCCTATCCATAAGAAACACCAGTCCCAAAAGATGGATATCATTGATTGAGTAATCGGAATTGTAAAACGACATTCAACTCACAAGTTGGGAGATGCCCTAGTAGGTGGAATCTGTTGAGTTCTGAGTGAAATTGGCATTTCCTTATTTTCTAACATTAAGGTGCTGAAATCTGCTGGCAGGTATTAACATGTTTGTTGATGGTAACTTGGCTTGGCAGGATAGAAACTCCAGTGTGAGCTTTATGATTACATTTTCATTACAAAACACAGATCTCTATCTAAAGCAGTTTATTGCTTGGAGTTATTAGTCATCAGAAAGTACAAGATTTGAGTGCTTAGCCCTATTTAATTTTAACAGCAGAGTCTGGCTTGAAAACCCATTTGGTAAACAGTTTAGCCATGTCCCCAATCCAGAGGTGATGAGTGAAGGCATGTGAAAGTTAGTTAAACCAGATGTTGTATATTGTAGAATTAAAACATCATTTAGATGTTGTACCATTTCTGAAACTTTCTCCAACAGGCAGGATATATATAAACATATTAACCCAATACATAATTGGATGTATATCTAAGTAAAACACATTATTTTACTATTTTCATATGTATTAAAGTATGTGCGTGAGTATGTATGTTCACATGTGCATTGGGTATGATGTTCCACATGTATGAAGATGCACATCAAAGTGTACATTCATGTGGAGGCGAAATTCTGGCATTGAGTGTCTTCTTCAGGCCTGTTGAACCTGGAGTTCACCGTCAGCTAATTCACTTGCTATCTTGCTCTGGGAATCCCTGACTCCCATTTTCTGTGATTACAGCTATGTCTCCCTGCACACCAGACTTTTATGTTGGTTCTAGAGATTCAAACTCTGGACCTCACTCTTGCATGACAAGCTCTTCACCCACTGAATTCTGCCATCAAGTTATTCATATTAAAATGGCTTGTGACATTGAAGTAATTTTCAACTCATATGATTTTCTCCACACACAGAAAATCTCAGTTGATTTGCAATGTGTTTCCTGCCCCTGAACCCTCAGTTTTCAATACAAATGGAAACCTTTGATGTGGACTAAGGCTATCTGTTCACAGTAAAGGGGTGAAAATGTATTCCCTCTCGTGCCAGGATTGAGTTGTAACTGGCAATTAGAGGCCAGGTTGGTGGAGCACTCCTGTGGGTCTGTTAATGCCTTCCGACCATTGCCCATGGCCGCAGATTGTAATAATTAGTGCTGTAAGCATAAATACGAAAATGAGGGGGCTGTGCTAGTTGATCCTAAGGTCCCTTCCAACATCAGAGTTTTAAAATTGGTGAGCCTGAAACTGCTAATGTGTTTATGACTACATCCAATTTATGCCTGGGGACAGATTATTCATTAGAGTGATAGGTCATTTTTCATTAATTTGGCTCAGAAATATAAAATGTAAATGAAAAGTGATTGCCAGCTAACTTAGTAACAGTAATCTGTGGCTCTACAACATTTTGCCTTCTACAAAGATACCGAATTCATAGTAATATTATGAATTAGCTCTCTGACCAGAATTTCCTTCTACTTTGGGCAATTATATACAAAATTTAGAATTAGTGCACATCTTTGGTATCCTTGTGTTATCAAACATGCTAAAGGATTTCTCCTAATTGATCATGCCCTGAGATGTGAGGACAGTGAAGACCTAAACCCACTAAGCCAGGAGATTCTATGAAGACCAGGACAGGCTCAGCTCTTTCTATCATGTCTTGGACACGACATCCAGTGACTTTATTAAGGCAAAATAAAGTAGCTAATATTCACTGGTATCATAAGTAAAGCAGTTGCAATGTCTGATAAAAATGAAGACTACAGAGAACAGGAAGTTTGATGGAGTATTCTAAACAGACAAAACTATTTTAAGGAGAAGTTATAAGGGACAGGAGTTATTTCTAGAGATCCAGAGAGTGTGACACCAGGTCCATGCATTGAGAGTGTGCTTACCATTCTCCACAGACAGAAAGGACTCCAGGTATCTGGAGTGGGAAAAGAAAGAGAAACTTCCAAGATGGTAACAGAGAAGTAGCTGCTGAAAAGATCATACCTTAGTTAAATGGTTTATTAAACAGGACAAAAAGTAATTCAATTCACTGTATATTTCGGGACATATATCTACATAGGGGTAAACATGGGAGAAAATAATTTCAATATCATGTTACAACTTGGAACAGAAAAAAAACTTGAAGAAGAAAGAAAAACACGAAATAACATATTTAGCTCAAAGTCTGTCCTTCTTCCTTTCTTCCTTCCTTCCTTCCCTTCCCTTCTCTCCTTCCCTTCCTTCTTCTCCCTCCCTTCCCTCCCTTTTCTCTTCCCTTCCTCTTCCCTTTCTTTCTCCCTTTTCTTCTCTTTTTTTTCACTTTACATTTTCTTGCTTCTCTGCTGCCCCTTCCTAGTCACCCTATTCCACAATCCTTCCCTCCATCCCCCAGTCTTGGCACATCAAATCTCTGCAAAGCTAGGCTAGGCCATCATCTTCCACTGACCCCAGACAAGGCATCCCAGCTAGAAGAACGTATCTCATGAACAGGCAACAACTTTTAGGATAGCCTCAGCTCCAAATGTCCAGGACTCACATGAAGACAAGCTGTACATCTGCTACATATGTATGGGGAAGCCTAAGTCCAGCTCACTATGCTTTTTGGTTGGTGGTTCAGACTCTGAGACCCCAGAGAGTCCAAGTTAGTTGACTCTATTGGTCTTCCTGTGGAGTTCCTATGCCCTTCTGCACAATCCTTTCTTATTCTTCTATAAGAGTCCCCAAGCTACATATTACTGTTTGTTGTGGGTATCTACATATGTCACCTGCTGGATGGAGCCTTTCAGAGGACAGCCATGCTAGACTCCTATCTGCAAGCATAACAGAGTATCATTGATAGTGTCAGGGATTGGTGCTTGCCCATGGGATGGGTCTCAAGTTGGGCCAGTTATTGCTTGGCCATTTCCTCAGTCTCTGTTCCATAACCCGTCCTTGCATTTCTTGTATACAGGATAAATTTTGGGTCAAAAATTTTGTGGGTGGATTGCATTCCTTGACTCTACAGGGGTTCCTGCCTAGCTACAGGAGGGGCCTCTTCAGGTTCCATATTTCCAATGCTGTGAGTCACAACTAAGGTTACCCACAATGATTCTTGGATGCCTCCCTTTTCCCAGGTTTTGTCCTGTCATGGAGATTCCTCCCTCACCTCCTCATCTCTATCAGATCCAGATTTTCATTTATTCTCATGGCCATCTGGCCCAACTCCTATAGCCCCATACGCCTGATCCTGAACCGTCCCCCATTCCCTTCCCCATCCCTAATCCCATCCAGTTTCCTCCATGTATCTGCCTCTTATGACTGATTTATTTCCCCTTCTAAGTGAGATTCAAGCATCCTCCCTTGTGTCTTACTTCCTGTTTAGCTTCGTTGGTCTTTGGAATATAGCATGGGTATCTTGTATTTTATGGATAATATCTACTTATAATACTTATTGTGCATGTCCTTTGGGACTGGGTTACCTCATTCAGAATGATATTCCCAAGTTCCATCCATTTATCCATTTTCCTGCAAAATTCACGATGTCTTTGTTTTTAATAGCTAAATAAATATCCATTGTGTAGATGCACAATATTTTCTTTTGACATCATTCAGTTGAGAGACATCTAGGTTGTTTCTAGTTTCTGGTTATTACAAATAGACCTGCTATGAACATAGTTGATCAAGTGTTTTTTGTGGGATTTTGGTCATCTTTTGAGCATATGCTCAGGAGTGGTATAGCTGGGTCTTGAGATAGAACTAGTCCAAGTTTTCTAAGAACCGCCAAATTGATTTCCAAAGTGGTTGTACAAGTTTGCACTCCATCAGCAATGGAGGAGTGTTCCTCTTGCTTTATCTCCTCACCAGCATGTGCTGTCACTTGAGTTTTGGATCTCAGAGTGATGTAAGATAGAATTTTAGAGTTGTCTTGATTTGCAGTTCCTGATGACTAAGGACTTTGGAACATTTAAGTGATTCTTGGCCATTCGAGATCCCTCTGTTGAAAATTCTCTGTTTAGTTTAGTGCCCAATTTTTAATTGGGTTATTTGGGTTGTTGGTGTCTAACTACTTGAGTTTTTTTTAAATAAATTTTGGATATAAGCCCTCTGTCAGATGTTGGGTTGATAAAGATCCTTTCCCAATTGGTAGGCTACCATTTTGTCCTACCAATTGACAGTGTTCTTTGCCTTACAGAAGCTTTTCAGTTTCATGGTCCCATTTATCAATTGTTGATCTTAGAACCTGAGCCATTGTTGTTCTGTTCAGAAAATTGTCTCCTGTACTAATGCTTTCAAGGCTTTTGCCACTTTCTCTTCTATGAGATTTAGTGTATCCAATTTTATGTTGAGGTCTTTGGACCATTTAGACCAAGGTCCTCATCCTAATGGAGGGGACAGACACATAAAGAGATAATTCAAATATAATGTGACACATGCAGTGGTAAAGGTAAATACAGCAGGTCAACAATACTTCATCATCCAGGCATAAATGGGCAGAGGTCCCTTCTTTGGAAGTTAAATTACCAAGTAAATACTAGGAATACATTTCAAAGTAAGGTACAGTGAGAGGGTCTTATAATCATATTTATATTATAGCCTTTATACCAGAGCTGAATGCAGTACTTGCCACAACTGTAACTCTCATGATAACCTACCCTCAAGGTCAAAACAGAAACTATGATGTGAGTGTGCATACAAAAATATCAAGAAGACAGTTAAAAGGGCATTTGCATGCAGCCTGGGGAAAGTTTCTGGGAGGGCACTAACTAGAGATGAATACATAGATCTTGGCCTTCATCCCAGGTTGTCCTCCCAGGACCCTTGAACAAACTGTCACTAACTTAGGCCGTTAGATTATGTCAGTGTATAACACCTAACCCTTTCAAAAAACCTCTTTTTTTCTAACCATTTGCTTGAACTGTTGATGGTAAATATTATCTTAAAGATTTATGTTATGTTCATGATCAATGTGGTGTTTTGCTCAAAAAGTTTTTTAACAACCTAAATAATTTTTAGAAAAAAAGTCAGAATGAGGCAAAAATGGAGCTTTTACTGAGTGTACAGATTATATTTCTAATATAAACTCAGTGCATTTTTAGTAGCTGTGGGAAGTGCGAATTGTCTCCTGCCTTATAAAGGCACAGACCTATTGAATCCTGCCAGAATTTGTTCTTTCCTAGAAATATCCTGGGAGAGAAGACTATAGCACAAACACAATCTATTTTCTTAGCAAACAGGAGACAGTGAAGGTGATATCCTAGAAAGACAATAAATATCTCATATCTGTGCTTCAGTCTCAATACACAAATGCAGAGATCAGTATATTCTCCTCTCAGGGCTCATTCCAGTAACAGAACATCACTGTAGTGGTCTTCTATAGTATATCAGCCTTGTGGTAGATGCAGGAAACTTTAAGCACTCAAAAATGCTAATAATTCTGCATTAATCTGGTAAAAAAAATAACTATTTGGATATTTTCCTTTGGGTTTTATCTGTTCATTGTCTAAAGCTGAATGAAGGCAGAGGCATTCAGCTCAATGTGCATGCTTTAAAATATTAGGTTAAAACATAGCTAGAAAAGTACTGACAAATTGGGAAATTTTTTTAAATTAAATTTTGGGTTGGAATAGCCAACCCACAGTCAATTCTGTATTTTACTTGGTAATGCAAATATATATGCCTGAAAGGAGATAACCAGAAATATACATCTTTATGAAAAAGAATACCAAGATACTGTTGCTCAAAAATAATATTCCAGTCTTTGGGGTGCTTGATTATCTTTGGCCCTATCAGATCCTTTGTTATAGGGCTGGCTTTGATGGGAGAAGCCTAATACACTGCAGGATTCTTAACAATATCTTCACCTCTAGATACCAACAACAATTTACTTCTTCCTGACCAATTGTTAAAATCAAAATGTCTCCACATGCCGTCTGGGGTCAGGGAACACAACACTAGATAAGTTCCCTATTTTTTAAATATAGTTTGACTTTGAATCTATGATAAGCTGGGGGCTAGAGTATAAGATAATTGATAGAAATTATGCCACACAAATGACATTCATAAACAAAGAAGAGAACCAGAATGTATTTGATTGTATCTGAATGACGCTGCAATGGTTTGCATACCATCATCTGTCCTTAAGACTAGAACTGAGTCCATGGTGAAGTGCAGACTAGAATCTTGTCCTTCTGAAAGCCAAGGGCAATCATCCAATGTCACTACAATGAGCAACCTCACTCTGATCTATCTTGGGTAGGCTGTTATCAGGAGCTCTAGGATCCAGTGAGAAGCCCCACATTATCAGACAAAAAAAGCAAGTCTCAGAAAGTAGTCATGGGTTGACTGCCCACTTGCTACTCCCTCATGAAGGTCTCCCTTTCTCTGGCTGAGATCTCCTAAAGCTCTCAGCTTATCTCCCTTGTCATGCTGGCCCTAGTCCATGCTTCCTCCTCAGAGCTGTCAGAATGTTCTTTCTGAAGCACAAGTCTGAAATTATCTCTGCCCTACTTGCAAGGCTTTGATGTTGCTGCTGAGATAAAGTTCAAACTCCTTAGCCTGGCCTTTATACTAACTTCATCTCTTGACACCCCTTCCAACATACTTTGAGTCCAATCTTACATGTGACTGTGTCCTTTTTTGTCTATGTTTCTGCAAGGACAGCAACCTCTAGTCAGTGTACTTCAGCATCCGCCCTGTTTGTACTTTTTCAAAAGTTGTCAAAGGGAAAGTCTTTCTGTTTGTTTCTGTGATCTCTCTCTCCTCTTTTTTTCTTTCTGTAGAGCACTTATTTAGCAATGTTACAGTTTACAATCCTGTTATTTTCTCTAACCCCTCACCCTTCCCTACTCCTTCCATTTCTCCAAAGTTTTCCTCTTGGCCTCTTTGGTGAAAATTCTTTACTTTGCTAAATTTCTACATACACAATAGTTCCCACACTGACCCTCTTCTCTCCAAAGGCTTCTTGGTAATCACAGCCTGTTTGGTACTGGTGACTTCTAATTGATCACTCATTGCCCAAGCAACAGATTCTTTAAATTAAATGTCTACAGCCCAATTAGGCTACAGATCTCATCGATACTCACTATTTAACATGCCCTCAATTTGAGCTTTGTTTTTCCACATATTTGACATCTTTGACATAGCCTACAATGTGACTATCTGCATAAGAAACAATCCTATCCATGCTCAGTTGGTGATTGGCTAAGTCTAGTTGATGTTGCCATTAGAATATCCTCTGGCTTCCCTATTCTTTGTGAATTTATTCATATTTTATTATATGGAGTGTTTCAAATTTATATCATTAGTATGTGCTGGTCTTGTCTTATTT
This sequence comes from Mastomys natalensis, assembly GCA_021653895.1. Classification (NCBI taxonomy): domain Eukaryota; kingdom Metazoa; phylum Chordata; class Mammalia; order Rodentia; family Muridae; genus Mastomys; species Mastomys natalensis. The sequence continues at coordinate 269,908 of JAJTUV010000084.1, forward strand.
GAATATGTTATTTTCCTTGTTTCAATTAAAATTATTATTTATTTTATTCCTGAGTATTTTACTTGCACACATGAATGTGCACCATAGGTATGCATTGTCTGTGAGGTCAAGAAGAGGGCATTATATCCCCTAAAACTAGAATTACTAAATACTGTTAATAGTTTTGTGGAGCTAAGAACTAAACCTTAATCCTTTACAGGAGCAGCAAGTACTTTTAATTGGTGAGCCATCTCTCCAGGCTTCTTGTTCCTGACAAAGTAAGTCTGCTTATATCCCATTAGCATCGAAAATCCTTCTAGAGCTTTCATAGAACATAGCTCAATTATATTGACAGATCAGACTAGTAGAATGGAAACACCATTGTTACTATAGCAACATAAATCTTCTACAACCACCTTCATTAAGTAGCTAGGCCATTCCTCATAAAATATTTTTCATTATGGAGACAGAATCGCTTACTATTTGGTTGACTTGGCTAAACAATGAACTTTGAAAATCTGTTTCCCTTCCCCAGTTCTTGGGTTACATATGTCTACCCACCTGGCTTTCAAGTTGATGCTGGGGACCCAAACACATGTCCTTGTACTTCTCAACCAGTTACTTCTCGAACTGAGCCACATCTCCAGTCCCCATGAAGTCGTTTATTCCATGATTCTCATACGCCAGCTACGCGACCTCCCTAGACATCCCTGAATTTGCAGTATCACCTCATTCCTATATAGCTCTTTGTCTTAGAGTTTTACTGCTGTAAACAGACACGATTACCAAGGCTACTCTTATAAAGACAACATTTAATTGGGGCTGGCTTACAGGTTCAGAGGTTCAGTCAGCATGGCACTATCCAGGTAGACATTGTGCTGGAGGAGCTGAGAGTTCTGTATCTTCATCTAAAGGCTACTAGACACACCTATGCCAACACCTCTATTCCAACAAGGCCACACATCCTAATAATGCAACTCACTGAGCCAAGCATACACAAACCATCACACTCTTTTATACCTAAGCTATCTTTTCTCACCCATCCTTCTTACCACCTTCTCTTCTTTGTCTTTAGGAACTTGATCAAATGCAACCTCCTCTGTGAAGTCTTGTTTTACCTGCTCAGATAAAAACTAGTTCTGTTTTCTCTTCTTCAACTCCCCTTATGATGAAAAAGTTTTAATCTCCTGTCATGATGCATTTTTGCAACATTGCATTTAATGATTCTAAAATGTTTTTTCAATCATTCTCCTATGGTATTCATGGAGAAAGAACGACAGGAAATTCTCTTAAGAGACATGACACATGGACATTGACTCAAAATAAACTGAGTAGCAATGTAGCCCTCTATCTAGCTCAGTGAGTGGCGTGTATGGGGAGTGAGTTCAGATAGAGATGAAATGTGCGATATCACTAAGGACAGAGGCAAAAATATAGGCAGGGACGGGCATTAATGACAGCACTAAGTGGAGAACTATCAAACCACCACCACCTTAAGCTCTATCATTTGAGTTTTTCCAAAAAAGAGAAACTCAGCCAACAAGCAGATGTAATGGAAGCTCATAGCTGGTGTAAGGACAATGACATTGAAAATGCTAACTTAAATTTTCTGTTCATATGTCTGCAGTATGGATCATGATAAGATTTAATTCCACTAAACACTATTTCTGGATTATAGGTGTGACAGTATCAGTCACTATAATTAACACAAGAGCCTTTTTAAAAATAAAATCTGCTTTGAGTTGATCGTAAAAGTTTTGTCACCGGTCTCGTGATTAAATCCTATCACTCAGTATGATTGGCACCATAGGAATCAAACATTTGGATGACTACAGTTTTGTGTAACCTAATAATTTCATATCATGCAGACACAGCCATCAACTAAACCTAAAAATATGAAATAGTCAGGTCACAAAATAATAGCACTTTTTGATGACGAGAATTTAAAATTACTCAGCCTTGGGAAATACCATCAGACTTCACACAGAGGGTACTCCCTGTTACTTCTCTCACTTGGTGGTAAATAAAAAAGGTGGTGCCTCCTGCATCTCAGATTCCGTGATTTAGGCCATATACACGTGCCAGTGTTGGCAGGGTTTATGAACAGCATGGTGACTAAGACAGGCAATGTCTCTCCACAGAAGGTGGGGGAAAGATGGAGCAACAGAAGAATGAGGTCCAACTTTATTTGAGGCCAAAAATTGCAAGCTTTGGCAGAGTTGTGTCTAGTTTTTGAGAACATGAGAGTTGAGGTCTCCCACCCCTTCTGGACCACCATCTGCCTCAGCCTTGCTAAGGGAGCATCATGACAGTGAGATTTGAAGCACTGCAGGGTTTTTGACTTTGGGTCTCTGCTATGTGATGGTATGGAAAACATTGCCAGAAATGTAAGTACTTGTATATTATTTTTTAAAATGACAGATGAGGATTGGGCTTGTAACAAGGATGGCATTAATATAAACCACAAGATTAACAATGAACCACTATAAACCCCATGCATCAACTGAAAGACTTGAACTATGTAGAGTCAAGAAGGAGCTAGAAGCATACCCAAGATCAACAATTTCATTGTACTGCTTGATAGAAAACACTATGACCAACTGACAATTGCTTCCTTAGGGCGTAGGGCCTGACCCGAAATTGATCAATGAATGATGCTATTGCTTCCAATCAAAATTCTCACAAGATGTTATTGGGATTTATGGTATGCACTGCTATTTTGCATTTTCTTAAATATATCGCACTAACTGAATGGAATTATTCTGTTGGGTACTTAAAGGTCAATAGTTCATTGTCTTATTAAACAGAATACATAGTGCTGTGTTACTACTCAGAACTAAGAAGTCTTATGCTGCTACCATGAGGTGAGTTAGCATTTTTTACTATTGAATACTCAACCTAATTGTGTGACTTCACATTCTAGGTATCAAATGGATACATCTGCATTTCATTGCTTGACCCCATGAAACCTCAGCAAGATCTGAAAAGAAGGCATATAAAGAGAGAGAGAGAGAGAGAGAGAGAGAGAGAGAGAGAGAGAGAGAACCTTTCTGTCTCTATTTTAGATTTCTCACTGTCTCCAATGAGAAAATAAATTAAAATGAATCCATGCTTAGCTCTTCAAAGGTTTTGTAACCATCACGAGACGCACATACTCAGTAGTGGTCAATTCAGATCTGAAGACAAACTTCCTGAAAAATCACTGAACGTGAGCCTTAAGTTCTCAGAGCTCCAAAGTAGTTCCCAGTGTGTTAAGTTCAGAGGAGAAGATGATTTTTGATTGTTTGTTTGTTTGTTTGTTGTTTGTTTGTCTGTTTGTTAGAAAAATTGTAAAAGTAGCAATGACCACAGTATGGTGTTCTACTACGCCAGAAAACACAACTAAAATCTATGAGCAAGATGCCCAGTCTGCTGTCATGTCAAATACACACAACTAGGACATGACCATTTTGACCTCGTATATAGAGTCAGAGTCACGAATCTTTGGAGAGAAAACAAGCAAAAATAAGATGACAGAGCCTACTCCATTCCCACCCTTCACTCCCCTCCTCCAGTAGGGAATACCTCTACATCACACTATATGAAAGGCTCCTATGTCATGCCAGCATCCCATGTCCTGATGAGAGATGGGCAGTGAGAAGGAGCTTTATGATCACAAATAATCCTCAGAAGATTAAGTGTAGATAAATGATCATTGCAGTGGATTTGTTTAAACACTCTTTGGAATGCTGGCAGAGCCATGTACAACAGTTTTGACCTTAGCTCCTCTCCTGGAGGCCAGACACCTTTTCCAGACATGGAGCCAGTAATGGGAAATTAAAGGCAATAAAGTGACAGCTGGAATCCTATAATAGACAAGGTTTATATTATACTCAGAGCAATTCACACTTGAATTTCTTTCCAATAACTTGCCTTCTTTCTTGTTCATGTTCAGGTTGGTGGACCCTCTTGTGGTGGTGTTGATGTCATCATCTTCCCACACCTTGTTCCAATTCTACAGCTTTCTCCTCTTCTCCCCTGGCTTGCAGATGTGGTTAGGTGAAAGGAATCAACACCTGACTGTCCAATGCATACAGAAAATGTACTTGATACTCTCAAATACTCCATTTCCCCCATTTTGCACAATGCCATAGTTTTCCAATTTTATGAGTAACTGGAATTGGGAAAAGTTTCAGCCATGACTACTTCTGTGTCTTCCCCAAAGTACTTGAATCAAGTTAGATTGCATAGCAGAAAAATCATTAAAAGGCTTGTTCAATGGCAGAGAAATCAACCAATGTGCATCAATTGGTGGCAACAAGAAAGCAATGCAATAGCTATTTTTACTTGTAACAGTATTAATCCTCTCAACACACCTTTGTCCTGTTCTAATTCTTGGTCAGCACAGAAAACAACTGAGGTTTGTGGAAGTTAAATAATTCTTTTAGGTTTTTGGTAAACATAATCAAAGCAAGGTTTTAAACTGGACAGACTAACTCCAGAATGAGACTTCTAAATGACTTTTCGAATAGAAATAAATTCATATGAATGTGATCATGGGCAGAAACTTGGTCCTTATTCTTTGCCACTCTCACTCCACTTACAATACACTTTCCTGTCAAGGAGGGGAAAAGTGACTTCTAGCTACCTCCTTGGGAATACTGGGGGAAATGCGTTGCACTATTGAATGTCATCTGCGAAATGTGTCACATCTGAAAAAAATATTAAGATCTCTGCCTAATGGGGAAACCGAGTGGGTAAACAGATGGTCACAAAACTGTCTGTCTGGGAAGCGTGATGATAGGAACATGTGCACAGGATCACGAGACAGCCAAGGAAGGAGTAAGCGCCTGGAAAGGTTGCTTCGAGGAGGAAATGGTCGACTTTGGTCTTAGAGAAAAAAAGAGGAGTCCACCAGGCAAGGAATGAAAGGGAAGATAAGAAGACAGAAAAAGAAATACATGCCAAAAAGCATTCCATGGTCATGTGTGTTGATGACGAGAAAGTCTTAACGTGCTTTGGCAGGTAAATCTGGGGGAACCCAAGGTGAACATTTGTGGTCACGGTTGTTTCTCATTTGTGAGTTTTCTCTGTGCAGTGAGCAGGATTTTAGCTTACAACGCATTTGGAAACCAGTGAAGGATCTAAATCTCAGCAACAATGCGATCCTGATGATATTTTTGGAAAATCACTGCGGAGAAAATAAATGAAATTAAGAGACCTGGGAAGATCAGGAGAGGGGCTATGATTCTGACTGACTTGTAGAAACTGTTAATGTGCAAGAGAATGCAGACTTAAGCCCAGCAGAAGGATAAACGGGAGACTAGCCAAAAATAGACACTGAAGTGATAGATCCGGTTCTAATTGCTGAGTAAAGAAAGAGAAGGCTCTAAGATGTATAAAAGCTCTAACTCAAGTAACTCTGTGAACTCAAGCCATTTCCCATGAGAAGAACATAGAAAGAGAAGAATCTGGGGTATTCAAATGTATTCACTTTTTATTAATTACTTAACTTTTGATACAGGTCTTACTATATAGGGCAGGCTAAACTCACCACCTCACCCCGCCCCTCATTTCTCCCTTGTAGAGGCTGGTATTACAATAATGAATCATAACTCCTGGTCTCACATTCATTTTAGATGGAAAACTCTCTAGCCATGTAGAAAGTGGAAGCTGGAGGTGGAAGAATATACCCTTCACAGAGGACAAGAGGTCTGAAGACAAGTCTGAGAGTAGTCGGCTGTGGAAATCAGGGCTTAAGCTTTGAGGATGGCTGTGTTCAACCTCCAACTCCAGTGTGTTGAAGTGGCACTGATAGAAAAGTGAGAAAGAGTCCAGACTGGCTAGAAATGGAAGAGGTAGTGTTGGGGTGCAAGAGGCTGGCACGAGACACAGTTTGAGTCGTCTGAAGTAAAGTTCTAGAAAAAGTCCTGAGGTATGTCAACAGAAGAGGAAATCCTGTGAAGCTGAAAATGGTCATCTATCCAAATATTCTAGAAAGGCCAGCTGTCAAGAGAAACTAACTGTAAGGCAGACTGGCAGAAAGGTCTCAGGTGAGCCTGAGGGAACAAGGTTTTATTGGGTACAGGGAGGTAAAGACAGGTGATGGCAATTTGAACAAAACCAAAAGAAAACAAACCGAACAACAGCAAAAGGAATGATCAAGGAATGTGCCCTGGAGTCTCCTCTCTGAACACTGAATCCGGGATCATGTATTTCATTTTCACATTTAAAGTGTTTCTTACATGTCGTAAGCAAGTGAGCCATGCTATTTATATACCACTTAATGACTTTATCTTACTGATCTTTTTTTCAATGTAACCAATTAACTTTTTATCCATTTCTCAAAGCATAAGCTTTTAAATTAGCAACAGCAAAGAGGCTGAATAAATCAGGGCCCTAGTTCCCTTAAATCCTCTCCCTTTCATTTACCTCCTGGTTTTTTTGACACTGACCTTTCCAGAGTAGCCATTATTCCATATTTAGTTCCTTTTGAAAGCTTTATGGTTCTAACTCCATTGTGAAATGTCATCGCTCCTGTTGTCCAGTCGATGCCCTTCCCTTAATGGCGTCAGTTTTAAATCAACCCAGAGACAAGGTTAACCTAATTTCCCTGTTACTTCTTCCTGGGACTTGATTCAGCACTTCCTTCATGTTTTTGTTTTGAACTTTTAGTGATATTACAAAAAGTTGCTGCATTGTATCTAATCACTTAGTTCAGGAAGCATATGTCTTGAAAACAAGATAATTGATATGTTATCAGGATGAAACGTCAGTGCATGAGTGTGTGTATGTGTGTATACAGGTGTGTATGCAGGTGTATATGCAGGTGTTCTCACTCACATGTGTGCAGGCAGCAGTCAGATGTCAATGCCCCTGTCTCCCTATATTATATTCCACATTATTTTTTGAGACATGGTCCTCACTAAATCTGAAACTCATTGACTCAGCTAGATTAGTGGCTAGAATGCATCACATCCATTATCCACATTCCTCCATCCTTCCAAGGTGGAGTTACAGGTGTGTGCTGCCACACCCAGGCTTTTACATGGATTTAGGGGATCATGTTTGTACAGCAAGTGCTTTTTCCCATTGAGACCTCTCCTCAGCTCCAAGAGGTGTGTTCTGTTCATGTAACTTCTTATCTGAGCTGTGGTATGAGGAAGGTACAAAGTGGACCTCTGTAGCCACTCAGTTGATCTATCTGAGCAGCAGCCCAGCAGGGCAAGCCAAATTGATTCATACCTACATGGTCCAGATTTCATTTTGATGACTCCATGGAATTTCACTGAGACTTATAAAAATAGTCAGAGATGTATTTAAGCATATTATTTTTATATTGTATAGTAAACTCTATGATACAATTAAGTTAACATAAATACAGATTCAGCCATTCAAAAACAGTATTCAGAAGGGATAGCATTAGATTCTAGTCAGTTACCACATTGGCTTAAATGTAGTTAAAAGAAACACAGGCAGGAGTGCTCATGTGCTGTCTTGGCCTGTTCCTGAATCACTTTGCTTTTCATCTTCTGAAATGTCTGATCTACTGTAATTCAGGCCAGCTCAGACTGCATGCATGTGATCTTCTGTGAGGTAATGACATTGTAGCAATGGCTCTTCGTATGTAGATTTGGGTTTAGCCATCCACATAGAGGCTGCAGCAAAGTCACCTTACCTATGGTTAAAGAATGTGTGGTGTCTAATTCTTTTCACAATTTATATCTCTTTCTTTAATCTACCTAGACTACCCAAGACTGCTGAACCTCCTGTCAGATCTATAGGTGTGTTTTCTCTTATGCTTCTGGGAGAGATTTCTTTATGTATATAACTTTGGAGTAGGGGGGAAAAGTTCTGATATGGGAAAGGCCTTTAGCAAAATCCAATGTTTCAATAGTAAAGTGGAATGGATAGAGATGACAGGAATATACCTGAGCATAATAAAGGCAATGTGTGTAAAACTTATAGCCAATATCATGTCAGATGGAGGAAAACACAGTGCTTGCTCTAAGATCTGCCACAAGACAGGGTGTCCACTGTCTCCATGTCTATTTGATACAGTGCTTGAATTCTTATCTAGAGCAATAAGACAAGAGACTGGATGAAGGGGATACAGATAGAAAAAGAAGAAGCTAAAATGTCTGCCTTTGAAGATGAATGGTTCTATAAGAAGAGACACTAAAAAATTCCACCAAAAATATTTAGAGTTGACAGATTCTTCCAACAAACTGCTAGGATATTAAACTACCAGGCAAAAATCAATAGCCTTTTTAACTACTAATGACAAACATAATATAAAAGAGCCATAGAAACATCCTCATTTACCATAGCCACAATAAAATATCTGGACATAAACTAATTTAAATAAATGAAAGAAAATTATATTTTAAGAAAAGACACTAGGAGATAGAAAGCCTCCCAATGTGCATGGATAGTAAGAATTAATGTTGTGAAGATAGCTATCCTGCCATAACTATTTTGCAGATTTAGTGTAATCCCAATCAAAAATCCAGGGCAATTCTTCACAGACAGATTAAAAAAAATCACCTTAAAATCCATATGGAGGCAAAAAAGACTGAGCATAGTCAAAGCAATTCCAAACCAAAACAAATCATCATTCCTGATTTCAATTTATTTTATAGAACCAGAGTAATATAAGATGCATGGTCCTTATATAAAACAGACAGGTAGCTCAATGAAATAGAATAGAGCATCCAGATATAAAACTCATACACAACTACTGCTACCTGACTTTTAGAAAGTATGCCAAATAGAGGACACTTTTTCACTGTTTGTGTTTGTTGGGGAAACAGCTGAAGCAGCTATAATGAAAATCAGTGTTTCAAAAGCTCTATTGGTCCTAGCTATAGTACTCCCAAACATATAACTAAAGAACTCTATATCCTACCACAGATATGATTGCTCAACCAAGTTCATTATTGCTTTGTTTACAATAGCCCAAGAATGGAATCAGGTTAGATGTCCATCAATGGATGAGCAGATAATGAAAATACTGTACATGTATACAATGGAATTTATTCAGCTGTAAAGAAAAATGAAGTTTGTAGATAAATGAATGAAAATGGAAAAATAATTACACTGAGTGAGATAACCCAGGCTCAGGAAAGGAATTCAAGCCTGGTACTGGAAGCTCCATCAGAAATCTATAGCTGAGGTCTTTGGCCCTAGAGTGAACTTGCTACCATTGTTTAGCTAAACTGTCATGACACCAAGCTATCTTTTAAATATTTATGTTCATGACCATCAATAAATGTTACCCCAGACTTTATCAAGGAACCTTCTCTTTACAATGAACAGAAGTCAACAACAAGGCACATGGCTGCTCAAGGAGCTAAGAACTACACATAGTTAAGTGCTTAATCCTAAAGAGGACATTTTTTTACACCATGTTCCCTAAGGTTCAAGGATCATCACAGAAGAAGGGGTGGAAAATGTAAGAGCTGGAGGGGAGGGAAAAGAGACATAAAAACATATTTTGGACATGATACAACGTAATCATTCTTTCAGTGTAGTAGCTGCCTATATAATACTGGCCCTGTAAATAGTCGTCATGATCAGAGAAGGGTTCATAGGGCTAGACTTGTTCCCTAATGAATCTATTGAATATTGATGGATTCTGGTGGAGGGATGGCCATTGTCTTCATTTGTATACCAACTAGGAGTCCACCAAGCTCTAATAAATTGTTACAAACCCTTGGTCAATCAGAGGACCTTGGTTAAGCTCAGTAGATGAACAACAACACAAAACCCCTAAAAACAAAAGAAAAACTCAAACAAACAAATACATGAATAATAGAAAGGAAACTTTAGAGAGAAAGTGAGCAAGTAATAGAGAAGGGAGGGAAATTTGACAAGATGGAGGAGTTATAATCAGAATGACCTCTCTATATGTATGAAATTATTAAAAACCAAATTCAACAAAATTTAAATAAGATAAATTTATCTTTAATGCTGATGAAATTAAATTAAAAATTCAATTTGAGTATTAAACAACAACCCTGCTAAAGAGTCTATTTCTAAAATGAACATGTGTGGGAATGCCTGGAAACTGATCCACCTCTTTGTATATGTATGGCCCTCTGATAAGATCCCCATTTGTCCATTGTTGGGGAGAGGTTTGCTCTGGAAATTATTGCAGGACTCTCCATGTCTGCTACAGATGACAAGTCTTTGCCATTTTGTCTTTTACTTCTTAAATTAAAATATAATTATATCATTTTATCCTATTCGTTCCTTCTTCCAATACCTTCCATGTATCAGCCTTACTCTATAAAAATCTTAGTCTTTTCTTCTTTAATTATATAGATAGATGTATAGATAGAAAGATATAAAGATAGATCAATAGATGACAGACAGATAGATGATAGATAGATAGATAGATAGATAGATAGATAGATGAAGATAGTTATAGATATAATGTGTATACAAAATATGTATGTATGTCTATAAGCACATATGAGCACATATACATACATGTATTTACATACATTCCTACATAAATAACACAACATGCTCAGTCCATTTAGTATTACTTGTATATATCTACAGAATATCACTTTCAATCATCCAAAGTAATTTTCTCTGTGGTTCTTTCCTGCTTTATACTTCAAATGACAAGTAATTTGCTCATTCACTGTTACAGAACAGCTGCTGAGCATAATTTAGGGGCATTACAACCAAGCTCACTCTGTCTTCCTGCAAGGAACCTCTCCTCTACTTAGAAACTTAGAGGACAAGCACACATGTGCTTGCTTCTCAGGCTTGTGTAAGAAGTTGCATGGCAAAGTGAAGGATTAGACAAAGCTTCTCAACATTGAGCCCAAGAGTTAACAGGTGACATAAAACTTTTTAGAGTGAATAAATGATGGCTCAGGGTGGGGAAAGAGAATATGGCTACATTCAGAAATAAGAAATAGCACAGATTCGGGCCAGAAGCATGGAGCTGGGAAGGGGCAGGACCTCTACGTGGTACTTTGCATAGTTGAACATGCTGGGGCTTTGCATGGTAAGAATGTTCTCATCTTAAAATCATGTAAGTATAAATAAGAAGAATATTAGTCACTACCACAAAGAGCAACTGCATCACACCTTTGAGGAAATTTGTTATTATAAGGGTGACAAATACCTGCCAGAGAAGGGTGAGGCTGATGCTGAGGCTGGAGCACCAAGCCAAGGCCATCACACAAAAGGAGGGCATTGACAAAGGACTCTTTGTTCTCTGGAGGATTAGTCAATGGAAATTTTTAAGGCAGAAGTAAGATTATGTAGTGTTAATTTTACAGGGAAAAATAAGTCAAATAAAATTCAGGGTCAGAGTTGGAGAAAGGTTGATCTTAGAAGAAAAGGAACCAAAAGACAGTAATCCATCCATAGTGTGATGTTAAGTCTTGAGTAATAGCAGTGCAAAGGAAAGGGGACTTACTGGTAGAAGGAATGAGGAGTTTGGGGTCATAGATAGGATGGACCAGTTCAGGATGTTTCCAGGTTGTATGATTGATTGACATCGTGTCTGGGAGAATGGACACCGGTTCATCCAAACTGACTTCTAATCATCAAGAAGGACATAAGGTTACACCACATTTAGGAAAAAGAAAAAGGAGACTTTGACATGCCTAGTTGACATTGGGAGAGAAGAGTGTGGTACCCAGAAGGAAAACTAGAATTCTTAACCTTCCACAAGATGCTTGCCATTCATTAAAGACAGTTTCTGAGAAGTCTACACTACAGCCCCAAATTAAGTGACATAGGAAACTGTAGCCAGATTTACTGGATTTTCATGATTTAGTCATCATAAATATTCTCAATCTAACAATATATAAAAATTAGTTATAGTCTCTCTTCCGAAAATGCCCCATGTCCCTGTAAAAAAAGTCTCTTTTTCTATATGAATCAGCTATTTGGGTATCATGTAATCAAAATAACTGGACTGGTTTAATTACTCATCAGCAAATAGTTGTTTTGGCACTGAGTAGAGGCTATGACAGGAGGCCCCTCAGAAGCAGCTAAGTACAGATACCAGGGACAGTGAGCTTCTGAGGGATACACTCACAATGGCTGTTCTTACACAAGTGTGTCTGTTTGGTAAATATTATGAGTATCTGCACTGACTCACAAGAGCTAAGTACATGTGGTAGAACAGAGATTAAAGTAGCAACATAGAGCATTAGGCAAGTGACATCTGTTCTCCATCATAAGTCACTGTTGAGACATGCTCCATGGAGCACACAACCCGATCAAACAACACTTTCACCACTCTGAGAATGTAACATTAAGGAAACAGTGATGAAGAAAAAAGCAGGAATGATGAAATACATACACTGTACAACTCAGTGAGGTGCACACAGGAGCCATCGGAGCAGGAGCTTGCCACTGTATCTCAGTCACTTACCCATGAATTCTGTGCTGGCTTGATACATGACTAAAATGTCTATGAGAAAGGTTATTGCTTAGACAGGGAAGATGAAAGGTGAAATTGCTAACTATTATTAACATTCATTGACTTATTCAACAATTTGGGGGCGTTTAATGCATGTCAGACTCGCTAACTCCAACAGTGAGTGAATCAGACTCACCTGATAATCTCATGCAGACTGAATTCTTTAGTGTCATTTGGACCACTGAATTGTCTAGTGTACTTTGGACCTCCTAGGTCTTGAGAGTCAAGTGGAAGGCTTAGAGTGCTAGTAGCTTCATTTTGCTAAGAATGGAGCTGGTTTTGTTCACAAATGCAATAGAATTAATAACTGTCAGAGACAGCACTAGATCCTAAGTTCAAGGCTTTGAGTAATATAACTGTTTTGTAACCAAAGTCGTTCCCACGGAACACTTCAAGGCATTAAAATGATGAAATTTCATTCACAATATGTAAAACACTGGAAATAACTTGAATATCCAACAATAGAATAAGTTAATAATATTTATTACTTGTGTAGTAGAACACTATGCACTTGAAAATGATTGAATTGCAATCATATACAATGTAAGGAAAATATGAAAGAGTGTGCACTGTATATCCATTACACCAAGTTTAAGGGCATGTAAAACCAATAAAGGTGATGAAAATCAGAGAAGTGGCTACCCCTTGGGAGTGTCTAAGATGAGACTTGAGGAGACTTCTGATGTATTAAGAATGAGGTATCTGTCTAGGGTGATAGCTACTGCTGCATAAAAGTATCAGATTCATTGACTTACATGTTTAAGGCTGGTATACTGTGTGTGTATCTGTTTTACAATCATTAATAATGTCAAGAAAAAAATTAGCTGATGAAGTATGTATCTTCAAAGATGGGTTTTTAAAATAGTTCCAAAGTCTTAGCAATTTAGTCTATAGACTGTTCCTTCAGACCCATTTCAGCCTAGATCTGTACTATATCACATCAGCACAACTTTCGGAAGTGTCTACTGATCCACTTGCCATTGGTCCTGTCACACGATGCAGCCAGTAATCCCTCCTAAATGTTGTGTTGTTATCTTTATTCCTTCCTGTGCCTTCCCTGAATCTCCACTTTTTCTACAATATGAAACCAACATTTTCAGCCAAAATATGTGATCTTTTTCAATCTTTTCTCAGCCAACTATGCTAGTGTCCTGATAGCCTGTCACCCCAATTTACCTTTATTCCTTGCTACCTTCACTAATATTTATTGAGCTACTTGTGTAAGACATATCACCAGGTGGTAGAGAAATGCAAATGAATTGAACAGAATCTTATCATACCAGTATAGATTAGAGAGCACAGAACAAGTCCAAGATATCTATTATCACATAATCAGAGACATCATCATCATCATCATCATCATCATCATCATAATAGTTAAAGGCATTGAGAAACCCAGAAGTGAAATGTCAACTTAACTTGGTAGGTTCTTTCCAGATATTGAGCCTTGAATGGACTCCCATTGAAGTATGATGATCATGACAAAGTATAGGATAGCTAGGAAACAACACACAAACAAAATATAAAGAATTCATGGAGATTAAAATTTATAGTTTCAAGGTGAGGACAAGGTAATGCTTATGGCTGCACTCAAAAGGAGACATCATATCATCAAGGCCTTGATGTAACACCAAGAGTTTGAATTTTATCCTACAGGCATCGGGAGGCTCCCAGACACACCCTAAGCTATGGGCATGCCAACTGCATGGTTCCACAGCCACCCTCACTGCTTTCCCAACTCTTTGCCATAGTAGGTCTTGTTCCTTCAGCTCCAAACACCAGCCCAACCTGGCAAAGTTGTATTTATTGTTCTGAGTTATATTCTTGACAGCACAGAAGTGCTTTCATTGAACTTGGCATAGACATCAGCCAGTGATTCCCAGCAGGATGGCTGTGAGAACACACTCCTCAGCTGTTTTGTTGGCTGCAGCAATGGTATACAAATGTGTGGCTTTATATTTCACTAGGCTCTTCTCATGTGGCAACCAAGGCCATGTCTTACAGTGTCAAGAAAGGTTGAGATCAACAAATGGTTGGATTGTATAGGCTCTGATTCATTTTTATTAATGTTGCTTGTCTTTGTGGGAGCTAAGATCCAAATCTGCCATGAACATCTAACAAACCTTGGGATCTAACTTAATTATTTGTGTAGGCTAATCTCATCCTGCTTTCATCATATTTTCCTCTTCCTATTTGTTCAGTGTCCTGATTTACTCATTTACTTTCAAACACATTGTCTGTAATTCTGAAATACATCTGAAATCATTTTGGAGGCAATTTGTGCTAGATTAAATTAATCAACGAATTTCCTTTCTTTGACATCTTTTCATTCCTCGGGTTTTAAGAATCCTCTCCAGTACTCTGCAGACCATGTCAATCACTGCCCTATCATCTTCCATTGCCCCTGTCTTCTTCCTCTTTTATTGCTTTGCACGCAATCTCATCCATCATTGCTCCCTTCAGGAGCCCTTTGACATCAGAAACAGAACTTTTAATACTCTTATTATTTTGCTAGAATCTAATACTGTACAAACTGGAGACACATTTCATGCTTGCTATAGGAATAAATGCATATATGATGAAGGAGAAGATGACCCAGTTAAGTGTATACCTTTAAGAGAGCAGCAAATGGCATAGAAGAACACAAATAAAACAGTGATGAGGACTCATGGGACTTCAAAACATATTTTTAAATCTGAAGTTCAGAAATAAGAGAGAAATGGAGGTTGCATTTATTTAGGGTTAAGGGATAAAAGAGCTTCCTATAGAATGGCTGGTTACCAGAACAGTGCCATGCAAGAATGTATACCTAGAACCTGTAATTATTGTACTGGAGGTTGTGCTTAGGCACTATGCAAACAAAGAAACAATAACCTTGAAGGAACATGAACCTTTAATCCTCTGATTAAGGGCATGTTGCATGAATTTAAATGGAAAAAGAGAGAGAGCAGCATTTACTAACTCACTTAGAAAAATCTATGAAAATTTACTGAACGCTTGTATGCTACAGTTGTGGTGACTCATACTCATTAGCATCGTGTGTATCATTCAGTGCTTTCCCATGTACCCAGAGCATTCATGGGCATGTCTCTCCTGAGATACACAATGGCCCTGGAGGGGCAGAAGAGCAAATGCCTTGTATATCTTCAGTAGATGGAGGGACTGAATCTCAATCAGGATGAGGAGCTTCTATAAGTTCATTCACAGGACTAGTGGTTGGGGGCACTGAGGGGGAGCTTTTCTGACTTACACTCTCTAGCACATTATCCAGGTTACTTTGCTAACTCAACACGTTCTATACAGTATCTGATATCGGCTTACCAAAGGACTGAAACCATTCTGGGAGTTTCACTCCATTGTTTCTTTTATGCTGGCTTCCTGGAACCTCCGGGATGAAGTCCAAGTTCCTCAGCACTGCATTTGAGGCCCTTCCCAAGCTGGCTCCACCTGCCAGGCAGTGTGATTCCAAAGCTTTCCCTAGGATAAATGCACCTGCTCTGCTTCATTCTCAGAACTTTAACCCAAACCTTTCCAGCATCGTAGAATGTCAGGGAGGTTCATTCTTAATGCTTCAATATTATTAAATGTTTATAAATTTTGCCAATTCCATAAACTATTTCTCTTTGTTTTATCTAAGAATCGTTCATGAGTGAAAATTTTTAAATGACTTGTTAAATGGTGTTTCCAATAATTTAGCCTCAAAGCAAAAGTAAAACTCTCAAGATAATGCACAATTTTTATCCTCCGTCCTCAGAGACTACACTCTCTAAACCCAGATATGAACCCCAAATTGAGCTGGAAAGAACCCAGATGTCCTTCAACAGAAGAATGGATACAGAAAATGTGGTACATTTACACAATGGAGTACTACTCAGCCATTAAAAATAATGAGCTCATGAAATTCTTAGACAAATGGATGGAGCTAGAAAATATCATCCTGAGTGAGATGACCCAATCACAAAAGAACACACATGGTATGCACTCACTGATAAGCGGATATTAGCCCCAAAACACACAATACCTAAGATGCAACGCATAAACCTCATGAAACTCAAGAAGAAGGAGGAAGACCAAAGTGAGGGTGTTTTTGTCCTTTTTAGAACGAGTATCAAAAGATTCAACCAGAGCTCCCAGGAGCTAAACCTCCAGCCTGAGAACAGACCGGCAAGCTGTCCTCTGAGAGGCTCTAATCAGCAGCTGACTCAGACAGATACAGACATCCAGAGCCAAACAGTGGATGGAGCTTGAGGACTCTTAAAGAAGAATAGGTGGAAGGATTGTGGGCCCTAAGGAGATAGGAACTGCACAGGAAGATCAACAGAGTAAACGAACCTGAACCCTTGGAGCTCTCAGAGACTGAATCACCAACCGTGGAGCATACCTAGTCTACACAGATCTACCTCCATGGGCTGAACCTAGGCCTCCCTGCACATATGTTGTAAATGTGCAGCTTGGTTTTCATGTAGGTCTCAAACATCTGGAGTGGGGGCTATCCTAAATCATGCAGCCTGTATATGGAGTACGGTCTTCTAAAAAAAAAAATAGTTGTTCAGTTATTCATGGAATATTATTTTTTTTTATCTCTTGTATTCAGTTTGCAACTACTTCATTGAGAATTTTTGTATGTATATTCATGAGGGATACTGGACTATAATTTATATATTTTTGTTGGGTTTACACTTGATTTCACTATTTCAATATTATTTGCTTTGTGAAGGAAAAAAAAAATAAAATAAAATAAAATATCCCAGAAAAAAAAAAAAAAAAGAAAGACATACATGTTATCACAATGTGAATTCACTTAAGGAAGGACATGTATTCCATTCTTTTTTATAACGTTAGTACATGTTGAGATATAGTCTTTTGAGATGGGAGGATAGATGGGTGAATAGGTAGATAGATGGTATATGGATGTATGAGTAAATAGTATGAAAATTGTGAAGAAAAATAATTTAAAAAATCTGGATTTGCCAATCATATAAAATGTCTATAATTGACTGGCAGTCTTTTTTTCCTTTGTGCAATTCTAGACACCTTGTTGAATACATTGAAAATCTCACATGTGATGATAAAATATCTGATTTCTGGCAACAACTCTGTAGAAAAGTTCTATATCCAATTTCTGTTGTAAATCCCTTCCTCTGAGCCTTTAGATCATCCTTTTCTCCTTCAGCATGCACACGGTGGTGTCGATTTTCATTCGCAGAATCTCCTGGGCTTGTATTTATTGCTTATTGACTGTCCCTAGTCTAAACTAGGCCTATGCTAAAATTCAAATTCATCCCAATATCAAGCAGACAATGGGTGGTTGCTGGCTGTGGCGACTGGATAGAAGATGAAACATTGACTTCTGTTTTTGTGAAAAGAATAAAGGATGAAGAGAAAGGTGCCCCAGTTTGATAAATTCTAAACTTCTTATTAGGAAAGTGACCCATGTTCTATGAACCAAGAATTCATGTGTGTCTATTATGGCTGAAAAAGAGAAATGAAGTTGCTTGGGAGAGGGGACAAGGCTGTTGGATGCTAGTGGCAAAACAGACTTTTTTTACTAATGATTTTTGAGGAGTCTTCCAAAAACTTTTAGGTAGCATTTCCTTTCCGTGGAGGTTTTTTCCATTAAGACATTACATCTTATCTAATTCTTGATTTTTTTTTTGAAATGTCCATGTGTCCAGTATACTGAAGTAATGTAATAAGAAAAGAGGCCTCAAATGTATGTTTACTGTCCATTGAACTCTGAACTGAACATAGCCATGGTTTTTAGAAAGGCAATGTGCATGAAGTTTTAAGCTGAATAAAAGAAGCACATATTATTAGAATTCGTGGGGCTGAAGAGATGGTCCAATGGTTGGATACTTTCTGTTCTTTAGGTGGACTAAATTTTGGTTTCTAGCATCCACAACACATTGTCCTTCATTTCCCAACAACATATGACTCCAGTTCCTGGGGATCTGGTGTCCTATTATGGCATCTACAGGCTGTTCACACAGAGAGATATACACACATACACATAAAAATGAATAGAATTTGTGGATATTTTCATATCTTGGGATTTATTATTTAATCTATTTATTACTTATTTTTCTATCTAACTAAAACGTGAGTAAACCAAACACAGCCATAGAAAGTATGAATTAAGTTCTGAGAAAACATTATGCAAAATGATATTTTCTATAGAAAAGAAGGAGGAAATGTAAAAATAAAACATTGGATACTGGAAAATGTTTCACCTCCATTTTTTTCTTTTACTTTTTCTTCCCCTTTCTACTGCATTCACCCCTTCATTCCTTTGCTCTCCTCCTTTCTCCATCTCATCCCTTTTCCTCCCCCAAACGATACTACATTAGAAGCAATGCTTTCAGTTAACATTCAGTATGAATTTCAGAGAATTGTTTAAACTTCCCCTAATATTGGAAGACTCATATTCTCAAAAATTTCTCATTCTGTGGTACATTTCCCTTGGACCAAAATAATCCACCATCTTTGGCCTCTTCTCCAGTCACACTCTTTAGAAGCTTCCCTTGGTGAGATGGGGCACAGCACTGATTCCAGACCTTCATGGATAGAAACACTTTGAAGTACTGAGTAGAAGTTGGGTGAGACTTAGTCCAGACTTTAACCATAGTCGTGTAGATACTTAAGAACAAAACAGAAAATCAGAGGTTCCAGCTCTGGAGAATCACAGGGACCAAATTCAATGTTCAATTAAAGAATTCACACCTGTCAGCGCCTGTATCTCTCTGGTCAGTTTCCTTCTCAATCTGTCATGGGAATTGCTAATTTTCTTTAAATCCCCTGAAACATTTTCCTTGTTTCTCTCTAACCTTGATAAAATTTGAATTGTTCCCCTTCTATCTCATTCTTGGATTGAACCCCAGTTAGCCTGCCAGGGCTGTTTTCTACCCTCCTGCCTTCTACCCTCAGGCAATAGGAGTGCTGTACTTGGGTCTCCTTGCCATGCAGGTTTTCCTGAGCAGTCAATTTACATTCTGCACTGCGATTTCACTCCACAAATCACTGAAACCTGGAGCACTCTGAAGGTCAATAATCTCTCATTCTACGAATATGGCAGTCTGAGCGCTACCCCTTTAATTTATTTGTGTGTCCAATGTAGGAACGCCCATGAAGCGGATTATTCTAACATCTATGTGAGGATACTTTGTATTACTCAATTTCCACACCCTAAGCTTTCTTACTAATCTATCCAACTGTCTCTGACCTAGGAAGATTCATTCAATGCTTAGCTGAAAGATAATGTGATATTTTGCAGGGATCCAGAAGTGACTCAAGAGCTTCCCGAAAGGGGAATTGGTATTATATTCCAAACCAAAGTTGTCCTAACTACACTATTTAATTCTAACAGCAGATATTAACAGGCCTGTTCACAATCTGCTTAGCGCCATAACAGCAGTATCTATTAACAGTTCTTAGAATTTGAACATTATGTAGCCCTGAATTCATCTAGCATGTTGCTGATCCCCAAGAACGTCTCAAAAATCTGATGATAAGCAATCCCCTCCTGCTCTCAGGAGCCAAAAGAAGGGATATTGATTGAAATTCCAGCAAGACTGAAGTAACACATCAGAAAATGACCCTAGGTGGTGTCTGTAAGCTTATTTTTCCTCACATCTTTGTTCCTGGGAAATAATCTTCTCTACCTGTCTCCGCCTCTCTAAAATAGCTCTTTCAAAGTTGGTTAGGGAGAAATACATCCATTTTCTTCATCAAAATCATTACATCAGGCTGAAGTGTTTAGGGGAGAGCAGGGCTGTGATTCACTTGGAAAATCTTTACAAGAGTACTATGGATTACTTTGAGGTGGGGGTGTGTGGACGGGGAGCTGAAGTATGCATAATAAACCAATAATGGGAGGCTTGGAGGGGATAGGATACAGATGTTCACTGGAAATTTTCTCTAAACTTTGCTACACATTTGAAAGATGCTTCATTCTACTCTGTTAGGGGACAACCCCCTCCCCCTTCCTACACATAAGACAAAGAGTCATTTACACACTCTGGTAGCTCACTGACAGCACTGCGACCCCAGTACAATACAGGATTTACTTTCTGCTGATGCGCAAATGGACGGGTCTTCATGTCGCGAGGCTGTAATTAGAGCGCCAGTTTAGAAATTTGGCAGTCAGTGCGAAATGGGAACAGTTTCAGCTTTGAACTGCACTCATCAAAAGGCAAGATGGAACACGGGCTTTTGTCACGATATGTCTGCATTGTAACCTGAGGAAGGTCCAATTCAGCCAGCTCCGCTGTGCTTCTGCAGGCTCAGTTTTACCCGGGACGGCAACCAGCTCATTCTGGCCTTGAAGAGAAAGAGGAGGGGGGGGGGGTGCTGCAGCACTTTCTTCTATACTATGTATGCATTCTTGATAATAACAAAAGGCGCAGATAGGAGCAAACATGCAGCAGCACCATCTGATTGGAAAGCATAATAGGAACCATTAAAGAGCCACGACTAAAGCTGCCCATCCATATAGATTCATATAATCTACTGAAAGAGGGGGATCATTATAAACGTCGGTGTGCTACCTAACAGAATAATGATGTGTCTAACAATGCATTGCTTTTATGAAAACCAGAATTATTTTCTATTCACTGAATATCATTTATGAAAGAGAGAATGGCTTCTAACCTGATACACAAGCCAGTTAGGGAAAGGACAATGCTATACTTTCAATTCTAACAGCAATTATTGGTAATGTGAGACCACATCATCCTATCTGGTTACCTTTTAGAAAAGGATATGTTCTCTATAGCCACCTAAAAATGCTCATTGTTATCAAAAGCAGTGTCTAGACAAGCATTTGACTTTCCTGTCCTGACCCACAGCTGTCAATGTCATCTCTTTGACTTTACCCTGGGCAGATACAGTATATATAATGCATGTCATATTTCAAAGACATATTTGAAGTCCGTTGTACTTTTTCTCTCTTCACATTAAATATTATCTAGAATTTGTTCAGTTGTATTCTTTTATCATGGAATATTTTCTACTTTTCCAAATAAACACTATTAGAGATAAAACTTGGACAAAAATTCTAGAAACATCCTGCAAGGCAAGGGAAAAAAAAAAAGAAAAGGAAGAAATTCAAACTTGGCTAGCTTCATGGTCATATGTTAAAATGTCATAGACATTTTGTTTGATGGGCAAAATGTTGGCCTAATTTTTTTCAGATAAAGTTTAATGATTTGGGAGTGACAAATGCTAGCACTGGTTCAGAATCAGGACTGTACAATTTAATAGATGTTAAATTTTATATACCGTGGCAGTAATTTTAATAAATGCTGGATGATGAAAATTTAAACTCTTTGTATATATGTATATGACATAGTTCTAATTGTGTAAAATGCTTATATAGATGCTTATGATATGTATGGATGTTTGTGTCAGTGTATGTGTCCATGCCATAGAGCGTGTGCGGAATTCAGAGAACAATCCACCATTGGTCTGTTTGAGACTGGCTCTCCTGTTGTTTTACACTGCTTACATAGTGTAGCTGGCCTAAGAGCCTCCAGGGATGTCACCCTCACCTCCCCTGCTACCATAGGTGTGCATACATAGGATTAGAGATGCACACTGCCACATCTGGCTTTATATGTATTCAAGGGATTCAAATTCAGGTATATGCATGTGTGGCAAGTGCTTTACACATGTAGCCATCTCCTCAGGCCCCATGGATGGTAATTTTTTTAAACAAAAATATTTGTCACAGATTAGCCATTTATTAAATTTGTTTGTTGATTTGAGGTACTTGCTAAAGTTATTAAGTTTAGTGCTTAAATGTTTAACCTCAAAATTATCAAATCTTATGTGTAACTATTTGATGTCCTCCATATATGTTAACTTTATTTAGCTCTGTCTCCTTCGTTTTCTAATTCACCATCCAACATTCTACAAAGGATTAAACATCAGGTGCTGAATTTATCACTGCTGATAACATTAATAAAACACAGAGTTAAATCACTACAGGATGTTTGGTTGGCTCTCAAAAGACAAAAGAGCCAACAGGGGTTTTTGTTTTGTTATTTACGATTATTTTCTTTTATTCTGTTTTCAGCTTTCCCTCCTTGTCTCCATCTCTCCCTGTCCCTCTTACTTTCCCTTTCCACACATCCATTCACAACCTCTCTCTTTCTCCTGATGATTTTAGAAATATCTACTAGAGTTGGTAGTTAAAGTTACGTACCAAGACCACATTTCCAATGATCCATCAAGGCTTCCATAATTATTCAGTGATTGTGCCCTACCACTTATGTCACGTAAAATCAGAGGTTTTAATTGCCAAAGAAGGCAATGAAATAACTACTCTGAAGCTAGGCAGATATGTGGAGTACAGTTTAGAGTTTGGTAGACAAATACTTCACTTCAGTTACTATGTGAGTAGTCAAATATTTATTTTTCTATCTTAACATGATCATTTTTGGAAAAAAAGTAATTACAAAGTAACTAACTTTTCTTTCCTGTCTCACAATTCTTCAAAAAAGTATAAGAAGAGGAGAAGAAGGAAGGAAAGAGGGAAGGAAGGAAGCAAGGAAGGAAGGAAGGAAGGAAGGAAGGAAGGAAGGAAGGAAGGAAGGGAAGGGAGGAAGGAAAGAAAGAATGGAGGGGAGGAAGTAAGAAGAGAAGGAAGCGAAGAAAGAGGAAAAAGAAGTATGATGATTAGGATTGATTTGATTACTGATGATTACGTTCAAAATGCTTTCAAGCACAGCATATCCTGCAACTTTTGAAGAGTTGGATGTTTTATAAAAGGATCAAGAAAACATGACAGAAGATCTGCTAACCCCATCATAGCCGATAGGGAGAAAATAATAAGGTGAAAATACCACAGTGACTTCCAAACTTCTCACTTGAACTCAACATCTGCTCCATTTTAACAGATTTTCCTATTGCATTCAAGTGTTCTATGTAGCAATAATTACTACAGTCCTACACTGATGGATTTCAGTATATTAAACCATCTCTGCATCCCTGGGATGAAGCCTACTTCATCATGATGGATGATTGTTTTGATGCGTTCTTGGGTTTGGTTTGTGAGAATTTTATTGAGTATTCTTGCATTGATATTCATGAGTGAAATTGTTCTGAATTTCTCTTTTTTGTTGGGTATTTGTGTGGTTTAGGTATGAGCGTAATTGTAGCTTCATAGAACGAATTGTACTACAATCTTGATTACTTGATATATAAGTTATCCCTGTCATCAATATAATACTTTTGACAAGAATATTGTATGTGTCCATTCTTTACAATACATTTGAACAGTAATTTGGAAATGAACTTGCCATACTCAACAATTGCTCACCCCTGCACTATTGTATCCATGACAATGCAATATTGGCTGCTGATTTCAAGTGAACTGTGAGCAGAAAGACCCCATGCGTCCCTCTTCTCCTCTAAATGAGCTATTAGAAGATCATGACCAAGGCCACTGGCAGAGTAAACAAGGACTGAGGAACTGGCTGTAGGAGGCACCATCTGCAGTGATCCAAAACCACCCCTTAGCAATCTGCTAGGCAATTATGGATCTGGATGCTGTTGGAGGCACAGAAAAATAGCACAGAGACAAGTAACAGCAATGGTAGTTAATCTGCTTGGCAGCAAGTTAAAGTATATCCATTCTGAATAGTTTCAGTGCTTCAAACAGTTTGGATTGTCTCCTTAGAGTCCAAGACACTTTGATATCTGTTCAGTCAATGTAAGTTTCTGTAAACTGAAGAAGTCACAAATATAATCCCATTCTTGATTGCATTTTATTATGTGGCAGCAATGAGGCATCAAGATAGTCTCTAATTTAGAGGTCATGTTGGAAGCTATTGCTTCTACATTTCTGTCATTTCCTTTTTTTTTTTTTTTTTTTTTTTTTGAGACAGGGTTTCTCTGTATAGCCCTGGCTGTCCTGGAACTCACTCTGTAGACCAGGCTGGGCTCGAACTCAAAAATTTGCCTGCCTCTGCCTTCCAAGTGCTGGATTAAAGGCGTGCGCCACCACTGCCCGGCCTGTCATTTCCTTATTAGCCAGTTTTGACTTTCTTCTCTTAAGGGCAGTGTAACTGTAGAGCATGCTAAGACAGATGCTTTTGGTTTAGAAGTTAAGTGTTTGTCTCACAAGCATGAGAATCTATTGAAAATTGCTTCCTGTTGCTGTGATAAACACCATGAGCAAAAGCAACATGGAGAATGAAGGGCTTCTTTCTTCTTACACTTCTATGTGACATACCATCATCATCAAGTGAAGCAAAGGCAGGAACCCAGAGCTAGGACTGAAGCAGAGATCAAAGAGGAACACTGCTTACTGGTCTCTTCCTGGGCTTACTCAGCTAGCTTTCTTACACAGTGCAGGTCCATCTGTCTAGGGATGGTATTGCCCAGAGTACACAGGGCTTGATCCTAACATGAAGCTTCAAATGCATGCTGTGCTTGGACTTCTTAGCAAGAAAGGGTTGTGGATAGAACAGGGTCAAAGGTGGTACCTGGATGCGAATCAAGAAGGAAAAGAATAGACATTTTCCAGAAGACTACAAGTTCCAACAAAGAATGGTTCAACAATTTACAGGAATAATCTCATGCCCTCTCTCTGCAGGGTTCTGGTATGGCACTATGTACTACAACACTGGGTCCTGGGGTTTCACATTAATAACCCACTATTCCAGAGATACTAACAAAAATCAGAGACATTGAGAGTCTCATGGTAACTAGTGAGTTAATATAGTATAAAAATAGGGGAAGATAAAAGAAACCAAGTCATTTGTTCCCCTGACTCTTCCAAGCTTGTTCCTAATGGTCCTTAGGTGTCTGATCCTAAAGTGACCCTGGATAGATAGTACTCTGAGCATAACTAAATGTTTTACCCAAATGCTTCATTTAACTAGTGTTGAACTTCATGTTTGTTATTTACCAGAAGCATCTAAATTGGAATGACTAAAAATTATCATCCTCAGTCTAAGAATTCAAATGGAGAGCCTTGGATAATATATATGCAACAAATTATGATACTGTGCATTAATGGCTATTTTAAAGTATTTTTAAAAACTGCTGAAGGTTGAATTAATTCAATCTTTCAAATCCATAGTTGAAATGAGAGTTGTAAGTATGGATATACCATGACAAACTGCCTTAGACTACCAGTTTTCAGAATTTCATTTAGAAATAGTAAAACCTAAGGCAGCCTGATTAATGGCCATCAAGCTGGTCAATAACATTGGATCAATACAAAATAAAAAGGATGCCAAAGATCAATGAGAGGTAAGACTCCCAATTATGCCTAAATCACCCTTTGTTGGAGTGCTTTACCAAAACCCACTAATTAATCTTTATTATGTAGTGTTGAGAGTGCTAAGTGTCATTATTCCCAATAACACAGAAGTACTAGGACTTAGGGCCACTCACAGGACATACCCAACAGCAGACATTAGCACCAGCTCAGATCCAGGACACCCAGTCAGCTTTTGATAAGTCATCCTGGAAGCAATCTGTGGCAAAAAACGAACAAACAAACAACAAACACCCTCACAAGTAGAATCATTGAAGTGTGGGCAGCTGAAACAGCCAGCTCTGTTCTCAGTGACCTTGCATGAGTTAGTCTCTTACCTTTAATTTCTTCATTTATAAAGAGAGTTGATATTGTCTCTATGAAAAACAGTTTTGATGTTAGAATTATTAATGCTTATAAACTCCTGGAATGTATTAAGGGTGCAATAAACAACTGCCATTATTGTTCTTAGTTTTATTTTACTTATTTTTGGTACTAATGGTCACGAGCTAGGCAATGACAAAAAATAGGACCAGCTAGGCTATGCTCAAAGCAGGATGAGAGCTAACCCTTAAATGAAAAGAGGGTAACAGGAATTGAGTGCCTGCCAAGTGCCAGACATCATACTCAATATTTATCATCTGAGGTTGATTCTACCACCTAATCCTTATAACTACCCAGTGATGGAGCTACCAGAACTAACTCTTTAGCCTGGGCTCTTTGTTTAATAATCCATTTTAGAAAAACACTTCTGTAAAGTGGCCTCTGCTACCACAGTGGAGGGAGTGAGGGGTTCAGGGCAGTAGGAATCAGACATCTAGATACACAAACAGATAGCTTTGTCTTCAGGAAGTCTATCCACAAGGAGTAGACTTCAGAGATTGAGTTTAACTCAGGAAAGGCTCCAGAAGAGGAATGTAACCAGGAGAACCTGATCCAGCCTACTCATGAGAAAGGAAGAAGGATGTGAAATTAGACATTCATGGCCAGGGAACCTAGAAGCTAAGATGACAGAAAATTATGTGGGGAGATGAGTAATAATCTTCTGGTCAGCAGAGGTAACAGAATTAAAGACTAAGACAAGAGAAGTAAGTGAGAGTTAGCTTGACACTACTGAGTAGAAAATCCCTTTAATTTTATGTTTAGTCAGTGGATCGCTAAGTATCATTCAGTTCCAAATATATATCCATTAATATCTGCATTGTGGTTATAAATGAAATTCCTTTAAGTGAATATCACTTTACAAATTAATCTGTTGTTTAACTTCAAACATGAATACAATGTTTTGATCAAATCCATCACTGAAGTGCAGCTTATTTGAAGTGTTAGCCTTCCTCAGTAAAGAGTGCTTAAAAGACAGTGCAGAAGCAATGTCCAGTACTGGTGTTTGGCTTGAGAGTACAATGAAGTGGGGACAAATGTTTCTGGGTGTTCTGGGAAGACTGACCCACTAGACAAGACCTGCCTAGCCTATGACACAGGATGCATACTCTTCATGAACTGACAACTATGAAGAGACATTTTATAATAAATGCCCAGTATATGTCTCTACCCTCTGATTGGACTCCTCTTTGACATGAAGGTTTATCTAAAATCTAGTAAGAATGAATGACTCTAAAACTATGTATAGTGTCCTACGATATGCACATGACTCGGTTGCTGCCTTCCCTCCAACTCATCCTTACTTCTTTCAATTCCTGAAATATTCCATGGAATCCTTGGCTGAGTGACCAGATCTGTCTGTCTACTTGAGAAACTCCTTGGCATCTTCTCTTCAGCCTCTGATCAGTCAATGATGATCTCTCCCTTACTTGCTCTTTTCTAGCTTCCCTACCACCTGCCCTTCCTAACTTCATCCCTCTGGTTCTCATCCAAAAGACAATGCTGTTGTCTTTGCTGCCACCAGTAGTCAACCTAGTACCTGACACATGGAGGGCTCATTAAACATTAGTGCTGTGTAGCTGTTTCCTATGTATTATACATGATACCATAATCTTGAATCCTAATAGGAGTATTTACTCACATCAAACCATTGGGGATAGAGGAATTGGAAATTCTAAAGGCTCCTATGGCTCATAGGTCTTTGTATGATCTTCAAAACGACTCTCCCTTCCCAGAGCTTATATTCAAGTAGGTTGTGGACCAGTGAGACTCGTATAACAGCCTCTACATTACCTGGAGATGGTCCCAGTGCTTTTGAATCAAGAACAGTCTTAAAATTCATCCCACTAGATTCATTGGTTCTTCAAAATAAACTTGGACATACTCCTTTCTTTTCTCTGTTGGATTCCTCCATATCTAGGTTAAATAGACATTTCTCAACATCTCTCCCAAGAAAAGTATTGTGGCAATCCTCTAAATAAGAGAATAATAAATGTGGAACTCTGAGGAAAGCATCTAGTCCAGGTTTCTTCCCTCCTTGTACATCTTTGTTATCCGGGACCGCTAAGAGACATTAGTTGGACATCAGAACTCCTAGAATTACCTAGGATAGCATTTCTCATCATATGTGTTGTGACCCCTTTGGGGTCGCATATCAGATAATCTGCATATCAGATATTTATACTACAATTCATAACAGTAGAAAATTACAGTTATGAAGTAGCAATGAAATAATTTTATGGTTGAGGGTTATCAGAGCATTGTGAACTATATTAACAGATCAGAGAATTAGGAAGATTGAAACTACTAGTATACAAGGATATAACTAGAGTTCCATAGTTTTCTACCTTGAAATCATGATGTTCTTTTATTCAGAGAGATGGAAACTAGCTTTAGAGACAAGAAAGTATGGAGACCCAACTACAAGGCCAGTAGGTATAGCCCCAAGACCCTGGAAAGAACATAACAGAAGTCCCTGTTCCTCACGCTGGCAAACTTCACTGTTTCTAACGCAAGTAAGCTACCTTGTGTGCGCCCTTTATTTTTATTCTATTTTATTACTTTATTCCCATGGAAAAGTTTAAAATGTGTCTTGGGGCAGAGAGAATCTGGCATCACCCAATAATGCCTTTTGCTCAGCTCACTTTTTCTCTGCCCACATCTTCGGGGAACTATAATAATTACTTATTTCAAACAACTCTGGAGCAAGATTTTCTCCTGCTCTCTGGCCTGTGGAGAAGGAGATGCTGATGGCTGCTCTGGGAGTTGGGGTGAAAGGTTCACTTTAGTAGCAGAGGTAACTGACCACTCTCACCAGAGGGTGAGACCAGGAGCTGGCTGCAGAGGATGTCAGATAGGTGAGGAGGGTAGGCAGCTCAACCCTCTGGTAAGCCCTAGAGGGGCAGTTGAAAGGATTTGTTAAATCAGGGGCTTCTCTTGGCCACTCCTGCTACCCTCCAGGCAGACCTGGAAGTTGGAACCCAGAGGAAACATAAAACTAAGAGAAAAGTCTAATTAGGATACACACAACACACACACACACACACACACACACACACACTATAATAGATAGACACATTTGCACATTGTACTATATAGAAGATGCCCTCTGTGCAACTTACCTTTGCAAAACCAGAAAATTGCAGATAACTTACTCCCTTGCCTAAGAAAATTCAAGATCTGAGCCCTAAAAGTTTATAATTTATTAATTAATAATAATAGCTGGTGATCAGTATATTCTTGGTGACTAATTTCTCACCCCTTCCCATGGACATCTGTGGAAGATGGATTATGTTACATATAATTACACAGATTTGACTTGCAAATCGAACAATTATTCAAAGTATAGCAGAGAAAAGATTTGTATCTTTAAAAATATTCTTTTATACAACTAGCAAGTACAAGTCTAGGCAGTTTGTAAAAGAGGCAATATGTAAGAGAGGCCTTAGTAGTTTTGGTCTTTGTTGACAATGCATGATAATTCCTAAGAGTTTACTTTGATCATCATTATCCCATCATTATGTGGGAAACTCCTACATAAACTTCACAAAAACCCAGGGAAGTGCTCACTGTCACTCCCACCATTCTCCAGATGACAAAACTGACCTTCGGGGAAACTAGGAAAAATTGATCCAAGTTTCTTGCTAATTAATATGTAGAAGGGTTAGGATATGATGACCAACCATACTTTGAAAACTTGTCCTGGCATGTGCCACCAACTGTGTAGTCAGGGAGAAGAGAGTCTACATATAATATTCACATTAGTCCAAAGTATGTGAAAATCACGCAATAATAGCTAAGAAGGAATGTCACATTGCTATATTTGAGGAGGAGTCAGTAGGAACTGGAAAGCTGATTGTGAGATCAAGGCCAGATATTTAATATGCAATACATAGTATAAGGGGACCTCATTTTTTTTAATCATAAAGACAAATGGCATATGCTGTATTCCACATGTTGAGCAAAAATAGGGTGATATTTAGATGTTAATTACAGACAGGAAATGCAGCAGTAAGATGGGCTACTGGTAATGTCCAATTCTGCCAGGATGGGGACTTAAGCTAATGGCATGATGCAGACAGAGAAGCAAGAAGTTCAATCAAGTCCAGCCCAACTAACTCAAGAATAGATATATAGTACAGAACAGGGCGTGCAGAAAAGACTCAGTGCAGAAGCACAGCATTTAGAACGATGGATCATTGTGACTGCTTTGTAGCAAAGCCAGTTGGAAACTGATAGGTTCAATTTGGGACCTGTGAGGTGTGGATGTTTGTCTCTTCAATGCCAGGAAAGACAGGGTACCAGGTTCCAAGTGCAGCTAAACTAGGGAGCCTTCTGTGTTTGTACTAACAATTATACTGTCAGTAGTATATGTATATATGTCATGTATATATTCAATTTTCAGAAATGTCTGCATCACTAAAACTACATCTAGTTCTTAAAATTTAGATGGAAAGTAAACCCAGAAAAATGAATCAGCTTTGCAATATAAGTAAACAAATAGTTCTAATTTAAAGGTAAGCAAAAGAAAAGTTTAAAAATAATCACCACACTGCACCCCTCAAAGCTCCACAGCAAGGAAAATGCATTTCATCATGATGGGGTGTCATTGAAGTGTTCCAAAGCACCACAAAAGAAGAATTCTCCAAAAAGTAATGCAGGTGTCTAGGTCAAATGCAAATAAAGGGATATGCAAATTGAGATATACTTGACTACAAAATCAATGCTTAAAAACATTTCAGGAAAGTGAAGTTTTCCTCTCACAAAATTCACCCAGCCCTCATTATAATACGTTTCCCATTTGTGCCATTCATTCAGCACACTAAATGCATGATGGGCTCCAGTTAAGTAGATTTAGAAGCTGATTATACTGCATTAAATGTATTCACTTCAATTTTAGCAGGATTTTTTTCCCTTAAAAGGATTACAAGACCAAAAAAAAAGTAGAAAGTGAGACAGAAAATAAAATACTGCTTTGGTGAGGCTCTCAGAAGATCAGCAAATAGACAGCTTCATGATATTATATAAGAACATACATTCCCACTTATCCAATTGAAATAACTAAATATATATTTCAGTTTCATTAATTGCCTTTCTCCTGCTCATGACACTTCTGTACGCATGATTCATTCATCCCCAGGTTGCATTTCTATCAAAATACCCATTTTTTGTTAGAATTTGTTCTTAAGTCTTTTGGGCTATATAATATAGTCAAAAGTTGTGAGGCAGTGGAGATTGAAAGGAACTCTTGAAGGTACAGAAGAATGGGTGCTAATCTTGGCTTTGCCATTAAGAGTGACTTCATTGATCTGTCCCTTAATTCCCTGATATCTAACATGAGTTATGTCTAAGTTATGTCTAAGTCCCCAAACAGATGATTAGGGGTGGCTGTGAGATGTCATTTTTCTATCTTGCCTTTAACTACTCTTAATTTAATATGGGAAATGTAATGCTTATCACTGTGAAACTATCAAGACAAATACCATGTGAATAAGGGAAGTTTTTCCTCAAGTTGAGCACATTCATGTTATTTGTTCTTTAACAATAAGCTTCCAGGTCTACAAGAAAAATAAAGTAAGTAAATCAGCGTTTTCATATTTCTTTTCTGTTGTTTTGATTAACGAACTAGTGTCATGCACTCGGGTGTTGTTTAAGCAGAGATGGGAAATGCAAATGCTGACTGACCTATCTGAGCACTAATCATCCCTACTGCACTTCTCATCAGCATCTTCTCATCTTGTTTCTCAGACAAAAAGATGCATTTCTTTCTTGCCACAGGACTCACTGTTGATGTCTCTTCTTTCTGTCTACTCTGTCTTCTCAGTTAATATCATGAAGGTTTTATCTCTCCTGCCCCAAATTGATTGACATATGTACATAGATAATATCTATTCATGTTTTAAAGACCACTAATACCACTATTTATCTATCATCTATCTATCTATCTATCATCTATCTATCTATCTATCTATCTATCTATTCTATTACTAGTCTATATCATCTATATCTATCTAGACATATATATGATATATATGTATATGTGATATATATGTGGGATTTATATATTAAATGGTATTAATATATATTAAAGGGGATAATATTAAAGGGATATATATATATATATATATATAATATATATACCTTTAGGCATAGAAAAATGACATCTCACAAGGTAGATATATATATATATGTGTATATATACATATAAGTACATATATATATATATATATATATGTGTGTATATATACATATAAGTAATATATATATATATATATATATATATATATATATATATATATAAACACACACACATATATATGGATCAGTTATTAAGACCAAATCTACCACAGGTAGAAACTCCTTTCCCACAAGCCACCTCAGCTTTAGGGTGGGAAACACATATCATAAATGCATAAATGAGGCCTGTTGTGGATAGCCCCAGCCTTGTATTTTGATCCTAGTTCCACCCTCTGGGAGGGGCTGCAGAGGATGATTGAATCTGTACACAGCGACATCTTGTAAACCTTCTGTCCAATTAAAACCTGTAAAAATAAGACTAGAGCCAGAGATTGGGCAGTAGAAGGGGAGGCAGAGAAAAAGGCTTAGGGGAGGAGAGAGTGAGAGGAATTCGATATAAAAGGAGAGTAGAAGTAGAAGCCAGAAGCAGAAGAGAAGGAGTCCACGGGAGAGGAAGAAGGAGAGGCAGAGGAGAGCAGGAGGAGGTTGAAGCAGAAGGAAGCCATCGTAGAAGGAAGCCGACGACGGAGCTGGACAACCACTCGGCCTGGATAAAACCACAAGTTATAAGGGATCTCATAGCCAGGGATTAGAGTAGTATAGTGGTAAATCTGCCAATCTAGGCATGCTATTTATACCATAATTATCGAGTTGTGCTTTTCTTTTACTGGTCTCCAATGGGTAGGAGATCTAATTTGGGGTTTAAATAATAATTCCCTCTACTACAAATTGGCGCCCAATCTCTACTACAGAGGCCCAATACCTAACTTAGCAACTGCCCTATGCAGAGAAGGACATAGGCTGCTCCCTGACTCATGTCTCCTGCTTCATTTTAAACCAGCTAATCTTGTATCTTGGGTGAATTTCCCATTTCCGGTTTTTCCGCTGGACAGAGATGGTAGACTGATCTGGGATCAGCGAGGACTGAACAGCAATGAGTGAGCTTTGCAGAGCTCAGGTTTACTGTCTGTTTTCCAATTGCTTTTTTCATCTTTCTTCAAAATCAACTAACATGTTCATCAAAGGAATGAATTTCCAGGAGTTTAATATGTAATCTACTGACATAAATAAAATGCAATTGAAGGAACAGTAGGTTTTTCTCCATAATTTTTTCCTAACTCCTTTCACTTGTCTATGTATATAATGTAGTTAAGATTTATGGTATGCATTAGTAAGTCTAGGTGTATCTACATGTGTAAACCATTAGATATGCATTTCCTGAGACCACCTCATATCTATTGTGACGATGTTTTGATGTACTTCCATTGCTGCCTTTGACCCTTTTGTTATTATTGTCTCTCTTTCATTTGACTTTTCCTATACATCACCAAATATTGTACTGTTTTTTTCTTCTTTTGTTAAAGATTTAATTTTCTTTCTGCCCTTAGGACTGATTTGAACCTTCTACAGGGCAGACCTCTAGTATGTTACAGCAATGCTTTATGTATAAAACAGCTATTTCAATGTCTTTTGAAAGAACTGTTTACTCTGATCCTATTTTTGGATTGACAGTCTTTGTTTGTTTGTTTTTGTTTTGTTTTCTTCAGCAATTTTAAAGTGTTTCTCCATATTGTCTCACGGTCCTTCTGATGAGAATTCTCTAGAAACTTATTTTTATTCTTATATACATTATATGTCTTTCTTTCCCCTGGCTACTTATAAGACTTTTAAAATGTGATATTAGAGTCCTGTGTTTAATGTTCCCAAGAGGCGCCTATGTTAAGGGTCTAATCCCTAGGGAGGTGCATTTATGAATAGTAATATTTTTAAAGGGCAGATCCTAGAGGATTGGAGGACATGACATCAGAGAGGAGTGTGGGATTGACTCTCTTCCTTCTGTTTCCTAATTTTTTTTTATTGGAAATTTTATTTACATTTCAGATGTTCTCTCCTTACCCCATTTCCCCCTCCCTCCAAGGAACTCACTATCCCTTCCCCCCTCCTCCTGCCTCCACCCACCCTCCCCCGTATCTCACCCCCCACCCTCTAATATTCGCCCCCCACGATGCCCAGCCTTCATGGGACCAAGGATCTCTTCTCCCACTTATATATAGCTCCCTTGAATATATAGCTGGAGCCATGGGTCCCTCCCTAAGCACTCCCAGGCTGGTGGTTTAGACCCTGGGGGCTCTGGTTGGTTGGTATTGTTGCTTTCTTCATGGTGTCACAAATCCTTTCAACTCCTTCAGCCTTCACTCTATCTTCTCCATTGGGAACCCCATGATCAGTTTGATGGTTAGCTGTGAGCATCTGCCTCTGAGTATGTCAGACTCTTGCAGACTTCTAGGGAGACAGCTATATCAGGCTCCTGTCAGCATGTACTTTCTGACATCCACATCAACGCCTACCTTTGGTAACTGCTCATGGGATGGATATCCAGGTAGAATGGTCTGTATACAGCCCCTCCTTCAGTTTCTGTCCTGCACTGTGTCTCCATATTTGCTCCCTTGAGTATTTTTTTACTCTTTCTAAGAAGGACTGAAGCCCCCCCTACCACCACACCACTTGGTTGTCATTCTTCATTAGCTTTATGTGGTCTGTGAGTTGAATCCTGGGTATTTCAAGCTTCTGGGCTAAAATCCAATAATCAGTGAGTAAATACCATGTATGTTCTTTTGTGATTGGGTTACTTCACTCAGGATGATATTTTCTAGTTCCATCCATTTACATATGAATTTATCATATGTTTTTAATAGCTGAAGTAATATTCCATTATATAAATGTACCACATTTTTTGTATCCATTCCTCTGTTAAAGGGCATCTGGGTTCTTTCCAGCTTCTGGCTATTATAAATAAAGCTGCTATGAACATAGTGCAGTATATGTCCTTGTTATGTATTAGAGCATCTTCTGGGTATATGCCCAGGAGTGGTATAGCTGGGTTCCTCAGGTAGTGATATGTCCAATTTTCTGAGGAACCGCCAGACTGTTTTCCATAGTGGTTGTATCATCTTGCAATCCCACCAACAATGGAGGAGTTTTCCTCTTTCTCCACATCCTCACCAGCATCTGCTATCACCTGAGTTTTTGATTTTAGGCATTCTGACTGGTGTAAGGTGGAATCTCAGGGTTGTTTTGATTTGCATTTCCCTGATGACTAAGGATGCTGAACATTTCTTTAGGTGCTTCTCAGCCATTCGCATTTCCTCAGTTGAGAATTCTTTGTTTAGCTCCGTACCCCATTTTTTAATAGGGTTATTTGGTTGTCTAGAGTCTAATTTTTGAGTTCTTTGTATATATTGGATATTAGTCCTCTATCAGATGTGGGATTGGTAAAGATCTTTTCCCAATCTGTTGGTTGCCATTTTTCCTATTGACAGTGTCCTTTGCCTTACAGAAACTTTGCAATTTTATGAAGTCCAATTTGTCAATTCTTGATCTTAGAGATAGGCCATTGGTGTTCTGTTCAGGAACTTTTCCCCTGTGCCTAGGTATTCCAGAGTCTTCCCCACCTTCTCTTCTATTAGTTTCAGTGTGTCTGGTTTTATGTGAAGGTCCTTTATCCACTTAGACTTGAGCTTTGTACAAGGAGATAAGAATGGATCGATTTGCATTCTTCTGCATGTTGTCCTCCAGTTGAACCAGCACCATTTGTTGAAAATGCTGTCCTTGTTCCACTGGATGGTTTTAGCTCCTTTGTCAAAGATTAAATGACCATAGTTGTGTGGGTTCATTTCTGGGTCTTCAACTCTATTCCACTGATCTTCTTGCCTGTCTCTGTACCAATACCAGGCCGTTTTTATCACTATTGCTCTGTACAGCTTGAGGTCAGGGATGGCGATTCCTCCAGAAGTTCTTTTATTGTTGAGAATGATTTTCACTATCCTGGGTTTTTTGTTGTTCCAATAAATTTGAGAATTTCTCTTTCTAGTTCTGTAAAGAATTGAGTTGGGATTTTAATGGGGATTGCATTGAATCTGTAGATTGTTTTGTAATTTAAGAGGCATTCTCTGCCACATTTCCTGCCATTGATATTTAACACCCCCAACAGAGACCCAGACTATGGCTTCTATAATCCTTCCATACTTTTCCAGGACACTGTTGAAGCTGTAAGCTTAATGATCCCCATCTCTTTATAATAATCCAGGCATTCTGGTGTGACCCTATATGCATCTCTAACAAAATTGCTGTTGTCATGTACCTTGAAGTAACTCTTTTGTGTTTCTTGTGTTAGGATTCATTGAGCTTTCTAGATCGACCTGAGTTTTCAGTGTACACTCTGAAGGGTTAATACTAGGGTCACACAGGGCCTTGTACTCACTGGGACAGCACTCTTCCATGCAGCTGTGTCCCAAGCTCAAGCATTATAGATTTGCTGATTTATGTTTTTCACCAAATTTTGAAAATTTTCAGCTCTGTTTCTCTAAATATATATTATGACTCCCTATACCTCAAAGGTCCCATTCCCTTACTTATTTCAGGCCCGTGGAGGTTCTCTGGGAGCTCACTCTTTCATTTTTCTGTCTTTCTTTAAACCATTTCCTCTCACTTAATTATGTATAGTTCCTATGGTTATTTCTTTGATATCATGAAGTTTTCTTTAATAATATCTAATTCCAGTCATTTTTTAGATGTTGCTATTTTTCACTGTAAACATTTGATAGGGATTTTTTTTTTTTTTACATTTATTTAGCTAATGAAATACCTATGACACAAAACTCATTACATGTTTCTCTTCACTTATTTCAAAATCTTCCCCTGTCCTGGGTTGATTTCAATGAACAAATAATCCCACCACTTCTTTAGTAATCAATAATTCCTTGGACACTGATATGGTGACAATGACCTGGCTATGAGACAATTTTGTGTTCCTACAAATGTTCTGGAATTGAACTTGTTTGGGAGCAGGTTAATCCTCTTGGATCTTGAATTTAAGATTTCTTACTAGGATTAGAACCATACTCAGTCTGATGAATGTGTCCTCCGCACAGCCACACTCCTCCCACTGTCTCCTGTGACTCATGGTCTTCTCTATGACTAGTGGGAAGCAGCATTGTTCCTAAACCCATGTAAGTACCAAGTAACCTTGGCTTTTAACCCTTCTAAGGGGTTTCTTCCTTAGAGTTGCTTAGTTTCTTCATATGCATGCAGGATGTCAAGGCAGAGCATCCACAGTTCTCTAGATTCTTTCTGTTCACTCCCCTTTGCCCCAGTGCTTAGTCCTACAAAATCTAGGTGCTTGGTCTTTTGCATGCACTCATATCTCCTCAACTCAGTGATTCTGTCAAACCCTGTTAGGGTCCATATATTATAAGATAGCTAGGGTACTTGCTCCTGATCCTAAACTCAAACAATTGTAGGATTCAAATTGTGCCGTTTTTCGGATGTCACTTTTCTCCATTGCCTGGTGCCAAGTGTCTCACAAAGCTTTGTTTCATGCATTGCTTTCTTTTTTTGTCATTTTTTGGGCAAAAAGATAAACCTATTACTACACAAGAGAAATGACAGTTGGATCATAGCACAGAGGCAGCAGAATTCGAAGGTGCAAAAGGCAAACTACACAGGTAAAGGACAGCTTCTAATTAACTCAGGTGGGTATGTGACTAAGATCTGAGAAATCAGGCAGTAGGTGAAAAGTACAAAAAAATGCTAAAGACAATCTTCATTTCCTAAAATGATGGGACTACAAAGATTAAAGATTACTATTTATAATTAGCAAATTCAGACTGTAAAAATACATAGATGGACAGACAGATAGACAAAAAATAATGGATAACATTTACAGAGTGATAGCCCCACCATAAACATAATCAAGTACAGTCTCACAAATCAAATCATATACAATTAAATTTAAGACTTTGCCAAGATATTAATG
The DNA here is from genome assembly GCA_021653895.1 of Mastomys natalensis. NCBI lineage: Eukaryota > Metazoa > Chordata > Mammalia > Rodentia > Muridae > Mastomys > Mastomys natalensis. The sequence goes on from JAJTUV010000084.1 coordinate 308,020, forward strand.
GGAGGACTCTTAATGATCATTGATGGCACAGTATGGTATCAGGATGACTGGGATTATAATGACTTATTAAGATGAGAATGTTGTAAAGAGTTCAGCACAAGGTAATTTCTCTGTTAAAACCATGACATAAGTGCACATGGGGAAATACACTTTATATCTGACTCTTTTCACACTGCTTAACATTCTTCCTGCTCTAACTCCCCAGCCCAGAACAAACAGAACCTTTAAAATTAATCCTGCTGTTTCTTCTGCATGAGTCTATGATCACCCCGAGGGGAGTGTTGGAGAGAGCATGCTCAATGCAACTCAAGCCTACCAGGGACTCTCTCATGAACTCTGAGTGACCCTGGCCATATCCTCCTGCCTTTTGTCTTTATTTCTAACCCATTCTGTTACTGATGGTATATAACCTTCTGGCTCTAAATACTGACTTTATATTAAAGTTTCTCTTGTGCTAGCTCTCCCTGACTGCAACAGCAAGCATCGTCCTTAAGCCTCTACTTGGAAGCTGAATGCATATTCCAAACTTAACATGGGCAGAACTTGGTAGAGAGACTCGGTCAATCCACTCTTGTCCTCTCCTACATCTCAGTAATGGCAGACTGAATCCTTCTATGTGCTCAAGGCCAATACATAGGAGGGTAACTCTCAATTATTTTCTTTTATTCATATTCCATTTTGAATACATCAGAAAACCCTCTAGTCTCTGACCCCTCTCACCATCTATATTGCTACACAAGTTAGTGACCATCTGGTTTGGCTTATTTGAATACCCTGCAATGTGTCTCCTTGATTAGAACCTTGTCCTCTAAGAACCTATGAAAGAATAGCTAGTGATCTTGTTATAAAAATAGCAGATGATATCCATCAACATTTCAAAACCTCCAGTAGTTTTGTTCTCACCTAAATCATATGCAAATCCCCTTCCAGTGACCTAAAAGGATTAAAAGTAAACCTCTCTTTTACTTTTCTGATACCTTCTTTCCTAATAATGTTGGTAGTAGAATATAAGCCATACCAGAGGCAGAGTACAGTGTCAAATTTTTCAGTAGTCACATTTTTTAAAAAAATCAAGAGAACAGATGCAATTAATTTTAATATCTGAGTTTATTTGACACAATATACCCAAAATATTATCTTCCCACCATGCAGTCAGAAAAACATTACATATGTCATATTTTACATTCCGTTTTTATTCTGAAATCTGGGGCAGAGTTTTCAGTTAAAGTACAGCTCAGCTCAGAACAGCACACACTGAGAGTGCTCAGCAGATGGATGCGGCCAGTGGTCAGCCTACTCAACAGTGCATTTCTATATGTTTCCTGCCCAATTATTGCCACTAGATCAGGCATATCATATCTCTATATTCACAGCTCTTGTCCTTATGTCTGGAAACTCTTGAATTTAGAGTGTTTTATGGATGTCTTTCACCTCTTTTAAAATGTTCTTCAAATGTTTTATTGTCAGTGTAATAATCCCTTTACACAATTCAAAATTACAACCTCCCCACAAAGATGGCATTCCCTACATAAATGTTGGACTTATTTTATCTATCAGATTAAATATGTCCTAACAAATTATATAATATAAAATATATCTATAAAACAAGCATGCATTCTGTTTCATTAACTTTAATCTGACACCATGCCTTTATCTGACTGCTTTGTGGGAAAGTCACTATTACTGAAGCTTCTCCTCTTCCTATTCCAGAATTGTGTGACTGTCCCACAAACCATAGTTCATCACTGTAGAGGAAGTTCTGCCCCACTTCCTGATGGATCTGCTCCAATCATCACTAAGCAGGGAAATGGAGGACAGTGTCTTCATTTTGATAATTTCTCCTATTGTCCTTCCCAGCCACCAAGGACTTTGTCTCCATCAGTTCCATTTATTACATATATGTAAGCTTAGATTTTTTAAAAATCTATTTTAATTATGGTTCTTTAATGCTTCACCCTCCCTTACAGCCCATTGACTAAATATAAGGGAAGAAGATGGATAATAGAGCAAGGGGGACATAGACCTGTTAAGAAGTAATTCTTTGGGATGATTTCAATCTTGGTTGTCAACAGTCCAGTCCACTAGGAAAACACTAAACACAAATCATCAACAACAGATCAATCCAGGAGCAACTTCAAAGCTCCACTGATCAGCACAAGTCCACCAAAGCATCGAAGAAACAATTGGAACACCATCAGAAGTTCTTTGATGCATTTCTCTCTACAAAGTCACAGCCAGTGAAGATCAGAGAAGAAAACAAGGTGAACCAATGCCAGGGTCATCAGCAAAGACCAGTGTCTGGGAAGTTCAACAAGTCCAACAAGGCAAACTAATGCCAGAGCATCAGCCACAGTCTATTGGGTTATACACACACTCTTTCCAAATATCATGTGTCCTCTCAAGCATACCCTCCAGCAAAATACCACATGCCTTTTACCAGACAGCTTCCAGAAAAACAACATGTGTCTATTCTCAATAAAACATCTTCTCACATGTCTGCTTCTCAGAACATCTTCTCATAAGATAGTTTCCAGAAAAACATCACATGACACAACTGGGTCTACAACAAAATCACAAATTTCCACTTCATGTATGTCCAATTGATTTTAATTTTAGAAATCAAAATCCTGAATGTCTGAAGAAGCACAATGACTGGGCAAGGTGGTTGTGAAGGATGATGGACAGGATTCACAAGCAAGCTTATTAAATAGAAACCATAAGCTCATGGCCTGAATATCTCCTTAGGGTTAGTTGGGGAGAGTCAGGAGGAAAAACAATTATTAAAACAAATTTTATTACTATTACTTCAAACTTTTCACATAACTATAGTATGACTTTTGATACATTCCAAAGAAAATATTTTATAGCTCATATTTTCTTTATCCTTAGTTGTTATCAGGAACACCTAAAAATACATGTTCCTGGTTTTGGCTAAGGGACACAAGTGTTATCAACAGGAGATCTTGAATGAATGGAAAGTACCACTGAAGAAAATACCAAGAGAAAGCTATGTAATGGAAAGCAGATAGTTTGATATATTGAATAGAAACTTGCAGGACCTGGAGAAGTAAAATTTTGGAAAATCAATCAGATTTATAGGTTAGGAATGGGACTTAAGGGAAGAACATTGCATGAGATGTCAAGCCACTGTAAGAGTTTCATGAATATGTGTTGAGATGAACTGTACATCATTATTCTATTTTATTCAGGGGAATTGGTTGGCTTGAGAACTTATATACTTAATCTATACTTGTATACGTAGAACTTGTATACTAAATGCCATCACAGAGTATAAAAACTGACCTTTGCTGGATGTCTCCTCACTGTCAGGTACTGTTTTCTATCTTCACAGTAACAGCAAAAATGAAGTAAGGAGTATTAATCTCATTTCTCAAATAAGGATGCAGGCTGAGGTAATTGAATGCTTTGCATAGAATCTCTCAGCTATAAAGTAAGGAACTTAGGAAGAGAAGGCAAGTCACGAACCATCGGTCCAAGACCCTTGTTTAACCATTCCCTTGGCTCTTTACTCTTGAAAGAATCATGTACTTTTCCTTACTGTTCTCCTAACTCATTGCTGAAACTCTGAAACTCTGGCCACATTTCTGATATCTTACTGCCTGCTTTGTGCCTAATACCAGGTTCACACAGACTAACATTAGCCACTCGGTGAATTAGTGCAGAAAGCCATCTAAATAGGTGTACATACATCATCTTATTTGCACAAAGTGTAAAATTAAACAATAGCAGTCTTTATTCATCTTGCTAGACTGTTCATTACACAATCTAATGTGCAGAGCAATCCAATGACTGTGACCTGATATAGACAAGGTTCCCATACAAGCCACTATATGCTAATCAGTAAAGAGAAACCAATGAATTCTGAAGAAATTGAACATATGCATGAAAAACGTTTCTAATTTTTGTATTATTAAGATTTTATAAGATATGTAATGATTCTTTGGCATACTTTGTTACAAGACTCGTTATAAAATCTGCAAAAGGGGATTAAAATAAATCTCAGATGTCAACACAATCTCCGGGGCAATTCTTCACTAGACCAAATGATGCCATCTACAGCTGCATTATCTATGAGGCTGAGAATGGCTAATGAAGCACAATCTATTGTGATAGGTCGTAGGCCATGTCTAATGACAGTTTTTGTCTTCCCAGCCTAGGGATGTACCTAGCTACTCCTATAGTGAGAGCTCAGATTTTACAGGTAAAAGTTGACATTGAAAATTCAGTGTCATTTGGCCCAGGAGACTTTTAACTTCACACAGTCCTTGGGTTGAATTGACAAGCATCTTACAGCAAGTAAGTACCCTGAGAACAAAGATCTTTATCTAAGGCCCCCATGTATTCCTAGTACAATAGATAGAATTAAAAACCCAACACTAACAACAACAAACATGTAGAAATACACAATACATATATAGTTACATTTAATTACTAAAATTTATGTAACTGTAATATGTCCCATATACCCCCTAGTCATCCCTCTGCCCAAACCATATGTGTGGACATTCTATGAGAAATGTTTGGAAATACGATTTTAAATACCCTCCCAGCTCCTTGATTCAGTGACTTGTTTACGCTGCTACTTTCAGCCTCCTCTTCTGGCTACAGATGTCTCTAAATATTGCTGCAGTTATTTGTGTTTTCGTCTATAATTATTTTCGCAACAAGAGTTTTTTTAATTCCTATGTAGGCTTTAAAGAAAAAAAAAAACAACAGCACTTGAAAAAAAATTAATTTCTTCTTCCCTGTCTGAAAAATTCTACAATGTGTCCTTAGAAACAAAGTTTCTTCTGCTGATGAAAATGCATCACTAGAAATGTAGCAACAGAGAGAGGGGAACTGGGTAGAGAAGACTCTCATTCTGCAATTTATTCTGGAAGTAAAATTTGTTAAGGGTTCTTGTTATTATTATTGTTGCTGTTGTTGTTGTTTTTAATCTTATTTTGATCTTATTTTCTCCTGAAAACATATGGGGAATTTGGTTCTATATGACTCCCATTATTTTCCCATATTCTGAATTTCCAGATTCTACAACAATCTATGCCGTACAAATATGTATTTTCCAGACAAGCTTCATGTAAAACACAGCCAGAGATCAGAGATCTGTCTGAGGGTAAAGGTCTCTGGATGCATGTGCCAGAGCTCATCTTTTCCTTCAAGAGCACATCTGTTGGGCTTGGAAAAAAAACCCTAATGAGAACACTTGCACGATTCAAGCTTGCTCCTACCTCATCAGAGCTCTGAGACTCAAAGGTCACTACATCTGTTCAACTAGAATGAAGGCAAAACCTACCTTCATAATATGTAAAACAGAAGCTAAACAAATGCAGAGCACTTGTGAATACCTAGTATACTGCAAAGCCCAACTGATGGCTTTCCTAAAGTCCTTATCAGAAAACATCTAACAAGTTGGCATCTATTTCCTCTTTATACTAAGTTGTTTTTTGAAATTTTCTAATAGCTATGTTTCAGGTCATCTGATTTAAATCTATGTGGTTGTTTGAGGTAGTTGATAAATAGAGAGCTTAGACCATGAATAGATTCACATATAGCTCCATGGGTGTTTATTATCAGTGTTTTACTATGGGGTAGATAATACAGAAGCCTGGACTACCCAATATCAAGCAACGACCTCTTATTTATAAACTGTCCGGGAATACTACTGAGTATTATGGAATCAAGAGTGTACTTATTTTATTGTTAAGACAAAAACGACAACAACAAAAAAAAAAAAAAAAAAACAAAACCCACTGCTTTCAAGTGGAGTTCACAGCTGTTTTGTACAGTCATGGTCTCAAAGGCAACTGCTTTGTTTTAGAGGTTGAATGGGCTATTTCCCTCCATGTCTGATTACATGTTGTGCATCTCAAAGCGTATTGACAATTTCATTATACTGAGTGCAGTAATCCATATCAACAGCTCATCCCTGTGTTGAGTTATAAAATGTGATGACTTAAAAGGCCAGGTATGAGCAAAGGTAATATGCCTTCAGTCCAGAGATTGGACTGAGTCCAAAATTAAGCAAGATATGACCAGCTTCTAAAGAGCTTGAATATTTTCTTAAATTGTCATCAAAACAAAGCCACCTAAAAGATTAGAATCTCTCTTCTCCTCTTTCATAAAAAAATTAAAAATAAAAAAAAAATGGAGAAAAATATCCCCACAAAGTTACATTGTAATTTAAAACTCTAATTGAATGCTCGTGTGTTTGCAAGATGTTCTGTCTTCCTTTAGGGACAATATTCTTATTAGTCACACAAGCTGTCTAATCATTTAAGGGCAAGGCTTCTTCAAATCACATACCTTTGTTGCAAAGCAAATGAGAAAGTGAAATCCTGGAAGTTTGTTTTTTTTTAAAAGTATTTCTTTGTTTGATTGATTGCGTTTGTTTGTTTGTTTGGTCCATAAGTGCACACTAATTATGTGCTTAGAAAAGCAGCAATCAAATACTCAAGCTGAAATAGATTGATATTAGCTTGACTAGAGTAAGTCTAAAGACAGTTTATGCTAGGACTGTCTATGATTCTTATGACAGAAACCTTCCAGGTTTTCATGAAAAGATAATTTTAAAAACAGACAAACAAATGAAATAAAAATATTAGAAAGCAAAGCATTCATGATAAACTAATACATATGCTTAGTTGACCAAGTAAAGGAGGAAATAATGGACTGACCAACATCAGTTTGACTCAAAAGTAGGGGAGACTCATATTTGACTTTAATTAGTTACCCTAATTTCTGAAGCTTGTTATCTGTAAAACAAAAAATCATAACAGTAACCCCACCAAGATACTAGATATAAGAATACATGGAGGAATTGAATAAAATAATAGATACAAGTGATCTGCACAGTCCCTTGTGATCAATAAATCAGCATGATGGAAGGATGAAATATGTGGCAGGGGAATCTCTGTTCCTCTAGTTCATCTTCCACTTCATATTCAAAGTCAGAAAGGGAAGGAGATTAGTGTTGTCAGTGGGAGGCTACCATGCTCCAGCTGCATTATGGGAATTATCATCAATAGTCACTGCACTCTTAGATTAGGTCCATTTTGAAAAGAAGAAAACAGACTCACAGAGAATGTGTCCTGATGAAAGTCATGTGACTGGGACATGACAAAGACAGAACCTAAAACTCAAGTCTCCTGCCTATCCCAGTCCCTTCCTATGCGTACATCCATGTGCATACCACCACACACACACACACACACACACACACACACACGCATGTGTTTCTTGTTCAAAGTGGAGTAATCATAGCTTCACAAAGCCAGAACATACCAGCCATTGCATTTAATCCTCTAACAGCCTTATAAGTTATTACCATCATCTTTATTTCATAAATGACTAAATTAAAGCTAAGGATATAAATAATAAAGTCACATGCAAATATATAGTAGATTCAGATGAAAATAGAGTTCTATGGATTGCATCCATAGAAACAATTTCTTAACCTGGGCTTGGTATTAGTACTTTAACTCCAGCTACTTTGGAGGCTAAGGCAGAAGGATTGCAAGTTCAAGGCCTGTCTGGGCTCCAGAGTGAGTTCAAGGCCAGGCTCATCATAGCTTAGTGGGATCTTGACTCAAAATAAAAACCTGAAAAGAATGTAGAAGTAGACCAGTGATAATTGAGAGCTAGCCCAATGAGAGTGGTGAGATAGCCCATTGGGAATGGAGACACTGCCTATTGAAAATGGAGAGATAATCCAGTGAGAGTGGACGGATAGCCCAATAACAGAGCACTGACTTTAGGTTCAACTGCCAGATATCACTCCCAGACTGACACATACAAGGATTAACTTATATTTGCAATTCTCCTTTTTTACTCTCTTAAGTTATATGAGAGTCCTACTTTCTCTTTGGAAAATGATTTGTTGCATGGCAAAACTTTTCTTGCTGAACAAGTGATGGGAACTGACACTCTTTGAACTGAGGAGAAAGGATGAATAACAGACACAGGTGTCCCGCTGGTTTATTTCTTAGGTAATAAGGCATTTAACAAAGAGGAGAGGGCCTATTTGATTTCAGTAAAGTGTGGAGCCATGCTGCTCAATTGCAAGCTTCCTTCTTGTAGCAGCATCCCTTCCTCCACAGTGAGGTCGCAGTGCTGGTGATCTGCAAAGTGAGATTTAATGGACCAGGTTTTTTCAACTCTAGGCTTTCAAATAAAGCTTGTCCTTGGCCCCAAATTTTCAAGCCGCTCTCAGATCTTTGTCTCAAACTGTTGAATAGAGCAATGAGCTTGCAAGGGTAGCTCAGTAAATGCCCATGGAACCAAAGAGCCTAGCAAAAACTTTTTGTTTGATATTTTAATAGAGTGATGAGTATGTCCTGGGAAGGTGTTAAGTGGAGCACCCTCAAGGAGCACTAATCTTGACTTGATTACCTGAAGAATGTACAGTCCCAAAATTCAACTTTCATTAGTTTTTAAACTGGCATCGTGGTAACTAAATAAAATTTTAGACTAATCTTTCAGAGGTCCCCACAACCCACAAATTCTCGAACACAGAATTTAGAGATGAGAAATTAAGACCAAATTATGCATATTGGCCTAGAACTCATACACTGATATCTTCCATATTACAATAAGCTATTAGCTGGAAGAACAAAGATGAAAAAAGCCAAGATACATAAATCCCCCAATGTTCAATATTAAAAATCTTAGTCTGAATATAGCTGCACTCTTTTGAAATGTAAAGACTTTCAGTACTGAAAATTTTCATTTTTGGTTTTAAGTGTGTTGCTTAAAAGTCTTAATTAAAAAGTATTATCATGGTTCTAAATTTAAAATTTGTCAGAAAACAAGCAAAGCTAATAATAAGCATGTCAAAAAGGATGTCTTATCCATGAATCAGTTGCTTAAATGAAAGAAATACAAATCTGCAAAGTGTCACTTTTCCAACACAAATTCTAATTGCAGTCTCTAGCAGCTGTGAATATTACTTCCCATAAGCACCATAAAACTGCTTAAATACATACACTGCATACACAGATCCAGTGCAAAAGCACACATGCTCTCAAGTGTGTATCTAAGAAATGTAATGGGTAGGAAGGAACACACACACACACACACTTTCTCCAAGACACTATTATTTACTCTTAATGGCAAAAGTCATACTTTGGCAGCCTATGGTTAAGGCTATCTATCTAGTAGTTAACTGCTCCAATTCTCGGGCTCAGCATCAGGGGATAGCAGCAGTAGGTGGTACCCAAGCTATATCAAGAAATAATATTTCAGTATAAGAAGTTATATGCAGTGAGTCCTACCGTGCAAGCTTTCTGTGAATCTTCTTTGCTGGCAGAACTATATCCCATATCTATTTTATGATGCCTATAGATCTTGAAGAAGGCAATAATATTTTTGTCCTCCTTGAATAAATGCATTGTCTCATAATTCGATGAACAGTTGTGTTAGTTCAGACCATATACATACCTCCAGCAGACTCTATTGCTACCCTGGGATAGCCAGTGTGATTTGGCTGTTGGCTGTAGAAGTCAAAGCTTACAGTGTGTGGTGGGATGCATTCCATATGCAACTCATTAATTTCTAAGATTCACCTATGAAGGTATTAAAAGCATGGACTTCCAGGTCTGACTGTTCTCCCAAAGGCTCTGCATAATACAAGGCCTTCTAGTGAAGCTCAAGAGCCATCCTGCTGAGGAAGTGACACAGAATTTCTTTCCCTCACTTACAGATATGAAGATTGAAACCCAAAGAAGCAAAGTGATTTACCAATGATTGCATCAAAGGTTGCTGCAAACCAGAACTGAGGCCCTGGTCTCTCACTTCCCAGTCCGATTGTTCCCTTTATGTCTGGTTATCTATCTCTAGCACATAAAGAATTCAAAGACTCCCTGCTAAGCTTTTCATAGCTCAACACTGCTTCCACTGTGAGGTCTGCAGTCCATATACTCCTGGCTTAAAGGCCAGAATAGGTGAGTGATGAAGGAGTATCTTGGGGTTAAGAGCATGTGCTGATCTTGCACAGGACCCAAGTTCATTCCCAACATCCATGTTAGGCAGTTCACAGCTTTAGGGAATCCATTACCCTTTTTTTCCTGCCTTTGTGGGCATCTGTACTCACATATACCATCCTGCAAACACACACATATGGATGTAATTTAAAAGTAAAATAATTTTTACAATTGAAATTAGGTGAAGAGATGACTCAGTGAGTATAGGCAGTTGTCATGAAGCTTGAAAACCTGAGTTCTATTCCCAGGACCCATTTCGGGGGAGGAGAAAGCCAATTCCTTCAGCAATTTGGCCTCCACACATGCATTGTGGCACAGAGAGACCCAGCAAAATACACATACACACACACACACACACACACACACACACACACACACACACACACACACTGAGAGGAGAGATATAAAGACCTAGAGACAAACCAAGAAACACACAGACACAGACACAAAGAGATACAGAAATATACACACAGAGAGACATATGCAAACACAGAGACACACCACAAACCACACAGACAGACACACTCAATACACCCCTAAAAGAAACTTAATTCATTAATAATTCTTTAAATGAAAAGATCACAGAAAAGCCTAACACAAGTCCAGTTAAGAAACTCACTTCACAGAAGCATGTGTTTTGGGCTCCTTTCTTGCCCCACTGAATAGCTTTCTTAGTCTGCTGCTATTATCAAAAGCAGAGGCTTTCTCAGGAAGCAAGGCAGGAACATTTCCAAGATGAAGTTCAAGGACAGCTTAGGCTAAATAGCAAGACTTTTTTCAAAACAAATAAATAAAACAATAATAAAGCATGGACCAAGATAAGTAATTATGTCTCACCTCTTTAACCACTATACCATCCTGCCTGTATATAACTACTGTCTGCATTTTTTCCCATCATTAGCATCAAAGAAAAATGAAAACATCAGATCATTGGTGTATTATTGGATTTAGCATCCTCTGGGGAAGTTTGTGTATGTGTAAATGTGTCATAAGCTGACATTTATGTTCTAAGCCAGCTGAGATGCATTTATTTAAACTTACATCAAAATGTTCACTGGAAGCAAATTTGATCCAATTGGTATGAGTCTTTCTATAGCTAACTGGTTTTTGTTTTGTTTTTAGAAAAAAACAAAATATCTGACATCTTTGATCAGTTCAATAATTCATTGTGTATGAAATTGTAGCTTCACATCCTCAAATAGAAACCTCTCAAATGTTCCTCTGCTTGACTTAGCTAATTTTATGTAGCTTCATTTCCTTATATGCAATAGTTTAAGGCACATGGGGATTGGATTCATGGTCTGTTTCACAATAAGAAAATGTGCTTAGTCGGGAAAATGTTGTTAAGCCATTTCCAGTACTAGATTATTAAATTATTGCTTTTCTAACAAATAGGTCAACTTATTCAAGTAAGTCTTAATTATTCATTCATCCATTCAACAATATATATTGATACTTGGGCTAGAAACTGCTACACACTGGGGCATAACAATGAATTGATTCATTTGCCTTGCTCATGGATGCACAGGGACTTTGAAGAAGGATATAATAATCACTCACACAATCACAGCAAACAGAAACCCATTGTCCTTGGAGACTGTAAGATAGAGTGCACACAAGTTATGTCAGAAACAACTCCTAAGAGGAACCAACAACTTAGTTGTAGTTGAAGGTATGAGAAATTCATCATTAAGACAAAGAAGAAACAAATGAATGCATATGGTCTTGAGAGCAAGCAAGCAGATTCTAAACACACAAAGTAGCTCTATCTCCCCAAAAGTTTTAACCAGTTTTGAAGAGTCACCCTGACCACATAGATCTAGTAGTCAAAATCTTGAGAAACAGAAGATCTGGAGATTTGTTGCATTCTCCAGGGTTCTGTGGCTCCACTCTTGCATACCAAGTTTAGTAAAGTCTTCTGCCTGGGTCAGGGAAGGAGGAGGTGAGATTAAGGATGCAGAGTTTCATCAACTAGTACTATACATAATGAAAAATCTTGGAAATGATTATGGTGGCAAATACTTCTACTAGATGAACTACACTGCAATAAAAACAAAATGTAGTATCATTAAGCTAACAGTCTGTTCAGTTACAGACATTTTGGCATGAACCATGCCAACTAGGATAATCTTAAAGTGTTAAGACCCCAGTAGAAGATATACATAGACAACATACCTACAGCAACAGCCAGAGGCCCCCTCTTAGTGTCTTTCTATGTGTTAGATGGCCAAGTTTTAAGGTTTCAAGTGCTTTGTTTTAAGGTATTCAAGGAAACATATCTCATCAAATACTCTGACTCTTACATCATGAGATTGTGTGACACAGTCCTGCCCCACAAATCTGCCATCTAAAGATGTGAAGTCAGAATTTGTCTACTGCTACCTAATAGCCATACAAAAATTAAAATACATACAAAATTAAAATACATATTCCCCACTCCCTGGTCTTGAATTGCCTGGAAATTTCTATTGTATTTAGCCTCTACTGTTTTAATTTCCATCCTAGTGACTCCTCCAGGTCACTTAAGGACCCAAGGGAAATTACTCTGCGTCAAAATGTCTTAACAAAGTTATGCTATAGTTATAAAATTAAAATAAAGGACATTCTTGGCTAATCAATTTAATTAGGGATGAAGCTTTTCAGAAAGGGTATTGGACAGAAGGAAGGGAAGTGGGCCTGTCTAAAGAATAGCAGTGAGTTAACTTTTCAGTGGTAGAAGGGTAGTCATGCAGCTCAGGAAATCAGAAAAGGGAAATTGGGAAAATAGCCTAGTTATATGAACTCCATCCAGACATGGTAGATGGACTGTGCATGAAAATTGAAAATTTAATGTGATGTCAGCTTCAAATTTTTGTGTCTCTGCATAGTTTAGTGTCTATGGGGTGGCATTATTGCCAATCGGAAGTGTCTTACTGTTTTTCTTGTTGCTTTAATTTTATACATGTGTTATAAGATGTTACATGCATGCCCATTTGTGTGTGTGTGTGTGTGTGTGTGTGTGTGTGTGTGTGTGTGTGTGTTGGTTAGGACTCACGATAGCAATACAGCCACAAGAAACATCTTTCGGCCTTTACTTCACAATGCCCTGTGTCTTTAGGATGGTCCCAGTAATGATTAAACGACCAGAGTTGGTAGTACTTACAGGGCTTTGGCAATGTCCATTCCAACAGAGAAGCCTATGCTGCACTGAACTGGAGTCAGCCAGAGAAGACTGTTCCATATGGTTCCAACAGGATCATAACTGATCTCTGCTATAACTAATGCATGCAAAGACAATCGGTGGGTTTCTCTGTTTGAGTGGAAATAAGAAACTTGGGCTTATCCTTCCTGTAAAAACTTAACATATAATGATGCACACTTCCACCCCACCTTCAAGTAACCATGTCACAATGACAGCTTTTGGTTCTATGTGGAAAAATACCCAGATCATTACTAATTCATCTTCTATCCATTTTGCACATCCTAATACATTTGTACACAGTGTGTCTGTATGAGCCTCATCACTAAGCTTCACCACTTTTGTTAGAGTCAGTTCTTGACCACGTTCCATCATTAGACTACATCTGTGACATGATTGACCTTGATAGCTGGAGACCATGATTGTACAGAGCCTTTGCCAATTCTGGAGATTTCTAGATATGGAAGCAGCAAACTTGATGAAGCTAGAACTTTACTAGACAGGAAAAATTTGGACTACTCCAGAAATAACAAAGATGACTTCCTCTGGGAGCACCGAAGCTCTGAGCAGTGCTTCCAGATACAATGTTGTTTACTAGGAGTAGCCATGTTGTCCTTTCTTTAGCTCCTTCATTCTATCTCTTGGCTTGCTTCACCAGGAGAAAGCACTGCAACCCATTGCTCAGGCTGGAAGCCTCAAATAATTATTTTTGCATTTTATTAGTCCTTATTTTTAATTAGTTGATGGCATTTATGTCTTAAACACCCAAAGTGACTTTCCTTCTAGTTCCCACATCTCATATTGCCTTAGTCTGGGATACATTGATCTTCTTCTCAGCAAAGTCTTCTATTTATTTTTCTTCCCAATCTATCATGTACACTTTCTCCACATTCATTTTGGTAAAATAGAGTTTTGAGCATAATACCATAGTAAAAATTATTTGACAAGTCTGAGTGCCCATACTCATAGGCTGAAGAGAAAAATCCTTTAGTGCTTTCATTAGCCTGACCCCAAAGTGATTTTGTATTATATATCCTCTTTCATATACCAGAAAGAACAACCTGAAAAGATATTTCCATTTTCTATCCCACTTTTTAATTCACACTTCTAGGATTTGTTTTTTTTTTTTTTTTTTCATATAATATGTGAGCCCATCACTGTTCCTCACTCCTTGCATGGAAAATGCATTCTTATCTTCAAACTACAGCATAAAGGATAACATGTCTGTGATTTCGCCCCAATAGTCTCAGTTCTAGTTAATTGCACCCTCCTTTGATCCCCACACATTCCCTCTGTATATCTATTTCATCATTTTTAAATCATACTTCTTGCTTATAAACACATTCTCAGTTACAATAGAAGCTACATAATGGCTTAGGATGTCTTGCTTTCTGTATTTCTTAAGGATTAAAAGCACCATAAGCCATTAATGACGAAGGTCAGGGAAATCCAATGAAAGTAAATAACACAACAACTAGGTAACTGAAAATATTTTGCAAAAGATGCTAAAATTCCTAAATTTAAAACTTTAAATAAAATTAGGAGTACAAGAATTTTTCATACCTTAAATAAGGTTCTATCTGATTTAGAAATATATTAGCATTCTTTATTTTAAAATATTGGCAGTTAAAAATGATACTGCTCATTTGGTATGCTTTATTGGCTTGTTTGCAATCACACGGAAATGAACTTTGAAAAATAAAATCTAAAAACCACAAAATGAGTCTTGTAGAACTTAATAAATTTCTACAAGGATATAAGCATGACCATGAGTAGATGTCAACTCTGACATTTATGAAGTAAGGTAAATGAATATAAAAATGAAAATACAGCTAGTTTTCTCAATCCATGTACTTTCACCCTTAGATTCAACAAACCTTGAATCAAAAATTTTCAAAATACAATTACATGTATATTTTCTTGTCCTCATTCCCAGAACAATACAACAATTATTAAATGATATGTATTAGGAAGTATATGTAATCTAGAGATTATTATATAGACAGGAGGGTAAGTAGATTTTATGCAAATGCTATACTATTTTGGAAAGAGAGACTTGACCCATCTCACATTTCTGTATCTGTGTCCTGGAAACAACAGCCTGAAGATTCTATTGGTCACATTCTTTGTTGTGATAAAATACCTGGCAAAGACAAGTTATGGACAAAGAATTTACTTTGGATTACGGTTTGAGGGTATAGTCCATCATGATGGAGAAAGCATGGCAACAGGAGGTGAGGTAGCTTGTCACCTTGTACCTGTAATTAGAAAGCAGAGAGAAAATGCTGGTGTTCAGGTCATTTTCTCCCTCCAGAATCCCAGCCTGTGGTATGGGGTAGGTCATCCCATCTTAAGTTTCTCTACAAACATTCTAATAGACACACTCATGTGTGTTTCCTAAATCTTCAAGCTGACAATGAAGATTAGCCACCACGTATACCGAGGGACCACTATCTTGGATTAGAGTGATGCAATAAGGAATTTGCATTCTGCTCTCTCAACTGTCAGGTAGAGTTGAGACTGGGGTGGTACAAGGTGGGAAAAGAAGAAGGCTTGGCATACACTGAGTGCTGGGATAGCTAATTACACTCATCTCGGACACTTCAGATTAAGGGAATTAAAGAAATTTTGAAGCGTGTGTGTGTGTGTGTGTGTGTGTGTGTGTGTGTGTGTGTGTGTATCAGAATAACCCAGTTTCTAACATTTAAAGATTTTAAAGCATCATGAAATATTCCCATTCCAGCCACACCTTAGTGTAACATGTGCATCCTTCCAGCTAAATGCCCCACCTGTGTGAGGAGTTTTCAAACAGGTTTTTATTGTTGCAATCCTTAAAAGAGAAAATTAGCAATCACTTAACAATTTATAAAAACATAGATATGTGAATGAGGCTGGGATAAACAAGTGAACGATTGTCCCATTATTCTTAGAAACAAAATCAATCTGTCTTTCCTCATCAGTATTTAAATTTGCTTTTGAGAAACCAACCAAGTGAACAAAGCAATTTTTAAGATTTTAATACCCCAGCCGGGCGGTGGTGGCGCACGCCTTTAATCCCAGCACTTGGGAGGCAGAGGCAGGCAGATTTCTGAGTTCAAGGCCAGCCTTGAACTGGCCTACAGAGTGAGTTCCAGGAAAGCCAAGCTACACAGAGAAACCCTGTCTTGAAAAACCAAAAAAAAAAAAAACCAAAAAAAAAAAAAAAAAAAGATTTTAATACCCCAAATAGTATAAAGGTTTCTGTTGTTACACATTCTAACTAATGTTTTCTTTCTTCTTTTCCTTCCTTCTTTCGTTTCTTTCTTCCTCTTTTTCTTTCTTTCTCTCTCTCTGTCTTTCTTTATTTATTTCTTTTCTCCTTTTCTGCTCTCTCTTTCCTCTTTCTCATCCAGTTCCTCTTCCTTCTTTCTAATCTTTTTGAGACATGGTCTTGGTAGCTCAGAATGTCCTTGAACTCAGAGCGCAGCTCAGAATTATCTCAAACATATAGAAATACTCCTGCCTCAGCTTCCTGAGTTTTTAGTTTGTAGGCATGATCTACTGTACCCAGACATTTTAATTTCTTGATAACAACTTTTCTAATAAATATGAAGTAATACCAAACTGTGACTTTAACTTCCAATTCTATAGTGGTTTGTAATATTGAACTTATTTTTATTCCTGTTGGCCATTTATCTGTCTTCCTTTTTAAAATGACAATTCCACTCCTCTGTGTATTTCCCCATGTCATTGTTTGCCAATTTTCAACAGGATTTCTTGTCTGCTCCTTGTATATTTTGGGTATTAACTTCTAATCCAGCGTATGATGAACAAACACTCTTTTGCAGTCTGAGTGCTGTGTCTTTATTCTGTTTCCTTTGTTGTAGAGAACCATTGAATTGATGCACACCATTTATCAATATATTTATTAATAGGTTGTATGAAAAGTAAAAAGTATCAATTAATTATCATCTATAAGTATAAAGTAAAATATTTAGCAAACATTTTAAAGCTAGCTTATCTTAGATATTTAGCTATATATAAAACATACATAAAGTAAATCTATTCATTGAGTAATTCTCAAGTACCAAGAATAAGGTAAGTGGATTCCCTGTCCTTGTGTAGTCTATTCACTTACATCAATGTTAATTTTTATTGAAAATACCAATTTGAATATAAAATTAACCTTTGTCATAAGTTGTTTTAGTTTTATTCAGATATGCGCTATCAAACTTTCTGTTTGTCAATCACTGAAATTTACCTCAATTTTTCATTACAGTGGCTTTACAGTCAGTTTTTTTTTTAATCTAGTAAGGTGATCGTAATCAATATTAATTTTAAAGTTAAGTCTCAATTGATATTTTTACCTATTGATTTTTAGGTATGAAGTTAGTTAGAGTAATTTTGCTTGCAGAACCATCACTTCATGATATTAGTAGGAATCAAGTTATATCCATTCTATTCCAAAGTATGATAGCTTTCTACAAATCATATGTTTTTCCACTTAAGCACATGTAAAAATGTATTTCCACTTATTGGAATGTCTAGTATACTACCTAGAGTTCCTTTAAAGAATAGTACAAAAAGAGTATGTAAGTGGGGAGAAGGGGAGGGAATTAGGAGGAGGAAAGGGTAAAAAGGAAGGAGAGAGAAAGAGAGAGAGATACAGTAAGACAGAGAGTGCAAGGGGGAACAGAGAGAAGATGAAGGGGGAGAAGGGAGTAGGGAAGAAGGAGGGAGAGGGAAGGTAAGAGGTAAGGGAGAAGGAATGGAAAAAGAAGAAGAAAAACGATGACAGGTTAAGGGACATTCATGGAGAGGGGAAGAAACACAGAGAAGAAGGAGGGAGAGAGGGGAAAAAGAGATTTGCTGTAAGTAATTGCTGTCAGGTGACTCAGGAAGCCTGAGAAGACATCAGTATTGATTGTGATTACTTTACCAGATACAAAGCTATGAATATGAAGCTACTGTAATGGAAAACATGTTGTTTGATGCAACATTTGAATAATGGCCAAATGGAGACTAAGCATTCCACAGGGAGGAGGGATTCATTCACCATGTTCACATCAACACTTATAAGGTTTTTCTTGTTTTAAAAATGAATAAACAAAACAGATGCCATGAAAACAAACCTGGCACCCACAAGATCTTAACTTATAAAGAAGGCATGATCAGGAGTGATCACTCAGAAAGTATGCTGACAAATTGGACCAAGGGTTTTGGTGTGTTTTTGTTTTGCTGTGGGTGGGAGGTTTTGAATTTGATCAACGGGGTGAAGTATCTTAGAATTTATCTAAAAAATTAAATTAAAAAATTCCTTCTGGTAAACCTAGATAGTTTATGGAATATAGGGTGAGATATTGAAGTTAATTGCAACACATCAAGAGAAAAGAACCAACCACCGTGCTCTATAATTTACAAAAAGAAATAAAACCACAAACATAGACAGAAGAAATCACTGCATCCTAGCAGTGGTGTTAGAAGTAAGAATGCCCCTCATAGGCTGACACATGTGGTCTTTGGGCATGGTACTATTGTAGAGAGGTTATAGCAAGGTAATCCTTGCTGGAGGAAGAATGTCACTTGGGAGTAGCTTTTAGAGTTCAAGGCCTCACTGTCCTTTCAGTTCATTCATTGCTACATACTTCTTATTAAAAATGTGACCTCTCTGTTTCTCTCTTCCTGTCACTGTTACTGACATTTTTTGCCATGCCTCTGTCCTGCCATGATGGACTCTCATCTCTTTGGAATTGTAAGCCAAAATATAAACTCCAGAAATTGCCTTTGCTCATTGGATTTTACCACATGAACAGAAAAGAAAGTAATATACTGGCCAACGTTAAGATGGTTCTGTTTACACGGATGAGGAATAAAAGACAAGACATTTGTGTGGTAAGAGTAAGCTCTGAGAGAAGATTCTTTACAAGTTACACACAGTCTTGGGGAAGGGAAGGAGTTCCAGGACAGAAATGGCAATAGCTTTTCACGTCTTTCAGGGAAGGATGTTCCAGGTCTAGCTCCATGTCTGCTCAGCTGGAGGATAGCTAGAGGTTACAGACAAAGTGGAGAACTGCCTTCAAGGCTCCTGAGTCCACTGCTGCCAGCAAGACAAGACAAGCCGCTTTGCTAGCATCTGGAGAGACTACAACAAGATGAAATCTGGTGACAGGTTAGGTCAGTGGGACAGGTGAACAGTATCCCCTTGTGGCCACAATGGAGTGATAGCCAGCAGTATCTAGGTTTAAGCATCTTCTGGGTATGGTTTGTTCTGTAGGTAGCATCTGAGGGTGCTCAGGTGTGGTAATTTGAATGAAAATGGCCCTCATAGGGAGTGGCATATACAATGGCCTTATTGCAGTAGGTGTGACTTATTTTGAGGAACTATGTCTCTAGGATGAGTTTTGAGGTTCCATATGCTCAAATTAGGCCCAGTGTGTCACTCTATTACTGCTGCCTGCTGATGTAGCTGTAGAGCTCTCAGCCGACTCTGAAGTGCCTTGTCTGTCTGCATGCCATCATGCTTCCCACTATGATGATAATGGACTAAACCTCTGAACTGTAATTCAGCCTCAATGAAATGTTATGAGAGGTACCATGGTCATGGTGTCTCTTTACAGCAATAGAAACTTTAAGACAGCATGCATATATATTACCTAAGGGATCAACAGGCTTGAAATGTTGTCAGTCACCTTCTGCTGTTTATCAGAGAGCAGTGAGAATAAGACAGGGGTCTGGGCTCCACCATGAAAAGGTATAACCACTCAGTCAGTTCATCAAGTGATAAATTAGACTTATCCTTTGACTGGACTAGGGGAAACTTTGGGGTCCGGAGAACCTTTGGATTATATGGAAGTTTTAGAAGTACTGAGCCAGAATAAGTACTTAAGTAAGTACTAAGATAAGTACCAACTCTGTGAAAGTGTCAGAGACTGAATTACAAAAGAAAACAGGGTGAATTTTAGCCTCTGCTGAAATTTGTAATTATCTCCATCACCTCCACTACCCTCAGCCATTCTGCTTTCCTTCTGCCTTCAACAAGCACCTCAGCAGGTCTTGCTTCTTTGCTTGGAGGAGTGACCCATAACTTCATTCCCCTTTGTCATTTTTCCTGGATTAGGCTGTTGTAATCCCGCCATTGAATTTAATTACAGGGCATGGTAATATCAAGAGAAGCTCTGGCACCGATTTGTCTTAGTTTAGTCACTATTTTTTTGATGAAACAACAAGTTCCAAAGAAACTTGAGGAATAAAGTGTTTATTTGGCTTACATATCTTGAATCACAATCTATAAAGGGAAACCAAGGTAGGAAATCAAAACTGATGACAAGAGCTGATGCAGAGGTCATGGAGGGATGCTGCTAACTGACCCACGTCTTGCTCAGCTTTCTTTCTTATAGAACCCAAGACCATCAGCCCCAGAAAGGTGGTTCCACCCACAATGGCCTAAGCATTCCCAAATCAATCACTAAATAAGAAGAGGCCCTACACAAGCTTACCTACAGCCGAGTCTTATGGAGACAGTTTCTCAATTGAAGTAACCTCCTCTCAGACGACAACAACTTGGGTCATGTTAACATAAAACTAGCCACCACGCAGACTTCATTTTTATGCTTTCATGGAATTTAAGACTTTCATTATACTTATTGTTCATTTGAATCTGGTTAGTATTTTGGTACAGCATGTTCTCACAGAAGCTCATACAAGCTACTACTCACCTAAGCAGTACTCAACAACCTGGCAGCTCCCTCCCAGTGACATTACACAGAAGAGTCACTAACATGAGCTTCAGCAGAGGTGCTGCCAACAGAAGGTCATAGTCTAGGGTCTTCTGGCCCCCAAATAGGTATTATCCCAGATTCCTCTAAACTCTATTTCAAAACCCTTTCTGTCTCAGATTTGTGCAGGAACAGAGGGAAACAGAGAAGGTGGTAGGGTAGCCAGAAGATGCCAGTAACTAGAGGATGCAGGACATCTTGGCCTGTCATGGATATTTGGTTTTTCTTTTAAGTTGTCCCTACAGATAACCTGTTTTTGCGTCAAATCCAAACCTGACTGCTAGAAACTACTTGCTTCAATTGCTTGTAAGCTTTACAATGAATTGAATATTGTTAGAAATATAGCAAGATCAGTCACCACAGATTATGCCATTTTCACATTCTCTAGACAACTTGTATGTACTTTGTCTGATAGTGCATCTGCTGAAATACTGCAATATTGTTTGGGTGATTCTATGATTTGGAGTGGGGGTAGCTGGGCTAAGGTAAGACAATTTTCTATTCTGTGTCTGTAAGACTATTTCTATACATGCTCAAAAGATGGATGACCCCAGAGCTAACCAAAGTGGTTTGTGAATAGTCTCTTAAGTGATCAGTCTGGACTGTGTGATCAATCGGGCAGGGACAGAAAGAAGTTTATCAACATGACAGGTGGTGGCCAAGCATGCTCTTGTCCTGTTGTTCAAAGATGTGCTTATTAAGCACATACTGTGCACTTGAAATGTAAGAGCCAGACAGGTCCCTAAGGATGTTCTGCCCATCATTTTACAAAAGATGAACCCAAGACCTAGACGAGGTTTTGTTTTTTTTTTTTTTCCAGAATACACAGTAAAATTAGAAAAAGAACCACTGAAAGAACTCCCTGCCTCTGGCAGAAGATATTTGTGGTATGTAACTGACAAAGGGGTGCTACATACATAGCTTATGCAGGACACGTAGGAATTGATAAGAAAATCAAATGAGCTAACTGAAGAGAGGAGGAGGATATTGTAACATCCTGCTAGTTATAAAAACTCAGGTAGAGATGCTTAAGGACATGTGGGCTGGTTTTCTTCATATAAAAGGACATAAAAAGGGAGTGGTCACTTAGAACTGGCGCAACCTCCAGAGATCAGTCAGAGTTTGATTTCTTAGCTGTCAAATGAGTCTTTCTCATGTACCGCAGATATCATCCTCTTCTTTCAAGGTATCTGGCCTATGCTCCAGAAAAAAAAAATCATAGAAATATAAAAGGTATAAAATAGAATGATGATAAAGCATATCTTTTAGACTGTTTTCTGGAGGGAGATTAGGGAGATGGCTCCATGGATAGAGCGCTTACTGTATAAGCATCAGGTTCTAAGTTCAAATCCCATCACTCACATAAAAAACAGTACATTAGTACAAATTTATAACCCCATTGCGGGTGGTGGTATATGGAGACAAGCGGTTCCCAGGGGCTTATTGGTTATTAAATCTAGCTAACTTATCAAACTCCATGGTCAGTGAGGGACTTCATCTTAAAAAAAAAAAAAAAGAAGGAACTGAGCTGAACATAGAAGCATCTCAAATAAAATAAGTACCTGCTGGAAAATTGGTAAAGAATGGTTGGCAGAGGAACAATTAAACACATCAGCCATAGGAACTGAAGTGTTACATAGAAGAGGTGAGCAATACTCTTTAAAGTTAGCATTCATCAGTCACATTTTAATCAATTAAAAACAAAGCTGAATAATAAGGTAGCATTTTATGCTGTCTCAGTCAATATTATATTGCTGTGAAGAGACATCATGACTGTGGCATGTCTTATAAAGGAAAAGCATTAATAGGGGCTGGCTTACAAGTTTAGAGGGTTAGTCTGCTATCATCATGGCAAGAATCATGGTGGTACAGGCAGACATGGTGCTGAAGAAGGTGCTGAGTTCTACATCTCTTTCATCTATCATCTATGGGTAGAGAGAGTGAGCCACTAGACCTGTCTTGATCTTCTGAAACCTCAAAGTGAGCCCCCCCAGTGACACATGTCCTTCATACTTACTCTAAAAGTGCTACATATCCTAATCCTTCCAAATAATCATTCTCCCTATGAGCCTATGGTGGTTCCATTTTTATTTAAACCACCACATGTCTTATCAGATAGGGATATCCTCTGATGACAAAAATTATGGTAGGACAGGTGAGATGACTTAGTGATTAAAGATCTATCACCAAGCCTGATGACCTCAGTTCATTCCTGGGACCCATGTGGCGGATGGAGAGAACTGATTTCAGAATGTTATCCTCAAACAACACACAAGCACTATAGAATATGTGTGCCCTTGTCCCAGACACATAAACACACAAAATGAATAAATAGCATAATTTGAAAATTATGACAAAGGAGAAGTTTCATACAGTAAAAATCAAAGCGGTCATTTCTACAAATGCTTTGAAAGATGATTTAGCAAATTTTATAAGAACAAAACATGCTACTTGTAGGCATTTGTGTGTGTGTGTGTTCATAAAGATGTTCACAGATGTTTTCTATAGCACTGAGTCTAGCAGGAGAACCACCAGCATAAAGTAAGCTCCTTTCACACAGGGATGGACAAGTGAACTAAAAGACAAGTGTAATGAGCTGATAGACATCAAAATAGACTGGCCCCTGCACAATGCCACTATGCTGAGCACAGCTCCTGCATCTCTTGTGGTATTCAGTGATAGCCTAAATGTACCTGTGCTTATGAATACTGCTTTGAGCTCAAGACAAATTTTCACAGAATCTCATCTATGGTGCACAGTTGGCTGAAGATTTTCAGAGCATACAAATATATGAAATGTTCGAACTTTGCTTCCCCTTAAAATGGCTCCTCACTTTACTCTAATCTGTAGAAACACCACCCTGGACTCTGAAATCTTTGGTCTGTACACAGACTTTCACTTGCCTCAAAATTCAATCTCCAGAGATGCACATCTACATTTGGGTATGTTTATCTGAATGTCACACACATGTGTACACACAAACACAGAGAACATCAGAATATTAAGTGTTTCCCAAGACTCCTCGAATCACCTAGATGTAATTTCCAAATCAAATATATTTGCTCCCTCTAAAAAATTCTACTACTTTCTGGTAAAAGTAGAAAATATTTATTACCTGATCACCAGTCTGTGTGACTTTTATTAAATTAGATCCCTCCTCAGCTTGTAGTAAGATTATTGTTAAATTCATGCTTCATTGTGGAATCAGTGGATCTTGGAACCCAAGGAATACAACAGATACAGTTAAGTCCCCGGATTCCTAAAAGTGCAAAGGTGAAGTAGCAAGGGAAAGAATATGATAATTGCACTGTAAGTGATAGATTGGGTAGTGGGAAGCCCTATGCTTACCTATGTTGACAGACTGAAAAACAATATAAGTATTAGGGAGATAAAACCCAGCTGTATGTGCTTGTACTTGCTATATATAAGATGTTTAAAAGCTCTAAATGCTAATGGATGGCCCTCTTTTCCAACCCTAGATGTGTTTACTTAAAACACATATTTTGTAAGCAGAACAGCATATAACAACCATATGGCTAATAATTTACCCGATGTGTAAATCATAGCTGAACCCGGGCATTTACTTTGTTATAAAGAAATATGGCGATTTATGTAATGATTGAGAAGAATTATGTGTTAAAGAGAAGGGAACTTCATGTTTTGATTATGTAGGCAAGGAATGAAATTAAAGTGGCCCGTGCTGATTTATGGCTGGGTGCTCTATGCCTCCACAGTCAGATGAGGAAATGCATGCTTGCCTTATTTATACCTAAGTACTTTGAAAGGAGGTGCCTAGGCCAACTCTGAGATGTACTGTTGCTTTACATGTTTCAAGTTCAGCCCAGGTCAGTGGAAACTCTAGGTGTAAGGAATTTTTAAAATATAAATGTTGTTTTAGGATTTTGCAGCTAAGCCCTAATGTCCAAATGATATAAAAATGTCCCAAATTATCTAACTCAGATTAACGTTGATATTTGTTGAAATGTACCTGCTGTCCATCTACCAGTACTTAAGCCTGATAATGGCGACCAGGACACAACTGTCATGGAGAATTAAAGTCATCAGAGGTTCACATACAAGAGAAAGACTTATACAAAAGACAATAACGTAAATCTAAACAGCCTAGATAAAATCAATCTCAAAATCCATTTTGTAAATCTGATAATTTATCCAGTCATCTCCTAATGGTTCGAAATCAATTTTGTAAGAATTTATGATACTATTTTAATGACACATTTGTAATTTATGTGTCACCTAAATCTAAAGGTAATAGAAGGTAGCAATTATTCTAAAATAATAAGTAAGAAGTAGAAAGTGCCAATTATTATGCAATAATAAGTAATCATCTTGATAGTTTAAATTAATATAAGATATAAAGATTATGAAAGGTTAGAAATGTATAATTTGGTCCACAATCTAGACCACTGCCATCCAATAAATGTTGCTGTAGCAAAGAGTCTAGTCTGTGCATGTGCAGTAATGAAGGTGGTTTAGTAGAGAGATGGGTATCTAATACTGGAAATCTACCCACTATAGCTAAGGAATCACATTTTAAACTTAATTGAAATAGTTATGTGTGCTTAGTGTCTATCATATCAGATAGCAAAAATTTAAACTATATGTTCTTATTTCAACTGAGAACTTAATTAATGTCTGTACCCTGTCAGCCAGGATAGGGGGCAGGAGGAGTGGGGGAGAAAATGTAAGACAAATTCACTGGTTAAAGTAAAGTTCCTGACAACTCTACCTGCTTTTCCAGAGGCCACGCCAGTAGCAGAGACCCCAGGTAAGACCTCCTCTAGGCCCTATGCTTGCCTACTCCCCTTAAAACACACCAAAAGTAAAATACACCCTACTGTACCGTATCCCCTGGGCTCTATTTTCCAACCCACAACTCTGCCTGCTTTCCAGGAGGCCATGCCAGCACCGGGGACCTCATAAGAAGTCTACTTTTTCAGAGGCCACACCAGTTCTAGGGACTCCAGAGGTAGCATTGGCCTCAGAGGTTATTCAGGCCACCAAAACACCAGTGGAGACACCATACTGGACCTGAAGATTAGTGGGTTACCAGAACCCCAGGCCACTCAAGACAGAGGACCAGAAAGGAAATAGAAACCAAAAACCTAGCAAAGATAAACTCAGAAATTAGCACCTAATCCTATAATAACCCCAAATCCAGATGCCTAGAGACTAGCATAAGAACACAATCAACAACAGCCAGAGCAATATGGCTCCACCAGGGCCCAGCTATCCTACTACATCAAGCTCTAGATATTCCAACACAGCTGAAGCACAAGAAAATGACCTTAAATCCAAGCTGATGACGACGATGATGATGTTGGTGATGATGGTGATGATGATGATGGTGATAGAGGCCTTTAAAGAGGAAATGAATAAATCTCTTAAAGAAATACAAGACAATGCAATCAAAGAAGTGAAGGAATTGAATTGTTCAAGACATAAAAATGAAAATGGAAGCAATAAATAAACTATAGACACAAGAAACACCAACAGAATATAAGAGATGGAAAATAGACTCTCACGCGTAAAATATACTAGAAAAGAAATTGATGCCTTGGTCCAAGAAAATGATAAATCTACAAAGTTCTGCCACAAAACCTCCAGAAAATCTGAGACCGGGGAAAGACCAAACATAAGAATAATAGGAATAGAAAAGGGAGAAGATTACATACACGGACTCAGAAAACATTTTCAGTGAAATCATAGAAGAAAATCCCACTAACCTATACATTCACAAGAAGCTTACAAAGTTAAATGCCTTTGGTATTTAGAAATGCAGATTCACTCATTTCAAATACCTCAGGAATATACCACACCTGACTTATCCAGTCAGTCAACAATTTCTTGGTGTGATGATTTTATAGAGGATGTAGTTTTGTTATTCATGCTGCCATTGTTTTTAAAAATATAGACAGTCCTGACTATGGCTAAAGAAAAAGTAACAAATATGATTCATGTGATATACCTAGCAATTAGGAATCTGAGAAAAACTAAAGGAATAGGCAGAGAGCATAGACATTCATATTTACATGACACATACATATATACACATACATAGAAAGCATAAACATTTACCTTCACACAACACATACATACATACATATGTACATACACATATATATACATATATATGTAGCGAGCATAGATATTTACCTTCACATAATATATATATATATATATATTATATATATATGTATATATACACATATACATACATGAATAAGCAGAGAGTATAGACATCCATATTCACACAATATATACATACATGCATAAATGCATATGTTCAAATATCTGCATACATAAGCATGAAAATGTAAGAGAAGAAACAAAAACAAAAACACTAAAACATTCCACAGGAAAAGCTTTTCTTAAAAAAAAAAAAAAGCTTGCTTTATAAAATTAAAATAGATGTACTATCAATTACATGTATTATCTATTGTAAATAATAGGCAATAATCTATTATCTAATTATGTGTAATTAGATATCACACATAAAAATAAACTAGAAATAAATGTAATCATTGTATAAAGCAGTTATTTCTTGGTAGTACGATGATTGCTGATATTTATTACCTTTTAAATATTCTAAATTCATATTTAAACTTGTTTATTACTTAAAAACTTGTTTATTTTCTGGGTGGGGGTTTGGCACTCATGGCATAGCATTTATGCAGAGGGCAGAGATCTACTTGCAGGAGTTAATCTTCTCTTTCCATCGTGTGGGTCCCAGGATTGAACTCAGGATACCAGACTTGCAGTAAGTACCTTTTGCCTACTGAGCTATCTCACTGACTCTAAATTTAATATTATTAATAGAAGGAAATACTTCAATGAAATGATAAACATTTGTCTTTATGATATGACAATTTCATGAGAAAGTCATTTAAGTAATAGTAGAAACTCTTGGTCAACCTATCATTTGAGGACAAGACTTCAAACAGTGTTCCTAGCACGGATGCCATAAATGTTTAAGCTCCACCAGGATACCTTTCTTTTTCCATGACCCAGATTATAAGAATGGATTTTCTGCTGTCCTCTAGCAAACAGACAAATGCATATCTCACAGGTGGTTGGGAGTCTGATGAAATGAGCTGTCTCAGGCAAAGCAGCTCCATGGTGCCTAGCACACAGGGAGGCTCAAGAGAGATAAATCACTCTCCTCCCAGTTCCCTCTATCTATAGAATGGAAAATTCTCTGCTGTCTCCAATCTGCAAGTGTTCCAAGAATATTATAAGGAATGGGCTCTCTTTAAACAGCTAATGACTGTGTGCTCGTGGTGAGGATGTTTCCAAGTCTCATTTAGTGTAAAGGTAGGACTGTGGTCTACCGACTGCTTTTCAGTACATTCACCAGTAATATGACAAGAAACAAGCCCTGGCTGCTGCTTAGATCTCTGAGGCAGCGTATCCTGTCAAGCCTACCACTTTTCCAATGAAACAGAGAGTTAGAGAAGGACTCTCCTTTCTTTATTTCTGGGCTCAAAGGCTTATAATAACATAAAAATAAAGAAATTACTCTTTCACTTTTTAAAGAAAAATAAATATCTTGAATGATGAACTGTGCCTGTGTTGATTTACTTCTGTTTGGGCACAATATAAAGCAATATGAAGGCATTTTAATGATTTTTTTTTTTTTTGCACAATTTCTTGCACATGCCTGAATTGTTTACATAGTTAGAGGAACAGATAATTGGGATCTGGGATGTGACAGGCAGAAGAAAAACAAGGGAAGCAGGAGATGATAGTTGAGAAGTCAGTCTGGAAGACATTGTCTATGAGTGACGTGTCATACACCTACTCCACAATGGCGTGAAATCCAAGGTTACCAATCCAACCGTGGGAAAGAGAGATGCCTCTTGTCAGAAGACTTGGGGAAGTGCACTCCAGGAAAAACGTACAGTTCTTCCATTCTTACCCAGAGAGACTGGCTGCATAATGTGTACTGATCTTTAGCAGAAACAAAGCGCTCAGCGAGCCAGATGTCAGGAGGAAAAATCCTCATGGTTTTCTGTCATTTCTCTCTACATGTGCACATGTCAATAGATATATCAAAAGCATCACAGATTAAACAGAAAGGGATTATGCACTTAAAACTTTCTACATGTATGTTGTATCCCTGTAAGAAGTTTAAAAAAAATAAAAACATGAGTGTTATGATTTGAATCTGAAATGTCCCTCATAGGCTTCCGTGCTGGGACACTTGCTCATCATCTGTTGATGCTGTGGGAAGCTATGTTAGAGCAGGTTGGTCAATGGTAGTAAGTTCTTGGGGCTATGCTATCCATGGCTTCTTCTGGTTGCACTTCCTACTTCCTGGCCTTCATCATGGGAGCTAGCTGCTGTCATATGCTCCTGCTACCATAGGCAACTCACTCTATGTTGCTCTTGCCACTATGATGAGTTGTGATCCTTTGAAGGTGTGAACTAAAATAAATCATATGTCTATCTGGACTTTATTACTTTAAAGAGCTGTTTTACAACAAGCAATCTAAAAGAAAAATCTGGATAAAATGAAAAGGTGACAAAACAAATCGATAAAAAACTAAAAGTGAGCGTGGAAGAAAGCCTCAAGGGAAGAGGTGACATTTAATCTCAGACTCGATTAGAAGAGAAGAGTCAGTGAAGAATGAATCAAGGGAAGGAGTGTGCACAAAAGAGAAACAGTGTTCACACAGCAAGAAGCCACGTGAAGAGAGGCATTTAAGTTGGAAAATAGATAAAGATTCTCTTCAGCCCAGACTTTTGTGAGTACAGGAAGACTTCAGCAGGAGATTCCTGGTCCCCTGTATGCCATTTTTTTTTCATCCAATGCATTACCTAAGCAACACCTACATGTGTGGATTCCCAAGAGGATACTCCCATACTCCATTCTCCAAATAACTAGTTCTATTTATGAATATTCAACATTCAGTCTACCCTTAAAGGGAAAACCAAAAAAGAAACCTACACATGTCCAGTAAGCTGCTTCTCTATCTTTGAAATGAAGAATTCTGGACTGGAACAGTGATAAGCTAGAGAAAGTTTGTGCTCTGGGCAACACTGCTCTTGACGCTGAAGACTATTTTGAGCAACGGTGAAAGTTATGGTAACCATGGCCTAGTGATGCTGTTCACTAAGCCAGAACATGTCAGGTTCGTTATATATGTTGATTTCCATGGTGGTGAGAAAAATGTGTAAAGAACAACTCAAAGCCTAAATTCAGTCAATGGTTAATGTGTTCAGAGATGCTGGGTCTTTTGTGAAGCAGTCAGTCATGACAGAAGAGCCCAGAAGAAGAGACCACCTCAGCTCATGGTGTCCAAGAAGCAGAGACCAGAACCATCTTTGGATAAATGATGGATAGTTTCCTATCCATTAACAAATAAGTCTTTAAAAAACATTTCAGACCCTAACAGCCTCCATTCCTTCTTTCTTTATATTTGATTATATTCTTATACATAAATACACTATAACATGAGGTTTGCTATAGACTAAATTGTTTCTTTTAAAAAATTTGCCATGAAAACATAATTCCCAATGTGATTATATATTAAAATAACATCTTGGGTGTGGTAATTAAAGCTAAATTCTAAGAATTGGGATCTGATCCACTATCACTAAGACACTAAATAAGGAGACTGTGAGGCTGCAGACTGTGATACACAGAGAAGAAAGACCATATAAGGCACCACAAGAGAAGGGGGGAGAGCACAATAGAAATCAAGGCTTCCAGTACCTTGATCCTTGACATTTGAAGTTTCAGAGCTATGCAACGTAAATCTATGTTGGATGTGTATACCATGTGTGTTGTTGCAGCCATCCTAGCAGACTAATACAGTAATACTAGATGTGATCTTGACCTTGATATTTTCTTGTGGATTTTTTTTTTCAATTTCAGATTTCAAACTCTCTGTAGGGTCTTAGTTCATGGAAGCTTACTTAGCCACCATCATTCAATAGTGTTTATAAGACAGTGACTCAAATTTAGTGTTAAGATGATCACAAACCTCAGAGCAACTACTTGTGAATTTATGGATCTGTGCCTGAGGTCTTATCCACATATAATCGAGCTTATTTGCTTAATCGGGAATGTAGTCATATTGTTTTATGGTGTATTCACAATTTACTCAAACAGATCCCACACTGATCCAATTAATTATCAAGAAATCAAGTAAATCTATCTTGAAGTGATTATTGGTAATTCACAGAGTAGAATTAATCACATTCTAAGAGCGGTTGCAATAAATCCTGTTAGAGCTTCATAAAACTAGAAATTGTAAAATATACTTTGTTAGAGTACTTTTCCCTCTACATTTTTATTGGCAAGATTCTTTTTTGAAAGCATTAAAGTCTTAATGAGCTCTCTATTCTGGCCTCCTTGTGCTCATCACAAGAGAGTGAACAATTGAGGTCTCAGAACCCTGAACACTGTGAGAAGACAAGTTCACAGAGACACTCATCGGATAGGGCAGTGGTTTGTATTACACTATTTGAAGATCTGAAATTAAAAAGAATAAAATTCAGAGATGTCACTTGAAGTTGCACTACGTTGAAAGATAATCCTAAAGCAATCCAAATGAATAATAGGAAATGATAAGAAATTCCTTCTTGTTTCTTCTCTCTAAAGATAAGTGGTGTGTGGGTGTGTGTGTATGAGTGTGGGTGTGTCTTTGCATCTGTGTGTATCTGTATCTGTGTATGTGTCTGTGTGTCTTTGTGTGTGCATATGCATGTGTATGTGTTCCATGTGTGTATATCTGCATCTGTGTGTCTGTGGTGTGTGTGTGTACATGTGTGCATGCACATGCAAGTATGGATCCTTTAAAAAGTATAATCCCAGCATATTTCTGATCCTGGTTTACACAGAGGCTTGATATCACGTGAACTAACTCTATCCATGTAGTAAACATGAAGCTACGTTCCAGGATCCCAAAGAAAAAGTGTATGCAGAAGGTTCACACCACATTCATCTGAGCTTTCTTCCTGGGATCACATCCAATTCTTCATACTGTACAGTAGAGCCAAGCAGGTAGCAGCTGTGGCACCGCTCACACAAAGCCAAGAACAGACCTTCAAGGCCACTGAAGCAGTTAAAATTTATGGGACGGGTTAAGGGAAGAAAGAGCTGTGGGGAGATTATGCTCCAAGTAGCCAAGTAAAGCTACCCTTTCACTGTCAGCCAAATGCTAAGTGAGGCACAGAGTATGTGAGACTCTGCAAGACCAACCAGGACAGAGAGCAGAGTGGGCATTTTAAAGCACACACCGTACTGCAAAACATCATAATTCTACAAGGCACAGTGAAGAGGTCTCATCAAGACAATGCACAGTCAGTCAAAAAGCCTGAAAAGGAAACTTTAAGAAGAAAAAGGTTTGGGAAGTGCCACACTACTAATCTTAAACCCAAGTCATCATTTCTTTCTGTTCTTTAAAGACTGGCACACTGTCACATGCACTACCTGCTGTGAAGGTACCCAGAGTTCTGCTAAACTCAAATAAATCTCATTCTTGAGGGAATCAATTTTATCAAATAACAAATTATCAGACTGAGAAAATGAAATTTCACACTCAGAAGAAACCACACTCATAATTATCACAAAATATCATACATATTTAAGAGGGTCCAGCATTTAATGAACAAAAGCATATAAAGAAGCAT
Source organism: Mastomys natalensis (assembly GCA_021653895.1). Classification (NCBI taxonomy): domain Eukaryota; kingdom Metazoa; phylum Chordata; class Mammalia; order Rodentia; family Muridae; genus Mastomys; species Mastomys natalensis. Next base: position 340,608 of record JAJTUV010000084.1, read on the forward strand.
AAAATTGTGATCCCCAGTTACAAAACACTAATCATCTATTGAAAATGCTATATCCATATACCACTTCCTTTCTGCCCCTCACTTGGTCCTTTTGCCAGGGGCAGACACCTAACTGGTCTGCTCCCATGAAGACACCATATCCTGAGACATCCTAGAGGAGCCACTGCACTCAGAGCAGCAGGTAAGAAACCTTTCCCGCTGCCATACGCACCAGAGCTATAACTCGGAGCCAGAGGCACTCAGGACCCATCAGCAACCCAAACCCTGCCCCTCCGGAGTACCACTCCCCTTCTGGCCTTCACTTGAACCTTTTGGCTGGGGCAGACACCTAGCTGGTCTGCTCCTGTGAAGACATCTTATCCTGAGCCATTCTAGAAGAGCCACTACACTCGGAACAGCAGAATTTCAGGATCCCAGAAGCAGCCTGAGTCTCAGGAGTTCTTCCAGCCAGGAGCTCAGGATCACAGAGACATCTGAACTCTGAGAAGTTCTGACACAAGCAAGATAACTGGAAAGACAGGCTCCAGTCAGAGACAGTGAGTGCAGGTAGCACTAGAGTTAACCAGATGGTGAAAAGCAAGCACAAGAACATAGGCAATAGAAACCAAAGTTACTTGGCATCATCAGAACCCAGTTTTCCCACCATAACAAGCCCTGGACACCGCATCACACCAGCAAAGCAGGATTCAGAATTAAAATCACTTCTCATGATGATGATAGAGGACTTTAAGAAGGACATAAATAACTCCCTTAAAGAATTAGAGGAGAACACAGGTAAACAGGTAGAAGTCTTTAAAGAGGAAACACAAAAATTCCTTAAAGAATTGCAAGAAAACACAACCAAACAGGTGAAGGAATCCAACAAAACCATCCAGGATCTAAAAATGGAAGTAGAAACAATAAAGAAATAAACAAAGCGAGACTACCCTGGAGATAGAAAACCTAGGAAAAAGGTCAGGAGTCATAGATGCAAGGATCACCAACAGAATACAAGAAAAAGAAGAGAGAATCTCATGTGCAGAAGATACCATGGAAAACATTGACACAACTGTCAAAGAAAATGCAAAATGCAAAAGGCTCCTAACCCAAAAGATCCAGGAAATCCAGGACACAATGAGAAGACTAAACCTAAGGATAATAGGGATAGATGAGAGTGAAAATTCCCAACTTAAAGGGCCAGTAAATATCTTCAACAAAATTATAGAGGAAAACTTCCTTAACCTAAAGAAAAGATATCCAGGAACATACAAGAAGCCTACAGAACTCCAACCAGACTAGATCAGAAAAGAAATACCTCCTGTCGCATAATAATCAAAACATCAAATGCACAAAACAAAGAAAAAATACTAAAAGCAGTAAGGGAAAAAGGTAAAGTAACATAAAACGGCAGACCTATAAGAATTACACCAGACTTCTCACCAGAGACTATAAAAGCCAGAAGATCCTGGACTGATATCATATAGACCCTAAGAGAACACAAATGCCAGCCCAGACTACTATCCAGCAAAACTCTCAATCACTATAGATGGAGAAACCAAGATATTCCAAGACAAAACCAAATTTACACAATATCTTCTGACAAGTCCAACACTTCAAAGGATCATTGATGGAAAACTCCAACACAAGGAGGGAAACTACAACCTAGAAAAAGCAAGGAAGTAATCTTCCAACAATCCCCAAAGAAGATAGCTACACAAATATAATTCCACCTCTAACAACAAAAGTATCAGGAAGCAACAATCATTTTTCCTTAATATCTCTTAACATCAATGGACTCAATTTTCCAATAAAAAGATGCAGACTATCAGACTGGATACATAAACAGGACCCAGAATTTGGCTGTATACAGGAAACGCACCTCAGTGACAAAGAAAGACACTACCTCAGAGTAAAAGGATGAAAAACAATTTTCCAAGCAAATGGTCCCAAAGAAACAAGCTGGAGTAGCCATTCTAATACCAAATAAAATCAACTTTCAATCAAAAGTCATCAAAAAAGATAAGGAAGGACACTTCATACTCATCAAAGGAAAAATCTACCAAGATGAACTCTCAATTCTGAACATCTATGCTTCAAATGCAAGGGCACCCACATACAAAAAAGAAACTTTACTAAAGTTCAAAGCACACATTGCACCTCACACAATAATAGTGGGGGATTTCAATATCCCCACTCTCAGCAATAGACAGGTCATGGAAACAGAAACTAAACAGAGACACAATGAAATTAACAGAAGTTATGAACCAAATGGATTTAACAGATATCTATAGAACATTTTATCCTTAAACAAAAGAATATAACTTTTTCTCAGCACCTCATGGTACCGTCTCCAAAACAGATGATAAAATCGGTCACAAAACAGTACTTAACAGATACAAAAAGATTGAAATAATTCTTGCATCCTATCAGATCACCACAGATTAAGGCTGGTCTTTAATAATGACAAAACCAATGGAAACCCAAATACACGGGGAAACTGAACAATGCTCTGCTCAATGATGAATTGGTCAAGGAAGAAATAAAGACAGAAATTAAAGACTTTTTAGAATTTAATGAAAATGAGCACACATCATACAAAAACTTGTGGGACTCCATAAAAGCAGTGCTAAGAGGAAAACTCATAGCTCTCAGTGCCTACAAAAAGAAATGGGAGAGAGCATACACTAACAACGTGACAACACACCTGAAAGCTCTAGAACAAAAAGAAGCAAACACACCCAAGAGGAGTAGATGGCAGGAAACAATCAAACTCAGGGCTGAAATCAATCAAGCAGACACAGAAAGAACTATACAAATATCAACAAAACCAGGAGCTGGTTCTTTGAGAAAATCAACAAGATAGATAAACCCTTAGCCAGATTAACCAGAGGGCACAGAGGCAGTATCCAAATTAGTAAAATCAGAACTGAAAGGGGAGACATAACAACAGAAGCTGAGGAAATTTAAAAAAATCATCAGATCCTACTACAAAGGCCTATACTCAACAAAACTGGAAAATATGGATGAAATGGACAACTTTATAAACAGATACCAGGTACCAAAGTTAAATCAGGAGCAAACAAACCATCTAAACAGTCCCTTAACCCCTAAGGAAATACCACCAGTTACTAAAAGTCTCCCCACCAAAAAAAGCCCAGGACCAGATGGTTTTAGTGCAGAAATCTATCAGACCTTCAAGGAAGACCTAATACCAATTCTCTTCAAACTATTCCTCAAAATAGAAACAGAAGGAACACCACCCAATTCGTTCTATGAAGCTACAATCTCACTCATACCTAAACCTCACAAAGACCCAACAAAGAAAGAGAACTTCAGACCAATCTCCCTTATGAATACCGATGCAAAAATACTCAATAAAATTCTATCAAACCAAATCCAAGAACACATCAAAACAATCATCCATCATGATCAAGTAGGCTTTATCCTGGGAATGCAGAGATGGTTTAATATTTGGAAATCCATCAATGTAATCCACTATATAAGCAAACTCAAAGAAAAAAAAATCACATGATCATCTCACTAGATGCTGAGAAACCATTTGACAAAATTCAACATTCCTTCATGGTAAAAGTCTTGGAAAGATCAGGAATTCAAGGCCCATACCTAAACATAGTAAAAGCAATATACAGCAATCCAGTAGCCAACTTCAAACTAAATGGAGAGAAACTTGAAGCAATCCCACTAAGATCAGAGACTAGACAAGGCTGCCCACTCTCACCCTACCTATTCAATGTAGTACTGGAAGTTCTAGTCAGAGCAATTAGACAACAAAAGGAAGTCAAAGGGATACAAATAGGAAAGGAAGAAGTCAAAATTTCATTATTTGTAGATGATATGATAGTATACTTAAGTGACCCCAAAACTTCCACCATAGAACTCCTAAACCTGATATGAAAAAAATCAAAGAAGATGGAAAGATCTCCCATGCTTGTGGATTGGCAGTATAAATATAGTAAAAATGACCATCTTGCCAAAAGCCATCTACAAATTCAATGCAATCCCCATCAAAATTCCAAATCAATTCTTCATAGAGATAGAAAGAGCAATTTGCAAATTCATTTGGAATAACAAAAAAAACAGGATAGGGAGAACTATTCTCCACATTATACAAACTTTTAGGGGAATCGCCATCCCTGACCTCAAACTGTGCTACAGAGCAATAGTGATAAAAATGGTATGGTATTGGTACAGAGACAGGCAAGTAGATCAATGGAATAGAATTGAAGATCCAGAAATGAACCCACACACCTATGGTCACTTGATCTTTCACAAAGGAGCTAAAACCACCCAGTGGAAAAAGGACAGCATTTTCAACAAATGGTGCTGGTTCAACTGGAGGTCAGTATGTAGAAGAATGTAAATTGATCCATTCTTATCTCCTTGTACAAAGCTCAAGTCCAAGTGGATAAAGGACTTTCACATAAAACCAAATACACTGAAACTAATAGAAGAGAAGGTGGGAAGATCCTCAAATATCTAGGTACAGGGGGAAAGTTCCTGAACAGAACACCAATGGCTTAGGCTCTAAGAGCAAGAATTGACAAATGGGACCTCATAAATTTGCAAAGCTTCTGTAAGGCAAAGGACTCTGTCAATAGGACAAAATGGCAACCAAAAATATCCAATATATACAAAGAACTCAAGAAATTAGACTCCAGACAACCAAATAACCCTATTAAAAAATGGGGTACAGAGTTAAAGAATTCTCAACTGAGGAATCTCTGATGGCCAAGAAGCACCTAAAGAAATGTTCAATATGCATAGTCATCAGGGAAATGTAAATCAAAACAACCATGAGATTCCACCTCACACCAGTCAGAATGGCTAAGAGCAAAAACTCAGGTAATAGTAGATGCTGGTGAGGATGTGGAGAAAGAGGAACACTCCTCCATTGTTGGTTGGATTGCAAGATGGTGCAACCACTCTGAAAATCAGTCTGGCAGTTCCTCAGGAAATTGGACATAGCATTACCTGAAGACCCAGCTATACCATTCCTGGGCATATACCCAGAATATGCTAGAACATATAACAAGGACATATGCTCCACTATGTTCATAGCAGCCTTGTTTATAATAGCCAGAAGCTGGAAAGAACTCAGATGTCCTTCAACAGAGGAATGAGTACAAAAATGTGGTACATTTACACAATGGAGTATTACTCAGCTATTAAAAACAATGAATTCAAGAAATTCTTAGGTAAATGGGATGGAACTAGAAATTACCATCCTGAATGAAGTAACCTAATCACAAAAGAATAACACATGGTATTCACTCAATGATAATTGGATATTAGCCCAGAAGCTTGAAATACCCAAGATACAACTCACAGACCACATAAAGCTCATGAAGAAGGAAGACCAAGTGTGGGCGCCTCAGTCCTTCTTAGAAGGAGTAACAAATATTCAAGGGAGCAAATACTCAGACAAAGTGTGGGACAGAAACTGAAGGAGGAGCTGTCTGGAGACCATTACACCTGGGTATCCATCCCATGTGCAGTCACCAAAGGTAGAAGTTGATATGGATGTCAGGAAGTGCATGCTGACAGGAGCCTGATATAGCTGTCTCCTTAGAGGTCTGCAAGAGTCTGACATATTCAGAGGCAGATGCTCACAGCTAACCATTGAACTGATCAAGGGGTTCCCAATGGAGGAGTTAGAGAGAAGACTGAAGGAGCTGAAAGTGTTTGTGACCCCATGAGGAGAGCAATAATATCAACCAACCAGAGCTCCCAGAGTCTAAACCACCAGCCTGGGAGAACATAGGGAGGGACTCATGGCTCCAGCTATATATTTAGAGGAAGATGGCCTTGTCAGGCATAGGTTGGAGAGGAGATCCTTGGTCCCATGAAGGCTGGACGCCAAGTGTGGGGGAATTCGAGGGTGGGGAGGTGGGAGTGGGGGGTAGGTGGGGGCACATACTCATAGAAGCAGGAGGTGGGGGATGGGATAGGGGCTTCCTGGGCTGGTTGGGGAGAAATGGGGAAAGGGGATAACATCTGAAATGAAAATAAAATATCCAATAAAAAAATAAAAATTAAAAAAAGAAAAAGCTATATCTATATGTGAACAGGTATGTTTAGTTATGTGTATATTCATATGTGTATAAGTATCTGAGGTCTATAAATTTTGTGATTATTTGGCTGTGCCAGGGAAAACACTTAACTGCCACTAAAACGATTATTTATTTTTATTATTCTAGCCAACATTTTTCCAAGTGGAAAAAAATCCAAGCCACAACGCTAGAAATTCAAAAACATTGAACAGAAGAAATTCAAAAGAAACTTGTGTGCCATAGTAGATGTGTAAAATCCAAAGCTGGGGAAAAGTTTAGAAAACAAACATATTAAATATAAAAATACTGAAAAGCAGAAAATATATTACATACAGGGAAAGCATGATATAAAATTGACCAACTTACTAACAGAAACAATGACTGCCAGAACATAATAAAACACTACTATTTACACTAGCATTGCACACATATCTCTAAACTAGGCTCTGAATATACAAAAATAATCCCTAAAAGGGAGGTCGAACCAAACTCAGCTAGCATCTGAGGCATGCAACCATGGTTCAAAAGGAAAATAAACTAATCAAGCACTTTGTTTTAAATATGACAAAATGATAGGGCACTTATCATTCATTTTGAACACTATATTAAAGGACTTAAGAAATGAGGGCTGGGTACTTGGGTATGGAAAGCTGTAGCACAGGATCTGTCAGAGCCTGACAAATACAGAGGAAGATGCTCGCAGATCATTGGACTGAGCGCAGGGTCCTGGATGGAGTTGGTGAAGAGACTGAAGGAACAGAGGGGGTTTGCAGCCCCATGGTGGGAGCAACAATGTCAAACAGCCAGACTCCTGGAGTTCCCAGGGACTGGACCACCACCCAAAGGGTACACATGGAGGGACCTATGCCTCCGGCCACAATGTGGCAGAGGATGGCCTTGTTACACATCAGTGGGAGGAGCGGCCCTTGGGCCTGAGGGTGTTTAATGCCCCAGTGTAGGGGAATGCCAGGGTGGGAAGGCAGGAGTGGGGGAGCACCCTCATAGAAGTATGGGGAAAGGGGATGGAATATAGGGGTTTCTAGAGGGAAGAGCTAGAAAGGGGATAATATTTGAACTGTAAATGAAGAAAATATCCACTAAAAGGAAAAAAGAAACAAGAAAAAGAAAGGGAGGGAAGAAGGAAGGAAAGAAGGAAGGAAGAAGGAAGGAAGGAAGGAAGGAAGGAAGGAAGGAAGGAAGGAAGGAAGGAAGGAAGGAAAGAAGGAAGGAAAGAAGGAAGGAAGGAAGGAAGGAAGAGGGCTGAAGAGATGGCTCTGTGGTTAAGAAAACTGCTATTCTTCCAGGGGACCTGAGTTCAATTTCAAGCACCCACATGGTGGCTCACAGCTGTTTATAAGGAGATTCACTGCTTTCTTCTGGCATCCTATGGTATACAACTATACATACAGGCAAAAGTCCATACACATAAAACAAAAATATAGATTAAGGCAAATTTTAAAGAAAGAATAAAACACAAATGCAAAACTTGGAAGGAAAGAAAGAATTCTGCTTTTTTTCACAAGCATTGAAATTATTACCATAGACATCCTTAACAATCTTATAAAAATCCTTAACAATCTTTAAAAATGTGTTTAACTAATCAATAATTTTTACACTGATTGAAGGATATAAGTTCAGTTAAAAAAAAAAGCAACTTCAACCTGTACCCCAGTTTCCAGCAGTAAGAAAATAAAATTTAAAATGATATTATTGGGAACAAATTTAAAGTAAAAAGCTTTTAGGCATAAATTTGGTAAAATATATACAATACTTACACTGGAGAATATAACCATATACACACACAAAAATTAAACACCTGATAAGTCCAGTTATATTTGTGGAGTATGAGGTGCAACATTGTTAAAAGGCCATTTTCTTCACGTTGATCTAAAGATTGAGAATAAGCGTTGGCAATTCAGTGCTAAGTGTTAAGTGGGTCATCAGTCACCTCCTTTCGTATTAGGAAACATATCAGACTGGGAAGACAACGTAAGAGCTGGAGGAACAGAGAGGGGCATCGTGAAGTATTGCCTACTGGATATAACACGGCAGCTGCAGTCACCAACACACAGCAACTAGGGCTACTTGTACAAGACGGGCACACACTAAACTATGTGAAGGGAGAAAGGGGAAAGATGGGAAGAAGACACAGGCAAGCACAAGGCGCAGACGGTGAGACTGTAACAAGGGCAAATATGATCATAAAATATGATATATATACATAAAATTTTCAGAATAAGAAAAATTGATAGTTATAGAACAAACTTTGATTTTAAGTGATAAACTGTAAAGATTTAAGTGTAAAGAATGAAAATATGGACAAAGGGCTTGAGTTACCTGATATAAACCATGCATATACGTCTATAGACATGAAGGGAACTGAATGTGACACGTCAAGACAGACAGAGTCCAGAATTAGAGCCATTTTTTTAAAAGGTGCCAGAACAGTCCATTGGAAGAAATGTGCTTTCTCCAGGAAAAGCTGGAGTACTTGCCATCTGAAGTGTTCATTTTCATATTAAGTAATAGTTACTTAAAAGAATTACTATCCCACAATATATTATCTGAAATAATAAGAGAAAACATAAAGTGATAGTGACTCAAACCTGTAATGTCAGTACTAGGGAGGCAGGATAGACTGAGAACAGCCTGGGCTGCAGAGTAAGACACTATCTCAAAACAAACAACCCCGAGAGCAAAATAAACCTAAAAAAATGCCTATCATATATATATGATATATATATATATATATATATATATATATATATATGCATATACCTGTGAGATAGATATAGATAAGATATAGATGATATAGATGATATAGATATAGATGATAGAGATAGAGATAGAGATAGAGATAGAGATAGAGATAGAGATAGAGATAGAGATAGAGATAGAGATAGAGATAGAGATAGAGATGAGATAGATATTAAAGGATTAATGTCAGGAATTATGTAAAACTTCCATTCAATAAAAAATAAGCTCCCAAAAGCTTAAGTAGACGCCTCCTAACTAAGATGTAAAAATGGACAACAAGCACATGGAGGAATAAAGCATGACTTTTATCATAATGATGAGAAGAGATAAGATTAAAATGACTGGCGAAGAGAAGCAAAAATGTTGAACAACTAGAGGCTGCACGTTTCAGCTAAAGCGCAAAATATCCATGCCTTACAACAAAGCAATACTACTTCTACTGTGCTGTAGGTAAAAAGGGAATTTTCAATCACTTTGTCAAAGAGATCCTCTAAGAAGTCCAGCTCACAGGCTCATAGGGCCACTGAAGTGTTTGCCTTCGGTACCAACATATATCATATTTTCAGAGAGAGAATGTTTTTCCTTTTCTTAACAGTGTATTGTCTTTAAAACTTAGTTTTACTTATTTGGTGTGTGTGTGTGTGTGTGTGTGTGTGTGTGTGTGTGTGTCTGTTATGGATGGGGAGCAATTATATCACACTACATACCTATGAATGTCAATTTTGTGGAGTTGATTCTACACTTTTACATGGGTTCTGGCAATCAGGTTAACCTGTTCCTTGAACACCCAGACACCAAATACTTTGTTATTTATTTTGTGGCTAGGGAGGAAGGGTGGCCAGGGTCTCTTGCTGGTCATGTATTAGTCAAGAAGTCTAAGTCGGCTGGATAGTGTGCTAAAGAATACACCAGCTCTGTCTTCCCTCTTTATCCAGTTTTTCTGTTTCTCAAATCAAAACCAAGCTTCTTTGCTCATCTCTCAAAGCACCCAATTTATGCCACAACACAACATTTATTTTATTTAACTATGTTTCATAAGTACTTCACAGCTTAGTTTATATCTCAAATTATCTATAACTCTAAGGCATGGCCTAACCCTCTTCATCTTTTTAGCTCCAAGCACATGTATCACATATAGGCTTACACAGGATTCAGGGGCCAGTAAATGTCTGATAAACTGACTTGGTTTCTTTCCAGAATAATTTAATGTGCAACCCTGCACATTAAGTACCAACCCTGCATAGTAGAAGCTTCAACCCACCATTTTATAAGCCACCAGCTCCTAGAGGTTTATCTAATAGACTGTAAACTTCTCTTCTTTTGCTACCATGTTCTGCTAAACATTTCTTCTTCTCAGGAAGAGAGCTTAGGTTCAATCCTCAAAGCCCATGTAATAAGCTGGTTATGGTGGCATGCTTCTGTAACCCATTGCACTCCTGTGGTGAAATGGAAAGGAAAAGTGAGCAAAGGCAGGAATCATCCAGAATCTCAAAGAACAATTAGCCTGGATGGGATACACAATATGACAGAAAAAACAAGAGAGATATCCTGCCTCAAAGTGGAAGGAAAGATCTTACTACCCAAACTACCCTCTGATCTCCACATGTGAACCACAACATACATGTACTAGCACACACACACACACACACACACACACACAAATGCAGGCATACATACATACATACATATATACATACACATACTTTTTCAAAGTTGGTTTTGACTTCATTTATTATAACCACCATACTGAGAAAGAAAATACATGTTGAACAGTCTAAAAGGCTCATCTGTCTTTGATAATTGAAGGATACCAGAGGAAATAAGCTCTCACGTATTAAATAATGTATTTTTATCTATGAGCCATGAGAAATCTTGTCCAAGAGACAATCTGGTCATTCATATGGTTCAGCTTTATTTTCATTTTCCACTGCATTTTGCAGCTACAATAAATTTGGATATATTTCTGTTCACTTTCATAGGTTTATAATTGTATTGTTACTGAGAGTAAGTTTGTAATCTTGATATAGTCCAGTTTATCTTTTTCTTTAGGCCCTGCTTTCCTGTTGCATAAAAACAACATACACAAAAGAAAAGATCCTGCCACAAACCCAAGATCATATATGTTTTCTATTGTTGTATTTTAGAAGTTTGAATTTCAAAAGATACACATGTGGGCTAGGATCTCTTTTGGGGTTTGTTTGTATCAGCCTTGCAGGAGATGCTGACATTTGCCTTTTTCACTAGAATTTAATGATCTCAGCATCCATTACTGAAAGGCTGGCTTTTCTCCTTGGGACCAGCTTCTCACCATGGTTACAACCCAGTACATTAAATGGGTCTATTTCTAACCTACTTATCTGTCCCATTGACTTCTGTGTATTACTTTCATCACTTTATCTCATTATCTTTGACTTAGGTAACATTGTCTAAATTCAGCAGTTCGGAGGTAAGTATACATTATGTTTTCTTGCATCAAATGTTGACTGTGTTCTGGAATGAACTCTACTTACCATGCATTTTTAGTATGTTGATGTATTTAAATTGAATTAGAATTTTTTGATCTATGATGAGGCAATGTGTAGAACTCAAATATATGGCTATTATGGTATTATGATACATTCTTTCTACCATTGTTTGGAAAACATTTTATAGGAAAGGTCCAAATATTTCATTAAATGCTGGGTAGAATCTCAAATCAAAACCGCCCGAACCTGGAAGTTCCTTTTCTTTTATTTCTTTTCTCCTCTTTTCTTTTTTCCCTTTTTTTCTTTTCCTTTTCTTTTCTTGAGATTGGCATTGTATTTACTGAGGACCTCAATCAAACTAAGAAAGAAAGATACAAGGGAGGCAGATGTATTCTCTGCTTCAGATGGGATATATCTGCTCATGGGCTAGCACTCTTGGTCATTGGGCCTTGAGTGTAAACATTTATACTTCCCTGGTTCTCAGACCTTTGAATTTGTGTTGGAACTGCACCATCTGTTCCCTGGGGTTTCAGCTTACAGGATGCAACTCATTAATCTTCTCTACCTCTCTAATCATCTAAGCCATTCCCTCATGATTAGTTTATCTGGTCCTCACTGCCATTTGTCTCCCTCTTAAACCCTATTGGAGTGTGTATGTCTTGACAGCACTGACCAATAGAGCTACCAGTCTAAACTATACCATGTAGTTTAGTACAGCAGAATAGAAGCAAAGGTAAGAATCAGTCTATCAGTCTTCAATCTGTAATCCACAAGACAAACTGACATGCTGGAGATTGCTGCAGATGTGAAGCTGAATTTCTTTAGAAAAATCAGGTTTTGCCATTTAGGCCTTCACCAAATTGGATCAGGTCCACCCACATTACCAAGGGCAATGTTCTTTACTTAATCAACTAATAGTAGTCAACACTTTAAAAATACTTTTAGAACAGTTCCTAGCTTACTATTTGATTGAATAGTATATACCCTAGCCAAGTTGGCAGACAACTAACCATCACATATGTTAAATCTAGAAACTCAGAAAGACCCACGAAAAACAATCTATTCTTATAATATTAAATCATTACAGGATATGAAAAATATTTGTAGAAACAAAATTTCACATAAAGAATGGTAAGAATAATACAACAAAAACCTAATTTCTAGGGAAACTTCCTCAGGATCCTAAGTAAAACACATCACATTATCTACTCATTTTCATTATTACAAGAACAATTGTTGTTTTACAAAAAAAAAAAAAAAAAAAAAAAAGAATTATGTTAAAAATTTAGGGCCTAACTCTTAAAATCGGGTTATGTCAACTCTTATTTTTTCAATTTTTTTCCCTTTTATTGAAAATAGATCTTTGTTTCACACAATATATTTTTGGTTTCCCCTCCTTCTTCCTCACAATTCCTCCCTACATCTCCTCTCATCCTGATCCACTCCCTTTCTGTCTCTCATTAGAAAAGAGTGGGCTTCTATGAGATAATAAAAATAAATTATAGTAAGATAAAACAAAAACTATCTCATCAAAGTTGAACAAGACAAACCACAGAAGAAAAAGAACTCCTAAAAAGGCATAAGAATCAGAAACCCACTTGTTTGTACACTCAAGAGTCTCATAAAAGGATTAAGCTGAAAGCTTGAATGCATATGCAGAGGACCCGGTGCTGACCTGGTGCAGACCTGTGTAGGCCCTGTGCTTGCTGCTTCAGTCTCTGCAAGCTCATAGGATCTTTGTTCATGCTGACTTAGAGGGCCTTGTTTTCTTGGTGTATTTCATTCCCTCTGGTTCTTATACTCTTTCTACCTCCTCTAACTTGGGGTTCCCTGAGTTCTGAGGGGAGGGATTTGATGGAGACATCCCATTTAGGGCTGAGTTCAGGGCTGGGTGTTCTCAGCTCTCTCTCTCTCTCTCTCTCTCTCTCTCTCTCTCTCTCTCTCTCTCTTTGTGTGTGTATAGTGTGTGTGTGTGTGTGTGTGTGTGTGTGTGTGTGTGTGTGTGTGTGTTTAAGATGTCTGTCTGTTGGTCTCCCTCTGTATATTTTTCCATCTATTGCCAGAGGAATCTTCTCTGATGCTGGCTGCACGAGGCACTTATCTAGGAGTACAGCAGAGGATCATTAGAAGTCATTTTATCACTATGGTTTTTGTTTGTTTCTTGCTTTTGTTTTTGTTTTTAAGACCTGTGTTATTCAGTTTTACTCTAGGTCCCTATCTAGTCTCTGGTTCCTAGTCACCCAAGCAGAGCCAGCTCTGGATTCCAAGTTGGGGAAAGTTTATATCTGTAGATTCAGTTAGGATTTTCCAGATATCCTGTGACACTGATTTCTATTTGAGTTCCATTAAGATTTCAGAAAACGTATCAAATAATCTCTGCCCCTGTCTCCCCGTCTCCCCTCTTCCCTCTAACTCCCTCTCTCTCTTTTATGCCCCCCCTTTTCTTCTTACTTCCCTCTTTCTCTAATTAAGCTTTATCAAGGTCTATCTTGGTTTCCAGTCTCATTACTAGGACTGCTACAGAAAAGAAGTATTTTCCTGTCCATTTCAAAGCTCCTCATACATTTTACTTTGAATTCTGAGGTACACTATGAATAGAGAAATTATTAGAGGCAGACTAAAGGAAGAAGCTGGGGCTAGAGAAGAACACTGAGTCCCCCAGTTTATATACTGTAGTGTAGAAGAAGAGGACAAATGCCCAGACCATTAACAGACCCTATAACCCTTGGGTATCTAGGATCTAAGGTCTTTGTAGTATGATAAGCCTATTAAGTTTCTACGTGTATAAAGGTAAGATTGTCAAAACTATATTAAAGTATGGAGTAAAAAAATCTAAGTAAAAGATTACTTTATATAATATCTATGATTCAAGATAAATGTAATTGATAAAACTAAATGCAATATTTTACCAGTGTTTGCTTCTAATCCTAGAAAATAATTAGCTATTTTTATTTAATAAAAGTATAGGGTATGTTTATTTTTGGAGAAATATCAAGCCATCTGGAAGCTTTTAAATGTTGAATGAAAACTTTTGATTGAATCATATTTGATATTGCCAATGACTTCATTTATTTAATCTAAGAATGGACAAGTTTGCTACATCTGTGTCTTTGGGCTTGACAATTTCCATTCTGAGAATGTCCTAAAGCAGGAGGAAATGCTGTTGGTACCTTACCTACATCTGTAGCATCATTAAATAGTCTCCTGTTTCCAGTGGCAGCCACCATGTTTCAGTCAGGATAGCATCCTCACAGTCAGGTCTGACAAACCATGTACCTGATGTCTTTCAGCAATGTGCCACTTCTAGTGTGAAGCACAAATACTGTATTTGGTTTGTCACATAGCTCATTTAAATTCATTCTACCACATGCTGTAGCTTTGTCAAAAACACTGTACTTTGCTAAGCTCAGAGAGCAGCACAGGAATGGGAGAGAATCTCTAAGCTTGTTTTCCATCTATGTAAATCCTTATTCTTGTCAAGCTATTCACCAAGTTCTGAATTACCTGACAATAAGAACATTGCAATACTTTTATAATATTTTTTCTATTATCGCTTTCTCCCATGACATGATGATAGATAACATCAAGGGAAGAAAGTTGCATAGAGAAAAATAGCTGCTTGTAAACTCAAGATTTCTACTTCCTATCTCAGCACTGTGCTTCTAAGTGGATGTCCAGGTGGGGCTCCAGGTGGCACATTTGTCACAGAGCAGGAAGAGTTGTCATGCACAGGTATGACACTTCTTCCATATTGTCAGTTCATCTTCCAAGGGAATTCAGTCTGCACCTCTCTTACACAAGGACCAAGGACATTGCCCTCTTGGAGAGGGTGCATCTGGCTAGCATAGTCACACAGCTCTATTTTTAAAAATAAGTATTACCTTTAGCAGTAACTTCAGGAAAGAACACATTTACATACATAAATGCATATACACAAACTTTAAATAATTTACAACTCTTTTTTCCCTGAAGTTGAGATTCAAATAAGGCAACCTCAGCACTGCCAGTATTCCTTTTGATAACCATGTTTCCCTATGCTGAGAAGAGTCTGCCATTTAGAGATCATGATCATCTCAAAGATTCTTTATCATCGTAATATTAAAAAATTTGAGAAACTTAAAAAGAAAGTTGGACCAGATAAGAGGAGAGGGGAAGTTAAATGAAGTTTGCTAAGCATAAAAAACCTTGTACAAAGCCTTACACCATTTAATACTGGCAAAGGAAGAGCAATTAAGTTAGCAAATGTAGGTTCACAAGGATCACGGCCATGGTTGGAGGTGATGTTAAATCTATGCTAATCTCAGAATGATGGAGGGATTCCTGCTCTCTTGAGTTGATCTTGGGGAACTTATAAACTTAGAAGAAATCACACTCTGATGTAGGGGGATGTATAGAGAATTTCTTGAATTTTACATTCTGAGTCAAGTTTTTCATCAGACAGAAAACAAAACACCATTGGAATTCTGTAAGCTACAAATGACATCTCACTATTTTGTCCAAAGTATCACAACTGCTGAATGTACCTTCAGGGGAGGTTGGTCATCTGGCATTTTTAGAAGCACAAGGAACAAAATAACTTAATACTTATCGCAGGTGATCTGGAGATGTCGGAGCAATGCCTATATTATGCACCTGAAAAGCCACAATTGGGTACACATAGAATTCCATACACCCTGAATTCTAAGGCAGCATGTGATATTTGCTTTGTCCTATTGCATTCATCCTTTACAAGATGGTAATTGATTAAGAAATTGTAATTTGCAAAGATTACTTTTTACATAGTACCATCTTTCTTGAAAGAGAAGAAAGATTTTGTATCTGAAGTGAGACTTATTCAATGGCATACCTATGGTCCTTTTGCCTAAGCATGACCAATGCTAACAACAGGACCATGAAAGTTAAATCAGGATGCTCTGTAGAAAACAAGCTTCAGTTCTCACATAAATATGAGGAATGAATCCAGGAGATTTGAGAAAGTAACAATACTCTGTTGAGCTCCTGTGACATTATCTTTATTAATCTAATTCTGTGTCAGATCAATACCCTTGATCACATCTTAGGTACCACAATATTCATTTTCCAATTATCCATTTACCTGTCTATTCACTTAAAAATGGTGTCAATGATAGTTCTATTTTCACAATCCTAAATATACACATGAGCTACATAAGTGTCTCTGGGATTTTCCTTTATTTTTTTTTTCCATGAAATAGTTTTATTGATGAGAATATTGTTTTGTTTTGTTTTTTTTTAAAGACTTTTTTTAAATTTTTTTTCCTTTTTTAATTTTATTTTTTTGCTTATTCACTCTATAACCCGTCCCAGTCACCCCCTCCCACAATCCTTCCCCATCTCTTGTTTTCTGAGTACCCCCTCCTCCTGTATCCCCCACCTTGCCACTTTAAGTCTCTGAGAGGCTAGGTGCTTCCTCTCCCATTGAGGCCAGATGAGGCACCCAGCTAGAAGACCATACTCCATATACAGGCTGCATATTTTGGGATAGCCCCCTCTCCAGATGTTTGAGACCTACATGAAAACCAAGCTGTACATTTACAACATATGTGCAGGGAGGCCTAGGTCCAGCCCATGGAGGTAGATCTGTGTAGACTAGGTATGCTCCACGGTTGGTGATTCAGTCTCTGAGAGCTCCAAGGGTTCAGGTTGGTTTACTCTGTTGATCTTCCTGTGCAGTTCCTATCTCCTTAGGGCCCACAGTCCTTCCGCCTATTCCTCTATAAGAGTCCTCAAGCTCCATCCACTGTTTGGCTCTGGATATCTGTGTCTGTCTGAGTCAGCTGCTGGTTAGAGTCAGAGGACAGCTTGCCCCTGTCTGTTCTCAGGCTGGAGGTTTAGATCCTGGGAGCTCTGGTTGAATCTTTTGATACTCATTCTAAAAAGGACAAAAGCACCCTCACTTTGGTCTTCCTCCTCTTCTTGAGTTTCATGAGGTTTATGCGTTGCATCTTAGGTATTGTGTGTTTAGGGGCTAATATCCGCTTATCAGTGAGTGCATACCATGTGTGTTCTTTTGTGATTGGGTCATCTCACTCAGGATGATATTTTCTAGCTCCATCCATTTGTCTAAGAATTTCATGAGCTCATTATTTTTAATAGCTGAGTAGTACTCCATTGTGTAAATGTACCACATTTTCTGTATCCATTCTTCTGTTGAAGGACATCTGGGTTCTTTCCAGCTTCTGGCTATTATAAATAAGGCCGCTATAAACATAGTGGAGCATGTGGCCCTGTTGCATGTTGAAATATCTTCTGGGTATATACCCAGGAGGGGTATGGCATTCAATTCATTCATTCATTCATTCATTCATTCATTCATGTGCCTCTCTTCTATCAGGACTACCACAGATGTCCCACAAAGAGCAATTCTTTCTTAGTGACACATTTGAGACAGGAGCTGAGGACTATTGGCCAAAAGAGGATTTCACTATTCCCAGCTACAAAATGCAAAAGGGTGAGATGTAGGTGTGGCTAAGGTTTGCTGTATGTAACATTAACTTTGCCAAGCCAAAAGAATATGTTCAGTAGATGTCATCTTGATCAACTGCTAATGTATTCTGCCATGTGGGAAGATATACTGATGATAATGAGAAAACTGATTTGAAGAGTGACATGGTCTACAACAGTAATATGTTCTACTACAAACAACACTATAGCAACGGAAGAAAGATAAGATAGCTGATTCCTTTGTTTGCTTTTTGTTTTTCTTCTTCTCCCTCCCTCTTCCCTCCTCATTCAATTCTCATGGTTAGGTTAGGGTTATCTTCTCATTCCTTTTTGTTTTCCTACTTTCTCTAGCTGCTCTATTACTTTGGCAGAACAACTTGACAAAATACCATACAACATACAATGCTAACAGCAGCAACTTATAGTCTCAACATTCTAGAAGCTAGGGGTCCTAGATCAAGATGCCAGCACATGAGCTTGGTTTCTTCTGGGAGCTCTGAGAGAGACTGTATATCTCTTTCTGTGCTAGTTCCAACTGATGTGGCCATGTGTTCCATTACTGACCTATTGGTCTCTGTCTCCAATCTCACAATAATCATTTTCTCCCAGTCTTAGATCTCTGAATTTCCCACTTAAAAGGAAATAGTTCATAATGGAAAAGATTTACCCCAATGACACAATCTAAATTCAATCCCCACTAAAAGGCTGTATCTGCAACTGAAGTAATATTTGAAGATGTGATGGCTTAGCACTTCAAAATGTGAATTTGAGAAGATACAGTTGAAGCCTACATATCTTCCTCCATTGACTGAGGTGCAAGAGAACTGCCTGAAGTACCAGATACAATTAGACGCCTGGCCATACCTCATAACAACAGACCAGATGATGAGTTTGCTTGGGGATATCATGATAAGACAGAGTAGGATGTGCTTATGAGTATGACTCTTTAACATCTGCAGCCCTGGTGGGCATGGGAGTCAAGTCAACTTAATTTGTTTCTATCATAATGATAGGTGACCATTCATCTTCATGCAAAGACAAACATGAATTTTCATGTTGGTTCTGGACTCTGTATGTAGCACAAGTAGAAGATTGGGCTGATTATGAAGAAAGGATGATTGTCTACAAGGCATGTAGAGATAAAATGCTTTAGAATCAGAATCCTGCCTCTGTCATTGACTAAGGTGATGGCTTTGGGGACATTAACACTCACCTATGAGAACAAACTAACACAGGCAGCAATGACTAACACAGGACACTTGACTCTGCTGAGATACCCCTTGAGTAGTAAACGGCCCGTTTCCCTCCACACACATATACAGACCACATACACACACACATACACACACACACACATACACACACACACACACACACACACACACAGAGGGGGTGGGGGAGAGAGTCTCAAGCCTTTGAGTCCAAATGTATAATTAGCTCATTCTATGATGATCAGCCACCTCTTTCCTCAACAGTCTGTCTTTCCTCTTTATTAGAAAACACAGATGCTTGACCTGTGTGAAGCAGTACTCCCAAATGATGGTGCTTAATTCATTTGATTGCAGAGTATTTACTCTAATGACGTCATCCTTCCCTATAAAACAAGCATACATTACAAATCATAACCATCACACTAGCAGCTCTTACAATAAATGCTGCTCACTAAAGATGAAGAAAGTTGACTGCATGTGGCTCTGAGCATAGCACAGAAGCAATGGGAATTGGGAAAAACCATCAAGTTAGGTGGTACACAAAAGGAAAAACAAGCCTTGATTGGATGTGCATTGTCTTGATGGAGAGCAAATCTGACAAAGATCAATGACTCCACCTAAAGAGCAGCCCAGGAGACAGCAACATCTGCAGATGGAACTCCAGCTCCAAGGACAGAGTCCACACAGAAAAAGAAAGGGCACTCCATTATAGAGCACAGTGAGGAGTCATTAATGTGTAGTTTGCCCCTGCATGTTTTTAAAGTGCAATTTGGTAGATACAATCCAGATCACTTCTCAAGAATGTAAAAGGAAACGTTAACATACATTTCAGGTGCTAAGTTTTTTGACTTGACAACGTCAGGAGCACATAGCCTCTGAGAGGAAAGGTAAGGAGGCAGGATGGTTGCACAGCCTGTAAACCAGGAGCATTCCAGACTACTAGCATCGAGCTTTTCCATCCTGCAAGGCTGGCCAACGTCTCACTGGCAGGTTTGGTCATGCACACCATTTTATGACATAGCCCAGTCATGGAGGACAGGGAACATCTGATGATCAGTTCACCTGAAGCATCTTTTCACTGCTTGCTGATTTCCCTTGTGTGTTTGAATGGGTCATAGGGAATGGCAGTCCAAAGTTTGAGAGTCAACATCTTCTGCCTAAGGTCAAGTTTGTAATTCCACAAGCGTCCTGCCTGGCTGCTCTACCATGTAAACTAAAGACAGTGTATGTTGTTACAGTTGAAAATATATTGCTCATGGATATATAATGCAGAAAATTCCCGTGTAAATTTCCCTATAGCTTGAAGTGTTGAAACTCTAGGCCAGTTTATCAAAAACACAGCTGCTTTCCTTGGGGTTTAGGGAGGCTCATAACAATTTTTTTTCCTTGCAAACTTACAAGAACACCCTCAGGAAAACAGCTGCATTATTGCAGAGGCGAAGAACCTCAGATGAGTGTGAAGCATTGCAATTTAAATGAGAACGCTATTTTCAGGCCTTTTCATTTTAAGATCATTTCATTATTTTATTTCCCCCTAAATAAGTTATCCAGGAAAATAAGAGAGTAATTATCCAGGGACTGCAGGCACTGTAGCAGGCAAATTAAAGGTTTTAATTGAGAATATCAATTGTTGTGCTGCGTGATTAATGGAGACGCGGTGGTAGTGTTTACATATGTGGGGTGTTTACAGTACTCACATTGTTGTGTTTAACTGCAGAGCCAAAAGCAAATGAAAAATGGCAGACTTTATTAATTGTCTTTATTTTCCTCAAATGTTCTGTTTGTTTGTTCCCTTCACTCATGACAAATGTTACTTTTTTTCCCTGAACTACTACTGTTTGTAAGTCACACACATTTTATGAACAAATACAAACATTCTATTCTTCACAGAACAAGCAAATCACTTTTAATTTTAACTGTATCTACTTCTAATCCTGTGCTGATGTCCCCTTGGTTCCTGAAATGTCTACCTAGAGCATGCTTCTATTTTTTTTTTTTTGTCTGTTCCTTATTGTACAAAGTATTGGATTCTAAAACTACAGAGAAGAAAGAAGGCTTCATGCTCTACATATAGCAATGTCAGTCCAATGTTTAGGGACTCTTGAAGACTCCTGTGAACACATGATCAAGACTGTACAAAAATAATGCACAGAGGGAAGTGAAGCCTTCAAGCATTATTACTGATTGGAAACTTGGCACTTTAAGATGATGAAAATGACTCACCAAAGACTGACATGCTTACAGAACTAAACTGTGAGACAGAGAGCCTACAAGAATCATCGACATGGAAGAGGAGATAGACAATGCCTATAGTTTAAATGTATAGTTTAAATGACAATAATAAAGTCTGCATCCATGGGCTCACCACCTAGATTAGTAAACTTCATCTCGGTCCCGCATTGAGCACATTTGCCACGTGACAATGGAAACTCCTGTCCTGAGTTTTAGACTCACTGGTGACACATAGATGAATCAAATGATATATTGTCCAGCTTTGACTATATTCGCATGAATGCATGTGTGTGCACATGTGTGCACTCATATATAGAGTCAGCTCTTGGTGTCTAATGGCTCTACACCTGAGGCTGCAACCAATCATGGAGAGAAGTCTGAAGGAAATATTGTGTCTACACTGAGCAGGTAAAGATACCTTCTTCCTAACATTTCTTGATTGATGCAGTTGAACAGTTATTTGTGCAGCATTTACATTGTATTGCATACTACAAATAATCTGCATGGTTTCAGATGTGCAGGGAGATGTGTGCTGGTCTCATGCACAAAAGGAATCGTATTATGTGCAGATTTGACATCTCTAAGGCTTTTGCAATCAGATCACTTTGAAAACTAAGAAACTTCCCGGAATATGTGTGTTATACACACATTCTCTCTCTTTCACACACACACACACACACACACACACACACACACACACACACACACAACACACATACACTCACCCCACTATCTGGAGCTAAAGGGATACCTTGGTGGTTAAGTATATTTACTGTTCTTTCAGAGAACTGGAATTTGGTTTCTAGTATCACCGTGTCAGGCAGTTCAAAATCACCTGTAACTCTAACTCCAGAAAATATGATATCCTCATCTGGCCTCTGTGGGAATCTGTACACATGTGTGCATACACACACCCCCACACACCACACAACACTAAATCTTTAAAAAAGACACAAATCTACATACGGCAGATAATTGTATCCTTTTACTGAAATTATGTTACTTTGTTGCTTTTAACTTACCTATGATTATATTCCAATAATTTTGTTCTAAAGTTGTTTTATCCAGAAAAATAAAATGCTGTGTGATTTGCTGCTCTAGCAAACTACACAGACTAATCGCACCTGTTTTTCCCAATACCTTTGTCCATTTCCCTGTTTGTATTTCAAGACTCTCTATCGCAATTCATTTTATCCCCTATTTGTAGTATGTGCTGTCTAGCATTCCTTTGTAATGCTCTTTGAGGTTTATTTAGTATGTCCTCATTTTACTCTGGCGTTTGTAAGGATGGCTTCACTGGATATAGAGTTATGGGCTGTGAAGGACTCCAGCTATATTCTTCAGTCATAGAGATGCTGGTTGTCCATTTAACCCTTCTCCTGTGTCACTTCATCTCTCTGGTCAGCTGCTCTTTACCTTCCTTTACCTTCTACATTTGTTTTGAGTTTGCAGTCTTTGAATGTGGGCTTCTTTTAGTTTTTCTCCTCTCACACCATAGGCTTCCTCCAGTTTACATTAAGTGTCCTCCAGCATTGCTGCAACATTATCAACTCATTACATACTGGAATGCTTTCTCTGTTCCAGTCTATATAATCTTCCAGAATTTTCAATTAGGTAAATATTAAGTTTTCTCACTATCATTTCTCTTAATACCTGTTTTACATATGTTTGATGTGTATTCCTGGACACCTGACTTAGACCTCTTTCAGCTCACTAGATTTTTTTTTTCTTCTTTGATCCAATTATTATCCAGCCCACCCATAAAGGTTCCAGTGCTGGTGCTGCAATTTTTATTTCTAGAAGTCCTAATTGATTCCTATTAAAGGATGCTTCTTCATTTTTCTTATGGTCGAATACTTTTAAGTCAAGATTTCAAGCTCTGTTTTATTTAAGTATAGTAAAAGAATTTGTTTCAATTCTTATATTTGATATTTATTAAATTTTTACAAGCTTAAGTACAGACTTCCAACACTGAAGTCAGTGGTTTGCTGGCTCTCACGGAGAAGGATGTGTGTGTAAGGATGTATGTGTGTGTGTGTGTGTGTGTGTGTGTGTGTGTGTGTGTGTATACATTTTGTTATTAAATAAAAAAGCACATTTTCCTTGTGAAATTTTCAGTGGGAATATCTTGAATCTCAAATTGAAATTGGATTTCCCTGGAGGAAATTAGAGTCTATTTCTGTCATATCATGACAGGAAAAAAGGAAAATCAAGTGATGAAAGTAAATTTTAATATCACTAAGTAAAATGAATTTTAATTTTAATGAATGAATACTAGATCATGATTATAAAGTCTTGATTGCATTGTTTTCTTACAACAGAGAGGTTTAAGAAAGACAAACTTAATTTTGCATTTAATATTTTACTCTTACTCATATATTATTTTTACTATCTATGAAATATTCCATGAAATATGATCATATAAAACCTCCCATTCACCTCTCTAACTTTTCCCATGTCCTCTGGATCATCTACCTTTGAATTTCACACACACACACACACACACACACACACACATATATTCATATATGTGTGTATGTATATATGTCTATATAAATTGGGACACACAGAGACACATATATACATATATATGCATGTACGTATGTATGTATATATGTTATATATATGTGTGTATGCATGTATGTATAAATGTATATATAAATTGCGATAAATATGACACACACACACACACACACACACCACACTAGCCAAGTCTATTTAGTGCTGCCCATATGTGAATGGTGTAGGACTGTGAGTGCTCAGCCATAGATACAAAATCTATGTGACCCTCTCCCTTCCCCATTGCTCAAGGAACATCATGGAAGAGGAAGCATACAGAATGCAAGAACTAGATAATGGGAGGAACACTGTTAAAGGCTCTCCTCTGACCTGGACTGACATGGCCATTACACTCAAGAACTGATAGCAACTTTGGTTGCCTGCACAAGAACTACACAAAGTCAAGCCAGCCAAATCTCCAGTGTTGACGGAGAGGAGCTTGCCAAGCCCAAGCCCTAACTCTGGAGCAACTGGCAGTTGATAACCTCTGTGGGAGGGAGAATTAGTTAGTCAGTAGATTTCTTGTAAAATTTAACCATTTTGGTTTATGTTAAATTTATTTCTTATAGCCATGTACTCCAATACTCTGCAATAATCAAAGGTAAATTCTCAAATCCTCCAAAGTCCAGCAGAGAGTTTCAAGGTCAAAATTAACCCAGCATTATGAGTGCCCATATTCTGTAGCACCCTTCAGTTTGTATTTAGAGTCTGTGTATTGGTTTGTTTCATGACTATTCAGAAAACTGGAGGGTTTTTTAAAACAAGTATTTGATAACTAATTTTAATACTTTAAGATTTTTAATACTTTTAAGTTCTTCACAGAATTTAACTTGATCTAGAGAGGTAAGGCAGCTCCATTATTTTCATTCCAAGATGCCCCTGCAGTCCTAATTTTATATAAGAAAATTGGTTTTTACAAAATAGTATGGATCAAAACACATTCCTAAAAACACACAAATAAAACAAAATTACCTGAGTGTCTGTCCAACTCATTTCCCTTCCTGTTTCTGTTCTATTTTGATTCAGGTAAAACTGGAACTAACACTTCTTTGTTCTACAATTGGAAAAGTATCCCAGGTTAAACATATATTCTTTGAGCATCTCTTCACCTCCTTTCTCATGATTTTGGAAAAGAAGTTAGACAGCTGATACCCAGGTCTTTGGCAATTCCCTTTGCTCAGATCTACTTAGAGTCCTAGATGTGTCAAAGCCAAATACGTCAAAGGTCTGAGCTAGATATGAACTAGACTTGGTTCACAATTTCAACAGTGACTATAGCTAGTGAACCTAGATGCCTGATTCCTAGCCTATTACCTTGTGAGGCCTTTAAAAAAAGATTCTGTTATTCTTAATTATGTTTATGTTTGTATGTCTGTGTGGGTATATATACACATGAGTTCAGGTGCCTACAGAAGCCAGAGGTATCGGATTAGCCCCAGGGCTGGAGTTATAGGCAGTTGTGGCAACCTGACATTGGTGCTGGAAATCAAATCAGGTCCTCAGGAAGAGCAGTAAATGCTCATAACATCCCAGTCATCTCTTCAGCCCCGACATCATGAGGTTTTTATTGCTTAATACTTTGATGTATATTGGTGATAAAGAAGGTAAAACGGAGGAGGGAAAAAGAAACCAAACAGGAACTATGACCAAGCTCCAATTAAATTCAGACTCCTGCCTATAAATATTCTGTCACAGAGAACTGGCATGCAAGTGTTGCTGCATAATAGAACACAATATGTGTGCAATTTCTCACTGCTTATGCCTAGGTCAATCTCTATGAAGGAGAGAAAGGAGAGATGACAGTTTCCTGAGCACCACATTTCAGCATAGTTCATTCTAGCCCTGTAGATGTCTCGTGAATGTTCAATTGTCTTGCAGATCCATGCATCCCTCATAAGTTGACTTCTCTGTGCTTATCCAAAGTTAGCAAGAGTCTCCAAGAAACTGGAGTATCATCTTTTGTAGACCAGGCCCCAGCTTTTCTGCCATCTTTTTTCTCCATCTAATTTGCAATTTCTGAGCCTTTGGTGACTGGGTTGTTTCTTAAGTGAAAGGGCATGCATTTTGTGCATAACCTGGGACATCCTCTTTCTTGCTGCTGTCTTTAATGATCATTTAAAGACAAGTAATAATATCCAGATTTGCACATTATAAGAGATGACAAGTGAATGTGTCAGGTATGAAGTACCTTTATATGGAATGTCTAACCTTTACTTCTTGAACTTCCTATCACTTGTTCGGAACCTCTGTCTGGCACATACATCTGTCTGCCTTCTTGTATTATCTCCTCTACAGCCTACACAGAATAAAAGAACCTAAACTAGGATCACCGTCTAAATAACCAATCCCTTAGGCAAACATTTTGGGATACAAAGGAACAGCTAGTTATCAGGGATGGTTGAAGCATATAAACTTCTCCTGGATGCTATGGTATACTGGAAGCCAATTGACCCTATACAAACAGAATGTACCTCATCTACCTCTTGATCTCACTTATCTCTGCCACCTTGGCTTTTTTGTTGATATATATGGCTGCCCAGAACAAGGGGCAAGATTCCCAGCTTTCTTACAGAGTATGTATCACATGAGCACATTATGACCGAGGTCATTTGAGAAGAAAACAGTTCTGGAATGTTCTACAAACAAGGCATGTGTCCTCCATGTAAGAGCGGAATCCATTTGTGTGCTGACAGACCACACAATCCTGAGAAACTATGTAAGGCCTGGTCCTGCCAAGCACTCCAGTTACTACAATACCTCCAAAGCAGTCTAAATGTTGAGACAGCAATAAATTTTTATCCTACTTAAGTTATTGTTAATTTTGTTTTTCTTAAGGCATCTAATCTCGTATCCTAGCTGATGTCGGTCTATGTCAGAGGCTAAGCTCCAATTTTGCTTAAACAAAAGCCCATGATTACATGCATCCTGTGTGGGGCTACTCCTGGGTCCCTCTTTACTTCAATGTCTTTAATGTGACACTGTCAACCTGGCCCTTTCATCTTCCAACCAGTTCCAGAAGGGCTGAATTTTCTTATCGTGAATCTTTGGTATATAAGGTTACAAAAAGCCACTTAAAAAAATAAACAGTGACCTTTGTACTGTAATTTCTTTGGTTTAAAGCTATTAAGAATTCATTTATGATTAGAACATATCCACTGACCGGGGGAGAGCCACTAATGAATAGGAAGTCAGGTTCACAGGCGATGAAGATTGTATTTGGGTGAATAACCACAGCTGCAAGATTGAAGTTTTATTTGTAATTACGTTTAACTTTTTCAAGAGTAAAGTCATTCAAATCCCTGTCCCTCCTTTGTAGTCCCTCCTGGCAACCCTAACTTGCAAACAGTAACATGGCTAGAACAGGATCATTCCTGCCCTACCCTCCTCTCCCCAGATCTCAGAATCTGGGAAGAGAGTGTAAAGATGTGATATACAAAATCAAGCAGCTACAGCCAGGAGCTTATGATGATTGTAGCAACTTGGACTAGAAAGGAACACTTTCTCTTCTCTTCCTGCTAAAGCCAAGAAGAGAAGCAATGTAGCTCTTGGACCTAAGCCAGGAACGCTTAGTCCTAACCACAACTTGGCCACACTCACTTTGAAAGTGGTGGGTTATATCTTTGACAAGTTGGGTTGAATAAGTGGCTCTCCATGTGCCCTGGAATTAGGCTCTCTTCCTGCCCGTTCTGTGCTAAGGATAAAAGAATACCAATGGCCATTTCATCCTTGACTTGAACATTACCCCAAATCTCAGAAGCAGCCAAGGAAGGGACCCCTTCATAGCAGTATAAAGGCAAAGCACAATAGAAGCTGCTCAAATAAACAGGCGGTTTCTAGAAGTGACAGACAGAACAGACTGAAAATTGCCAAGTTGTTCTGAAAACAAAGCAGGAAAGAGAGAGAAGGAAAAAAAATCCTAAGATCACCCAAGGCAATTTCAGAAAACATTCACAAGGACAAATAAGAGCATGATCATGTTTCAGAAATTATAACATTATATAGTGAGATGAATACAGAGCTTGGAAGCACAGAAGCACCTGGGGCTCTGTTCCCCACAAATATGAGGACACAGTGATTGACAGAAATTCTTTTTATATAATGAGGAGGAAGTTGATAAAAAATAGTCAATTTAGTTATCTAATCTATGTAAAAATGAAACTGAATACCTGCTTTACATCACACACAGAAATAAAACCCCAAATAATCACGATCCTTAATGTAAAAAGCAAAGTTTCAAAGCCATTAGAAGAAAGCACGAGATTGTCATGTGAACATCATGAATACACGAAGAAGACAGGTTCAAATCAGATTTTAAGAAAGGTGCTCAAAATCAAATCCTGGAAAGGGAAAGGAAATGTTAGAGGGTATTTTAACTTAAAATGTCTAAGAAGAAAATTGAAAAAGGAAAAGAAAAAAGTTAAAAAGTGATTTTCAATATGCATAACCAGAACATAGATAATTTCCATAAATCAATGAAAAGCCACACCCTGCTAGATACTTGAGCAGTAAAGAAACTTGATCAAGTTTTGTTGAGTATAGGTTTTTGTAGTAGGATCTGATGATTTTTTTTTTTAATTTCCTCAGTTTCTGTTGTTATGTCTCCCTTTTCATTTCTGATTTTGTTAATTTGGATACCGTCTCTGAACTTTTAGTTAGTTTTGCTAGGGATTTATTTATCTTGTTCATTCTCTCAAGAACCAGCTTTTGGTTTTGTTGATTCTTTGTATAGTTCTCTTTGTTTCTATTTGGTGGATTTCCACCCTGGGTTTGACCCATTTCCTGAGGTCTACTCTTCTTCCCTGTGTTTGCTTACTTTTGTCCTAGAGCTCTCAGGTGTGCTGTTAAGTTGCTAGTGTAGGATCTCTCCAATTTCTTTACCAGGGCACTTAGTGATTGAATTTTCCTCTTAGCACTGCTTTCATTGTGTCTCATAAGTTTAGGTATGCTGTGTTCTCATTTTCATTGAATTCCAGGAACTTTTTAATTTCTTTCTTTATTTCTTCCCTGACCAAATTATCATATCTCAGACACTGAGCCACCAACCAGGTAGTATACACCAGCTGATATGAGGCCCCAACACATATACATCAGAGGACTGCCAGGTCTGGACTCATTCTGAGAAGATGCACCCAACTCTTGAGAGGCTTGGGGCCCCAGGAAGTAGGTAGGTATAGTGAGGTGGGGGTGGGGGCATCCTCTTAGAGACAAGAGGGAGGAGGTGTGGGATGTGGAACTCTCAGAGGTAGACCAAGAGGGGGATAAAGTCTGGACTGTAAAAATAGATTAAAGAATAAAAAAGAAAGAAAGGAGAGAGGAAGAGAGAGAGAGAGAGAGAGAGAGAGAGAGAGAGAGAAGGCTCAGCAGAAGAAACCTGTGTGTATCTGAAGCATGAGAAAAGATATTCAACTTCACCTAGGAAATGAGAATTAAAGCAAAAATATTTTCATTCTCATTGTTATGGGAAACCGAAGTCTGAAGATTCCAGGCACTATAAAAATGTGAAAAGGGCAAATTCTGAACACTTTTAGAGGAATTTCCTGGGGCCTAGAAACACGGACATGGATATAGAAGTTCCCTGTGATCTTTAGAGATGACTATTCTTGAGAAGGGCTCGAGAAAGCATGAATTCAGAGCTCCTCTGGTCTCAGAGCAATACAAATATCAGTGGGATGGAGAAGCTACTATATTTATGTAAAGGATAATACAAAATACTTGAGCTGAATGAACTAAAGCTCCATGTACCGATAGGAATAAATGCCAGAAAAATAATAGTAAGTGGAAAATGTAAGGTACTAAGCTCTGTTGTAAATGAAATATATTCAAAATACTATAACATGTTGTTTGGAGGAAATACTGATACCAGTATAGAAAGGAAGTGTGCACTAATTTCAGACAGTAGAGGTAGAATTGAGTATGTGAAGACTTAAAGATGTCTCCAAATCTAAAAACCCTTATTTTGTAAAAAGAAGCAGTCATGGAAAACACCATCATTTCATTATTCTTCCTGGCCAGCAGATAGTGACAAGTTATGTGTATACACGGATCTGCATTTATATGATGTACTCTGTGGGCAGATCGTAGTCCACAGTTCTGGGTTAGGTCAATGCTCTTTATTTCAGGGCTGTATCTCCCAGGCAAATTATTTCACCCTTACGATCTAAGTTCCCTCTTCTTCAAAATATATATTCCTAGGGGTCATTCTAAAAGATTAAATTAAAATATATATGACATGAAATATTTTTAGTATGTTATTAACACAATGCCTGGCACAGAGAAGACATCAATAAAATGCTATTATTTTTATCCTTCAATAAATATCTACTTATGTGTTGCCAAGCTTGTAAAAATAAATTACTTGGAATCAAATTATAATGTTTCATCAATAACTTTAACATCGTGTGCAATAGAATTGAGTGGTGCTCTTTTGACAGTTTATAGGTACGATTCCCAAGTGGCCTGAAGCACTTCTCATCTGAAAATTTCTTTTAAAAATATTGTAACCTAGTGATAGTCAAATTAACTCTTTTTAATGGGGAAGTCTTTTCTATATTGCTCACCATAGTAGCTATTAGTTACATGTGAGGCCCTGAATATGGGAAATAACATGGGGACGATGAATTTTTATCTGATGTCACTTTAATTAACTTCAATATAAATAACTGCTGGTGGGCAATGACTACCATATTGGAAAATGTAGGCTTGAAGTAACAAAATAGCCTATAATCTTAGCACTGCGACAGTGGAAGCAGGAGGCTCAGGAGTCCAAGGGCAGCCTAGGAGCCTAGGAGACATAGTAAGACCTTGTATAATGGGAAACCAAAACACAAAAATTTTTCAAAAGAAGAAGAGAAAGCAGGTTTAAATTTGTAGCTGATTAAAATTTAATAAATAATATATTAGAAGAAGTTAGTGGGCTGAGGCAATAAAAGTGCTTAGGAGAAAATGACATCACTAAATATTTACGTTGGAAGGAAAAAAATCAGCTCTTACCTTGAAAGTTAGAAAAAAATAGAAAAAAAAAATCCTCAAGCTAAGAAGGAATGGAATAATATAGCCAGAAAAGGTTCAGATTAATCAAGAAAAGAACAGAAAGGATAAACATTGCCAACAGTAGATATGGGAGAAGTAGCCTAATATGAATTACAGTTCCTCTAGCTACTAAATGCATTAGATCCAAATCTTATGAAACTAACAGCCAATTAACAACCTAGATGAAATGGAAATTCTGTAATTTACAGAGAACAATGCATAGACTGAACAACAGTATACTGTCAAAGAAAATGAATTTATACCTAAAATCCATCCCACAAAGAAAAGTTCATAACTAATTGGTTTTTCTAGTAAATTCTACTAAATACTTAATGGCAAACAGGAGTTCTGTATCAAATTTCTCTAAACAATTAAAGAAACTGTAATATATCCCTTTCTTGCTTCCAGCCTCTCCTTCTGTTTGTCCTTTCTACCTTTTTTTCTTCATTTATTCCTTTAAAATGTCTAGAAGAAACAAAACAACACGTGATTTTCATATTTGGATAAAAGGCTCAATTGTGCAGTTGCCACCAGTGGATAATTGTGAATATGAAAATAAAGTTTCTTTAAACAATAGTATAAAAAAAGAAGGAAGAGAAGAAGAAGGAGGAGGAGGAGAAAGAGGAGAAGGAGATGAAGAAGGAAGAGGAGGAGGAGAAGGAAGAGGAAGAAGAAGAGGAGGAGGACGAGGAGGAGGAGGAGAGGAGGAAGAGAAGAGAAGAAGAAGAAGAAGAAGAAGAAGAAGAAGAAGAAGAAGAAGAAGAAGAAGAAGAAGAAGAAGAAGAAGAAGAAGAAGAAGAAATAAATGTCTTTTGAGACAAGTACACATTAGGCGACTCTTATATTAGGAACCATGTGTTGGACTGATGGAGAAAAGGTAGTTTGTGTTCTCAAATTTATGATCTGTGAAAGAAAAATAGACACATGCCCTTGAAACCTTGAACTGACAGCAGTCAGCAGTGACTGAGCTAATGTGAGTGCAGCCTATGGGAAATGTCCCCTAGATTATACTGGGCAACTATAATGAAGGAGGGCTCCTGATGTGGCAGGCTGTAATCAGAACTTAAGAGAGGAATCCTCTGAAGAAATGACAAGAGAGAGGAGACATTCCTGACACAGTTCAATCTAAACAGAGTGGCTTTCTCTGCTGGGAAGTGCCTGGTGAGAAAGATGCATCTCATGGGAAACTGCTTAAGATGACCTCTCTTTATCATCATCCCCCACCTCTTGAAACACACACACACACACACACACACACACACACACACAGAGAGAGAGGAAGAGAGAGAGAGAGAGAGAGAGAGAGAGAGAGAGAATGAGAGAGAGACAGCTATGAGTTACATGTAGTTCACCAGCTTGCCACACCTACCCGTTACCCCAGCTGCTTCTATCCTTTCTGATAAGTTTTACTCAAGTATCTTTTCCTCTATGGAGGCCTCTCCTAACTTGTATCTCTCTTTTGGGTATATAAGATGCTTCCTTTGTGATTTTAACAGTTCCCAGGCATATGTCTACCACTGATTTTTATCATATACTCATAATGAAATCCATCGTCCCTAATTGATTAAGAGCTCTTGAAAGAAGGAACTGGGTCTTCGTTTCCCCAGATCTTATTATATTCGACTAAATGGTTCTGCCATACAGTAATGGAGATTCTCCACAGACTTCTTTGCATAGATGTGACCTGACCTTTGATGCATTTAAGCAGCATAATCTGTTAATGATATTCAATACGGACAAGTCAGCCTCAAACTAGCCACCATCTTTTAAAGGCAATAAGATATAGATATTAACAACTTTTGAAGACATATGGTTTTCTATTGATAATTTTGTGTTTGAGTGTGTGTGTGTGTGTAGAGAGAGAGAGAGAGAGAGAGAGAGAGAGAGAGAGATCATGATAGTGTGGGAGGTGCACATTCACATGGGTACACTTGTGTAGTGGTTAGAAGTAACTTAAGATGTTGCATTCAGGTACAATTCTCTCTCTCTCTCTCTCTCTCTCTCTCTCTCTCTCTCTCTCTCTCTCTCTCTCCTGCCTTCTGCTTCAGGTTCTTCAATTGAACCTGGAGATCTCCTAATAAACTAGGCTAGGCTAATGACCAGTGTGGACCAATAGTCTGCCTCTGCACAGCTGGGATTACAACTGCATGCCATCACACCTGACATTTTTATGTGGGTATTGGGAATCAGAGTCAGGTTTTCATGCTTGAAGGCCAAACATTTACCAACTGAGCATCTCCCCAGCCATATCTCTAACTCTAAGTAGTGTAAGTTTTTCTTAGATCAGTGGTTCTCAGCCTTTCTAATGCTGTGACTCTTTAATATAGTGCCTTGTGTTGTAATGATCCCCCAACCATAAAATTATTTAGTTGCTACTTCATAACTATAATTTTGCTACTGTTATAAATTATAATGTAAATACCAATATGAAGGATATCTCATATGTAACCCCATGGGGTTAAGACCCACAGGATTAAAACCACTGTCTTAGATAAATCAATCTGGCCATGGTTTGCTTTCATGCTTCCAACAAGTCTTGTCCAAATGCCTATTTTACAGTCAAGCCCATATCCTCTTTGCAACTTTGTTATGTTTTGCCTTCTGTACATTACATGAGCACCTCACATAGTAACTGTATTTACTTACTTATTATTCATTTGTGTGCTTGTTCACACACACACACACACACACACACACACACACACACACAAACAGGACCATAGAATCCAGACTTTCTTTTTTCTGTAATGAAATCTGATATGTAGGTTATAACAGGGGCAGGTGCTGTTTGAATTGTTATAATTAGAAGAGCAAGATAGCTTGTGCTTCTTTATCTCAAAATAAGATTTCAAAGTAAAACAATAAGCAATGAAGCCAAAATGTGTTGAGAAATAATTATCTAAAGATTAAAACAACCTTACATATCAAGATTTAAGCAAAGGAGATAGAAAGATGGCCCTGATGCTAAAAGCACTTGCTCTCAAACATGAAGTATGGATTCAGATCCCAGCACTTATATGAAGGCTGGGTGTGTAACATCCTACATGACTGTAACAAGATTGGTGAAGACAGGTGATTTCTGAAATTTGATGACTGCCAGCCCTAGCTGAAAACCTGAACTCCAGGTTTAGCAAGAGATTCTGCCTCTAAGGAACAAGATAGAGTGAGATAGGGAAGGTTCCAGACATCTTCCTCTGGTCCCTCTGTGTGCATTGGCACATACAGCCCCACACAGATATGTTCATAGCCTCTCATTTAATATACACACACACACTCTCACACACACACACATACTCACACTCACACACTACACAGAGACACACACACAAACCACTGGACTCAGCTTTCAATGTGTGTTCCACTGTGTACCTAGCTAACATGTATATTTTGCTCACAATAACCAGGCCAGGTGCTTATCAGCTAGAGAAGAGGCATGTGTCATGGAACAAAGTTCATTCAGTTGTTCGCAGTTCTTCAGAACTGTCAATGTCAATGGCTGAGTTAGGAGGTGCCCAGTCTCCTCTTTCCAGTCTTTGACTTGAAGATCAAGAAGTATTTTAGATAAATGGCTGAAAAAGTAAAGAGCAAAGAACTCTAAAACAAATTCTAAAATAGATCCTCTTGGCTCATCTTGGTGAGAAATACATAAGAAGAAAGAGTGATATCAAAGACAGTGACTAACACAGCCTGGTCATCAGAAGGATGGCCACTGTTTCAATTTCTAGACCCATTTTTTTTTTCGTTGTTGTTTGAGGTAGTAGGAGAAGGAGGCAAAATGTTTTGGCAGTCCTTGAAGGATGATTTCAAAGCAGTTAACTTGAGGACCATATCAGAGAAATAATGAGAAGAGAATGACCCCTCCACATCAGAACTGTGCCCAGAATGGAAATGAAATGTTGTTAAGATTCAGTGAGGGTAGCAAAATCTAGGTCAGTCCAAGTTTCAAAGGAAGTCTACTGAACAGAAAAGGTGACCATAATTAGATACTGACAAGATGGAGAACATATATCTTCTTTGCCCACCTATGTAGATCATGTATACTGAACCAACACAATACTCAGTGTACACAGCCAGAGTCACATGGAACTTGAACAGATACTAATGGAAAAATTAATAGTTTTACAATATATGGTATTTGGAACCTTGGTAGACCATGCAAATGTACACTAACTGTTCTGATTCACAGGAGTGATTCAAGGGAAGGCCTTGAAGTAATTTCCGTAAGGAGTTTAGATTAGTATACTATAACTCACATTCATATTTCATTGTAAGGATCACCAGAAGTTTCTCCACATGCGGACTATAGTTGATATTTACAAAATGTATGCTAGAAATCCTGTTTAATAAAGAAAGAAAGCTGAGAGGTTGGAGAGATGGCTCAGTCTATAAAGTGCTTGCCAGACAAGCATGAACAACTGAGTTAGGATACAAGTACCCATGTCAAAGCTAGCTAGAATTCCAGAGCTGGGGAGGCTGACACAGGAAGATCTGGAGCTTGCTGGCATTCAGTCTAAGAAACCAGCAAGCTCCAAAGTCAGTGTGAGACCCCATGTCTCACAAAGGTGGAGAGAAATCAAGGAAGATGTCAGTTCCAGCCTTTACATAAGCATGCATGCACATGACCTTGCACACTCATGTGCATTCACACATATAGAGAAATAAGACAAACTAATGTAAGAAAGTTTTGCTATGTCTTTGGTTGCCAAACTGCATTGAATCTCTGGGATAAACAGCATGGTATAGGTAACAAACTGATCTCATTTCAGAATTTTGGAAAATTGTCCCAATTCTACACAAAGAGCTTCCCTGTGTCCGATCTGGGAACATCTTGTCAGAGTTGCACCCACATAAATGGGGCAAGTACTAGCGTGTTTGTCCCAAACAGGTGCAGTCAAATGAAAGGCAGCCTTTGCTGCCACTTAATGGGTAGCTCCTCGTCTCCACAGTTACCCTGGCTTGAATGTTTAATTCCATCTCATAAAATACTGCCATAAATCAGGACAAGCTCCATTTTGAGTTGTGTTTTCCAAACCATCTCTGAGGTAATTAAAGGGAAACTACACAGGTCTCTAAATCCCAGTTCCCTCAAGATATAGGGAGAGGGAGGTGTGCAACAAAAACTCTAGAACTCACTTTCCTTTCCTTTTACCTCCTGCCCCTCATTCATTTTGGCTATGACAAACTCTCATCCCCAAGCCTTCATTCATGAAATTATTTATGACCCATTTGTGAACCTTTAGCCACTGAGAAATATAAGCGGTGTGACAAACGTGAGTTATATGGGAGTGTACAAAGTCTTACTTTAATGGAATCCATCCGGCCCCAAGTTCACGGATTAATAACCCAAATCTGACTCTAATATGATATCCAGACCAGAGCCAATATTCCAGAATCTCATGGCTGTATCCTGAGATTTTGCAACTCAACCTAACTTGCCTATTACCAACATTCTCAAAACTAAAATAAATACATAAATAACAAGCCCAGAAGATTTTCGCTCAGCTCCCGGGAGCACTTTCACAGAATATACAAAGCAAACCAATTTGAATGTTTCCCAAGCACGCAGGTGTTAAATACTCACGCTTGGCAGGAATAATTATTTGCTGTATTTCCCTGGTTCTTCTATTTTGCTGGATTTAATTTGTTTTCAATACTTAGAGGGAGCAAAAATATAAAAATACACCCAAACAGCAGAAAAACCGTGACAGCCTATGAGAGATTTACCACAGTGCTTGTTATGAATATTGCTTAGGCAGCATAAAATTGAAAAATAGCAAGGTGGTATCTGTCCCGGTTATTTCCTTCCTAGTCTGCAGCACATAGAAAGGCAGGAACTGGAAACAATGGAGGGTGACATGCTAGTGCCATGAATCACACATGAGCACAGATCACAATATTCTGCTGAAAGGAATATCTAGTGACATCTTTGTCCTTGCTCACCAAGAGGTTTTGTTATAATGACAAAGGCTGCCGGAGAAAGGTTTGGGATTGTCCTGGGGTCCTCCAGAGTCAGAAAAGCTAAGGGAGGTGTGACAGCCAGGGTTGGGGTAGACATATATGCTTCAGGCAACAGTTCTCAAGACTGCCTCCATATTAGCATGAATTTTGGTTTTTGAAAGCTATTCATGCCAAGAAGCAACTCAAAACAAAACAAAAAAGCACTTGCATCTGAATTTTTGCTCTTCGGGACCTGGCCCTGCTTATTGTAGAGAGTTCTCCCAGGTTTCTGGCCAGCCTGAGAATTGCTATTTGCATGTTTGTTTCCAGTGCTTGAACTATGATTGCTGACTAGGTACCTATGGAACCAGCCTTAGGTGAGAATTTCAAGCATGAAGCTGGGTTGCTTGATTTGAGATAAAATATACTCTGTAGAGCTTGTATTATGCTCCACACAGAACTGATGTTAAAATATCAAAAGTAAAATTCAGATATATCACATTGAAATATAGATTCATGGCTCCTCCTAGAAGACAGTTCTGGATATTCTGGGTAGACCTTGTTGATGTCTCTTCTTTTGGCTCAGTCCTATCACTCTCTTTTGTAGAGCATAAAGAGTCTCTTCTCTCATCTGCATTACTATTGTGCCTCTTTGAACATGAGCATGAACTTAGTTCTAAAACCAACTTTAATAAGTAAAGAAAAAGAAAGCTTAGAAAGTATGCACTGTGCCTTGCTTCCATTTTTGCTTAAGCTCCGCCATACTTTCTCAAATCCCCATTTACCTAAGCCAAAGTTCCAGTGAAATTTGTTTTCGCAGATTGCCCTGTTAATATTTAATGATGTTTCTCTTTGAATTTTAAAGTAGTAATTAAATTGAACTGTTCAGAAAGACCATATTAATTCCAATTTTAAAAATATAGATGAGAGTACATCTTGCTCAAAACAAGAGCATGGTAAAAAGCGAACATTAATTCTGTAGGGCGAGCCTGGATATCATCTATTAAATATTTATTTCAATAATTACAAATATATTCAGACAAGAGCTACCAGAGAAAATAAAATAAGTTATAAGAAGAATATTGGTATTCTCTAACTTATTGGCACCTTTGGCTACTGCCTCTCAACTTCTACGATATTTCAAACTTGTTGATGACCTTCTGCTATATCATGGCTTTTGTCTAGAATGAACCTCAGCCTTCTTTATTTTCTGAGCCTACAATTGTACATAGATAAGGACTTGGCATATAATTTGTACTTGCTGAATTAATAGATGTCAAAGAAGACTTCCAAAGTGGAAGCCAGAAATAAACAGATGTCCAGAAGAAAAAAAAAATCAAAAAGCAACAAACTCTATGACTGATATATGCAAACTATATTGTTCTATATAAGCGTGACATATGCATAAAAGTTGCTGGAAATATAACAAAAGCAAGCGTAAAGGCCTAAATCTATTAGTCCAATATTAATATAAGCCAGTTATTCTGCCTACTACTGTTCACCTGTGGCTTCCATAATAAAAGGAAAATTAAAACCTGTGAGTTTCTATTCCCAGGGTCTCCCAGAGGAAAGATGCAGAGAGGAAAGATGTCACTGAGTTAGTGCAACCTTGGGCTTCACTGGCATCAGAGGAGATTTTAGTTTAAAAGAAACTTTTCCCAATGTATGCAGGCTTCAGCCAGCAAGTGGCAGAGCTGAATTTTCCCCATCACCTGGGTTCTACACACACACACACACACACACACACACACACCTGCAGGTTTAATTTCAGTGGGTCTAACGTCCTAATGTCCTCTCCTGGCCTTCTTCCAGAACAGACCTGTGGAGACAGAACTTCAGTACAAGGGGCCTAGATGTCTGTAAGGTCACAGACTAGGTGGCTTCTGTATTTTCTAGCACCCTAAACGGTGAAGATGATAAAGGCATCTCCTTTTAAACTTCCTGTTTAATCCCAGAGTGCCACAATGCACTGTGTTGCCCCCACTGTCATCATCTTCCTGTTCACTCATTCTTTAGCCTCCTTTGCCCACGTTTTCTCCAGGAAGTGAGTCGGTATGGCAGGCCCTCTATGGACAAATACTCTGTTGCAGGTTTTGTGCTGGATCCTAGGATACAGTCAAAGTCAGAAAGAGCTGCCCTGTGAACCAACACAAACTGTCCTCTGAAAGTGGAGAAACAATAGAAGACAGATTTTCTCCAAAAGAAACCTGACACACTATTGTAGTCCATTTCCCCAAAAAAGCATCCAAGCTGACACCTGGAAGGAAAGGATGGTGGTTAGGTTTCCATGGCAACTCAACTGGGTTCTCAGTACCCAAATATGCATTCAAACAATATCTAGGCATGTGTGTAGCGTGGTTGGGAGTGGAATTCACAATTGAATCATTAGACTGAATAAGTTATAAACCCTCCTTGATGTAGTATACTTCATTCAAACAGCCTGAATAGAAAAAAGGGTCTGTCTGTCTGTCTCTCTGTCTGTTTTGTGAGTCAGATATAGAGGGGAGCAATTCTGCTTGAGCTGGAACATTGATCTCTTGCTTTGAAACTCAGGTGGAAACATCAGCTCTTCTCAGGGCTCTCCCAGCTTTCAGACTAAAATGTATAGCAATGACAGAGTTTGCTGTCACATATGCACTATACTGTGGACTCTCCTAGATCTTTCATACAGTGGTTCTCTGGACTCCTCAGCCTCCATGATTACACGTGTCAACTCTTTGCAAAAAATAGATCCTTCACAATCTATGTCATACATATGTATTTACACATAGAGATACATATACACATTCATCTATACACATATACATGCATATACATGCAATAAATATACATATATATGTATTGTCTATCTCCTCAACAGGTTTGTGGTTCTTTCTTTCTGAAGATTCCTAATGTATTACATGAAGGATCAGAGTCAAGGAAAGCTCAAGGAACTGGAAGAAATTCAGGTACACAACACTAGAAAGTTAGTGAATGATCCTATAGACCAAAGCAGAGCAGAATGGATAGAATTATATGCAAGTTGCCCCAAAGTTCTATGGTTCATGTCTTCCATATATTTTTCCTTTCCAAAAAAGGAAAACACAAAACCTAAAATGTAAAATATCATCAAAATGATATGCTAAAAGTCAGAAACAGATCACAAGGAGGAATGGTCTGAAGTTTTATTAATTTAATTAATTATTCATTTGGGTCAACAGGAGATGTATTGACATTATCTTTGAACGCTTGTTCAACAAATCTTTATCAAATGTATACTGTAAGCCAAGCAGTTTCTTAGGTTCTCATGGGAGACATCAGGGGACAAAAATCTCTGTTTCTAAGGTTTGTGGTTGGGAGAGAAATCTAGAAAAGAACTAAATAAACGGTACTGAGCTTGATGTGCCAGATAGAGAGAACTTCTGTGGAGAAAAACAAGGCAACAGATAAAGTTCTGGAATGAGTATTGCTAAACATTTTTAAACAGTATCAGGGCATCATTACTGGTGGGGAAAGAGCTATAGAGGGACAGAAGGAAGTAAGAAAGAAATCCTTTGAGGCCTAGCAAGCACAGTCTCCTTGCAGTACATATATTGGGTGTTTTCAAACAGTAATGAGGCTAGGAAAAGCTAAAGAAAAATTAAGG
This sequence comes from Mastomys natalensis, assembly GCA_021653895.1. Taxonomy (NCBI): domain Eukaryota; kingdom Metazoa; phylum Chordata; class Mammalia; order Rodentia; family Muridae; genus Mastomys; species Mastomys natalensis. The sequence goes on from JAJTUV010000084.1 coordinate 380,935, forward strand.
AAACTAGGCCCAAGGTAACTAAGCCCCAATATTTATGGCTTTGTAGGCTAGAATAAAGATTGTACCTTACTCCAAGATACACGGACACTCCTACAGAGCATCAAGCACAGCGATACTATTTGATGTATTGTGATTGACAGGATCACGTTGCTGATGTGAAGGATAAATAGTATGGGAACACAAAGTCCTTTTAAGCTGGGATATCTGTTGTAGTTGTCCACATGAGACATAATGCTAGCAGAGATACAGATGGGGTTGATGAAAGAACTAAGAGGTATATATGTCTATTTTTCAAGTAGTAATAAGATATATATTCTACAATATGTATCACTTTAATCATTCATACATCTACAACAGAGTAGCATTTAATATAATCAGTGTTGTGTAACCATGACAACCATCTACTCCCACTTTTTTTTTTGTCACCCTTGTTATGGTTAGAATGTGAGATTTCCCTACAGGGTCATGCATTTGATCATTTGTTTCCAAGATGATAGTGCTGTTCAGGAAGGATGTAGAACCTTTAGGAGGTGTAGCCTAGCTAGGGAAAGTGAGTTCCTAAGAGGAAGAGGCAGGTCTTGAGGTTTAGAACTGGTCTTGTATTCAACCTTCTGCTTCTTATTAATCTTTGGAAAATGTAATAAGCCACACACACACATACACACGATCTGCTGCTACATGGACTATATTTCCTTAAGCTGTTGTCCATAATAAATCTTTCTTCCTTGTATTGCTTTAAGTAGGTATTTTATCATAGCAACAAGAAAAGCAACTGTCATAATTCCTAATACACACTATAGATCTAATAAAAGGCAATTATCTCTCTCCCCCTTGCTCCTTCCTGGTCATCACCATCTACTTTCTGTCTCAGTGAATTTGTATACTCTAGATACTTCTTACAAGTGAAACCTCTCTTGTTCTCCTGTATCTGGTTTATTTCACCAAGCAAAACGTTTTCAAGATCCATCCATGAGGCTACATGCATAAAAGTTTAATTTCTTTTCATGGCTGAATGATATTCCACTGGGAATAGATGCCATATTTGCTTATCCAGTTATTTGTTGACAGGCACTTGAGCTTTGTTGAGAACACTGCTGCGAAACACTGGTACACAAACATCTGATACTGTCTTTACTTTCAGACCATTCGGATTTATACCTGTGTCAAATTGCTGAGCACCATCACAGGTCTGTGCTTAACTTTTGAGAAAAGAGTAAATTGTTTTCTATAGTAACTCTATCATTTTACACCCCTGTCTGCAGTAAATGAGACATCCTCTTTCTCTTCTTTTAATGTGGGCTCAACAGGATTTGTGGAAGAGTTGAACTGAGATTTTAGAGACACAGCTTTGGGATAACAAAATGCTATGCTACACCAAGTTTTTTGGATTGAGCTATTTGGAAGAATGGGGTGATGTAGAAGACTATAGGGGGTGTAAGCAGGGGGCCATGTCAAAAGGTGAATATTGTCTATAAGAGAAATGATGATGTGTATTAAATAACCCATGGGAAATAATAAGCATGTAAGCAAGAGAGTCTGAAACTGGATGGAGAAGTCTAGAACAGACAATATTTAGAAATAGTTTTTGTTTCTTGAAGAGATGTCTAAAAATAATAAGTAAGTATAAGAAAAAATCAACTGACAGTCGTAAGATCAGTGGCTGCTCAACCCCCAATTGGGATTTGATTGCCAGTTCCCACATGATGGTTCACAACCCTCTGTAACTCCAGTCCCAAGTTATAAATCCAGTGCCCTCTTCTGATCTCTGTGGGCATTGCCCATATATGGTGCACAGTCATATATGAAGGTAAAACACTAATAGGCATAAAATAAATAAGCTTTAAAGGAGAGGGGTCTGATTAGTTAATTCCATCAAGGATGCAAATGAGTTTAAAATAAATTATAAGGGATAAAGTTATTTGTAAAGAATTTCCATGGTATGGGAAGGCAGTCACAAGAGACACTGGGTATATGAGAGAACTGGGAACAATGCTGGGACTCCCAGATTATAAATATATCACATCCTTCCTTCATATTCCCATGGTAAATAACAAGTAGATACATGTCCATAGACATTCCCCAGTTTTGGTTGGAGTCCGCCTTGCCTGGGTGTGACTCTGCGTTAGCTAAGTGCATCTACAACAACCCAGTAAGGCTTCATTAGTGAAGTGGAACTGGAATTAGCACTTCAACACATGAATGCTAGGAGGGCACACATCAACTCATAGCAATCACTGAGTCTGTGATACAATCCACTCAGCTTCCCTCCCAGGGCACAAACTAGACAGTAAAGAGGGGAGAGAAGTAGACTAAGACAAAGGAAATCTTTTTTCCAGCACAAACCTGTGGATAATTGTAGCTTTAGAGGTCTGGAAGTGAGGGGAAACTTTAAAGAAACAAAAGAAAAGAAGTCTGTGCATCATATGGAGAATCCAGAAAGAGATGTCCAGGGAGAGTAATGGCAGTGGTCCAAGGAGAGGGTGACCTTATAAAGGCTGCTTATAGGCTAAGAAAGTGGTTTTTCAAAGTCACCTATTTTAGGGACTCAATTGGGTAACAAAACTCCCTTTAAGAACAGCCCATCCAAGAGAGAAACCCTTGCCTAGAGTCACTCATTTTGAAGCCCAGAGTGCCTCCTCGGGTAGACTGCAGGAACCTGTTGGTGAGGTAAGGCAACTTACACTGCACCATATTAAGCTCAGGAGAGCAGGAGCAGATTAGCTATTAATCTTTCCAGTGGAATTTGGCTCGCTGCCACAATACCTACCAAGTGAAAAACAAATGGCTTAGGATTAAGGATTGTCAACTAGTATATATAATCCCAAAGGGGTAATTCTGCACTGGGTCTACTTGAAAATTTTTAATGAATATAATCAAGTCATAAAGAACAAAGAGGCGTGTTCATGGAGAACTCTTGCTGACCTCAAAGGAAAGAGCGCCCAATCTTTCTGCCTTTTTAGAATCAGTAAAGGGAGGGGAGTATTTGTAGGAGAGCAGCCCACCCCAGTGGTGCTAATTAAAACCGAGTGACTAATACAGTTCACGGGTAGACAAAATGCATCACATAGTTGGGTAACGCCCAACTCAGTGCAAGTGGAGAAGTTTCTAGACATTGTTTCTGTGTTGGCTTAGGAAACCATGGAGAAAGCAAGGGTAGACAGGGACTTTATTTTACCAGTGTGTTATGGGGCACTGGAGCACAAGGCCCAGGCAGCTTCAGGGTCACTAGTTCTGGGCAAAAAGCCAAATTCGGAGGAGGACAATCAACTGCTGCAAAGGGCTACAAACAGAATCAGCAGGCAGCCCAAGGGCAAATACAGACGTCATGGTGTTGGGTCAAAGAGAGTATAGAGACTAGAAGGCCACAGGGCACACACGCTATGTGATCTGGTCTGCGGGAGGTCAACAAGTGGGTGGATAGGCAGGCAGTACCAGCAGGAAGCCAACTCAGCAGCCCCAGGTGTAGAGGTCAAGCATAGAGCCCCAGGAAATTTCAGACCCCAGTGAGGGACTGGAATTCTGGAAGGCAACATCTATAGTAAATGGAAACATGTGCCCTTGTCAAGGAGGTGACCACTGGAAAGCAGTCTCTTGGCCTCGCTTTCCAGTCTCAACTGAGAGCAGTGTCAAACTTGGCTCTAAGTGGCCTTTTCTGAGGGCTACTGATGGGAACCAACTGATAACCAGAAGAGATGAGATACCAGATTCTCCTAGCCATACTGTGTCTGGAAAGCTGGGGTGGAACTTGCTTGATGTCACTAAGGTAACCTCTGATTCCTGTTCAGACTATTGCTATTAATATGATGATCCTTATTAATTTATCAAGTGCTTACTATCCAGTCACATTAATCATCGTATTTAATGTTCTAAATTGGGGTATTCATACTATAAGCAAAGACATTTGAATCCAAGAATGTGAGAAAGTCTCCCAAAATTACATGATTGATAAAAGGCAGAAACAGGATTTGATTCCACTTTGGTTAGTGTTTTGTTTTGTTAGTGTTCCAAAGCCAGGGCTGGCTCCATGGGCTTGTGGCTTTGGCAGTCCCAGGGGCTTTCCTGAATCAATGCTCTGCTTTTATAGTCTTGAAATGATTTAGAAAAGATTTCAATGAAAAGCCTCCCTCTTCAATTTGCACAAGGTCTCACAGTTTATATACCTGGGGCTGCTCAGACCCCACTCTTTCGCATTCCCTTTTATCCTCATCATGGCTTGCTCAGCCTGCCTTTTTATAGAACCCATGATCATCTGCTCACAATGGGCACACTCCCCCATCAATCACTAATTAAGAAAATACCCATAGCCCAATCTCATATAGGCATTTTCTCAATCAAGGTTTCCTCCTTTCAGATGATTATAGTGTGTATCAAGTTGACATAAATCTAGCCAGTACAGAATGCTAACATCATCGGTTCCTACTTTAACTAAAATGTCTATTGTCTTTGAAAGAAATCTCTAGCAGGTGGATGCAGCAACAGGGCAGTCTGGAGGTCACTGGCCATGCTGTGGGTTCTGGGTCATAGCATCCATGCATCTCCTTGACAGCATGAGAAGACCAAAAACTCTGTCTGACTGAACCCACCATCCTTTCTCTTCGATTCACTCTCATTTGCCAAAACATCAAAGGGAGAAATCACATAGCATCCTAATAAGAAAAGAAATCCAGTCACTGTGGAGTCAACCTTAGAGATAACTGGAACATTCCTTTCTCGAAACCAAAAAACCAGCCAGACTTAAGCAAACACTAACCTAGACAGATGTATAGTTAAGGCATGAAACCATTGATTTCATCAGAAAATTCTAACTGTAAGCAGAGCACATTACCACTGTGTGTACAGTGTTTTCCCTCCCTTTCTGTTACAGGCACATAATGGAGCAGAAAATCAAGGCAATTCTTGAGTTAATTTGTGACATAAATTTTATTTGCCGGAGCTACCCAGATAGCAAGAAAAAAGTGCATCTCCATTGAGACAGAATTAATATCTCCTTGATGTTATTATAAAATCGTGCTTTTAATGCTCCTGTTTGCCTTTTTTTTCTTAATAATTTTTTGTGGGAGTTTCTATTTTAGATTCATGTCAGATTTATAGAAAACTGGAAGAGCTATCTCAGCATTCTCAAAGTCTCCCCGGCTATGGCCGTCACTGTCATTCCCATCTTAGCTTCCATGGTGCCCTTTGTTATTGCATGAGGTTCACTATAGATCTGTTACTGTTAAAGGTCATGCTTTATTCTACTTTCTTTTTTTGTGAACCTCCTTTTTCTATCCAGGATCTCATTCAGAGTACCACACAGGGTATCATGTCTTCTTAAGTGTCTTTTGCCTACAATAGTTAGTGGGACTTTCCTTCTTTGTGGTGATCTTGACAGTTTTGAGGACAACTGATCAGGCATATTTTGGAAACCCCTCAACTGAGATTTTTTTCCATCATCAAAATGGAGTTATAAGTTTGGAGGTGGAAGAGCAGAGCTTTTCCATCACATCCAGTGAGGAACATCCCAGTTGAAGCTAACTCTAACGTTCTGGCTAAAGCAGTGGATCTCAACTACTGTATTGACCTTTTTGGCAAACCTCTATCTCCAAAATCATTCACAGTACAATTTGTAACACTAACAAAAGTATAAACAGTTATAAAGTAGCAATGAAAACAAATTTATGCTTGGGGGTCACCACAACATGAGGATTTGAGTTAAATGATGGTAGCATTAGAAAGGTTCAGAATCATGCCCTACTGGAAATATCTTGTGTTTGTCCCTTACACAACCTGCTCTGGAAGTGGGTCCTCATATGCATCCCAACATTAAAGACTGACAGTTGTTATTGCTGCCTTTCTCTTTAGTTCAGAGTATCTCCCTAAATTATCATGCTCAGGACATTTGTGGCTTCTCTTCATTAATTTACTTAATAATTATTTGTATCATACATATCCACAAACTTTGTATTTGGACTTATAACCCAATATTTTTTCTATATTGTCATTGTTTCTAGTTTTGACCATTGGTCACTCACTTGGTTAGTTCTTCTTCCTCTTTGACATACTCAGTGTTGGTTAGGTGTGTGTGCTTGCTAGCGTTTTTCTTAGCTTCTAGCACTAAGACTGCTCCAAGACAAGCTTCTGTGTTTCTTACTTCATACAAGGCCATTTTCTAAAAGTGGCCTGGATTCTTTCATTGGAGAAGGATGTTAGAGATCAAAACCTTGATACTGTCTGTGTTCATCAATACTTGGGCATCCTTTCTGTGTGTCTTCTAGGCTAATTGATCAAAGAGATATAGGCTTGTATATTGATCTCTCTGTGTGTATATACATATATATGTGTATACACGTATGCATATATGTAAATGTAAATACTTCTTCATAGCCAACTATACCTATATTATCCATTTGCTTCTCCTTTATCTATATAAACAAACAAATGAGACTTTATAAGGCCTTCCATACTAAGTTTATGGTACTCTAAAATCACAGTTAAAGAAACACTCTGTGCCAGGTTTTGAAATGACAAACTCTACATAGAGAGACTCGTGGGACTCTTACTGCCATCCATGACTGTTTAGAGGGTATGTCCTGTGCAGGTCCAGAGCAAGTCATCCTAGCTGCTATGAGTCCATGGCTATACTGACTCTATGATAGCAAGAGGATACATTTTGGATGCCCTCCTCTCTATCAACTCTTACTTTTTTCCCCTTCTTTTTCTCAGTGTTCTATGAGTCTGAGAAGCAGTAATATAAATGAGTTGCTGGGGGTAGAGTCCACATCTGAGCCAAATATTGAGGGAAATTACAGATTGTTGGAAAAAGTGCACTGGGTGTCACTTACATCAACTTGAGAATTGGGGATGATGGCATGTCTAAACTAATACATCAGATTTTCTCAAAGGAAAATAAGGATTCATTAAAGGTGACTTGAAATCATGTTTGTGACAAAGAACAGTACATAAAAACCATGAAAGTGAGACTGGGCTGGAGCCTGCAGACTGTTTTCCATTTTAATGAATAAAATTTCAGACAGGAAGTGTGTTATGGATAAAGAAAGAGACAGAAGTTGGGTCACAGGAAAGGGTGCATGAATACATGAGGCTGAGGGGACAGGAAGTCTTTCCAGATGTGCACAGAGACAGTTAATGCAAGATTAAGCACAGGTCAAATAAGGCACACAATCTCTAGACCCCCAGGTCCTGAAACTCAGGCTCCATAAACCTTACAGTCATGACCTGTCCTCTTCACACTCACTGCTAGTTACTTCCTCCTGTGGGGGGTTGTGCCACCAGCTGATAGGAGTGAAGATGCTGGTAGATTTATCTAGCACTTACGTAAGGCAAGTATTACCTCACTTAACCCTAAAGGCATTGTGATGAGTGTCATTTAAGGAGTGAAAACCTGAGACTAGATTCACCTGGAGACAGTGGCTCCCCTTTTCCCAGCATTTATCAGTAGCCTGTAACTCAGCAGGAAGTGAGAGGGTCCCATGAACCTTGCCTTATCCATGACTGTTGAGAAGGTATATACTGGACAGGTCCAGAGAAAGTAATCATAGTTGCTATGAGGTCACGGCTATGTGGACTCTATTTTATCAAGAGGACAAGAGGACCCCATGCATGAAATCACAGAGCTGTCATGATTGTGTGATTGTAGACTCTATCTTTCTGATTCTTCATATTGTTCTCTGTAACCATCACTTGGAATAAAGAAGCCATGGGCTTCACAGATCCTAAGTTATTCTTAATCTATTATCTCCTAAATAGAGAAGGGCTCAGCAAGTTCCAGGCTTAACTTTTTATTGCTCAGGAGGGAAAAATCTGTTTTGAAGGCCGTATAGCTGTATATAAATTTAAGAACAGTGGCTTTTGGAGAACAATAATAAAGCCGGGGTGGAGATCTGTTTTCCGAGATTTGTTCGCCGTAACCAAACGTCTCTATAAAATATTTGCACTAAACCATTTCCTTTCTTCATAATGAGGAGAAATGGGCAGATAAATCAGTTAGGAACCCGTAACCCAGTCCTCAGAGGTGATGTGTCAGCTTGGTTGCTCCCTCTTCATTCGCTGAGATTGATGACAGGCCAGCAGACCCAATCGTTCATCATGTGCCCCTGCAGTGAGTTCTGAGGAAGCGTGAGCAAAGTTTCCAGCTTCACAAATACAGCTCTGCAACTTTGCACAGCAGTGGGGCCAGCCAGAACAACACTGAGCTGAAGAGTGAAAACCTACCAACCTCAAGCATCTCACAAAGCAAGTCCTCTTGGATTTTTTGCTCCTTGCCAGGAAGCATGTAGTATCTTAAAGACCCAGACAGAAAGGCAAGCACTGCTCTCCTCTACAGCAAGCTGAGGTATTTGGTGAATTCACAAGGATTAAGTCTGAGCTCAATTACTCTGAATAGCAATAAGCAGAAGGAAGACTATAAAGCCCTCTCAGAATGCAGACTATAAACGAAGGTGCAAGGAAAGTCCATTCACTAATAAAACCAGTTTTGGCTGGTTGAGCATGCACTTCCTTTGTGATTAATAAAAGCAGAAATATAATCCCATTGCCTACGATGTATAGAGCCCCCTGTTTAGAAACAAGGCTTATGGGTTTCAAACTCACTTCACATTTATTTAAACATGTTTAAAGCCCTACCACATTCCCCCCTAGAAAAGAATTTAAGGTAGATATGGCCCCAATAATTCCTGTCTAGGCCACCATGACGAAGCAAGCTTCAAACTTGACAAGTTCATTATTACCGCCCTGTGTGCTTGTGAGTACTGTGTGTTAGGGTTTTGTGTGCTGATCATACATAAATGTTAAATAATTTAAGTGGCCACTTATCTCAAATTCACATGTTCTTAATCTCAGTATATAACAAGAGGGCAGAGTTAAGGGCTGTGGAGCAGTGAAGTTTCTCCCTAAATGAGCAATAGGGTAGCAGGAAAGAGTAAATACAGTAAGTGCATCACCAGGGAGTGCTCACCACAGTCAGGAAACCCAGCACAGTCCTCAAACACTTCCTTCATTCCAAAAGACAAAGAGGGTTTCTTGTTTTTGTTTTTAATTTTCATATCACCACAATTAATGCGATGGACCAAAAAGCAAGTTCAGGGTCAGGAATCCGGATGAGTACATTGACTGTCAGAGGGGTGGCCATAAGTTATGCTGCAGCTTCTAACCCGACTGCCCTTGATTTAATAAGGTCCCATACATGCTTCCTCCCATGCACTCAGCTTGCACTTGCCTGCTTTAGAGAAGAGGCAATTAGTGATAAAGGGAAGGTGGGAGCGTGGCCGCATTCCAAACACATCTGGGGAAGGGGAAAGGTCTTCCACCTCAGGATGTAGCCAAGCAGAGGGATGACCACCAGAGTGAAGAATGAAAAATGACCTTGATTTATAGACTTGTGGTAAACTAATTTAGAGAGTTAAGGCTCTTCGTCTTGAAAAGCTGTGTTGTCTCATCTCTAAAGTTAAGTTAAGGAGTTTCAGAAAGAGATTTCTGGCATTCCCAGTGAACTAAATCAGAAGGTGTTTCATAATTCTGCATCCATCAACAGTGCGATTGAGAAACTTTTACTTCCCTGAAGCACATGAAGCATCTAGCTCTGCCTGCTGTCCTGTCTGTCTTGCTTTGCAGAGGCATTCAGAACCAAGCATCCAGATGGACCCCAGGACCTCAAGTTACTGCTGTTTGGACTTATCAGAGAACTTGAGCCAAGCAGAAAAGATTATGTGATTCTAATATTCTGTCTAACACATTACTGTCTCCATCCTTTCTTTCATCTCAATGCATTCTGATGAAGCAACTATCTAAGGAAGAACCAATTCTATCACTAGAATGGCACAGAGAGTACTTGGCTGTCTTTCAGCTATACATTTGCTCATTACGTTCAGAGCCATATGGAATCTAATGAGAGTGCATGGTGGTGATTCATTTCCCAGGTGCCACAGACGGCAAGTTTGTGTTCGCCGAAACTCATATGCAGAAATCAAATTCCCAAGGTAGGTCTCTGGGAGGTGATTAGATCATGAAGATGGAGCCTTCATGAATGAATGTGTGACCTTCTAAAGGAGACACCTCTTCCCATGAAAGCTCACTTTTGCCTTCTGCAAGAGGAGGACACAATGACAGAGTTGTTCTCTCTGGGCCAGGAAGTGAACCTACACAAAAATGAAACCTATCAGACTTCAGTGTTGGACTTCCCAGGTGGAGCATATGAAAAATAATGTATTTTGTTGTTTGTAACCTGCATAGTCATAATTGTTTGTCATTGCAATCCAAACAGGCTAAGATGCTCCTATAAGGATGAAAAGATCCATTGCTGTTTCCTGTTGCATTTATTCTCAAGGAAAACCCCGAATTCAGCTTCTTATTTGTCCTGTTTGTACACCCCTGTAAGGAAAACCCTGCATTATGCCTAGCTCAAAACTGTAAATACCACCCCTTCACCCACAAATAGGTTCTTCAGTCATTTGAAAATAGACCCTCTCCCACTCACACAAAGGGTTCTTTCCTCCTCTGTGCCCTTTGGATCACATAGACAATTCTGTTCAGTACCTCTACTTCAAGTCAGATAGTTTGGTTTCATTTTGCCTTTTCTGAGCTCGAGCTTAGGTGTTGGCCATGTCTGCCACTTGCTCCATGGATCTACATTATAAGCATCCTTACCAAATGGCAAACTCACTTTACCTTCCTCTCTATGGAAAAAGGCAGAGACTGTAGCAGAGTTCGGCTATAGATGACAAATGCTTACTTCTAACAAGTTCAAACAGAAAGGAAAATACATTAAGTACTTGGATGGAAACTAGAATACCAAAACACTAAAGGAAGCTAACTGTATAAGGACCCAGGATCAACCACCACCATGGTGTTTGAAGTCTGTCTCTTCCCATTGTACAATTTTCTATTCTAGAGGCCATGGTCCCGTTCTCTCCACCTTTCGGTATTGTGTGGGGACTGTGGAAGACATCACACCTAAGCTTTATTTTTAAGGGTCTAACCACTAAACAAGACATATTTCAACTCTGAAGACCTAAGTTCAGAAATCCTCATGAAGCCAAAATGTCATGTCATGTATCAGAAGTCCCAGACACTTGAGAAGCCGAGTAGAAAGATCATTGAGTCCATGAGTTCAGAATCAACTTAGATGGCACAGTGAGATCCTATATAAATAAATAATAACAACAATAATGGACAAATCTCTTTGTGAAATAATATACCAATGTGGCCAGATTTCTTATCAACTTTAGGTTTCAATTGTATGGGAAGGACGCATTTCTACGGTGAAAGGACATCTGAAAACAATTGCCATGTGTACTTTTCTTCCCACAGTAGCATTAGAACATTGATGTTTGTAATTTATTCCTATTAAGAACTGTAAGGAATCTAATAATCATATTGGGGGTGGGGAACATAACCAATTGAAAATTTCTTCCAGTCTCCACCTCCTAACATGAGGTTCATAAAAGGATAATTTAAAATTTTTATAGGGCTTGTTGTTTTTGAGAAATGAGATCACAATGTGGTCCAGGCAAGTGTCAAGTTCATTAGCAGTCTTCCTGCCTCAGCCTCTCAAGTAGACGGTTACATGCATGGACTACCATGCTTGCTGTTAACCTTTGCTTTATACATGGCATATATGGATTCTGTGATGCCTATCCCAACTTTGAAATTATTATAAGTAAATTTTTAAATTCAGATTTGAGTGTTTGTGTTTTACTTAAGAGCATAAAGGACATGATTTTACTAACATGACCAAAAGATCAATGAGTTGGACATTTCTGTTCATATTTAAAGAGAATCATGAACACAATACATTCAAACTGAAAAAATGCAGCTTTGTGCGTGTGTGTGTGTGTGTGTGTGTGTGTGTGTGTGTGTGTGTGTATGCATGGGGGAGTGCACTTTATTTACACATACATGTGCATACAGGAGTGAATGCAAGTACCTGGAAGAAAGAGGACAACCTTGGGTGTTGATTTTGCAAACACTATTTAACTGTCTTTTTATTTACTTTTTCTTTTTTTCTTTTCTGTTGTATTCTTTTAAGTCAAGACCTTTCACTGGCTTTGAATTCCTTATCTAGGTTAGGCTGACTGGCCAGTAAGGCCCCAGCATCCACCTGTTTCTGGCCCTTCAGTCATGAGATTGAACTCATACATGACCATGACCAGCTTTTCTTAATTTGGATTCTGGGAGTAAAACTAAGGTCCTAGTATTTGCCTCACAGGCGCTTTACCAATTAAACCCTCTCCCCAGCCCCTAATTTATACTTTTTAAAGATATATGAAAATGCTTTAAAATAAAAACGATAATATATGAAAAAAGAAGCTGGGATAATTTTATTTGTTTTGTTTATTTGAGTAAAGATAACAGCGCTATTTAAAAAATGAACTTAAATAGGAAATAGGCAAGTAACTTTTAAAGATAATGGATTATTTTATGGACTTCAAGATAAATTGTATGAAAAGGACAGAGAGACAGAGAGACAAAGAGAGGGACACACAGAGAAAGAGACACAGAGACAGAGACTTAGTGCAGCAGGTCTTGGTGCTGTTGTATGGATGGCTAAGGGTAGAATACTCCACAGAAAACCTAATGGCTGGCTACTATACCAGTCTATTTCAGCCAATATTTAGTAATCACTTTTTTATGTACAAGACATTACACCACTCAAGTTTTCATGCTTGCCAATCTTCATGCTTCATCACAACATTTAAATGAGTCAACTCTTTTTAAACTTGGTGTACCACTGAAAAATACACTTACAGCATATTAAGTTTGATCTGCAACATTCTCTGCAATCATAAAACAAAATGTCGAGTTATAAAAATGTGGAAATGAGCACTTCTCTTCCCATGATTTTTAGTAACCATCAATTACATTCAGTAAGGGGAGGGGCTGCACTTCACAAAATAACTATTATCTAATGCAGATTTGTCCCCCATGATTTTAAGGAAATGGTTCTATCACCTTGAGTCAGATTAAACTACACTGTTGAGAAAAACTTTCAATATAGAAATCTACCCAGGATCTTTTGTAGTAAAAGGGACCTAGAAAAATTCACAAGTCACACAGGTAATGGGATCTATCTGGATGCTGTGTCCTGAATATAGCAGTAGCCTCCTACATCTCTAGGTCTTTGCTGAATGTTTTACCTCAACCTCAAACTTTTTGTTTACAGTCTTCAGCTAAAATTCTACATTTTATCCTCCCTAAGAGTCCTGCCCCATCATATCCTCTCATTAGTCATTTTCTTGTATTTGCTTAAGATATTTGTATACATTTTTCTGTCTTTCCAGATTATATTCACATGATATTCTCTCTCTCAATCTCTGTCTCTGTTTCTCTCTCACGCGTGTGCGTGCGCACGCGCCCGTGTGTGTGTGTGTGTGTGTGTGTGTGTGTGTGTGTGTGTGTGTAAAATCTCTACTAGATGCTGATGGAAGATAAATACTATCACTTTCCTCCTTTACTCCATCAATCATTAAATGAGTATTTTTAAGAGTCCATATTAACCATGCTCAGCATTATAGAGACATAAAAGTAGATACGGCTCTATTTTATCCTGTGAAAATTTAGAGCAAAGGGAATAAAATTCATCCAGGAAAATAAATATAATTCAGAGTAAGTATAAATAATATTATAGAGGTAAAGAAGAAATGTTTAGGAAGTTCTAAAATGACAAAGACAAAGATGGTTCCCTCAGTCAGGGTGGCACACAGGGCTTAGGCCTAGGGAGTGGGGGAAAGAGGATGTCACATTACAGGACAAGTTTTGAAACTGTCTTGTAAGGATGGATGGGAACTGTATGTATGGTAGAATCCCCTCAATGAGAAGCTGTAAACAGATAACCATGAGGAAGAGTGTCAACTTAGTTGAGTCAAGAAATCCATGAAGAGATGCAAAGAATGTTGAAATCATAGCTTAGAAACCAGTGTCATTCTGAGCTAGCCAGAGTCCTGCCAATTATATGTACCCCAGTGAAAGGGTACAGTAGAGGGGGATGTTGGGTATATTAGATGTATTAGAGTGAGAGCAAGGAATGAGACAGTTCCAGCCTGAGACAGAAGCAGTAGAAAGGCTACAAGACGTTCAACTAGACTTGGCTGTTGGCGGCGCATGAAAGGCAAAGAAGAGCCCAGGGATGGTCTTGAGCTTGGCTTATGCAATGGGTATATGAAAGTTATATAGATAGGCAGAACAAAAAAAAATTCAAAGGAGAAATATCAAGTTCATGTTTTGCTATTTGAATTTGTCTCCAGGTCCAGCACCCATCAGAATTGCACACAGTTAACAAATGGTTTCTAAATTGCATACATCCATAACAAACATCAAAGATATATGGGGACAGCAGTAAAGACACATTCTAGAATATTCCAGAGGCATCCTTAAGATTAGAGGCTATCATCAGAGGGCATAATTATGCTGTTGCCCTGCCTCCTCATCATGTAAAAGTTTCATCATTTAGAAATCACCCGCCATGCACTGGGTAACTATGGTCAGTAATTGCTTAAATATTTCATAAACTAAGCCACCCTATTATCCTGACTCTATTTTACTTAAAGGATAACATGAGCTTTCAGCATCTAAGGGCCTCCAGAGAGCAGGTAGCAGCAAATCCTACCCAGAAAAGGCTTCAGATTCTTTAAAACTTTGAAACTGTTATTTCCTATCACTGCAACAGCAATCAGTTGCTCTATGAGAGGTGTGAGGAGACTCTGGCATACAAATTTAAGTAAGTAGGGTGAGGTCAAATAAAAGCAAAGGCAGATGCAGGACTCAGATGGCAGCAGGGTGGAGCAAGGTTCCCAAGAGTCTTTGTCATCTGGCTTTGGTATTCCCCACCCCATGCAAGAAACAAAATGACAATTAAATGATAGACGGTCTGTCCAGGATGAAATGGAAGTTAATAGTGAGTCTTCTACCCCATAATCTCTAACACTAGTGTTAGGGTGTTAGCCAGTAGTTTCCGTGCCTTCTTTCCTGAAGGGTTAGCAGTGAACAGACTATAATCATTATGTAGCTGTTATATTAAAGATGTCTTTCAAATGTGTAAATGTACATTTTAGTTATTTGGAAGAAAGGAAAGCATTACACTTAAAAACCTTGGGGGCAGAGGTGAATGCTTGATAAATATAATTAGTCATTTGCCATGATTTAAGGAAATCAAACTTCCACGAACAGTTTCTCAAAAAGGTAATTTTACCTATTCACATTCAGATTTCTAGGTATGCTGCATTATTCTAAATCCCCCAATCATTCTTCAGAAACACTACAATATAGGGTTTTATTGTAGCTGTCTTTTGAGGTTGCAAATTGTTA
This sequence comes from Mastomys natalensis, assembly GCA_021653895.1. Classification (NCBI taxonomy): domain Eukaryota; kingdom Metazoa; phylum Chordata; class Mammalia; order Rodentia; family Muridae; genus Mastomys; species Mastomys natalensis. The sequence goes on from JAJTUV010000084.1 coordinate 396,232, forward strand.
ACATCTGTCTCTTAGAATTTTTTTTTTTTACAATATTCTAAATACTTAATCTCTGGTTATCCTGCTAATAACTATAATTTTCCAGTCAGCTGCTATCTCTCAAGGTGGTTTGAAGGTCATTTTTGTAATACATAAAGAAACTAGAGAAGAAAGTGGACGTGATTTATATTTTTAGTCGGTTCAACTCCTATTTAGATTTGGTTTTGTATCCAAGAGAAAAGAATCTTCTTCATTCTTCTATCTCCAACATGATTGGTCCCAACATGATTGGTTTTGGTCTAGCATGTCACACTTTATTTCTGACACCTGATGTTATTCCTCATAGACTGGGAGTATGGGTAGCATTTGCAGAAGCATAATTAAAAGATGTACTCACATAATAGTTTTATATGTAATACGTAGAATAGTTTACATATTATTCCTGCAAGATAAAAGCTTGTTACACTTCTCCATGGAGACACATATTCTGAAAACTCTCTGAATTGATATCTGAAAAATTATTGCCACTGCATGTTTTAGACAGTCACCATAGTTGCTGCAGATATGATGATACTCGATATTTGTACAAATGCACATATTTTCATTTATTGAATGTGCCAATCAAAATATAAAAGAAGTGTAAGCAGCAGCTATAGACAACATATGGTGAGCTGTTTGTTTTGTCTTCTTGGAATCTATTATTTTCCTGTAAAAAAAAAGTGTTTGGATTTCCTATAGGTAAAATGTACCCTCACTGTACACTGTAGTCCTAGAGTACTGCCAATTTGACAACTGGAGTGACTGCCTCAGGATAAATGTGGTCCAGCTATGGACCATGAGTCACAGAATCAGGAAGATGTAGGAACTCTTTGGGAAATGAAAAGACATCTTATTTACATTGGGATGACCCAGTGTGTATGATATCAATATGGGGTGGTCATATCACAGTGACTACATGGGGGACCTGATAAATCAGGGAGAAATTCTCTCCAAAAGTCTCTGAGAGCTGTTATTTGCCTGCCATTTATCTCAGAGCTTCGGTACAACTGTAAATGCTGTTTCATGAAATGATGTCCTGTTGCCTGAAAATGAATGGAAGCTAATTAGCATTCCCAACATTTGTCTAAGTCCCTTATGCCTTGGAATAAATTCTTTTCTGTTCAAAATATCTAAAATAATGTGGTTTTTTTCTAGTACCAATCTTCAAATGAAGTAGGTAATTATTAAGACACTTATTTTATTCCACTTATTTCATTCTGAGATTCCTGTTTCACTGTAATACTTAGTAAGGGTAAAGAAAATCTTAGTGGAATTTTTTTTTTAATGAAAAGGTGTATACAAATTAAGAATGTCTTCAAGCAAGAAATTATCAATCAAACTTTAAATAAATAAGTCTATTATAAACCTGTAGCTCACATGTTGGCTGAAAGGTGAGTGTAAGAGTTTATCATGGCCCACTTGTGTCATCCTCAAAATTCACATATAACTCCTAACTCAAGCCCTATAGATGGTGACTTAATGTGGAAAGGGGAAGACTGTGTGTGAATACATAAAAGTTAGGTTCTATGTGGTCAGACAAATTCCTCCAATACAGCTGTGATTCATTTTAGAAAAAAAGAAAGAAAAGAAAATTTAACATAAACACAGGTAGGGAGAATGTCATGTGGACAGAATGAAATAATGTTTCTATACACCAGAGAACGCTCAAGGCTTCCATTAAAAACTCAGAGAGAGGCTTAGATAAGAGATTTTCCCACAGTTCACAGTGAAACCAACCCCAATGACCTCTTGATCTCCAAATTTTAGTCTCTAGCACAGTGCTTCTCAACCTTCCTAATCCTCCAGCCATTTAATATAGTCCCTCATGTTGCAGTGATCTCCAACATAAAACTACTTTTGTTGCTACATTATAACTGTAAGTTTGCTACTATTGTGAATCATAATGTAAATATCTGTGTTTTCTGATGATCTTAGGCAACTTCTATGAAAGGGTTGTTCAAGCCCACAAAGGGGTCATAACCCACAGGTTGAGAACTACTACTCTAGAAAGATAAGATACTGAAGGTCTGATCTTGAAGCCTCTCATATTGTGTTATGGCAGCCTTGGTAAACTGATCCAGGGTCTAAGTATAACTAAAGAAAAAATTAAAAGTCTACAGTGTAGAAAAAAAATAAAAAATGATATAAAAAGAACACCAATTAAGATATAAAAATGGAAGGCAGTTTTCTTTGCGTCAGCCATAAATTAAAACTTTAGTTAGAATTACAAAATACATTAAGGCTGTAGGTTAGGTTGGATCTGCCATGTGGGGACATCATATAAGCCCTTCAGTAGGCTGCAGTGCTACTGTTTAGTGAAGTCATATCGGTATGAATGACCAGGGACACATTCTCATATTGCATCACCAGCTTTTAGTATCAGGAGTGGGGTGGTAACAGCTGAAGCCTTTGTGATAACATCATGCCTTTGGTCATTCGGCTGCTTTCCCCATACCCTACTGCTGGCTCTTGACATACATATCTCTAGCGTTCCCAACATTTGTCTAAGTCCCTTATGCCTTGGAATAAATTCTTTTCTGTTCAAAATATCTAAAATAATGTGTTTTTTTCTAGTACCAATCTTCAAATGAAGTAGGTAATTATTAAGACACTTATTTTATTCCACTGTGAAGAAAATTTTATCAACATCCTGATTTGTCTGTGTGTACTAGTTACATTTCTGTTGCTGTGAGAAAATACCATGGACAAGGCAACATACAGAAGGAAAGTTTTATTTGAGCTTATGGGTCCAGAAGGTTAAGAATCCATCATAGTCGGTAGCTATGGTAGCAAGTGCCAAGCATGGAAGGAGAAATGGATGCCAAGAGCTCACATTCTATGCTGCAAAAATGAAGCAGAGAAAGACAATTGGAAGCAGTCATTTTTTTCCCTCAAAGCCTGTTCCCAGAGATATATTTCCTCCAGCATGATTGTACTACCTAAACCTCTCCAAATAGTGCCACCAACTGGGGACCAAGAATTCAAATGCCTGATACTAAAGAGGACATTTCTGATTCAAAGTATTACAGTACTCAAAGGTTTGTGCCTGGGTTGGTGTCTAGCTCAAGAGGCCGTTCAGAGGCTGGAAAACGCAGAGAGCTAAGATAGAAAATGATATTCTGCTAAACTCATAGATTGGTGCCTAGCCCAACTGCCATCAGAGAGACTTCACCCAGCAACCGATGGAAACAGATGCAGATACCCACAGCCAAAGATTAGGGGAGCTTGGAGAATCCTACCAAAGAGGGGAGGAAGGACTGTAGGAACAAGAGGAGTCAAGGACACCATAAAGAAAACCCATAGAATCAACCAACCTGAGCTCACAGGGCTTACAGAGACTGAACTAACAAGCAGGGAAACTACATGGGACTGACCTAGGCCCTTTACATTTAAGTTACAATTGTGTAGCTTGGTCTTCTTATGGATCAGATGCTGTCTCTGACTCTTTTGCCTACTTTAAGGACCCTTTCCTCTTACTCCCAGCCTCAATACTAGGAGAGGTGCCTAGTCTTACTGGAAGTTGATTAATATCCATTGTAGGCCTGCCCTTTTCTGAAATAAATTGAGAAGGAGTAGATCAGGGTGGAAGGGAGGGACTAGGGGGAAAGGAGGGAGAGAAAACTGCAGTCAGGATGTGGAGAGAAAGAGAGACAGAGAGATAGGGAGGGAGGGAGGAAGGAAGAAGGAAGAAAGGAAGGAAGGAAGGAAGGAAGGAAGGAAGGAAGGGAGGGAGGGAGGGAGGGAGGGAGGAAGGAAGGAAGGAAGGAAGGAAGGAAGGAAGGAAGGAAGGAAGGAAGGAAGGAAGAGAAGGAGAAAGAAAGAAAGAAAGAAAGAAAGAAAGAAAAAGAAAGAAAGAAAGACAGATTTATATGTATTTTTTAAAAGTACTACAGAACACATTAATATTTTGTCTGTTAGCTTTAAAAGCCAAAAGCAAAAGAAATAATAATGGGCAAATCTCTTAAGCAGTACTCACCTCTTCTTGGCACCAAAACAGAGGTAGTGCACACAATATCAGCTTTTCAACTTAGAGATTTTATTGAATGTACACATCCTTTTAGATAACTGCATATACCACTTTAGAGGTCTTCTGTTTTTCTCCTTCACACAAATTTCAACATCTGATTTTCTTTTAAGAGTATAACAAATGTGTTGACATTTTCCTAGACACACACACACACACACACACACACACACACACACACATGGTTTGAAAATTAATTGAATATTTTTTTATTTTGATCAGCAGATATCATTGCAAACTAATCCAAAATCTAATCCAAAATCTAAAATTGTTAGTGCCATATGTGCCATTGATTTCCATCTTGCCAATTAAATAAAGGTTACCGCCTGGGTGCCTCAAAGATTGCCTCTCTCCCTAGGCACCATCCACAATGATTCAACTTCACCATGGTGCTCCTGCTGGTTGTCCTCAAATTCCCTCTCTAGGGAAGGATGGCAAGCATGGTGCCTTCAGGGAAGTCTACACTTAGGGTATGGCAGAATTGCCTGTGAATAGAACCCAAGTTTGTTCACTAGAAATGCTTGTTTCTTCTGCTTCCCTAAAGCTGCAAAGATTATTCAACAAATATTTACTGAGCACCTATGATGGTCCAGGCATTAGTCCAGCCTTGAGAAATGCTATGAAAAATAAGATCTGAGACTGTGTTTAGTCCTCTGTGGAGTTTGATCTGATGGTTACATATCCACTTTTAGCATAGCATGGTTATATCTGGAATGTTAGCAGTTACCAGAGGCAGAATAATGTGGATGGGAAGAGATACCTGAGTTGCCACATAGAGAAGCAAGTGGCACTTGAACCCAAAAAAGGAGAGAACATCAATGGATGGGAGACCTGTTGGGGATTCTAGAGAAAATGACAGGTTGTAATTGGGGCTGAGTATGACCTAGACACGTGCATAGAATTGTCGATGAATAAATAAAAGACACCCTTTTATTTAAAAATCCAAAACCAATGACAAACATCTGAGCTATGACAGGAATACAAGTGACAGATCTAATCCTGTTCTGGAAAATTCTAAGACTTTATTGAACTGCTATAGATGGAATAGGGATAAATCTGATGAGCTATAGGGTGCCCATTTATGTTAAGTGTGTCTGTGAAGGTGTTTTAAATAAGATTCCATTTGATTTGTTAGGCTGAGAAAGTTAAATTGTCCTCATGATATATATATATATATATAATATATATATATATATATATATATATATATATATTATATGCCTCTTCCAAAGTCAAAGATGCAGTAAAGAAAAAGAGCTAGCTATCCTCTCCAGTAGCAGGGAGCACCTCTTGCCTGACTGCTTTTGAGATGAGGTATTGGTTGTTAATCTTTATACTGGGCCTCAAGCTTGCCAGAGGCAGATCTTAGGCCTTGACAGGTTCCACTCTTCTGAGAGCCAGTTCTTCATAGTGATTTTTCGTGCCTTTACATAGTGCTATTGTTATAACTGTGGTACCATGCTGACTAACACAGACAGGTGGGCTTAAGAGATGGTTATATAACAGCAGGCAGGACCAGTCAGTAGATCCTGAAGGTCATTTCCAAATATTAAGAACAACATCTGTTCCAACATTATGATGGTTGTGATGGAGAATCTGTTTCCCATTTATTTCTTGAGTTTTAAGACTTAAACCAGAATGCAGTTCATTTATCCTGATGCCCCTTTACACAGCAAGTTCTATCATTATCCTCAAATTGCAGAAACAGGATTGAGGCATGAACAAGTAGCTTGCCTAGAGGACCATAGCTAGTAACCAGCAGGACACTGAGTGGACCCAGACAATCACCTCCAGGCTTTCATCCTCTCACTGCTTCAGGATATTACACTTGACTCTGCAAGAATCTCCAAGTTCATAGCTATAGCTTAACTTTGTCACTTTCTTGTTTTAGAAAAGTAAGTTTATTTGGAGGATACAAGTAAAAATTAGACAATGGGAGTGCAAGGCTATGCAGACAGCTCAGCAGAGACATGGGTGAGAAAAACCCAGCCTAGAATAGTAGTCTCTACAAAGGAAAACAGTTGATGATTCAAAGCAGGTCAACACAACCATAATTTGTAACTATTCAGATCCTGAGGATAAGAGGAGAAGGTAACTCAGAGTGAACATAATGACTGAACTAAGAAGCATCTCCGGGGAAAGGGTTAAGACAGATAGGGGAGATGGGTGTCAGGAAAATACATTTGAGAACTGGTATTGCTTTCTGGGACAGCCAAAGCAAGTTAGCACTAGCTAAGCAATTTATAACCATAGAAATGTACTCTTGTACTGCTCCAGAAACTAAATAATTTCTAGAAATCAAATTGTCAGCACAACTACCCTCTGTCAAGAGGCTCTGCATAGAATTCATCCCCTGTCTCTTTTGGCTTCTGACCCTTCACCGTTGCTTAGCAATTCTTGGCTGTGGATCTCTTCACTGTAGTCGTTGGTCTCTCCTCCTTACCTCCAGGAGTACATGTGTATTAAATTTTCCTCTATCTCTCACTATAAGCACGCTTTGAAAACACTTCCAGGCCATCTCAACATCCTTATTTAACTAGATCTATTGAGACTTCTAAGTTAGACAACAGAGTCCCAGGATTAGGGTCGAATAAATTTGTTTGCCTATTATTCTACCTACTATAGGAGTCATCAGAATATGAAAGATTGATAAAGAAGGATAATCATTGCCCAGGGTGAGAGATAGCAGATAAAAATCTTAGTGGAGAAGGAATTCAAACCCTGCTTGATGCTGCATGAGTTGTCTTAGTCACTGCTGTATTGCTGTGAAGACACACCATGACCAAAGTAACTCTTATAAAAGAAAGCATTTAACTGAGGGCTTGTTTACAGTTATGATGGGATTTACTCTATTATTACCATGGTGGGGAGCATGGTGTTACTCATATTGCTGGAGCAGTAGCTGAGAGATACATCATAATCCATAGGCAGAGAGAGAGAGAGAGAGAGAGAGAGAGAGAGAGAAGAGAGAGAGAGAGACAGAGAGACAGAGAGAGAGAGAGAGAGAGAAACTTGACTGTTGTGAGCTTTTGAAACCTCAAAGCCAACCACAGTGACACACTTCTTCCAGCAAGGCCACACCTCCTAATCCTTCTAATCCTTCTCAAATAGTCCCACTCCACAAGGACCAGGCCTTCAAATATATGCATCTATAGTAGCCATTCTTATTTGAAACACCACAGAAGTGGACCTAACTACGTTGCCCAACTTTTTGGACCTCATTTCATCTGTTGTTAAATGACAAGAGTTTGACATGATTTTATTTGAGTAGAAAATATTAAGTATATATTTCACTACATGTGTAAAGAGTCATTTGTGGGCTGTAATAATTTGAAAATAATTACATAATAATTATTTAATTAAAACTATTAATATAAGAAGATAAATCTAAGACAAAATTACCCATAATACTGACATTGAACCATGTCTATGATTTCTATTGTATAGCAGTTTTAGTAACTTCTACATTGTGGCCACAATTATTCCACTGGTAGAATTTTCTAATGTATGTTTAATCTGAAACATCATCATGGAGTATCAGAACTAGGTCAGAGGTTAAAAGTGCTTATTATTCTTACAGAGACTCAGGTTTGATCCCAAGTACCCACATGGCACCTCATAACAGACTGATTGTAACTCCAGTTCCAGAAGATCCAATGTCATCTTTAAAACATTTTAAATATAATCATGGTGGTGTTCCATCTTGCTATGGTTTTTTAACCAGCCTCTACTCCCTGCCTTGCCCAAGCTGCCACACTATGCAGTGGTAGACATACTCCATGTGTGAGGCGCCCCCTACTGTCAAGTGATGACGGCTCTCAATAACAGAGAGAGAATCCACCTTTGGTATTGATGCTAGAGGGTTTCTGGTGAGTTTTTCTATTCTAAACTTAAGAATCTAATTCCTACCAAGATGAAAATGAGATGGGCATGAAGATACTTAAGGGGACTTCTCATGAATCTCTTATTTTTAGGTAAAGCTTGAAATAATACTAGAGAGTTAAAATGTGTTCTACATTCAACTTGTTTAACTTGCCACTCGAGCCACATCTCATCTGTCACTGCCCTAAGGATGAAATCGCACTCAGCCATATCTGCTTTAAGCCACATTGACATCATTTTCCACAGCATAAAATAGCTGCTAGGATGAAGTCTTAGTGTCAGTCAGCTCCTACTTTACATAGAAGTGTAGAACATAATGCCAGGCTGCCCCACTTTTCTGCAATAAATAGCTATCTGAATATAACTGGGAAATTCTGAGACATTCTAGGAAAGCTATTTTTTCAACTGGGTCTTCTTTTTTTTCCCCTTCGAGTAGACTTTCTCCTTAAATAACCTCAGAGTCCTTGGAATATGCTAATACCTATACCAAATCTCCTAGTCTTCCTTCTGCTCCTCTTCCTCTACCACAACCATGATACCACTTCCTCCTCCTCCCTCCTTCCCTCCCTTCTTCCTCTCTCTCTCTCTCTCTCTCTCTCCCCTCGTAAATTTATTGAATTCTCAAGGTATGTTATAATCATTACTTGTTTAGTACATTTGAACTTGACCACACAACTATTAGCCTTTACTCATTTCCTCTTCAGTATGACTCTAACTTGAAATGTTCACTCTTACATATTTTGCCCCATGAAAAAGAAAATACAGAAATGTAAAATGTGAAATCTAGAATACTGACTGTCTGCTGTGGCGCTAGATGTCCTCTGTGCAGAGGCTTGGTGATATCAAACTTACTTATGACCCACACAGGTGCAGAGCTACTGGTGAGAATCCTCTGCACGCTGCTCAGCGTGCCACACACGGACACAAGCCAACTTACCCTTTGCTTTTGCATCTGTACTTAGAGAAGATTTTCCTGATGTTCAAAAGTTGTGGGCAATAATTTAACATCAGTCTTGCTCAATTGTATCATGCAGTGATGAAAATGGAGAACCTGGTGCCAAGCTCATGTTAAGAGGATGGCATCAAATGGACCATGTGGGAGGCAAGAGAATGTCCAGTGTGTCTTACTAACACTGCAGCTTATTATTTTATGGAGCAGTTTGGTCTTCTCTCCTGATTGTGCCCTTTTACCAGGATATCTGTGGGGACAGATTGCTCTGAGCCCCTATCCATCTGTAGAAGCATTCATTGGACATATTTTCCTGACCTGGTGCAGGCCCACCCTACATTATCCTGTTGTAGCAGAAGGAAAACCTAAGTCGCCTAGTGAGACCCTGTTACACATGAAGATATTTGGGAGATTGGGAATCCAATTATACTCCAGAGCTGATGAAGCTGGCTTCCAATTCAGGGGTAAGCATTGAGCCCCCAAAGACAGGGAGGCCCATGTTAGGAAACTGGGATGTGTACCAGTCTCCCAACAAGCACAGTGAAGCCACCTGCTTCTGAACCTCCATCCTAGCATGCAAGATGAGACTGTTTGGCACTGTGTTATATCACAGCTTCCCCAGGATAACCTGACCTTTGTATTTTCCTTCTCTGTTTATCTTTACTGAGAATCTTTGGAAGCTGTGATGCCAACCTAACAGACCTCAGCAGCAGATTCAATTGCACAAAGGTCTAAATGAGGAGAATTAAAGCTGTGAAAAAATATGAAAAGTATCTTAAATTTAGAGCATAACTTAAAAATAATAATCTTTGTCCTTACAGCACCCATGACTTCAAATCTTCCTCAAATGTGGAAAGCTGGGATCTAGGAAAGTAAAATGTGTTTTACCCAGGAAGAATTTGAATTACCCTACTCTGAGAAATCCCTTAAGGACTTTATTATATGATTTGCTATCTGCATTAATTCAATTAGCTACATCATTGATCACGTTAACAGTCCAATCTATGCAAATGGCTAATCTTTACCAAATCATAATCAGAATTTAAATTATGTAAGGCTCTAGAGTTTTGATGTCATCTCAATTTTTACCCATATTAATCCTCTGGTCCGATTATTACAATGCATGTATATTATGAACAGGTACAGTAAGTAGTGCATTGATGTGAGAGGTCTAGGTTCAAAACAAATAGATTACAATGGCGACAGAGCTGGCAAGTGGTAGATGGGGAACTTGAAGTCAAGACGTGTGAGTTGCCATCCCATATTCCCCCAGAACCAGTTTATTTGGAGGGAAGGAATAATTCATCTGTGTGTGGAGTGGGGTGGGGGTGGGGCTCTAGTCATGATCATAGAAGTAGACTGACTAAAAATTGACACATGTCAGTTTTGGGGAGAATCCCAAACCATCATGGACAAAGAGAGAGGCTTTAGCAAAATGTGATAGCTATTGGGTTTAGCTACAAATCAGTACTCTTGAGATCCAGGTGTATTTGTACCAAAAACATCTGGTAAAACAAAATTTAGAATTTACTATCATTTTCTAGGGTACAATCATATTTTCCCAAATTACTTTATGGCTTTAAGAATACTGAATGCTAACTCAAGTATGTAAGCCCTTTCTAAGAATTTTATTATCATTGGTACTAAAGATTAATTATTATCCAGTATTTTTTCAGAAGACAAAAATGTAAAAGGGAAGCCTATGAGAATCCCTGAAACCAGTATCCATTTCCGCAAATACTTCTTGTATTTTAATAATAATGCCTTAGGAATAGATTAAAAGCAGGTGCTTGCCGGAGAAAGGTTAAATGCAAAACTAAATTTACTGCACCTGAACATTGTCAGCCACTGATATTAATTTACTCTTACAGACACAACTTTAAAAAGTTATATTAACTATGATAAGTTGCTGTAATCAGCACAACATTCTTGCCTATATCTTAGCATTAATCTTTACTAAGAGATGTTCACGATTTTATATTTTAATTTTGTTCATTAGCTTGATTGTATGTAAGTGGAAAACAGTAAAATCTGGGAGAATTACACAGACACCATGTCTCTCTTTGTCCTCCTGCCACAGGTTGTATACAATTGGATCTGAGGTGTAAGAAGTCACATGGGAATAGGCAGGAAACAGAGGGTAGCCAAGGTTTTTCCTTCCTCTTTTACAACTTTAAGTTCACGCCCACAAGGCAACTCCTGAAGGTCTGCTCTTCTCATGGGTTCTACTTTTAGTCTCCAGAAATTGCTCTTGGAATATCACTTTGATTTCCTAGGATGCTAACTAAGTGATGTGACAAAGGACAGACAGAAGGCCATGAGTGTAAAACCTTCTTTGTCATTCACTTTTCCTAGCTCTCTCTCTCTCTCTCTCTCTCTCTCTCTCTCTCTCTCTCTCTCTCTCTCTTTCTCTCTCTCTCTTACTTTCTCTCTCTCTCTCCCCTTCCTACCCTCCCTTCTCTGATTCCCATCCCCTCCCCAGGTATACATTCAGAATAGAAGTCTAAGTATATATGCGTGTATTTGTCAGTTATTTCAGTTTTAAGAGAGAGTGATGACACACAAATCAACTCTTGTTTTACCAACTACAGGTCTAAGCTGAGTAATACGTGTCTATGTAAATGTGCATTAAGAAGTGCGTATTTCCCTCAAGCTTCAACTTACCTCATTTAGATGATATATATTCCACATGCTTTCAACTCAGGACAGAAATTCCAGTCTTCAAACTAGCTCCGTACTTGTTCTAAGAATTGATTCCTTTTCCTAACTCTGAAGTCCTTTCTCAGTGTGTCGTCTCACGGCTGCTGCCCATAAGAACAGTGCCTCTCTTAATTGATATGTTTCTAATCTAGACACAGAGATCTCAAACAGAAAAGCACAAACTTCACAGCTTTCAAATAAAAATGGGAAAGTCCCCAAAAAGCAACAATAAATTGCCAGCAACTATGGGTCTATCATGTGCTGAGACGCAGACAAAGCCCTTTATATACATCAGCATAGATCTTGCACCACATGGTCCTGTAAGACAGGAGCTATTCTGTGCGTAAAAACAGCAACTTACATCTGTTTGTTCTGTCCTGGATCACACAGAAAGGACAAAGAGCATGAGCTGAGATCTGTCCAGGCCCAAAGCTCATGCTCTTTTCCATGGATGGGGTGAAGACCTCTATAAAAGCTATTATCAGATATTTCATATTTATTATTTTCTCCCAGCATTACAAGGAAAGTCTTCAGTTGTATAAAAGATAAATAACACAGACAGTCAAATACTCTTAAAGTCATTGTAATGCATACTGAGTTCCTCTCTGAGATTGAAACTATAGCAATACATTGAAGCTCAGATCCTATGTCCATGACACTTCCACTTTGGCCAATAGACACACATATGAAAGCTGTAATATGGATGCTGAGTATACCAGCAGCAAAATCAGGCTTAAGCTCCTGACATCTTAGTTAGAGAGACAGAACTTGAATGCATGCAGTAAGGAGAAGAGAGGATCTTATTCAGCTTTTGGTGAGCTAATCTCTGTCAGAATAGGCATGGATCGATCTAGTTGGAAACCCACCCCAGGTCTTGCCATATTGCCTTTGCTATTTTGTACCTCTAGGCTAATAAGCCTTTTTCTTGCTTTGGAAGCAAGTCTTTCCCAGTGAATTTTTGGGAAGCTCATAATGCCACCCCCAGACCTGCTGGCACCAAAGGAAGACATAGCAGCTCCAATCTGCTCTTTCCTTTCAGGCATCCTAATTGGAAGTCCTGCCTAGAACACATGGGCAGAGCCAGGAGCCAAGAGAAGAACAAAGGACACTTGCTCCAAGTGTTCCTTCCCAAGCTGATCAAGGCTCTTGGGTTCAATGGAGAGATTCAACAGTGTAAAGTACTGACTGAAGAAGGGACAGCATGCAGTGAATGTCAAATCTTAGGCAAGCACTGCGCAGGAGAAAAGAAAGGTTGCCTGGAGCAATTTTAGAAGAAACTAAAATAGAAGCTGAGAGATAAAGATAAAATGGATCAATGAAAATTAAGGGGAGATCCATACTTCTGGCCTTTCCTGTCCAATGCCTACCAAAGATTTAAAAATGCTAAGGGACACTAAGGCTTTTCTTTCTCTACCATTTGCCCATAAATATATGAAGGCAATGTGTATCCATCATCCCAAGAGCACTGAGGCATAGGGAATTCAGTCTGGATCGTGCAAGCCAAGGTCTAATGTAAACTTGTTAGCTATTTTCCTTAGTCAGAATTTCTATTGCTGTGATAAAACACCACAACCAAAATTCATATTGGGGCCAGGTGGTGGTGGCACATGCTTTTAATCCCAGCACTTCTGAGGCAGAAGCAGGCAGATCTCTATAAGTTTGAAGCTAGCCTGATCTACAGAGTGAGGTTTAGGACAGCCAAAGCTACACATAGAAACCCTGCTTCAAAACAAAAGAAAATAAAGCAAAACAAAGCAAACAAAGCAAAAGCATATTGGGAAGGAAAGGGTTTATTCGGCTTACACTTTCATATTGCTATTCATCATCAGAGGAAATCAGGATAGGACCTCAAACAGAGGCAGAACTGGAAGCAGGAGCTGATGCAGAGGCCATGGAGGGGTTGCTGCTTATTGTCTTGCTTTCCAGATATTTCTCAGCCTGCTTTTATATAGAATCCCAAACCACCATCCTAGGAACAGCACTACCCACAATGGACTGGGCCCACCCTCATTGGTCACTAATTAAGAAAATGTCCTACAGCTGGATCTTATTGGGGGCCATTTTCTCAGTTGAGGTTCCCTTCTTTTAGATAACTCTACTTTATGTTGACATAAGGCTGACCAACAAAGTAGTCTTGAAGATATATTATCACTTCCAAAGGTCTTGATTTTCCCTAATGTAAAATTGAGCACATAGAGTAGACTATAGCCAGGTCCTTTCTTGTGTCTAAAGACTCCTCTTCTTTTCTTTTTTTCTTTTATTTTCTTTTTCTTTTCATTTCTTTTCTTCTCTTTTCTTTATTTTTCAGCTGTCTCATTCTTTTAAAATGGCATGTGTATAGTCGTCGTAATGTACTGTTGTCTTAGAATACAATATTTTCTTCAGAGTTTCAAAGGAATTCCTGATATTGAAGAAGACTTCCATGAACTGATAAACATAAAGATCCCTTCTAGTGTCCAAGAGGGTTCTATACTGACATGTGGTTCCTTATTGGAAATCATAAATTAGAGCCAAGGAAATCACTTGCATAGTCTCTAGGAAATTAGGCCTAGTCTCTAGGCTGTAAATCTTTCCCTCAAATATCTATTCCATCCTACTTCCAGCATAGGGAGGTCTTTCTTACAAAGTTGTACTTGTAGTGCTGAATGTCTAAGTTTCTGTATTACTGACCCTCTTAAGAGCACCATGTTTGTTTGTCAGTAACCTATATATTCTCCATTCATCTTGGTCACCACAGAAGAAGTACAAATCCAAGTTATCATTATAGAATATCAGGTACTACATATTCCTTGGAAACTTGAGTGATGTAATATAAAATTTGATCAAGGAGGGGCTGAAGAAAATGACTAAACCATTAAAGAGCTTTTTATGCAAGCATGAGGACTGGAGTTTGATCTGTAGTCGATATATAAAAGCTGACTGTGGGCCAAAATCCAGCTCTGAACAGCAAGCTCGAGGGATACATGAGTCCAGTAGAATCTGTGAGCTTCGGGTTCAGTGAGGGAATCTGTCTCATAAAATAAGGCTAAAAGCTCCCGTGAAAGAAATCCATGATTGACCTCTAACCAGGCATGGGTTCCATCTCACGGAGTAAACCTTAGATCCAATTGTAAAATGCTTGGTTATTCCCACAACTATTGTGCCATTATTGTATTTTAAACTGCTATTTTGTTTATTTTTTCTACTATCTTTAGTCTTTATTTTTATAAGCTTGGCTTAAGTTTGTTTATGCACAATATGATCTGATGTAGGCAAAACCCTAAAAGTTCCAACCACAGTCTACAAAATCAGCTCACAAGTCAGTAGTATCTCTATATACAAATAGTGAGAAGTCTTGAAAAAATATAAAACTAATTTTCCAATATAATATACAAATAAATAAAATATATAGGAGTACACTTAACCTTGGAAACAAAAATATTTACAATGATAACTTCACATACTGATAAGAGAAACCAACGAGGATACAGGTAAATGGAAAGATAGTCTCTATAAAAATCGGTATTTCTTAAAAAAATAAAAATCTGTATGGCCCAAATGAACATACTGGTTCAATGCGATCTCCAGAAAGAAAAAAAAATTCAGTGTTATTCTTCACAGAATTTTAAAATTCAATCTTAAAATTTAAAGGTAATTGCAAAAGATTTCAAATAACCAAAGAAACTCTGAACCAAAAAAACAAAAACAAAAACAAAAGCTGAAAACGGCTGTCTCGGAATTCCAATTATATGACAAAGCTGTAGTAGATAAAGCAGCTCATTATTGGTATCATCATCTACACAAACACACACACAACATGCACACACATGCACATATATTCACGCACACACATGTACACACACTCAAAGAAGGTGAGACACATTACAAATCCCCAAACCACATTTATTTAGAGATGACTATATATATATATATATATATATATATATATATATATATATATATATATATATTTTATCAAAAGGCAGAGACTACACAGTAGGAAGAAGATCATCTTTCCAGGACACTAGCTTAGAATTAGACCTCAGTGCTCCACCAGTTACAAATACCAACTCAAAGTTTACGAAGGACCAAACTGTGAAACTCCTGTAAGGAAACATAAGAGAAGTACTTCAGACTGATTTTTATATGAACTGCAAAGCACTGGAACAAACACAAAAGTTAACAATTAGAATTATGTTAATAGCAAAACACTTCTGCACAGCAATGGAAATATAAACAGAGTGAGGACAACAGACTTCACATGAAGGAAGCTATCAAATACTATCCTTATGACAAGGGGATTAGTGTTGGAGAATTAGCCTCGATGAGAGAAGTGCTTGTCTCCAAACTAAAGACCTGAGTTCAATTCCTGGGATCAACAAAGTGGAAGAGAGAACTGATGGGTGCAGTTTGTCTTCTAACCTCCACACTCATACTATGGCACGAGCACACACAATATATATAAAACATTATACATATCCATGTATAAGGAACTTAAATTTAACATAGTAAATTCCCCAAATTTTCCTACTTAAAAACAGCCAAAAGGTCTGAATAAGCATTTTTTTTCAAAGAGAAGGTCAAATAACAACAAACATAAATAAAAATGTTCAACATCATTTTGAGTAACATAAAAATGGAGATAAAAATTATGATGAGCTTCTATCTCAGTCTAGTTAAGTTAGCTAAGACAGAAAAGGGGGAGTGTGTCCTCAGGAGGAAGTTTAGTCTGTAAAATGCTTGACATACAAGGACAAGAATTCAAAACCCCAGAAAGCACTTAAGAAGCCAGATGTAACAATAAAAACACTAAATAAATAAAAGTACAACAAAAGTGCATTAAATTAATTTTTTTGAAGAAAAAATTTAAAGTCAAATGCAGCTGTTCAACTACTCAGGACGTCCCTGGACTCACTGGCCAGGCACTGCAACTAAGTCAGAAACCCCAGATTCAGTGAGGTGGGAAGTGTCATTGAGGACGACACGTCACATGACCTCCAGCCTCCATATGCATACACACTCACAGAAATACATGCCATACACAGTCACATGCACACACATACCATACATACTCACATGCACACACATACCATACACACTCACATGCACATACATACCATACACAGTCACATGCACACACATACCATACACACTCACATGCACACACATACCATACACAGTCACACACACACACATACCATATACACATGCATACACATACCAACTAAGTAACTAACTGAGGAACATTCCCTGGTAAGGATGTAAAAAGGAAAAAGAAAAGGAACTCAAATTTTCTCTTCTATTAACTTTATTTTTTTAGACTATAATATAATTACAACGTTTCTCCCTTTCCTTTCCACCCTCCAAAACCTTCCATATATCCTTCCTATTTCTTGTCCAAATATATGGCTTCTCATGTCTGGTATTGGTGCTTGTGTTAAGTGATCTTTGACTCTTGGAGAAGAGTACTCTACAACTATTCCAAAGCAAAATTTCTCAAACAAGCAAACAAACCCATAAAATCAAAGCTATCATATGAATCAACAAATCTACCACTGGGAATATATAAAAGAAACTGAACTCAGCCTATCAAAATGTCTGGACTTCTACTCTTATTTTTTATACAAAAATATCCAGGAAATGAAATTATCCTAAATGTTTACAATGCATAAATAGGTAGAAAAAGTATAATGGGTGAATATGCTATAGAATATTATTCAGCTATAAATAGAATGAAATTTTGTGATTTGCAACAAAATACAAACACTTGGAAACCATTATGCAGACTGAAGTAATTCATATCCCAAAAGGCAAGCAATACACAATCCCATTCACATGGGAGACTTCAAAGAAGTTGAGAGCTGTATAGTGGATATCAGAAGTGGGGCAGAGAGGGACTTAGGACACAGAGAGCTGGGCCACATTACTGTTAGTAAGGTGGGGTAGGTTCTGGTGTTTTGTAGCACAGTAGGGAGGATATAATTAGCCACAATGCATTATGTATTTACAAATAGTTAAAGAGGTTTATTGAGGTTCTGACAATAAGGAAATGATAACAGTCTAAAGTGAAAAAATATGATTAACTATTTTGAATTGATATAACCTAGTATATACACAAGACCATCACATTTTATCTCATAAGTATATACAAATATTACATGCCAATCCAAAATGAAATTATTTTAAAGAGGAACAAAAACAATCAAGCATCTCTCCCAGTAATCCACATCTAAAGGCTGATGGAAGAGAGTGGGAAGTCTATTCACAAAAATATCATGAAGCTTTCTCCAAGATGATCAAATCCCAGATACTGCTATGCAGTATCTGGTTCACAGCAGTGACTAGACTCTTCTGTCACCCAAACACAGACATGGATGGACAAGTGCACATAAGATATACAGAAGAAAAAATGAAAAAAAAAAAAAACCCTTAAAAAACAAAAGGAAATGATACGTTCTCTGAAATTCCAGGCTGTAGATGCTTTCGGAATGAAACTTTTAGGATTTTAGAAGGATAATATATAATAGTCCTTCTGTCTCATGACAACCTCATAACCGCCAGCCAAGCAAATATGATTATCTATTTTCTACACAACATGAATGTCCAGCCTATGGACATCCAGTGGGGTCAAGTTTTACCAAACACATTTTAGTCATTGAGTTACAATGTTTTTAAGCATTAGCACTTTTTTGACTCTCTCTCTCTCTCTCTCTCTCTCTCTCTTCTCTCTCTCTCTCTCACTCTCGCTCTCATTTATGCATTGTAGACATTTAGGAGAAGACCATTTTCTAATTCCTAGTCACCATCTCCTCATTCCGTTATTCTGGTGATGATCAAGTTATGACATAATTTTCATATATATATTTATTTATTATAGTACATAGAGTTTGAACATTTCAATCAGGTAATAAAGATTATCTTATTAGGAGCTTGTAATCTATGAACAATATAGAAAACATAAAAACTATATGACTAGAATTTACTAGAAAATTCTAGAATATAGTTTGTTTTCATCTGAGAAATTCAATCATTTCAGCTTAACTTTGTTGTCTATATAGCTCCAACTCTTCTGTTCCTTCTTTTTCTGTTTATTCCTCTTCCATCTCTCCTCTCTACCTCCCCTGGTTTCCTGTCCTGCCATTATTCCTCAGCACAGACTTCCTTATCTGAACTACTCGGTCAATTTTCCCTATTAGAAGTTTCTCCAGTATTATATACATTTCCTCCATTGAAAACACTGCCATCCCTGAGATGTAAGTTCAATCCCCAGGACCCACAAATTGGAAAGACAGAATCTACCCCTGCAAGTTATCTTCTGACCTTCACATGCATGCTGTGGCATGTGCAGACACACACACTATAGATAGATAGATGATAGATAGATAGATAGATAGATAGATAGATAGATAGATAGATAGAAAATAGATAGATAGATGATAGTTGATAGATTAGATAGATAGATAGATAGATGATAGATAGATAGATAGATAGATACATAGATACATAGATACATAGATACATAGATAGATACATAGATAGACAGATAGATACATAGATACATAGATAGATACATAGATAAATTTAAAGAATATATACAATTATTTGTGTGCTTTTTCTTATTCTTTTTTGAAACAGAATTTTATGAAACGTTAGCCTTGAACTTGCTACATAGCTGAGGTCACAAATTCCTGATCCTCTTGCTTCTACCTTCTGAGTCCTGGAATTGTAGGTATGAACTACCACACCCAGTTTATACATAATTCTGGGAATGGAAACTAAGATCTCATGCTACACAAGCACTCTACCACTGCTCCTTATCCCCAACTCTATTTCTCTATATGTCCACTATAAACTTCCTGAAACAAAACCGTTTTCTTTCCCCCCAATTATTACCAGACCATTAAATAGCAAAGACTCGGTGCAAGTTATATACATCCTGGAGAGGTAGGTGGATAGATGGATGGAGTTCATAAGGGTCAGATTTGGGATTAAAATAAAAAAATAGCTTTTTTTCTTTCTCTCTTTCTCTTTCTCTCTCATTTTGCATGAAGTATAACTTAAAGAAGAAATACAAATTGGGTGAAGCATACTAAAGCCTCCTATTGCAGATACATTGTACAACTGCTCAAGCATCCAAATGTGCTTATAGACAGGATCATTTGGAAATCTCAATCTTCAGTTGCAACAAAATCAAGTTAGAAATTCATAAGAAGAAAGAAATCCAGAGAACGGAGAGATGGCTCAGCAGTTGAGAGTATTGACAGCTCTAACAGAGAACTTAGATTCAGTCTCTAAGACTGTAACTCCAGTGTTGGGAGATGACCCAATGCACTCTTCTGGCTTTCAAGGGAATCAGGTATACTAATAGTAAATTTTTTATAACTTATATAAAGGCAAAACACTCATACATATGGAATGAAAATATTTTTTTAAAAAGAAGAGTATAAAAAGTTTTACTAAAACTTACAATAAAAATAACATCAACATAGAAGGTTTTCTTCAATTTTGAGGGTGTTTTGATGAAAAGTATAGGAAATCTGAATTTGAGAAAGATTTATTTGCGTGTGACAGTGAGTCAAGTTGTTCCTTAAATGAACACATTTAACTGCTGTAAAGTATAGACACTAATTTGGAAGGAAGGAAGATAAAAAGTGATGAGAGAATGGAAAGAGAAATGGCAGGAGGAAGGAAGGGGGAAGAAAGGAGAAACAAAAGAAAGAAAAGAAGGAAGAAAGAAAGAGGGAAGGAGAAAGGGAAGGAGAGAGGGAGGGAGGGAAGGAGGGAGTTTATACATATGTTACTCTGAATATACACTGGAAGGCAGAATGGAAAGAAGGATGAATAGAAGGATGACTTCTACAAAGAGATTTTCTATTCTCTTCCTTGGCCAACATCTCCAAAATAATGAAATACGTATAAATAAGAAAAAGCAACCAAATAACTAATAGGAATTATCATGAGGGTATAAACAAAATGAATCAAAAGAGGAGGGGAGAGGATCCACTAAATTTACCCACAATAGGAAAACTAAATATGAACACCCAACTTTCTTGAAGTTCCCCCCTTACAAATTGTAAGGTCCAAAGATTGATTCTTTTTTATTATTATTAATCATTTTATTTGTTTACATCTCAAATGTTATCCCCCTTCCCAGTCTCCCCTCTATGAACTTCCCACCCTACCTACCTCCCCTTTGCCTCTAAGAGGGTGCCCCCTGCCCACCCACCTACCCTTGGGAAATAGAGATTTACCAGATGTCTTCATTCACAACAACATAGTTCTTAGGGGAGAAAAGGAAGCTATCTCCTCCATCCCCTCTTTGTCATTCCCAAGTTCTGTCACCTAATCCTGATGCACAATTAAACAATCAGCTGGGGTCTTATCTTGACAGATGATTTGTCAGACTGGAAATGAAGAGATATGTGACGCACAGTTCACCTCTCTTGCTGGCAAAGATCTCATGAGCAGCAGCAGCAGCACTAGGAATTATTCCTGGGAACATCTCTCTAAGTGGGAAAGGGGATGCAAAGGGTAAAGTTTAACAGAAGTAACAGAATAGGAAAGCGAGCCAAAAGAAAAGAAGGACCTGAAAAGTGGGGAGCTGAATGGCTTTTTCTTTCATCTACAAATCATTTCAAATTAATCAGATCACTATAGAGCCCATTAGAAAGTAATGTTTCTATTAGTGATATTTGAATGTGTTTGCTCATTTAGAATTTTTTAAAGATATCTTACTTTGTACTGATGTTTTAAACCTCTTATTCAAAACAACCATCTTTTAAAGATGGTAATTCTTTGATGTGATGGAGGACTTCATCAACACATATTAATGAGTCTTACAGCCTTGCAGAGATAATGCTTACTTCCCTTCAAGCTCAGTGGAGGTGAGGATGTCATATGATAATTTTTGTTTCACTCCATGTCAAAACATATGCATGGTATAGAAGCAGCTATTATTCTCAAAGGACCGTATGATCATTTTATCACTACAATGAACTGCTGAAGAATAGCTCAGACATTCTCTATGAGCATGCATTGGTGAATCTACATGTACATATATGAATGTCGAGCGATGGATGGATGGATGGATGTGAGTATGCCATATGTAAGTGGAGAGTACATTATTTATTTATGTATATGTCACAGTCTTTAGAATTAAGGTGTGTCACCTGTTCAATGTTTTTGTCTTCTCACAACTGGAAGGGAAGGAATCAAACAACATACAGTTCATCTTCAGTCTGTGGAGACATGCATTTCCAAGGTAAAGGATAACACTCTAGAACCTCTCTCCCTGGTGACTTTACAGTTATGTGACATACCATGGTTATCCACCTCAGTGGCCATTTTTATTTTAGTGTAAATTAAAATCAAGGAGTCTTTTCTTTTGACAGAAGATCAGCAAATTAATGCATTACATGCTAAGCCTTGATGCTAGGAATATATATGTATAGATAGATAAATAACTAGATAGATAAATAGATGATAGATAGATAGATGGATGGATGGATGGATGGATGGATGGATAGGTAGGTAGGTAGATAGATAGATAGATAGATAGATAGATAGATAGATAGATAGATAGAGATAGAGATATAATTTAAAATGTTTAAGAACCAAAAGACAAGTATTTTGTGACATGGGAAAATTGTATGAAATTCAAGTGTTCATAATTATAATTTTATTGTAACACAACTGTCCTATAGAATGGCATACAAGCTAATTTAATGGAGGCATTTTCTCAATTGAAGTTGCCTTTTCCCAGATGGCCCTGGCTTGTGTCAAACTGATAAAAAGAAAAAGAAAAAAAAGAAAAAAGACCTAACTGTCATACTTATCCTCTGGAATTTTAGAGGAATCATTCAGTGACCCCAAGGGTTATCTAGCTTCCTCATTTGTAAAATAAATATTCAAGTTCCTACCAAAAACTCATGGTAAGATTTTAATAACATGTATTTAGTATACTTAAACCATTGAAAAGGAGTTTTAAATAAATATATATGAATCTGAAAATTTCTATTTTCTTAAGTAAAAAACAAACAAACCAGAGAATGAGTTGTGATCTTTGATTAAGAGGCGTGGTACTCTTTTTGATCCTATTGCTTTAAGCTTTAAGCACCTCACAATCTCCCCAGATCTCTCCTGAATACTCTCTATTACACACACACAAAATCTGTCCTTTCAGGAGACCCTATCACAACTTCTGCTAAGTCTTACCTTAAAATTCTTGTGACTTATGTCTTCTGTTGTGAGATTATTGGCATCTAATGTAAAATGATACTTTAAAGTATTTACCATCAAAATTACTAAGTCTTAGCACACAGCTGATACTCCCAAGTCTATGTACCACCCCATTGACATCCTGATGGTGGTGATGAAGATGAATGTAATAATAGCTAAGGGCATGCTTCACTTAATGTGGGTCTGATGCTGTGCAAAGCATGGCAAATGGATCTCTTGTGACATCCTCTTAACATCTTCATTTTATTAAGTGACAAGAAGAAAACTGGAGCTCAGAACTGTTAGGTTCTTTCTTTGAGGTTACCAGGCTGGGGTCTCAGGAGTCTCTACATATCATTCCAATTCAGAATCATCTGCCTAAATGGACTCAGTGCTCGGCTTACGAAGAAACTGCAAACATACAATCCCGTAATGTGGATATAACAGACAAATAACCAGCAAGAGTTACTTCTAGCAGCAAAACTGAAACCCCAGAGGTGAAACAAACAGGCAGTTATTTTCCAAAGTGTGGTGGCAATTCAGGGAGGCAGGAGAGAAACAAAACACAAAGGATAATGGTTGACATGAAAAGAAAGAAGAAAAGAGAGATGAAAGACAGTTGTTATCCATTCAGAATGAAGATGTTAAATTTGACACTGTTGTGTACCATTCTCAACTATAGACTTCAGGTCTGGATGGCCACTGGTAGCATTGACACACAAAATCTTTCAAGTACATGTTGATGACTGAAGAGGTAGCCATGCCATCAACTTGGGAGATGAAAAGGGCAGAGATACTCTGTCTAAAGAATATAACTCTTCATGCACGATTCTGCTGCACAATAGTGTCAAGGCCAAAACTAAAATGAAGATGGAAACAGACCCCACTGGGTATAATATTCTCACCAAGCAAGTAGGCTTCCTTCAGATGCCCTCTGGGTATCTGGAGCTGGAACTAAGGAATGCTGTCCATCTAGTCTCCCAGGGCTAGATACAGGTGTTTCTACCAGCTTAATGAACTTGTCAAGACATATACCCCATAGCCCTGGAAGACCAGAAGGAATTTCAAAAGGAAACTGAATAAGAAAAACCATCCTAACCTCCAGCATAGATCTTTGCTCCTGGAAATCATGGTCAGTAAGCATATTCATCACAGAAGATCGAACTTCTACCAGAACAGTTGATGGAAAGGAATATTACTCCCCCCCACCCCGCCCTGAAACATTGATCAGAAATGGTGCAAGTATAATAAGGCGAAGGTTGGTGCAAGATCATTGCATGATGACAGCACACTCTCCACGGAAAGGCAGCTTGCCTAGCAATGTCAGTTCCTGGTTTTTATTCAAAAGGGAATTAGACATTTCACAACATCAATTTCATAACATACTTTTTGTACAGTTTCTTTACCCTCTGATCATCTCCAGGGAGCCTGGTCTCTCTGGAGGCATCCTTCTCTCCCTCTGATAGAACATGTCAGTGTGACTCATCATAGGATTGACTTTGACCTAAAAAGAGAACATCCAGAAAGCTATGACATTTATGTTTGAACTACGTATTTCATTTGTCTGTTCTTTGTTTGATCTTAACAACCCGTAAGTGCATCAACAATTTTAACCTAATTTTTCCCAGCTAAACACTACTCCTGATAGCACCTTATGATTTTTTACTGTTTGTGTTGAATTGATTTCATTAATAATTTTAATTATTTTATTCATTTTTCATGCATTCATTCATTCATTGGTGGTGTTCATTTGTTTACTTTATTTGTTTTACAGATCCATGCTGTCTTCCCCTAAAGATCATTATATAGATCAAAATGACTTCAAACTCCTGAACCAGCCTTCTCTTGCCCCCAGTACTGGGGGTACAGATGTAAACTACCATATCCCACTGATTAAGAACTCTTACTAAAATTACCAAGCAATTTTTTTGAGTCTTTGATGCTCAGAAGTCTTATATATCTATAGGTTTGCATCTCATTGTGAAAACTAAGTGGGAAAAACATCAGAAGCACCCTGTCTATTCCTTTGTCTTGTCTATTTCTGAGTACATGAACTTCCTTGCCACATCCCTTGAGGGCAAGAGGACCCATATGGTGGTTTTTGTGGCAGGAGTCGGGACATGATTTACAGCTGAATAACCTCCCGGCTGTTTCTTCTTTATATACTTACTGTTCATTCTATCTAAAATGTCTTTCTATCCATTAATATTCAAGTATTGATGACCTATGGATCCAGTATCTAAAATACACCTCCAAAAGTATTCCCAGAGACCTCCTTCACCACAGCTTCCATATGGAAGCTGGTGGTGCTGGTACCTGTACTGATGTCCATGTGTCTTTCTGACTAACCTGCCCTGAAACAGGATTTGAGAACACTACCTCTGCACATGAGCCTCTCTAGTTCTTGTTCCTTGTGCCATCTCCTACCACTCACATGTTGGGTCCCCTTTGACATCAGCAATAAGACTTAGGATGGCAATATATGTCCACCATGACTATTAGGCCTTTTCAAATGGCCCAATACTACTTTTGCCAATCATGTGAAAATTTTGCCCAGTTTTTCTTTTAACAATGAGTAATGAATAATACTCCTTCAATATCTTTTCTTAGGTCTTTTTTATGATCTGTACAAGTTGAGTATTGGGAACCAAACTATGGTCCTTTGTAAAAGCAACACATGCTCTTAACTGCTGAGCCATGTCTCCAGCTTCTGAAACTGTTAATTTTGTTCTGCTTTTTAAAAACTTCTGTAAAGTGCTTTCCAAATACAGAATACATAAACACACAGCTTAGACTTCAATGGTTCCATGTCTCTAGCCTCTAAAACTCTTATTTTAATTTGATTCTGCTTTTAAAAAATTCCTTAAACTGATTTATAAATATAGAATATACAAACATGCAGCTTAGACATTGGTGGTTCTATGTCTCCCAGTGAATTATTTTAGTCTTTCCACTTCTAAGAAATAGTATGTGGAGATAGTTGGTGTTAAGAAATCATTTATCTAAGTGCCGGCTTATTTTGAAAAGTCTTACATTGTAATTGTAAAATAGTTAATAGCCTATGCAGCCAATTTCAAATATTTAGTCATAAATAAACTGAATTGTATGACTAGTATCATTGATGTATAATGGAATCTGAAACAAGATTAACAAATCAAAACCTCTGAAAATTATTTTAAATACTCTCTTAAGACCTTTATTGTTGTTTTTTATCATCATCATCATCATCATTCAATCATCATCATCTCCGCTATATAATTGGTTTCAGTTGTGAACTTCCCACAATCTAATATAATCTAGAAAAGAGACTGTCAGTTTAGGATTGCCTAGATCAGGTTTGCCTGTGGCAATACCTGTTGGAGATTGTCTTGCTTATAAAGTGGAGATGGGAAGACCTGCCCATTGTAGGTGACACCATTCCCTAGGCCAAGATCCTAGACTGTATAAAAGTAGACAAAGTGAGTTGAGTAAGTACCACATGTGCAGTTATTCTCTTTCTACTATAGACTGTGACTATGACTAGCTACTTCAAGCTTCGGCCTTGACTTCTCTGTGGTATACTGTGGCCCAGAACTGCAAGCTCAATATACGCTTCCCCACTCAAAGCTGATTTTGGCAGGGTACTTTAACACAGCAATAGTGAAACTAGGCTATCCCCTTTTCTGTTACTATTGCTAATAAGGGTCTGTTTATGTAGAGACTCCAACCATAAGTCCATGGGCTTTCAGACGAGCACAGCTAGGCTGAATGTCCTCAATACCAGTGTCTTAGTCCATTCAGTACATAGACATTACCAAAAGAAGTTCATTTTGTCATGACAATGATTTACTGCATATTAAAATATGTTGGCTAAGATCAATATAACAATGCAAGGTAAATTTATATTATTTCTGAAGTAACTTGTGCTTCTGATTTTCCTGATAAAGAGCTATGGATAAATGAGCCAATGACAGTTACTGATTCATCCATATATAGATGAATCACTTACAGTACAATTTAGAATTGTGATAGTCACTAGCAGGTGTATAAAAAAATGGTAGGAAACATGGATATGGAAAATCAATGCCCTTAAGAAAATAATTTAGTAACATATAAATCCAGATATCTATGGGCTCACTCAAATTCCTGCAAATTTAACAGTCAAACAAGAAAGACTTGACTGACCCGTCAACAGGGACTGTGAATTCTGTACCCTGACACCACTGTTGTTAAGGAATTCCACTTTACCTCTTCTGAGATTTACCAGACAAGACACAGAGAAACACACACACAACACAGAGAAACAGGCAGAGAGAGACAGAGAGAAACAGAGACAGAGACAAGAAGAAAAGAGAAAACAGAAGAGAAAATAAAAAAATTCTTTCCCAAAAATGTTGGAAGTAGGAAATTCTCCCTATAGAACAGGCATGGTTATGTAACATCCCTAAAACAGCCATATCATGAATCCAAAGAAAGCTTTATTCCTGCAGAATGCCATAAGTACTAGAAGTTAATTTATGGACTCAGCTGAAGTGCAGATGCTCAATCTGAGCCCTCTGACAGCCCTGCTATTTTAAAAGCACGATGGATCCCAGGGCTCTTGAGGATGGAGAGGCAGCCAAGCACCACCTTCCCTAATTGCCTGATGAAGACTGCACTTGAGTGCAGACACCAGCTTACTGGTTATTGTGTCTAATGAGTAAATCTGCAAGCCTCCCACTCCCAGGGAGTTGTGTGCACTTACTTCATACAAATGAAGAGACAGAGTAAAAGATTTTCTAATTTAGCGTCATCTTTTACATATCTTCAGACAAAGCAAGGAAAAACACTGTTTAAAAGCCGGCTGATGGGTTCTGATCTTTCTGTTTCATTTTCTGCTTTGGGAAGGGAGGTAAGAAAAGCTGAGTGGGGGCTCTTTGTAAGACTTTTCTGCTTATTAACATTTATATAGCAAAGATAACCCAATCTGCATATTATATCTTTATGTTATTGACATCTATACTTCTTGGAGCTGTCTAGCTGTCTGAGGCTGGCTTTTATTTTTTCCCCCTTGGTATTTGGAGTCTGCCACGGACAATGACAGCAGAAGCAGCCTTCTCGAAGCCCATCAAACTGCCTCATTCAAAGTGATGACTGAGTTGGATTAAATCCAAGGACGCAGAAACCAGTATTAACCCATCAGTGCTGCAGCCCTCGGCAGCTTTAATCATGAGGGTGGGATTAATAGGCTTGCTTTGCTAGCATCAATGCCCAGAAAAGCATGCCAGGAGCACACAGACATTCAGATGGGCAGAGCTTTAATCACACCAGACCCCAACCCCCACCCTACCCCACCAAAAAAAAATGACAGTTTGGAAATTAACTCAGGAGGATAAACTTGGAAAGGAGATTAAAATAGCCTGGGTGTTTATCAACAGATTGTACGATGTTAGCCAAGCAGATTCCCCAAACTTCCAGTGAGGATCCCTGGAACGGATGCCTTCCGTGTTCTTTCTTTAAAAATAAAGAATGAAGGGCTCACACAGGCACATAAAAAGGAAAGCAGATAAGAAGCCAGTGGAGTCCTAGGGAACAATCGGGAGACTGAGTGCAGAGATCAAGATAGCAGTGCTTGGATCTCCAACCAAATTTAAAATCCTTTTTGCTCCAACCCTGCACGTGTCCAGATACATCACTGTTCACTTGAACTACTCTGGGCTCCCCTTTTTCTCCCCCTTCCTGTCTGTAATAAGCATGCTTGATTGTCAGGGCCTGCTGTTCTTAAGGCCAAATCAACACTGCGATATTAACTGCTTTCAAAGATGCAGCTACCAAAGCAATAGACGAATGGAAATAAATCAATTCTGCATGCTTGAGTCTGTCTCCCTTTCCTGCAAGCCTAGTGATAGAGAGCCATCGCTTTCCCCCAATGATGCCTTATCATTTCGAGGTATGAAAAATAGATTGTGTCACAGTAATGAGGCACAGGAAACGGGAGGTTGCTATAAGCTGATTATACTTTGGATTGAAGGACTGGTTCTTATTAGGCATTTTAGATTGGACAGCATCCTTGAGCTGTAGTAATTACTGAAAGTAATTTTTGGAAGGGAGGGTGGGACAAGGAGAGACACAAACAGTTGCTCTGGACTGAGAAGACAAGGAAAGAAAGACCTGTAGCCTGCCAAGTTATCACCCCGAACACTAGAGGCAGCTGTGCCTGGCTACTTCATGGTTAGGCAAGCCAGCAAGAAGAGGAGAGAGTGTTTTGAATGGAGAAATGAATACAGCACGAGAGGCCTATTTAAAGTTCAAGTGCGAAGGTGACTCCCTGGAGTTATGCCATCAGCACACAGAAACGCCAGCTCCCATCCATTAATAAATTCAATGAAGGCAGGTTTCATTGCTTGTTACAGAGGCAGACTTTAAAATGACAGTCAAAGCAAAATGACCTACTTCCTTGCTTTTTTGAGTGGACGTGCAAGCTTGATCATTCCCACACAAACACGTGTCACTTCTGTGACCTGGAGGTGCTCTAAGCAAACCTCTCCAGGTGCTGTGTCCAGGGCAGGATTGGAGGCAACTTCTGCTTAGGACCAAAGTCTCACGGATGAATGGGTGCTGCTTGTTTTAGGATGGGATACAACTGGGAAATAGAGAAGTAGGGTTTCTCCCCTTGGAGGAGGCACTAACTGTACACCTGGATATCCTGAACAAACCATCTATGTGGTTTGAAGGTGCAATGTCTCCCATAGGTTCATGTGTTTGGCTGTTTGGTTTCCAGCTGGGGGTAGTATTTGGAAAGGTTATGGAATCTTCAGAAAAAGGAGCCTCAATGGAAAAAGTGGATTACTTACTCAAAGTCTTACAGCCTAGCAACCTGGAGGCAGAAGCTGATGCAGAGGCCATAGGGGGGTGCTGTTGCTGACCTGCCTCCTGGCTTCTCAGCCTGCTTTCTTACATACGCTTTACTGCTGTATTTTATGGAGGCATTTTCTCAATTGATGTTCCATCCTTTTACATAACTCTAGCTTGTGTTAAGCTGACATAATCGGGGAGCACCCTCATAGAAGCAGGAAGATGGGAGTTTCCAGATGGGAAACTGGGAAAGAGGATAACATTTGAAATGTAAAATAAAGTAAAAACCAGCACAGTAGTCCTAAGGACATACTATTGCTTCAATGTCCCTTGATTTTCTCTAATGTAAAATGACCACACAGAGCCAGGTCTTTTCTTCTATCTAAGGATTCCTTTTAATAATTAATTTTTAAAATTTTAATTTACTTATCTTTACCAACTCTATCATTCTTTTAAAATGGTATGTGGATAGAAGTGATATATATATTGACTTAGAAGACTGTGCTGAGATTTTCAAAGGAACCCGTTGTGGTGAGGAAGAAGTCCGGAACTAATGAACACTAAAATTCTTCTAGTGTAGAAGAGGATTCTATGCTGACATGTGGATTCCACCCACAATGGGCTGGGCCCTCCCCCATTAATCATTAATTAAGAATACCCTACAGGCTTGTCTGTTAACAGCCTGATCTTTTGGAGACATTTTCTTCTTATTATATTTTTATTACTTAAAACTATTTTTAAATTTAAATAATTTAATCATATTCTTTCCTTCCCTCTAGTCCTTCCAGATCATTTCTCCCTCCAACACCATCCAACTTCTTTCTCAGCAAACAAAAATGCAATACAATAACAACTCCCCCCAACCAAAGAAACACAATAGAATCACACCCCCAAAACCAAAACAAACAAACAATATCAAACAGTTGATGGAGCTTGGGGACACTTATGGAAGAGTTGGGGGAAAGGACTGAAGACCCCAAAGGGGATAGGAACACCATAGGAATCCAACAGAAGCAACTAACCTGGACCCTTGGTGCTCTCAGAGACTAACTGTAACCAAAAAGCACACATGGGCTGAACCTAGGCCTCCCCTGATACATGTAACAAATATTCAGTTGGGTCTTCATGTGAATTCCAAACAAGTGGAGCAGGGGCTATCCCAAAAGTTGTTGTTGGGTTGTGGGATATGTTCTTCTAGCTGGGCTGCTTTGTCTGGCCTCAGTGGGAGAGGATGTGCCTAGCCCCACAGAGACCTGAGGTACCAGGGAGGGGCTCCACCCTCTCACAGGAGAAGGGGAGTGGGCAGAGGTAGGGATTATGGAGGGGGTACTAAAGGGGGGGCAATGATGGGGATGTAAAGTGAATTTTTAAAAAAAGAACATGAAAAGTGCAAGTGGTCTTTTATATCAGAAGTAAACTGCCTGAGACTGCAGTGAGAATTCTCACTCCCAAACATAACTGTAATTTTGTTACTGTTATGAATCATAATGTAAATTTCTCATTTGCAGAATAGCTGAACTGCAACCCAAGGGGTTCACAATCCACGAGTAAAGAATTGCTGCTCTAAGAACTGCAAAAGAAAAAGATGAATCTGAGTGAGTCACAGAAGCTTTATGTTCCACGACCATAGTGACAGCTTACTACGGGATAGACAAGAGTCCTGTACTGCGGCCACCCAGCCACAGCAGCACCCTGAGTCAGAGACTCGACTCGGGTCAGTGAGATTATGGGCAGGTGGGTGCCTGCTGTGCAGAGCATCACCTGAGTAACACGGAAAGCTGGCTCTAATACTCTAATAGCACCTGAAAGCTGCCAGATCCCCTCTACAGCAACCCTTGCTTTGATTCAACAAACGCACTACATTCTGAATGCTCGATTAAAATATGAGTGGGCTATCTAGAAGAAATTAATTCATTAATTTATTAGTTAAAAAAATTAAGTCCTTTAAAAGTAAACAGGCTGAAGTGATTTGATTAGCCGGCTGAAATTCCATAGAAAGCGTCAAGTGGCAATTTCTCTTTCTCACAGAGGATTCAGAAAGGACGATAATTCCTTCTTACTGTTGCCAGGGTGAGGGCCAACAAGTACTCTACTGAGACCATATGGGCCTCTGGGTACTCCCTGGCACTAGGAACCTTGGGCTAACTTGCAGAGCTGCCAGGGATGAGCAGGCAATGGAAAGTAGAGATACTGAGAAAGAGAAGAGCTGGGGATTTCTGCAAGGAAACAGGGATAGAGGAACAGTTCCTCCTTTGACTTGTGTGCTCGTGCTTCTAAGCTGCTCTCAAGTTTATCAACATATATCACAGTACCGTATAAACTAAAACAAACCAAATAAAAACAAAACAACCAAAACCAAAACAGATGCCTGAAAGAGTTAAGTGAGGACCCAAATCTACTGAGTTAGCCTGTGGACTGGCATCTTTTCTGTCACTGTCCCATCTCACTGTGGATCTCAATGACTTTAGCCTCTCAGGGACAGTGACACAAAGAAAGCGGCTTGCTAACAGACACTTGGAAATGCAGGCCCGAGTTCAGCCTTTTTCTGGACAATGTGGTCTATGTAAATTAACTGCAGAGCCACATAGATGGCAGAGATAGAAGTTTCGAGCCTAGATACAGTCACTGAAGATGAGCGTACAAGTGGACCTGTTGGGTATTTATAGATTGCTTAGTTTGTAATAGCATAGGGGAAGCCAGGTCACACCACATACTACACACACACACACACACACACACACACACACACACACACCCAATAAGCAAAATATACCAATAAGAAAATTTGAATAAGTCATAGTACATAGTAGTACACAGGAACATCTTAACATCCAATAGAAGATGACCTCAGATCTCTCTTTTGCTTATAAAATTAGCTATGCTGTATCTGTTCCAGTATCATTGGCATTCCTACCATGCATCTAACCATTTCTGGAAGCTGGCTGGGCGTAGATTGTCCCCAAATCCATCATTTTTATTTTATGAATGCATTATAGAGTTGAAATTCATCATTTTCACTTCAAAACTCTTAATAAAATAACTCAAATACCCTTCTAAATATCAAATGATTGCTATTCTATTTTAACTTAGTTAACCTTCTCCTAGCCACGCCTGGTGAAAGAGTCTGTAATTTCAGAACTTGGGAGATTAAGACACAAAGGATTATGAATCCATAAGTTCAAAGTCAGCCTGGGCAACACAATAAGACCTTGTCCCCAAAATGAAACAACCCTTAACCCATTCCAGTGTCTGGTTAAAATGACAAGTACACAAATACCCTGGTGTTCTAGAAGAGACGGAACTAACAAGAAAGCACAACTGAGGCACAATCTCAAGGTAAAAATACACCAAGTAAGTTCAGAAAAATATCATCCTTTGCCATGCAATAAGTAAGGTGTCATTCTCTTCTAGATGGAGGTGTTATACTCCTAGGCTTTAAACTGTGTCAGCAGAGTTATGGCAATCTTCAACAGAGCTGACATCAGGGGAGAGAAGGCTCAGACAGGCTCTGTGTCAAGTAGTCATCCATTCATCAGTGCACAGAATGCCGTCTGCATCAGCAGCAGATAGGATGCCGAGGGTGAACTACTTAAGAAACATGTCTAAACACAGGAATAGAAAGCAACAGAGCTGGGATTTGAACCAGCGTGCTTGTTTTTTTCTTTTTCATTTTTGTTTTCGCTTTCGTTCCTTCCTTTCCTTCCTTCCTTCCTTCCTTCCTTCCTTCCTTCTTCTTTCTTCTTTCTTTCTTTTCTTTGTTCTGTTTGTTTCTTTTGTTATGACCTTATTACTCAGGGTTCTCTGTGTAACAGCCCTGGTTGTCCTGGAACTAGCTTTGTGGACCAGGCTGGCCTCAAACTCATAGATATCTGAGTAGATAGCCTGCCTCCGGCTCCCAGGTGCTGGGATTAAGGGTGTGCACCACCACATCCAGCTCAGCTTTCATTTTTTGTTTTGTTTTGCTTTTATTTATGTTTTTGGTTTTAGTTGTTGCATGAAACATAATTTTTTAAAAAGTCCATATGTAGTGACCTGGAACTTAGAACCATGCTCTCTTTATTATTTGTTTTAGTTTTGTTTTGATTTGGTTTGTTTGTTTTTTGTTTCTTTTTTGTGTGGATATTTATTTATTTATTTTTATTGTTTGCTTGCTTGCTTGCTTGTTTTGGTGGAGTTGTTTTTTTATTTGTTTGTTTGGTTGGTTGATTCCTTTGATTATCAGGCAGGGGTTGATGCTCTTACATACCAGCTATCCTGATAGAAATAAGTCTAATAGTGATAAAAATATAAAATTTAGCTTTTGACAAGTTCTTGGGGAAAAAAAGAAAAAAGTAGCACAGCCCTAGAGAGTCAACCTTTGCTTTCGCCTTGGACGGTAACTGGATGGTTCCCAGAGAATTTTTCATGGCCGTGCACAAAAGCACCTTCTCTCACAGCTACAGGCAGTAGGTGAGCAGAGATCCAAAAAGCAAAAGTCAGAGATTGATCTGAAAACCCCAAAGGAGAACTTCATTCCACTGACTGCTCCAGGGCCCAGATTCCATCAGCCTTCTATGCCTTCGACTCCTGGGAAGAGGCAGGCCTGGAGCTCACTCTGTCTTAAATGCTGGTGTCCACCAGGACTTTCTGCAGGGAGCGATTAGAAGGAATGAAGTGCTAGCCAGACCTATCCTTGTCACTTGATTTAAACATTTACATCCATGTCTCAAGAGGATTCATTTTAGTAGCTGCTTTTTTGAAACACCTACACCTGAAATTAAAATACTGAAAAGAAAGCATCCCCAGTCTTTCCCAGTGAGCAGATGGGCCTGAGCGGATCCAGCTACGGAGCATGAAGCACCAGATTGCGCATCTCTTCACAAAGCCTCAAATTAGAAATTTCAGAGCATCATGGATTGCAACATGAAGTCTGTTTTCCCCGAGAAGAAGATTCTGTGCTGACCTGATGCCAGCCTAGAAGCCTCTGTCTCTCCAACAAGGCGTTCTGCAAATAAAATGTACTGCACAATCTACTTAATTAGCTATTGCTCTCAACCGTTCAGAGCTTTGGATGACTAGTATTTATAATTTTATGGTTGAGTTTACTTGCCCAAAACATGTCCTGGACAATTCACTGGTGTCTAATTTCATAGCAGCTCAGTAAGACTGTAGACACAGGGAGCAACTGAGACACTTCGGACCACCTTCTCTCAGAACCAGACCTGGCCATGCAAGGTAATGATAGACCAAGCACCTGGATGCCTCTGGGCATTTGCCTGAGGTCTCTGTTTGACTTCAAGAGAATTCCATTCAATAGGGAGGAGATGGAGCTGAGGGCACTTAGCCAGGTGTCTGCAAGGAGGCAAAGGAAGAAAACACACCTCACCACAGGAGAATGAGGGACTTGCCTGAAAGCAATGGATAGAAATCTAGTTTCGGGAGGTGCCTAAGTGCTTACATGACTCAGACACCCCTCTTTAAAGATCCTAAGTTTAGAGACAATTGGAATCCAGACAACTGCCAATACATAAGATATAGCATATTTATTTTCTGGAGTGGTATTCGGCAGTCAAAAGCAGTGAGTTAAGTTTACACAAATCGGCATGGATCAATCTCAAAAACAAACCACCAACTAGAAACACAACTTGCAGACAACATATGCAGCATAGTAGCACTTGATTAAAAAAGAAGAAGAAGAAAATAAAGAGCATGTACACACACTAGAAAACCATATGTTTCTCTAAGC
Source organism: Mastomys natalensis (assembly GCA_021653895.1). Lineage (NCBI taxonomy): Eukaryota > Metazoa > Chordata > Mammalia > Rodentia > Muridae > Mastomys > Mastomys natalensis. Next base: position 431,539 of record JAJTUV010000084.1, read on the forward strand.
ATGTACATATCCATAGGTGAACCATAAAAACATGCTTTTTGAGTAAATCAGTTTTAATTTTTCCAAGAGTATTTAAGACTACTCCATGAGAAAAATAGGCAAATATCTTGAGGAAATCATTTTCCACAGTCTCTGGAAATAATTTAACTGGCCAACTCAGCTTTTAGACACATAAATCTACATACATAGAAGTATGTGTAACACACTATCAGTATATTTTTATTAAGTTAGAGAGCACAAAATTATTTTAAAATCTGAAAGGACATCATTCCAACTCACTAAAGATTGACTCTGAAGGATCCTTTAGCTGATTGTCAAAGAGTCTGAACTTGTGAATAAAAATGATTAACCCAATTTTCAATGATTTTAAGAATAAATAGATTAAAATAATGATAGTCTGCACCATGTCCTGAATTCTGAACATAATCCAGGCACATATACGTATTTTACATGCCTTAGTGCATTCAATTCCCACGTAACTCCAGGAAGTCAGAATCTTCATTACCAAATATTCTGTTTAAAATGTGATCAATGCTATGAGAAATGGCTGCCCAATGGGAAATTGTAGAAAGTGGAAAAACCAGCATTGAGAATCTCAGCCAGATCTGTGTCCAACCAGTGTGGCTCCCGTGGCTCCTACAATTCTGCTTTGATCCCAAAGAGGCCCTACCTGCTCTCCTTGGAAACTGAGCACACTAACCTCCAGGGGACAGTGTCTAGAATACGAACCTCATGACACTGGATTCTGTCCCTGGGAGGAGACCTATGGCGGTTTATATAAAACATGTCCAGACTTGACCCTTTGTTCCAGGAGGACAGAGACAGACTGGAGCACAGTGAACAGGGCTGAGAGAGACATGCCTCCTGCCACTCAGAACTAACAGCTAAAATAGTTGGTTGAGCTTCCTGACTCAGTGAGTGCTCTCAAGAAAAGAAAATGTTACCAATAAGTGGGCTTCTCTTTCAACACACTTCAAGATTGTCTTTAAAGAGGGTGACCCAGCATATGCATTTGTTTTCATCTCAATATAGGTATATGGAAGCTTACATAGAAGCATAGGTTTATTGGATCATTCAAATGCACTTGTATATAATTCAAAGATGTACATAAAATAGGATTTCTTTTGTATGCCTTTCTCTTTTCTAGCTAGGTTTTATACAGAAGGTCAACTCACTGTTGAAAATGATAAGTGTGCTTCTATTTTCTATCTCTCTACAAACTGTGAAAAGCTGACATAAACTCCCAGAGTGAAATCCTCAAAGGAAAATGAGAGTGGAGTTAACACATTTAATCATTCTATTAATGTGAATATGATCTACAAATACAAAGAAAATAACACGAAAAAATTTTGAAAGGTAGGACCTGAGGGGTTGGCTCAGTAGGTAAAATGCATGTCACACAATCATGGAGATCTGAGTTAGCATCCCCAGCAGCTGTGTGAAAGCACAATGTTGGTAAAGCCTCAGTGTTGTGGGGCAGAGGCAAGCAGATGCCTGGAGCTACCAAGCTAGCCTGCTTAGATGAATCAAGGAGGTCGGGGTTCAGTAAGAGATCCTGTCTCAAAAGGTAGAAAGCAACAGAGGAAGATATCTAGTGTCACCCTTAACCTCCCCACACCCCATGTATACATACATGTATGCATATAAACACATGTAAGCACACACACACATCACATTTTTCAAAGTTCAAAACTAATTGAGGTATTGGAGAGATGGCTCAGTGGTTAAGAGTGCATGCTACTCTTGCAGAGACATGTTAGATGGGTCACAACTACCTATAACTCCAGCTTCAGAGAACTGACGCCTTCTTCTCATGTCTGTACATAAGTGGCATGTGACACACATACACATATACAGAGACACATAGAAATAAAAAAATTAAAGTAATTTTTAAACTTCAGGAAAAAAAATCAATGAGAGTTAAATGAAGAAAATATGGCCTAGTTATAATATAGTTAAGTCAGAAGTGAATGCCATGCATTGCATAAAAACTTATAAGTAGCAAAGGTTGTTTGCTTCACACATACAAATAAAAACTGTGCTGTAGCAGTGCAGCAGGAGACACTAAACAGGAGGCAGACTGAGTACTTGAGTGGAGGAAGACAGGAGAGAGGAGTTTGCGGTTTCCATTTGCCATGGTCAGAACTCAGTATCTAAACAACTATCAGCTTTTAGGACTAAACAGACCTTCTCTTCCCATACTCTTTAGAAACAAAACCCACCATTGCCCTCCATAAACCATAACTGCTACCAGAAGTGTAGCATTTGTCCATTGGCTTCTTCCTTATGGGGTAGCAATCTCCAGACTCTGTTACATATTTATATCTATCTGATGATTGTCCCCCCCACCCCAATTTCTTACATCCAGCACAACTTTTATCTGAACTCTACACTCTCCTCTGTCCTCAACCTACTTAACCAAACATCCAACAGGAACATAGCAGCATTGTAGCATCCAAATAGGTTCACATTGAGAGCAGAAAAAGACGCTGACAACTGGTAAGATAAAATATTATCAAGATATTAAGACATGAGATCATGAAAACAGAATGATCATAAATGTCCTAGGCCAGTCAAGTGATGGTCACCTTACCCATGAGGCATTTCAAAGTTTACCAACCTCTACAAACTAAACAGTGGTTCTTTTCTCGTACACTTGCTTTCCCTAAATTCTTTCTTACCTTTGTAGAAACCGTTTCTTTCATTTCCTCAGGCCCAAAAGCCTGGGTCACCCCCAAGTCCCTCTTTATAACTGAACACCTTCAATCAGTCAGCTAAGCTTAACAACTTTTACTTTCATAACACATTTGTCTTTTATCCTGGTCTTCATCACCTCTTGGATGTCCTGAAATAGCATCCTTATCAGTGCCTTTCACCGGCCTCCTTTCTCCCTGTTCTAACTCTAGTAACCAGCCAGGCACTTTGTAAGATCTTGTTCGTGGACTTCCTTGCTTCTAACAACAAACAGTCCTCCCCTGTAACGACAGCGTTGTCATTTTGATTTCTTTAAAACACGCAGAAATATTATAAGAATATGTTTTCATTTTAATCCCAGATATAGGATATAGGGCTGCTTCAGATTGTCCACAGCAGCTGACTATGATTTGCCTTGTGTGGGGGCATAATTTGGCCAGGGCCAGACAGTTTCTGCAACATTTGGAATTCTGGAGACATTTTAGAGAGTGTATAGATGCTACAGCCCCAATAGACACAGTTGTTGTTGTTCGATTGTTGTTTGTGAGTTGGTTGGTTGGTTGTTGGTTGTTGTTGGTTTGTTAAGTAGTCATGGGCAAAGAAGAAAAAATAAATTAGCTATTCTGGTGGTGAAGATCAAACTTGTCCCCAAGGAATTACATGCCCCCAATCAGCAGGAAGTAGTTTAATGATAACATTACCCCCATTTTCCCCTATCCTTTTTTCTCTCCTATCCAGTTTTAAGGAGTTGAAAGAGTAGAAAGGGGGTGAAGAAGGATGGAAGATAAAAGATTCCACAAAGTAACCAAAGTCCAGTTACATTCCCCTCTCACTCAAAGAGAAACCTGGAGAACCTGACCATGAAAAGGTCCTCCAGGCTCTGTTTGCAAACTCCTGAATCCTCTCTGATGCTGTTGTCAGCCATTCATATCTGCTCACTCACCTCCAGCCTCTTTCTGAGCTTCCCAAATGATTTTGTTTCAGACTACATTTCATATACTCACATATAGTAGCCTCTCTCTCTCTCTCTCTCTCTCTCTCTCTCCTCTCTCCCTCATTCTCTATATATATATATATATATATATATATATATATATATATATATTATGTATATATCATCTCTATTTCCATTTCCATCTCCATTTCCATCTCTATCTCTCTCTATCTTTGGTTTTCTATGCTTGTAAGTATCAAGCTCAAATAGCCTTGTGAGTCACTCTCTCCAGGTTTTCAATTATTCATTCAAATTGCACATCTCTTCTGCATCCATCAAGAATGTCACCCTTGGTCTCACTCCCTCTCGCTTTCTTTTTTCTCCTTAGTACTACCAAATGCTATGTATTTCACCTCTCTACTTTGCAAGATTGTTCCTCTCTAATGAAGATGTCAACTCCCAAAGGACTGTGACTTTTACTATTTTCTTCAAGGTCTAAACCTATAGGAGGGCCTCATAATTCCTTAGTAGACAAATCAAGCAAGAATGCAAGCATCTGCTTACATACACAGGTAATAGAAGACACACAGAAGAGTTAAGGTGGTCGTTACTACAAGACAACGATATGATTAGAAATGTTGATTTTATAATAAATGTCTTAGTACTAGCTGGCTCCTAAAAAGGCAATTCTGATCAGAACTTCAATGGTTAAACTTGTGATAAAAGGTGATTAAGTCCTTCACAATCTCAAACTGCTGGGTTTGTGTCCTTAAACCATCAGTGACCTGAAAACACATAGTTCATCAGTTCTGCAGAGGAAATATAAAGGCTCTACCTGTATCACTGGTACCCACATTACTGTGTGCATCACCAAGGAAGCTCTGGGGACCTAGATTAACAGTTTATCTCATGAAAGCAACCTAGGAAAGCCCTGAAGGTCAGCAATGAGATAGGAAAAGAAATGGAGGAAGGCTGGGATACTTTTACTCAAGATGCAACTTGTTTAACAGAAGCCCTTAACGAAATACAGGAAGGAGAGGGAGTACAGCAGAGAAATAGAGCCTTCACATAGCATGTCTAAGGCCATGAGTTCATTTCCCACCAAAACAAAACACCAACAACAAAACACAAATTCAAACCCCAAAGAAAACGAAAATGTAGAGGAAAAGTTCATGAGATTATGTAGCCAAAGTTTGTCCAGGGCAAGGAAGCACCCTTTCATTGAAAATTTCTGATGTAGACATGAAAATAACCACCTGAGCAAGCATCAATGGTTTCAGTGAGTTGAGCAAAGGAATTCCAAGGTTGAAATGATCATCATTCATTTCATTTTGCTATTATTAGTCATATGGCAAGATGGCCAGATGCCAACTGAATATCAGAATCTGACTTTAATATAACAGTGTTGGTGTCACCTCATGATGTGACGTCTTCTATATTTTCTTTTCACAACTAACCACTGCCATGACTAATAATAGGTTCCCAAATAGATTTCACAGGGGACCAGCCATTTAATTTATCTTCCCTTCTCTTTTGTTACCTCTGACTCTTTCCTTCCAGTTCTTTGGTTACCTGCAGAGCTGGGGACAGTCAGGAGTGAGAAACCTCCTTGCACAAGACTGACAGAGCCAGGGTTGGGGAATAATGGAAATCAAACTTGGCAAAAAAAAAAAAAAAAGGCTTTTCAGTATATTGAAAAGAGGATTGAATCCACCACGGACCAAGAAATCCCCTCATCAAATCCAATCTTGATTTTTACCTATGAACTGATTAGTCCCGCCTGTCACTCAGCCATTTTATCTCCCAGGTTCAGTATAGCAGCAATTTTGCTGTGGTTTGTCAATTTGCCGTCAGTCCACAGAGAACAGAATATTGTTCAATGTGTTCAGGAGAGAGAGAGAGAGAGAGACAGACAGAGAGAGAGAGAGAGAGAGAGAGAGAGAGAGAGAGAGAGAGAGAGATCCTTAAACACATTCTGGATTGCCAGTTGCAGATACTTAAATCACATTTCAAATTGAGGGGAAGAAAACCTTGTAGATTACAATAACAATTCAAAGATAATTATGAGGTCCCAGTGTTGGCACTAAAGGAGAATATTTTATTTTTATAGATCTCTGACAAGGTAAAACTTGATTTGAAAATGTAGCTAACTGTAAGAGTTCCATGCCAGAACATGAACCTATCTCTGTAGTCCTCAAGAACACTTCAAGTGGGACAAATTTAGAAATATTCTACATAAGTAAATAAGTCACCTTGGGAAAAAAGTAATGGTTTTACATTCCTCATTAGCGTTGTGCCTTTGACCATATTATTTCATGTGTCACTTACGTTTTCTCACAGTATTTTCTCTGTTTGTTCTGCTGATAATGATCATTTTGATTTATGAACACAGCTAGAAAAGTTAGACAAGCCAAATGCTTTTCCATATTAAGGACACTAAGTATGTAAAACCACTGGGTGAGAAAGATAGATGTGCCAACCCAAAGCATTGATTACAACCTTGATTTCAGAAAACAGTAAGGAATTTAATGATTTCTTGGTTATCCTCTGTCAATGAAATACAAACAACATTTTCTTTTTTCACTTGTTTCCCCTTGAGTTCTGTAGAGCATTTCTAAATAGTTATCCTATTTATAATAAGTTATTATAAAATGAGAAATATTTGTAGAAACTAAGAGTCATGCGCATAACATTGACATTTGGGTTTTTTCACATCTCACAGACATCTCTCTAACTCAGTGCCTTTTCTACTTGGGTTCCTATTGCTAGGATAAATGCCATGATTGAAATAAGCTTTGGGAAAGAATGGATTGGTTTGGCTTAAACATCCACATCTTAGTTTATCATCAAAGGAAGACAAGGCAGGATCTGAAGCAGAGACAAGGGAAGAATGCTGCTTCCCAGAATGCTTTCCGTGGCTTGCTCAGCTTATATTCTTGTACAATCCAAGATCACATCTCAGAGTTGGTACAACCCACAGTTGGATGGTCCCTCTCACATCAATCATTAATCAAAAAAATATTCTACAGGCTTGCCTACAGACCAGGATGAAGAAGAAAATGGCTCAAGTGGCATTCCCTCTTTCTAAGTGACTCTAATAGATGTCAGATTTACAAATCTAACCAGCTCAGCCTCTTCTCCATATCTCTGAGACACCTCTGCATTTCCCACATGGATCTCTGCATGACACTTCTTTTAATTTTATTCACCAATGCTAACTGAATATCACTTAGTATGAACTAATTTAACCAAATGTTCAGCTTGAATTTACAAGAGTAGATTCTATTGGCATCAATTCTCCACCTGTAAGTGGCATTGAAAAGAGAAACTTGACTTTAAAGGTGTGAATTATTAATCAAATGATTCACCATCAATGTCTGGCATGTGGCTTCTATTCTCCAAGCAACCTGCATAGACTGTACATACCAAAACTTGTAGCCCACTTCACAAATAAGTGTGTGTGTGTGTGTTGCGGGTTGTGTGGTGTGTGTGTGTGTGTGTGTTGGATGCCAGGTTGAGCTGAAAGCTGATACAGTATCCCAATGGTATCATCAAAGAACTATTTCCCTCTTGCCTCAGCATCTTGCTCAGGTTGGGAAATTCTGTAGTTTTTAAGCACAATGGGGACTTCTAGTGTATGTTACTCAGGGCTTATAAACTAATTGGAGACAAGTCAGGAGGAACACATGGTTACATAGGTGGCCATTGGTGCTTATACCTGACTTTGAGGCTTCAGAAAGCCACAGAACCACAGAAAATGACTGATCATCATTTAATCACCTGGAACCAAAAGTAAGTGCTTATAAAAAGAAAGGTCCAGCCACCAATGTAAAGGGCTCTCCCTGGGACTAGGGCTGGCTGCTGGCAAAGGCTAGTAAAAGAGTTCTGATTTCCAGATCCCACATGAAGGGCCAGCTGTATACTGAAGCCCTAATGTCAGTTCTGTGAAGACAGGCTCCAGGATTCCAGACTATGGGGCAGAGGACAGATGAAGATGAAAATGCTATTTTTTTTTAATCCAACATGATGTTCCAAGGATCAAGAAGACCCTGAAAGAAACCACTAATGGCCTTTGTTCTCTTTTCCAGAAAACAAAAGCCTTTATATGTATCTCATTACACAGAACTAGGTCACCATGTACCTTTTGGTTGCAAAGAAAACAGGGAGAATTCAGCTTTCCTTTTCTGAAATATGGTCAAAGTCCATAACACATGACATTATGCTAATATTCAATGGAACCTATTATAATATATGCTAATAAAAAAATTTTGAAGACACTCCTAACACTGGTAAAAAGACATAAGATAGATTGAGAAAACTATGCTCATATCTTAATATTTAGTAGTAATTATTTTAAAATAATTTTACAAGTAAACAGAAAACAAAATCTAGGAGCTACCATTGGAAAATGGGGAAATATATTCATATAAAATTTTAGGAAAGAATAACTCACAAGGAGCCCAAAAACCATGTAAAGGGAATCCTTGATAATCTAGCTAATTAATGTGTGAATTTAAAATAATAGATGACATGTTGGTCTGGGGTGAATACTTATACAATCAGTTTAGGCCCAGCTGACAGTACTTATTTGAATTTGTATGGCTTTCTTATTTGATCTAACCACTTTTCCCCAAATACATAGCCCAAAGAAATTACCAAGTTTGAACTCAAGTGAAAAGATTTGGCAGCATTTGACATCCACCTTGTGGTAAAAGGACCATGGGAACAGACTGATACAATGAAAGTTCAATTGACTAAGATCCAGAATATCTGGGTACTTCAAGAGCAACATTTTGCTCTCCGATGTGCATAACTTAGTGGTTCTTGTCAAGTCATTTGGAACTTCAGTGGGCAGCTATCAGTCAAAAGGTGTTTTGTATAAAGCTCCATTATTTTTGTAAGAACTTTTCCAGAAACAGTCAGATACTATCTTCATGGGTATCTCAGTCCTCTCCTTATGTATTTCCATTTTGTTTGTTTGTCGGTGTGTTTGTTTATTTCAAATGCCTAGACAGAGAAGATTTCCACTGTTGTCAGTTAAGAAGGAACAGAAGATACTTGTCAGGCTGTAGAACCTACCAGTTCTAGGTCAAAGACTCCCTCTTCTATTTCATTGGTAACAGGCAGTGGTGTCAATCAAGATCAATGAGTTCTTTTTTGATTTGGACAGTGAGAAGTAGATGCCATCCTGTCTTCTCAAACAGAAAGATTCAGTGTAGCTGACATGTATAATTTACTATTATTAATAAAGCAAGCTAGAAATGTTTGCTGAGCACACCCTGTCTCCACCTTGCTAGTTCATGGAAGATATCTCTAGGGAATCAGAGATCAAGCCTGGAAGCAATGCTTTCCTAGTAACTCTTCATCAAGCTCTCCACAGTTTGCAAAGGAAAGGATAATCTCTTCCACTGGAATGGTTTCAGCCAGGGCTTCAAATGCTTTCCAACAGGCTCTTAAAATGGAATACCTGTGTGACTTAGAGGGTCACTGTCCATCTTTCAACATCCTTTCCCTCTAAAACCTTGAAATATTTGCAAAGCACACGAGATGCTGTGAACATTCAATGAGGCACTTAGAAAAGAAAGACTGTGCTATTTGTATTCTCTGAAACCTCCAAGTCAGCCCCCACTTTCTGGGAGGAAAAAAGAGATGGAAATCCACCCAAAAACAACAGCTATAGCTCTGAAAACTCAGTAAATACGACCAAGTCAGCTGCCACCGACAATGTTGTCTTATCCCTCACATTGTGACTCACTAACATCCAACAATAGATGTATTACATTGAGTACCAGAAACTCCACATTCGAAAGAATTACTCTTGAAGTACTTGGGCCTGGGCATTGTATTGGAAAACATCATTGTTAATTCAGAAGAAAACCTCACCAAGAGTAAAGCCTCTTTGTGTCCTCATTTTCCCTTTTATGTGCCACAGACTTTTTTTTTTTCTTAAATGAGCCAACAGTCTTAAAATGTAAAGACACCATATTGTTGTCACCCTGCATCCAGGAACATCTGAGTCCTATTCTTTCTGCTTGGGCTGCAGAACCTGTGAAGTTAGAAAATGCTCCTATCTTGTCTTTGAATATTGATAATGAAGACACAGTGTGACAAATTAAATAGGTGTGTCACCTAGTAACTACACATCTTTCCCAGGAGACAGCAATGAAAAAAAAGGAGGTGGGAGGGGGAGAGGAGGGGGAGAGGGGGGAAGGAAGAGGGAGAGAGGAAGGGGGAAGACGGAAAGGAGGGGGAAGAGGGGGAGAGGATAGGAGAGGAGAGGGGAAGGAGGAGGAAGGGGGGAGGAGGAAGAAGGGAGGAGGAGGAAAAGGAGGAGAAGAGGAGGAGGAGGAGAGAAAATATAGCTCAGAGTTCCAATCACAAATCAGGTGGTTTTGCCTTTCAATAGAAAAAGATCAAGCGTTTTTATATCACAACTCAATCCAGTCTTATATCCCCAAATCAGTTTTCCCTCTTCTCCTTATAATCAACGCTCTTGGAATTTCTTATTCTTCAGATGAATTTTTCTTATAAGAAAGGGAAATGAATGTCTTTAATTTTTTATCATTTATCTTCTTGTATGTGTGTGTTAGGGTGGGGGAATGGCTGTCCTTTTATGTTATTCCTCTTTGTCCAAGCCATTGTTGTGTTAAAATTTAAAACAGGCTGTGCTTCTGAGGCTCCTTTCAAATCCGAGTAGGGGACATGTGGGATATAAAGGTTTATTAGTATAAATGGATAAATAATGACTGTTGAGTCTCGGGAACCTTGTGTTCCATCTAGTTGGCTCCAGTAACTTGTCATAATATTCTTTTTGAAATCCAACTAGGCAATATCATCACCAAGATAAATTGATCTAAACGTTAACTGGAAAGGCATAGAAAGCATATTGCCATGTTTGTTTCTTTACAATAAATAATTTGGGTCTATGGATTCAACAATGATTTATTTGTAAGTATATCATAATCATTGAAGTGAATGACAGACATTTTTGGAAATTCACTGTTGAACATATTCAGAATTAAAAACTGTTAACTCCCGAGTTCTTATCTGAAAATTATCTTAAATAAATAGTTGCCTGCTGTTCTCCTTCTGGATTCTGACTTTTCTCTCTCTGGTGCTGTATCTCCAAAATGGAAGGAGTAGTCATCAATTGCACCGTGCTGTGAAATGACTCTACTTGGTCTCTAAGGTCATGGAGGAATCTATCTTGACAAATGAATGTGAATCCCACCTCTTGCTTTCAGAAAGAATTTTTCAACTATTTCAAGATTGCACTTTTCAAATTCTCAGATGATGGGAAGATGGACCAGTTGTTAAAATCACAGGGGAGGCAGATTTTTAAAGTAAGTGTAAGACAATCACAGGGCAAGATTCTAAAGGATTCAGTTGTCACGAGAATTACCTGTACAAAGCTTTGATAAGCAAAAGGGAACACAGGAATTTAAAACCATTCATCCTCTCATTTTGCTTGTTTAACAAGAAGAAGGTGGGGGACATGGGCACAGAGGATACCACGTGGAAAGTGCTAAGCCCTCGGGAGTCAAGTAGATGCAGACAAAAGCCGTGATTTCACATGTGGTCTTACTCGTTTGTTGTCATGTAATACTTGACTGTGTTTAATCATGAAAGAGAGATGATTGAAGAATTCCAGATCTTAAATGAATTCCAGATCTTCTTATTTAGGAAAGAAAGAAATGTGAAGAAGGGGCTGTGTCGGGATACCTCAGCCCAGAAGAGTTAGGCTTCGCTGGTAGGATATGGGCCTTCAAAACAGGTTATCAGGCTACTTCAAAGATGAATCTGTGTTTACTTTTGTGTCTTATCTAATGTGGCCATAACCTCTCACAGTTTATCATTATAATTTAATACATGTAGATATATATGTATAAATATGTTTATATGTCCTTACAACACAGGTACAATCCCATTAGAAGTTCTCAGCAAGCCTCCAAGATGATATTGTGACTTTCAATCTCATTGTGAATGACCTGAGAACAGAAAGAGGTGGATGACGGGTCTTGGTGGCAGAAGCTAATTGCTATCTCATATATTAAGCTTCATATATTTAGTTTACACACCTGTGAGAGGGGTTTTGAGGAGAGACACTTGCTTTTTTGAGAGGAACACTGGGAGGTTGGGGACAGGAAATGATATGCTTAATTTCAATATTTTCCTGCAAAGCTCTTGGCACATTCCAGGTTATAAGAACTTTGTAAATATTGATTCACTGATGCTCATAACACCCTGAAAGGCAAATGCTATCCATGGCACTGTAGTAACAATGTGAAAGAATTGAAATCCAATGATATTTTAAAAGTTTCATAAGGGCATGGGCACTTTGCTAAGTCTGTACCATCAACAGAAGGAGACTGTTGGCTCTCTAGGTAAGCCTTCGTAGTTTACAAGGTTAACGGGTCACATAAAGTACTTGGAAAACACTATTTAAAAAAACCAACTTATGTCTAATCTCAATAGAGCCCAATAGACTTCTTTGGCTTGAGGTAAGACTGCCTCTGACAGTCCCACATATTAGGAACAAAGTTGAGAGAGAAACAATGAGCAATTTAAAGATATGATTGACAAGACTATTCCCCCAAACAGAAAGGATTCTGCATGGATTAGCCTCCATCAGAGTTTTTTCCTATCCAGATTTTGGCCATCTGTGCATCTTGGCACAGTTCATCCTGAGATAGATTGCCTAAGCAGTTTCCCCTCTTAGTTCCCAGTTCATCTTTCCTTTAATCCAAATCTAGAACCAGCTTGTTAGTGTCTTAAATACAGTTTCATTAAAAAAAAATACAGTTGTCTTTCAGTACCCACAACAGATTTGTTCCAGGACACCCCCAGAGAAACTGAACCCTCGGGATACTCGAGTTCTTTATGTAAAATGGTATGATATTCATAAAGATCCTTGCCTTACTGTAAACCATCTTTAGAACACTTACAATAGCTGATAATGTGCAAATATTATATAATGATTTGTTATAACCAATGATTTTAGAATGTTGACAAAAGAGAGAAGTCTGCATACGTTCTGTAATTTTTTTTTGCCAATAATTTTTGTTCTGGATTGGTTTAATCCACAGCTTGTATATATAGAGTGCTGACTGTAATTCCACAATTCAAACATTACCAAGTTGTCAGGCTCTGCAGATACAATGATAAAAAGACTATGACCTCATTGCTTAAGCAACTGGTTTCCTAGAAAGTTGTTACAATGTAGTTATGAGCGTGCTTAAACTAAATGCAAAAATAAATTTGCTGAAGGGCCAGGGGGAACACACACAATGAAGGTTGGTTTGTCCCTTTGAGCAGATTTCTTCAAGAAATGCACCTTAGCTGGGCTTGGAAGGTCAGAAAAACACAGCAAGGCTATGGATACAGAAGACATGTCCACGTAAATTACAGCCATTCCAAAAGTGTGTGACATTCTAGGAAACACAGTGAATTGTAATTTCTTGAAAATTAAAGGGCCAACAACAAAACCTAGGAGAAGAAAGCTACCATAGAGACATATGGACACAGTACCTTCAGCTTTAGCTTTTTCCCATTTCCATCCCATAACTTCACTTTACTTAGAAATCTCCACATTTCCCCCACCAAACATGTGTTGGCGATGATGGCCATACTAGCCATCCAATGGTTCATGCCTAAACCCTAGTGATTCCTCTTGACTGCCTACTCTGGCAATAAATGCAGCAGCTCACAGTGTCAAGGTTACCTGCATGAAATCTCCTTTATCCTCTATGCAGTAGCCCCCATTAAGTGCCTGTCTTTCCATTCTTTCTTCAACCAAAATTGGACAGGACCCCTTAAAGGCAAAACTATAAACTGTCAGTCACTCATTCTGCTATCTAAGTGACTTCCCATCATCCCTAAGTGAGACCCAACCTTTATTGTTCCCACACACCCAACCCCACCTGTTACCTGGCCTCTGCCTCTCATTCCCTGTACTTTGACCATGTTCCTGTCTATTTCAGTAGCCACTGACCACACGTTCCCACTAAGAACCTGAAATCCAGGGAGTGATTAAAGAACTGAGTTTCTCATATCATTTAACTTTCTTTATTTTAATTTTGAAGTAGGTACTTATTTAATTTGGAGGAAACTCTTCAGTAAGCTCAGATAAGGAATTACGAATCTACTTAAGTACTTATAAATTTCATGAAGTTAACATACAGCTCGATTACTTCTAAAGAAGACGTTACTTCTGAATTGAGATACACAATAAGTATAAAATTTTCAAGTTTGAAACAATAACATGTAATGTATAGTATTTTACTTGTAATATTATGTAAGTTATATGTTTAAGGGAAAATATATAATTCCATTTTTTTCCTTTCTTGTTTTCCCTTTCAACTAGTGAAGTTACCAGCAAAGTGTAAATCACATATGTGGTTCTCATATTTCTACAGGCCAGCATTGCCCTAGGAAATCCAACTCAGCATGGTCTCCAGGATGTCTATGTTTATTTCCCTATGTCCAGGATGCTCTCATAGACTTACAACTCTGAGTTATCATCACTCATCAGTAATTTTTAATGCAGCTATCCTCTGTAACTACAAAACATAATAAATAAAATAAATAGCTTCTCTATGAACACACTGAAGCAGCTTCTTCCCTCCACCTGTTTAATTTTCCCACATGGTACCCATTGCTACAGCTCCACCTGACACCAGGATTTGACAACTGTTACATGGGATGGATAATTGCTGTGTGTTACTCTGTGCTATGATTCCTTCCTACACATAGCCTTTGAGCACCTCTGCCATACTGGAACATGGCAGGCAAAAAAATGTGTCTCAAACAAACAAAACAAAACAAAAACTTGATAAGACCTAGACAAGCTAACAGAAATATAGAATTTTCTGAGTCAACATGAGTTCTCAGGTAATGGCAGCCCATGTGGGTGGCACGCAGACTCTTCGCCACATATCCTTCCACATACATACTCAATACTCACAAAGAATTCATATTTAAAGATAATGTTTTATAAATGATGTGGACTAAGAACATTGCAATGTACTGGAGAGGCCTGGAGATGCAGTAGCAGGGCACAGGTCCTCGAGGGCTGACATATTCCTAGAGGGTCTTAAGCAACACAGATTAGATTCACCAGTGCTGTTCATTTCTTCTTTCACTTAACTCCCATTGGTCCTCTTTTTTTTTTTAATTGGATAGTTTATTTATTTACATTTCAAATGTTATCCCTTTTCCCAGTTTCTCCTCCACTTTTAGAAAGTGTGCTATAACAAAATCGTGCAACAAAACTTATTTTTTTAGTTTGAAAAGCATCAATGGGAAGAGAGGCTAGTCCTGTGGAGGATTGATGCCCTCCAGTAGGGGGATGCTAGAGTGGTGAGGTGGGTGTGGGTGGGTGGAGGGGCACCCTCATAAAGGCAAAGTGAGGGGGAAAAGAGGGAATGGGATGGGGAAGTTGTAGAGGTGATACCTGGAAGGGGGATATCATTAAAATGTAAACAAATAAAATGATTAATAAAAGAAAAAAAGAAAGAAAAAGAAAAGTTCCCAAAAGATATTATGTTTTAAATTCTTTTCAAAAGAAGGGCTTTTATTTTTAAAAAATAATCCTTGGAAGTCTAATAATGAAAAACTATATATGACATATAAAAGCATGACCCCTTTCTGGAAAAGTAAGCCTCAACTAAACTACTTTGCAGTACAGCCATGATTCCAAGAACACAGTAGTCTTCACTCTTGAATTTGCAAGCAGTAACAGATGATCACAACAATAATGGAAATTAAAGGAACAAAGCAAGCTCATGCGGGCCATCTCCAGAGTGAAGATATAGAGGGCCCGCCATTCATTCTCTACTGGGAATCCCTGTGAATGTTTGCCTACCAGTTCCAGCAGGGTCTCATTGGTCAGATACAAAGACAACTCTCTCCAAAGTATGAAGCTGTGAACATATCAGCATGGAAATTAAGGAATCTTAAATTTATCTCTTAAATATCATCAACTTCCACTTCAACAATAGAGACTGAGCTAAGGGCTACATCAACACAAGCATCAGGCAATATGGCCTTCTAGCTGGGGAACTTGAACACTGAAGGTATCTGCGGCAGCACAGGAAGCAGATGAGATGGACCTTAGCTGACCTGCCTAAATCAGAGAACTTTTTGTAATCCTGAGACTCTGCCATAGAGAGTGACACTAAATCTTCAGTGGTGGAAAGAAAACAGTAAGAATCAAAAGTTTCCCTAGTAGGGTCACGGTGGTGGAAGTGTGTGTGGGGATGACTGCCAGCCCAGCTGATGGCACAGCCTGAAACCATTCACCATTACCAACTCCATTTTAGAATATAGCTAATGAGTTTGTGTGGTGGGCGGGACGGGGGGCAGCACAAGAATCACATTGAACATAGTTTTCCGTCTCCATTTTGCCAAGCAGGATGCACCTGAGTTGTTTATATTCTTCATCTCCTTCTGCTACGACTCAATGAAGGGAGTCAAGACTGTGTGTGAATGAGGGATGCATAGATCTAATTTCAGAGTTAGGGTGATGGTCTTACATATTCCTGAACCTGAAGATTTCATATTTGGTAGTCACATTTAAGTTATATACTATAGTAAAAGATGGAAGTGATGGGTTTGATGAATGGTAGTGAGAAAGAATATTACTCTCTCATGTGTTCTAAACTTTAGGCATGTGAAGTTGTGGGAATTATGAAGCTGGACTTCAGGAAACTAGTTTCTAGAGGTGTGCCAAGGTGTTTAGTGATTACAAGAATGATCTTGGTTCAAATCATGCTAGACAAAGGCTCCTAGTTTGGAAGAAATATATTTTACATACATGCATACATGTGTGTGTATATATACATGAACATAGATATGTACATGTGTGTTGTGTGTAGCGTGTTTTATAGGCAGTATGTATGTAGTATATGGTATTATTTGTATGTGGTGCATACATGAGTACACATGCATGTTCTCGAATACACATGTGGAGCCACAAGCAGACACTGGGTATCTCTCATCATTACTTTTGGCCTTTTTCCCATGAGACAGGCTCTCTCACTGAACCGTAAGTAGATGTTCACCATTTCTCTATGTTGGCTGGCCAGAGAATTCCATGGATCCACCTGGCTTCGCTGTCTAATTCTGGGGTTGTAAGCATATGCACCCATGCCCAAATTTGTATCTGGGTATTTGTGGTTGGCACTCAGATCCACATAATTACAGAACAAGTGCTCTTATCTACTGAGAATTTCACCAGGACTTCATGTGTCCTCTTGAGAAATGGATTTTGTGGAGAGTTAGCTTTCAACATTTTGAACATTTTGGAGGACAAAGTAAAGTTAGCTACAAAACCCTGAGATATGTACGACATTACAGAATCACAGTGTACATCAAATCACAATGTATTTAAAGCCTTTCAAATCAAAAGGCTTTTATTTTGGAAATGAGAAGAAAAAAGATAAAAACTATCCTAAAGTGTCTTGGATATTAAAGTTTACTTTTATATTCTTTATTCTATATTCTATATTCTCTAGCTACAAATTGCTTCAATGACCATTTGTCATGATTATCTTTTCTTGCCCTAGCAGACCCTCAGCTGGATGTGTACCTTGTATACGTCCTGATATGATGGTGGTTAAATATGACAGCACTTTCTCCCTACAAGATGATATGCCTAACTGTGTCCTGTGCTGACAATTCATTTCATTTCTGATCTCACATAGATTTAACTTTACACCTCTGGCTGTCAAAATGCATGTGCTGGCCTTCTATCTTTAAAATCCAGTCATGAATGAAGGAGATAACACCTCTTTATTACAGTTTGGGAAAACAATACAAATCATCTTGGATATTGAAATATCCCATGAAGCACTTGGGCATATTTTACTTTGTTCTTCAAAAATTGCAGACAATATATTCAAAGAAACAGACATCCACTGAATCTATTCTGCCTGGCCATCTGCAAGTTTACAAACACTAAATTGGATCAGTGAACCACAAATAAATAAGCAGAGAGAAAACTAGAAAAGGATACTGTGCATGCTTTGTTGCTGGTTATTTTAAACTCACTTCAAGTACAAGACATCAGGAATCCAAGTTCTTTAACAGAGATTAGTCATATGCTGAGGGCAAAGTCAGATTTTTGACTCCCTCAAGTACTCCAATCAGGGCAGACCAGGTTCAGGAGGGACCTTACAAACAGTGAAACATCGGCAATGCCATGCAGTTTGTTTCAGAGAGTCTCTTTAACACACATTGAATTCAAGGACATGAAAGTGTTAATATATATGTGTATAATTGGAACCTTGACAAAGCACAGATATGAAAACATAAGCATTCAGAGCAATGGTATGCTGATTGCTCTGACACAAACATTATGTATAATATACAAGCATTGAAAAAGTACTTTCACATGGTACTCCATTCATATGGACAATTATTATGTGCCATTCAAAATATATATAATGCATATATGATTTGCATATATTATACATAATTTATTTGCATGTAATACAGATGATGATTCTGTATGTCTGGGAACAGTCTGCAATTCTGAATTTCTAAATAGGTCTAGGCACAGGCTGTTGGTTTAAGAGCCCTGTTGTAATAGTGGAGTTAACTTTATATGACTGTTTGAATCTATTGCCGGAGGTCATGTGTCTAAAACTTAATCCCCAAAGTAGCAGAACAAAAGTTAAAGTTATCATCTGTGTTAGAAACATGAAAGATATTTGAAGAATTAAGAATTTAGAGTCTGAAAGAAAACCAACAAACAGACAGAACTCGAAATAAGAGCAGCAAGAACACATAAAGAATTAGCAAACAATGAATGAAACAAAGTACCTGTGGTAATTTGAATGAGAATGGCCTCCATAGATGGATGTATTTGGATTCTTGATTCTCAGTTGGTGGATGGTTTGGAACGGGCTGAGAGGTATGGTTTGAAAGGAGTTATGGCTTTGAAAGAAGGTATGGTCATTGTAAGAGTATGGCTTGGAAGGAGGATCTGTATATTGGGCCCTTCCATAAACATGCTCTGTCTTCTTCCCTCTAAATATTCCTTAATACAATATTTGATTTATGTCATTTTGACAAAAAAAATACTTATTTAACTTAAAAAGAAGAATAGTTTCCTTTGGGTACTGGCTCAAAAAGCTTAGGCCCAGACGTCTTCAGTTGGCTCCAGTGCTTTTGAGGCTGTGGCTAGGCAGTGTATTACTGAGGGAGATATATGGTGGGTCAAAGCTGTGCATCTGATGGCAGCCAGGAAGCAAGGAAATGATGGATAGGCTGAAGCTCCACACTCCTCTTCAAAGGAAGGCTCCCAGTAGCCTATCTTAAGCCCTGCCCTTTAATTATGGATGCTCACTCCTCTCATAGGCACCACATTCTAGTGATCAAATCTCCAGTATATGGGCCTTTGGAGGGACACTTTGCTACCACAGGGACACTTGCAAGTACAAATGACAGAAAAAATGGAACAAAACGTACTGTCTTTATAAATCACTAACTAAACTGCATGAGCAAAGATGGGGAATCCTCTTTCTGGTGGAATCCCAACCCTAACAGCCTTCTCAGGCTTTCCTGAAGTTGAATTTACTAATTATGAACTTCTGTGAATCTGTGATACAGCTCTTCTAGGCTGGTGGATTCTTACACTCTCTCACTGTTCCACAAAAGCATGTCAGCAGGCATTTGCCTCAAGGGAGTACCTTTTCAAAAGATAGAAACCTTACATTTTGGTTGTGAAGTGACCATTCTAGCCACGAAACTCTAATACTCTCCCGAGTCTTCCCAGGGCCATGGACATCATTGGTATCTTCCAGATAACAGCACTATCTACAAAAGACAAGCATTACCTGCAAATCAGTTCCAGAGGCTATATTTGACATGCCATTGACAAGTCTAGTCATTTATGGATGGAAACACAGGGTCCTCTTTCAGTGGTTTTTACCCAGGGAGCACTGCTAAGAGTGCTCACAACACAAATGGTTGTAGGGCAGGGAGGGGCGATGTAGTGTTCTTCACAGATAAAGGCATCAGGCCTCACAGAATAACCCAGCCCAGTAAATTTACCAAGATTTCACTCGAGATTCTTTTGCAGTATTCACAAGCTTTTATCTCTCTGACAACCAAACCCCAGAGGTTTGCCAAAATAGAATTCCAGTGTAGCAAAGAGAAAGCTAAAGAATTATGCATTAATAACACCTTTACCCACAGGCTGAACATATTTTCATCTCTACAGATCATGTACAGAAGATCTTAGGTTATTAAAGGTGAACGAGGCTAATAGGCTTTGGGATGGCTCTCTTGGGACACCTATTTGCATAATGGAGCTAATACAGGGCATCCCAGCTCAGCAGTTCTTACGGCTCTGCTACTTGTAGCCACACATGGTACTTTTAATTCACTAACTAAATGACTTTGTGGAAGAGTCGCTGGTAGCTACTCTCAAAACTACATCTATAAACAATTCATGACCATATTTGCCAATGAGGAAAAGCCTAATTGGTAAAGATGCATGGCTTAATTAATCTGTCTTTTGGAAAATCCCAAATTAATGCCTGCATAAAGATCACCATCGATAAAGATTTAGACACTGCTGTAGTTCTCTGAATAATTCAAGCGCAGGGTTAGGACCTCTGCCTTGCTCTTCAGGCCTGAAGATGTAAGAGCCTCTAGCAGGAAACAGTTCAGAAGCTGCTTCTCAAAGAAAAGCAATTCAAAGTGTCTGCCTATGATCTCCTTTCACAGGGCATCACTGCAGTGGCATTTTGTTTAAAATAATTTAAATCACAGAAACCTAAACAGTAGGAAACATTTAGCTTAAGAGTTAAGAGTACATGAATGCTTTTGTTTTAGGAGGAAAAAAGAGGGGTTATTTATTATAGAGAAACTATTTAATATTATGTAGTTAATCTGTGGGGTAAATTTCTGTGATGTTTGTATTGTAAAGTGCTTTCGCTTTATTAAACAATCTCTGGATTGATCTATTTCTAAGTTAGCATGGATGATAATATTGACAGAATATTTATATGTTAGATGCTCTACAGTATCGAGTGCTTTACATGGCTGAATGCATACACTCCTTATCTCTCTGAGTTATTGTTCCCACAGTACATCTCTTTTACAATTGAGCACAGAGAGGGCAAATATTTTCCTATGATCACACAGGTAATATACAGCTGATCTGACTTTACCTAGACATTGAATTAGCACATTTATTGAGTACTTTTGCTTCAGATCTTTGTTTTCTGCCATGCTTTATCTTTTCTATTGTTGGGAGTCGACTTCTAGCAGAAAGCGGCTATCATCTTTGCAGCCATCTCGAGCCATATACCCTGACAAGAGACTTGTTTTCAACAGCCCACAACAGCTGAACACACTCTGATAAACATCTTGCTTTTCTCACATATCTTATTTTGTTGCTTAGTGTCCCCAGCTGCAAGGCACACATGGTCGCCACGCTGCTAGGCCCACATAGTATACATGCTGCAAGGCACATGACATAGTGCCTTCAGCTGTGCTTGTCTACGAGGGCAATGCACGTGGTAAAGGGTATAAATACCCAGGATTTCCTTTCAATAAAAGAGAGAGATTTGATCAGACTCTGTCTTGTCTCCATTCTTCGCATCTCTTGCCCTTCCATCCCCACTTTCTCTCTTGCTAGACCCTGACCAGCAGACTGGAGCAGCAGAACGGGCCGGAACAAAATGGTCCCTCAACGTGGGGCAGCTCAGGGTGGGAACATTCTATGAGTGTCTGTTATATTAAAAACCCAAGTGTTCCTGATTCAGTTCTTCCCAAATATGTCTGCATGATGTAGGCTTAGGGCAACTCTGGACCATTCTTAGTCCCCTTTGGTAAACGTGAAATCTGCAGAGGCTGTAAGTAATAAGAACTGGGACCCTAGCTTCATGAGTTTAATCTTTCTCTCATTGTCCAGAGTTGAACCACAGCTCACACCTTATTCTTCTCTTTGAGCTCTCAGCCATTTTCAAGTTCTGGGTCTGAAAGCCTCCTTGCTGTGGTCTGGCTTCCATAGTATTAAAAAGTTCTATGTAAGTTGTCAAGGGAGGGAAGCAATGAACAGTCCTACCCATCTGTGACATCTAGGAACCACAACAATGACTAGCATGACAAGATATGCATCAAGATATAATAGCAGCACCCACATGTTGTCCATACCCAACAGCTGTCTAATTGTACTTAAAGTCCAGTGAATAGGAGGGAAACTGTGTCTGGTACTAGAAACTTAACCAAATATCCAGGCTTGTAAAATCATGGACTCTAGAAAAGCATCAGCCACTGTCACTTTACGAGACCAGCATAAATCCTTACATTGTTCTAAATCTTATCCTTATACCCACATAAAAATATAGTTATTACCCCTCCTCAGTGAACTTCTCTTTACAGCTAATAGACAACATCACAGACATCCAGAACTGGACACAATGCAGAAATCAATGAATCACAGAGAGTTCTGACACAATGAACACATCTATATCATAGCTTCACATCTATGCCTCAGGGAACATCGGAGAAGAGGGGCCACAAAGAATAAGGGCTAGTATACCAGAATGTCTGCTGTAAGATTGTCTCTCATAGAAATGGTTGCAAAAAGATGACCCAAAGAGTGATCATATCAATAGATATACTAATGTAGAAGCGGGGGATTTCATGAGGTTCCAGCCATAGATAAAGAACTGCAGGTTAATTAATGACTGTGGAGAGAGAGACAATTTACCTTTCAGGGGAACGAACACCCTAATTTCTTAGTACAAAGTGGTCAGTCCTGAAACTACAAACATACAAACAATAAAACTACACTCAGCAGGTTGTATTTACATATTAATATGTGTGTTTGTGATATGTGTATGTGCACATGTATGTATGTATGTACATGTATATGTAACAATAAAAACCAAATTATATCAATTTGAGAGTCAGGGAACATAGGAGAGATTATGAGGAGTGGATATGGGAGGAGATAAAGGGGAGAAGGAAATGGGAGAAGTGATATAATTATATTTTAATTAAAATGTATTAAAGTGAACTATAAATACAGATCGTGTTGCATCCTACTGAGTTCTCCGCCAGGCCCTACATTAGTGAAGTACAGATGATTCCTGTTGTCACCTTGAGACTGTTTACAGGATGCTTTGGAACTTCAGTTGCTCTCGCTCTCAGTCAGCCAATGCAATGGGAGGCTGCCAAGAAAATCGGTGCCTGCTGAGCTCACACAGCGTCAGTGTCATGTTCAAAACAGAAAGGAAGGTGTTCCTGTAGAGCCAGTCCTCTCAACTCAGCCATTGTCTTGATGGGTTTGGGTGACTGTAACAACTTGCCACAGACTTAGAAGCCACCAAAATATTTTTGTATTTCTAACCTCCTGGAGGCTGAGACTTATAAGATGAAACACCTGCAGTTTCTGTGTTTGTGGAAGCTCATTTCTTGTCTCACAAACGCATATTCTTGCCTGTGATGTCACAGTACAGTAAGGGTGGGGGGTTCCCTGGCCACCCCAAAAGTCCTCACTCTATTCGGAGAGTGAGATTATGAATATTCATTGGACACAAACATTCATTCAACAGCCAATAGCATCCCTTGCTACTTAGAAACTCTACCTAACATGAGGTTATCCAAAAACGTCTGGAAAAATAGGTTGCTGCGGTGATCATTACCACAAGAGAAAATGCTACAACTAGAGATGTGGAATCATAAAACATGATAATTATTTTCAAATACTTGAAATTCCATTCCTAAATAGAGCCACTGAATTACCCCACAGTGTTTCTTAAAGTAATATCAAGAGTTTGAAGATTTGAATATGCAAATTCTAACCCAGTACAAGAAAGAATTTGGTAATTATAGATTTTGAAGCAAAAGACTGAAGTATTAGTACTTCGGAGTATACGAAGATATGTTTTTTTTTTTTTTAATAAGAAAAATGAGAAAGAAAATAAGATTTTTTTCTGAAGAAGCAATTTGACAATATAGTTCAAAAAAACTCAACAGCCTACATCCTTTAACCCAGAAATCCCACCTATGGATGTTTATCTGAATAATTAGAGTGATACAAAAA
The DNA here is from genome assembly GCA_021653895.1 of Mastomys natalensis. NCBI lineage: Eukaryota > Metazoa > Chordata > Mammalia > Rodentia > Muridae > Mastomys > Mastomys natalensis. The sequence continues at coordinate 455,232 of JAJTUV010000084.1, forward strand.
TGTTTATGAGAAAATTAATTATAACTACAGTATTTTTGGAACAGTGAATATTTTAAGATAACCTATAGAGCTATCAACACAGAGGCACACTGCATTTATAAAATATGACACTCTTCAGTTACTTAAAAATACATAGGAGAAAGACATTTCATAACTGGATAAATATTTATATTACTAGTTGAAGGAAAGATTTTAGCAGGGAATAATGGCACATGTCTATAATTCCAGCACAGAACACTCAAGAAAGCAAGAGTTGGGAATGAAATTCTTGAAGAGAAGCTATGTTTACAAGGGCTGATTTAAGCTTTATCTACAAAGATGATTGACATATAAGAATACTTCAGCCATGTATTGACGTTGGAATGTTGCAGGTCCAGAACCCAATTACAATTCTTCTTGGCCTATATGTAGCCCCTAAACAGCCATTCCATACCCACTTCTGTGTTGGATGGGACTAACAGATGCAAACTATTTGGGGTATATTAACAAGAGTATAGTTTTCACCAACCAAGAAGCTGAGTCATCAAATAGCATCTGGGCCTATAGCTGAAATTTCTCACTATGCTGTGACCACCCTTGTAATGTTTCCACTACTGTATTTGAAAAGGGGCCTTGATGTATGTTTTTTTAAAAAAAATCTGTTATTACAAAAGCTACATGAAACTTCTTCCACATTGGAACACAGAAATTGGGATATCTTAAATCTGTCTTCCTGCCTGGCAGTAGGCCCATGCCATTAATCCCAGCATTGGGGAGGCAGAAAGAGGCAGATCTCTGAGAGTTCAAGGCCACCCTGGGCTACAGAGTGAGTTCCAGGGCAGCCAGGGCTACACAGAGAAATCTGTCTTCCTGGAGCATGGTCACTTATATTTGGCTCCACAATAAACTATCTCTCCTTTTAAGGTGACAGTTCTGTCTGTGTCAACATAGGAAATGGAAAGAGGAAAATAGCAGAGGAGAGAAAGGAAGGAGGAAAGGAATAGAGGGAGGGAGAGATCGCAACTCTTTCATTGGAGAGAGAAAAATAAATAAATAACACCAAATATTAATACTTCTACCTATAGAATAAAGCACAATTGTCCCTATGTGCCTTTTATTTTTTCCCGGCCTGTTTAAGATGAAAAATACACCTTTTTTGCATCTAGAAAGAAAAAAATAAAACAACGAAAGCAGAGAACACATGTCCTTGCATCTCTAGTACCTGACTCACAGTGGGAGGTTACCCATTTTTTGTTGAATAAATGAATAAATTAATTAAATGTTATAAATATTTTATGGAGTGAACTCTCCAAAAGAGTTAATAGCGTCTCATTACTGGAAGTGTTTAAGCCGAGGTTGAATGACTCTCAGTGTATTTGGAGGGCATTCTTATTTTGATTTAGATCAGTGATTCCCCAACAGAGGCACCTGGGAAATCCAAGATGCTCCAGCAGCATACTCCCAAAAGCAAATTCCTAGCCCCACCTTGGGTAGCAGAGTTTAATGGAATTAAGGGAAAATATGCCACAGTTGTTTGCCTGGAAAAGTGAAAGTATGTTCAAGATGATTTTCACACAGAAAAGCCCAACTGAAGTCCTGAGTTGATTGTTAGGGTGACAGTGTGTACAGGCATCTGCCTTGGCTCTTCCCGGGCCTGAGAAGCTCTTCTCTCATATCCAGAAGCTCTATTCAGCAACTATATTCTTGTACATTGAGGCTCCCTTAACTCCAAGACAGAGCAACCTCTTCCTAAGACTTCCCACACATGTATCCTTGCTATGGCGCCAATGATTTAATCCGAATATTATGTTATTAACTTAATTATTAGTAATACTGATCTTAGAGTTTGAATGTGGAACATCCCCACGGGCTCATGCATCTGAGTATTTTGTCGCTAGCTGGGAACAGACTTTGAAGTGGAGCCTAGCTGGAGGAAGTGAGGCCTTGAGTTTGCTTAGCTTTTCTACACTATTTTTCTATTCTCCACTTCCTGACAATAGTTGCAATGTGGCTAGCTGCCTCACTCTCCTGCTACCATGCTATTCCAGCCAAGATGAGCTTGCATCCTCTCCAACTGTAAGCAGAAAAGAACCCCTTTCTACATAAACAGACCATAAACAGTCTTGTTCATAACCTTTCTCATTGTTGTGACCAGTAACCTGATAAATGACTACTTAGAAAACTCCATGAACAACACAGGAATCTTTATTTAACTTTTTTGTTTCCTTTAGCATCTTAGAATAGAGACCAACATGCAAAGAGAAGCTCAGAAAATGCTTGCAAATGAACAGCAACAGCCATAAAAATGCATGGATTAAACGTCTGTAGTTCTAGTTGCAGGAGTCTGACTGTTGCTTCCTCCTCTAAGTGACATTCCCGTTAGTCTATCCCAGGAGTTGGCAAACTTTTACTGTAAAGGGCCAAATAGAAGCATCTTCAGTTTTATGAATCATAAGATCTCTGTCACAACTACTCAGCTGTGCCACTGAAACACAAAGGCAGCCATGGCAATACATAAATATGAGTGTAGCAATTTTCCCGGAAAGCTTGACGATAAGTTTGGGCCACTGGCTATTGTCTGCTGACCTTGTTCCCTTCACATTGATGGAAACTTCATTAAGACAGAATTCAAGCTGCTCCAGGTCATGTTTATGGCTTGCTTTCTTTGTCAGGTCTTAGGCACAAAGCTTTTGGCTTTAGAAGCACAGATGTCTTGCCTAAAAGCATGGGATCTTGGGAAACAATATCTCTTCTGACTAACACACTAAAAGTGTTCCCTAGCTCAATCTTCATAAAGACATCAGAGTGTTCATTGAGTGTAGCCAAATCCAGATGCAATGGGTGGGTCAGACATGAAAGTTTGTATCATTAATTCAGGAGTTCATGGTTGGTCTTGGTAGGCATCTTCAGGTTCACATCCTTAATCTTAGAGGAGTTAAGCCCTGATTCATCTTCTCTAGCACTCCAGCTTCCAGCAAAGATGCAGTCTGCTACATGGCCATGACATTTCTACATTACCACCACAAGGTCTTAAATCAATTTTCGAAAAAGAATTTTGCCTTGGTGGATTTCTGCAATATTTCCTACTTGCTACCATCTTTTGTTGAAGATATCTAGGGCTCAGTATTTCCTACACAGGGTAAAAAGTTGGGGCTATGGTCACAGCATGGTGCAGAATTCAAAAATCTATAATGAAGGGATTACTTGGAAGAAACATTGTGTTGCCTTCAAGCATAGCTCTAGGTAACAGATGCTATGTAGATAGCAGGATGTTATGTTGTAGGTAGCAGGATGCCACAACCCTCAGTCACATTATGGTCAACATCAAGATGCTTATGAGGTATGCAAGTAAAGACTAAAGGATACAGACAGTCTTGGGAGTTTCTTCCTTATGGAGCCACTCTATTTCTCTTCTTGAACATTTTACTAAAATATTTTACATTGTGAAACATAAAATATATGGCTATTGCCTAAGACCCCCATTAAGGGTGAACATTTCACTTTTATAAGCACTAAGTCTCTATATAAATCTTATATAGAATGTATACACACATATATATACACACATATACATATTTCAATATATACATATGTGTACATATATACATGAATAATATATACACGTTGTGGGGGTGTGTGTGTGTGTGTTTGTTAAACACAAAGAGAAGGACAAAGCCTATAGGGAGAAATTCTAGTAAGTCAGAAGTGGTAGCACATGACTGTAATCCCAGCACTCAGGAGGCAGAACAAGGAGATCATGCAAGTTTGTAAAAAAGTTGAGTATGGAAGAAGGAAGGAGGAAAGAGACAAAAGATTTTTTCTTCTAAGTAAGACCTCATATCGAATATTGCATCTTATTATAAGAACAGATCTACTAATTTTGTCACAGGAATTATTGTTCTTACCAAACCAAATGGACTAAAAATGGAAACAGACCTAAGGACAATCTTTATCTTTTCTCTAAAACATCAGCTTTGTCTACTCAGAATATTCTCATTTTCATTTACTCTCTATTGCTTTAATAAACAACCTTGGGGAGGAGTTTATTTGGTTGACAAGCTACATGCCTCATGGGGGGGGGGCAAGCCAGGAACCTGGTGGGCAGGAGTTGAGGCAGAGACCATGGAGCAATGCTGTTTACTGCCTTGCTCTCCCTGGCTCACTCAGCTACTTTTCTTACACAACTCAGGCCCACCTGTCCAGGAATGGCACCATTCACATTGTGTTTGACCCTCCCACACCAATTAGCAATTAAGAAAATGCCCCCACAGACATGCCATAGGCCAATTCTATGGAGGTGATTCTTCACTTGAGTTTCCCACCTTCCCAGGTGACTCAAACTTGTGCAGTTGACAAAAACTACCCAGTATATTTCCCAATCCCTTTTAGGACTTTCGTTGAGTAACACACTTCTTCGATGTTAATTTTAAGAATCTATAGGAATTTATTGCCTTCATTCTGCATAGAAAACAAACACAATTTGTTTATTTTATAGTTCTATAGGCCTTGGAATAAGCCTGCTTTCTTGGGCTGATCTGCATTGCCTTAAGTGTACTGCCTCAACTGCAGAGCCTCTGACACCACATCCTTAAACTGCAAAGGCCCAAGTACCACTCAATCTCTGCCACTCCACTCCTTGCCCCTCACTCCCCAAGTGAAAGGCAGTTGATACTATCATGTATGGTCTACCTGTTGCTGAGACACCTCACTGATGTTCTAGACTCCACACAGGCCCTTTGCTCCCCGTCCACTGAGGACAAACCTACTAATTGCCATCTGCTCCTTCATTCCATTTTCTTCCTGGTGATGAGGTGGGTAAGAATGAGAAATCACTGGTACAAATCTAAGTCCTAGAGTCACATAGCAGAAAGAGGTCTCCTATGGATTCTCTCTATGCTTGTCTGTCTGATCAGCATCGTAAAGAAGCCCCCCAGGATCAAATTATCAACTCCAATGGGTCAATGAATGTTTTACTTGTCTGAATTCCTGTCTCCTACTTTGTTTCCTGAAAGCATTCTACAATAAATACTGCACAGTTGGAGCTAGGTTGAGTAGGGTTGCTAGCAATTCAATGCAATCAAACCCATCTTTCTTTCTTTATTTGTTCATATAAGAATCAATTCAAATCTCTAGATAAGATTAGACATTAATGTGTCCAAGAGTTGTATTCAAATGCTGACTTGTCTTCTACAATTGTTCAGCTGAAACTGTATATTAATTTTGAAAGACACTATATGTATTTCTACAGTGATAAATTGAGAGACATTCATATCTAATCTGCTTCTCTTTCTGTAATCTCCAGGTAAGATAGACATGAAAATAGACTTTGTCTCTAGCAGATAGTGACATTCTCTACCTATTAGAGAAGAACTAAAAATAACCCCAGATATCCCTAGCAATGGCAAGCAAAGAACTCTTAGTTCACATTTCTTGTACATACACAATACAAAAATTGCAAGTGCCCATGATCGAATAGGTACTCATGCTACTGATGACATTAAAATCTCCAATTACCCCAGGATTTGAGTGCTGACTGGGTCCTGATTTATTTGGGGGCAAATTAGGCAGCATAATGAGTAAAACAAATACTTCAAGGATCAAATTTAAATGAACACATGTAAAGCAATTCAGGTGTGAGTCTGACGGCCACAGTTATTTCTTCAATTGTGGTCAAGACTTGGCAGCAACAAACTTCAATTAATGGGCTGGAGTTCCAACAATAACAAGTGTATTGTAAGAATGGATTTACAGAAAACTTGGCCAGTTGGATCCAAAGCTACCAAACTGGCAAATTGACTAGAAATAGATGGAAGAGATTATACTTCAGAAGACAGTGGTAGAAAAAAAAATCTCATGTATGGAAAATTGCTGTCTTTGGGGATTCTGGAAAGAAAAATAACTTTGTTGGTCATTACTTGTGCAACTGGTTCTAATACCCAACATGTGCATTGTATTTAACCATTCAAAATATACTCATTCTTGCAAACACCATCTCCTAATGTCTCCCTGCAGCCCAAAAGTCAATGGAACACACTGATAGCAAAGGAGAGACTCTGGGTACATAAATAACATCCCTAATGTCACACAGATGTGCAACACAAAAGCAGCTGTATATATAAAATAAACAAATACAAGCACTATCCCTTAGAAGGTGCCAGATTGTGGTGCTACTTCTCACTTTGGAACAAGATTGAAAACTTCATCCAGTGGCAAGATTTTTCTTTCAGTTGGGGAGGACTGATGGGTGACCTGTGGACTGTGGCCAACCAGAGGTGGTGAAGGGCATGTCAGAGTAAGACACTCTGAGATAACAAATGCTGACAAAGACCTCCTTTTGTCTGGTCTCACATTCATCTGCAGCCAGTTCTGAAATGTGTGTAGGGCTTTCCTCTATGGGATTCCAGGGACTAAGGGATGATCCTTTCAACAAAACAACCTAATACACAAATTAGTCTTCAAGCTGAATTCCTCATCTTGTTCTCATCTCATCTCTCTTTGCTTCAGAACAGAGAAACAAGCCTAAGCCTGAAAACTATCTGGAGTTTTTTTATGCTTGAAAAATGCAATTTGGAATTTGCATAAAATGATCCAATATATTTGTAGAGCCCACAATGCCAAGTTGTCCAACACATCACAACTGTTTTCCTATGTATCATATAAAGGGTGCTTCTCAATCATAAATGTTCAAGTAGGAAGTAAATTTAGAGTGAATTTAACACTCTGGTTTTCCCAAGAAGGAAGTCCCAATGACAAATAAGAATACCTGGGCATGTGATTCAATCATTTGAGGTAGAAAGTCATACCCTTAAACTGGGCCACATCTGGTGGTAGTCCCATAGAAAAGGACATGGAAGAAGGAAGTTTTTGCTTTTCATCTGCTTGTCCTTGTTGTTGTTGGAAAATTTATCTGTTCTGCTGTGTTGCATGTAGTCTTAAAAACTACCACCTTTGCCCAGGATTGGACCATGTACTGGCCCCTTTCTGCTTCCCCTTCATCCTACCTGGCTTAGCTCCATGAGGTGACCAACTTATCAGCCCACTTCTGAGACCCTTGAATCTGCAAATAAAAGACACACGCTCAGCTTTGTTACTTTATAACTTGCCTACTAAGCACAATTGCTGGACACAGATATCTCCTGCCCTGAAAAGTGTGTCCTTAACAATTTATTATCTCTGTCTCTCCTCCCTCTCTAAATTTAGTGGCTTTTTCCACCTAACCCCTGTCAAATATTCTTGGCCACCAATATGTAGCAGAGGCCACAGGCCCCAGCTCCTCCGAAGGCCTTACATGATTGTTATGTTCTGCTTCCTCCAAAGGATGGCAGAAAGAAAAAAATAAAAAAAACCCTTCTCCTTCCTTGTATCTGCTTTTTCCACCTGGGATCTGGTAGAGGAAGTCCCATCTCTACTTTCTGCCCAGCAATTACCCCCCTGGCCTTCTTTACTGACAAATCAAGACCCAATTGGGGAAAGGCATTAGCAATAGAACTTACCCTTACACTGCTGCTCAAAAATTCTTTGTTTGGTACCAAAACCTACTTGTTCAGGATTCCAGTATTAGACAGAAGATTGACAGTTTTATATGAATTCCTTGAGACTCAAGTACCAGGTCAAGACTGCTGAGATATCCAGTCTTATGGACTGAACAGGTACCCTATCCTTGGCCTTTCTGTCCAGAGACAACCAATGGTGGATTGCTCCAATGTTATACAGCCCATAGGCCACTCTATGTGTGTGTGTGTGTGTGTGTGTGTGTGTGTGTGTGTGTGTGTGTATTTCATTGTTTCAGTTATATTCTTCTAGAGAATCCCAAGTAATACACCTAGCACGAAAAGCTACAAGCTCTTGCCATACCTTTATTCTATATAGAACAATTCTCACCCTTCTCCTTCCTTCTCTTCCCTTTCAAAACCCTCCACTGTCCCTACAAATATTACTTGGCCAATTGAAAGCTCAAACCCAGCCTATTCAGAATGTTCTCATCTCCTGTCATCAATAAAACTTAGTTGTCCTATGAGTGCTGCTTGGAAGTACTGTTTACAAAGATGAGGTTTTAGCCTACACGTGGATCAGGACAGCCTTATTCCTATCTGACTTAAGATCCAGCATTTCTGCCCAACCTCCTGTCAAGGACACTTTCTGCTGAGCCTCACATCCTGTGGATGTCAAATAGTTATGTTTACCTATCCAGGAAATTTCCTGGCCTGTTATTTATGGAGGCCTTAACACTCACGCCAGTCTTCTTCCTCTATAATATAGCTCTGTCATTGGTCTTGTTACCTTAACATAATCAGGAAGGAAATGTCAAATATCCTGGCCTCTTGGACCCCATATCTTCTATCTGGGAAGGGCTGTCAGTCTTGAATGATCAGCTGTACTAGTTGACTATAATGTATTATGGGAAATAGCAGAAGATTAGAGGGTACTACAGAGCACAGCTAAGGGGTATTGTTAATTCTGTCTTGAGTAGGAAAACATATATGGGAATGACTTGCAAGTGTAACAAAACCAGAAACATGAGCACCAGTAATAGTTGGATAATAGCAGAAGGCAGGAGAGACAGTGTGGGACCATGAAAGGATAGCTTGGTTTCTGATGGTGCACTGGCTAGAAATGGCCAGAGATCCAACAGGTATCCCTGCAAGGGACGACATACATTTTACCAGGCTCCAGACTCCAGGTTCCTGACATGAGGCATGACTACCATGCTCTCAGGTAGAGGGCATGACTACAGCCTGGCAGAGTCTCAAAGAAGATCTCCATATTAATGAGGTACCTAAAGGCCAGAGGGTGTAGTCAATTAAGCATTCCTTCCCAGACCCTCCTCCTTATAAATAGTATTTAACCTCAGGCCCGCCCTGAGGACATGGGGTACAGGGTACAGCTATGTCCACTTGCCACTATGACAATAAACCTTTTAAAACCATGAACTTCCTTGTGTCTTTGGGGCACGCAGTGGAAAACAATGGAGAAGTTCTTCAACTACCGAGCCACCCTCTAATCTCCTGTGGAGGACCTCTCTGTATTCCCGCCATGGAGGCCTGTCAACTCAAGCAAGCTAGCTGAACCAGCCTTGACTCACCCAAACGAGTCACAGTGACCAAGAGTCTCTACCCTGTGGGGGCGCTGCTGGAGCTTCTCTTCCTCACCCCTCTCAGCTGCTGGTCAGTCCAGCCTGTATGTTCCTGAGTCTCAGTTCTTCTGTGGCTCCCAGAGGTGTCTGGGAGCCCAAGGACAAAGACCACCAGTCTCCCAGTCAGCGACTTCAGCCTGGAGACCCCCAACCCAGGAGCTCTGCCCGCTCCCCCTCCCACCACCACCCCCCTCACCCCCCAACCCTGTGGAACTTCAGGCTGAGACCTCTCCACATGGAGGCTTCTCATAGCTCAGCGTTTGCCCAGCACCACGTGGAGTGAACTCAGTCAAATTCTCATGCTTCTACTCCCCAAGCCTGGGTTCCAGCCAGATGGGGCGGCAGACACACAGGATCCACAACTCAGCCCAATAGGACCCACGCCCACTAGTGTGCAACAGCCCCGCAAGACACTAAAGGTATCAAATGATGTCAAGGTTAGAAGTGAGAGTAACTTGAAGGGGCTAAGAATGAAGTACACTGGAGCCACAAAAGGAGATGCAGAGGTACCAGACTAGGCCAATCAGGAAGACTACTCAATACAATAAGAAGAAATACTAAATAGTTGCTGAATAATTATATGTTTTGAAATGAACAAATGCAAATTGCAATCAATAGTTTATAAAGTTTAAAAAGTGTTCTTTCATTGAATAATTTCATTCAGAAATTTCTTAAGCATCAGAAGAATTAAAGATTTCCATTATAGATGCTATGGACTGAATGGTTGCATCCTTCCCAAACATGAAAACCACTCACCCACCCATTTGGTGGTATTGAGCCCTTGGAAGGGTCATGATGGAGGAATTCTCATTACAAGTCTAATGCTTCCTTTATAGGAGAGGAGAAATATGAGATCATCCTTACTACATCAAAAAAGAACACAATGAGAAGGCAACCATCTTGGAAGAAGAAAGATATCCCTCACCAGAAGTGATGCCATGCAAGCTTTTAGACAGGTGAATAAGAAATATTTGTTGTCTGAACCCTACAATCTCCAACTGACACAGATCATGGGCAAGAGAGGTTAAATCAAACTCAGTTTTTAATTCCTTACAGAAACTAAACCCAAAATGCGACTGAAAAAAGAAACCCATTCTTACTGATCATAAAGTACTGGAACTTGGTAAGCTCTCAATCCTGAAATTATTGGCAGGTCATTGAGATTATAATGTAGACTAACAGTGGGTATTTTCTGAGGAACTTCCCAGGAGCATTTGTTTGTAGGTTCCCATGGCTCTTACCCAGGTTCTTGGAAGTCTCAGACCTAAATAGACCAGGAATTCCCTAAGCACAAGAGAACTCTGAAGTTTTCCAGAAGGCTAAATCTGAGTCAACGGATTTTGTTTTTTTCCCACTGTACAGACAGGTCCAGCCCTCTTGCAAGACCCAAATAGTCCCCAGTGATAAGATTAAGGCTTCACATGACCTAAGAATAGAATGTATTGGGAAAAATTACGTCTGTGTTGCTATGAGTCAGAGATCATCAATGTGTGACCAGTGTTGCTAGTGGTCCACTACTGCATTGTGTGATAATAGGGAGGAGCATGTAATTAGCGACAGGAATTAAACTCAATCTAATTTTATTCATACCTTTTACAGTTAACATCTAGTAAGAAGCACAACTGTCTAATTTTAAGGTTTGTATATAAAAATAGAAGCCTATACGCTGAAATAATTTTGACCAAACTGTAATCAAAATATTTTTCTTTTATTTCACTGAAGTGCTAGACCTAAATAACAAGCAAAATGAACATTTACACTGAATGGCACCTTCCTTTGTCTTTAAGGGTTTCAGTAGTTGGTCAGTTACTCATGTAGGTCGGTGGTTATAGACAGAAATTAAATACATTTTCATTACAATTCATTTTTTAGTGGACTGAACTTTTATATCTGGATCTCATGACTTCAAGTGTTAATACTTAACTCCTGCTAGAAAATTGCATTAGAAAACTTCTCTCCTGAGTCTCTCGTCTTTACCTGAAATGACCCCGTGGATCACTGAGAACCAATTTGTAACTCTACAGTGCAAATACGATTGTGCCTAGTTAATACAAATACTTATTTTGCCATGTTACATAGGAAATACAAAATGGCTACTGAAGCAATATTTCCATGTCTGGTCAATGACATCACTAATGAGATCAATCTTAGAACAGTTTAGTGTGTAAAAGGTCTACTGTGCATATTTCTTCAGATACAATAATCACTTCAGGATATGTAGGTGCATGCATTTATTTAAATCAACATTGTTTCAATGAAACCTATAAAGGAATGTGCACATTTTCTTATTTTGAACCTTTCAGAAAATAATCTCTTCTGAATGAGTTGCAATTATGTACATTGCAAATTACATCTAATTGCATCTTGGCATTAGATTACAGGGGAAGAAACAGCACATGTAAGCTGGAGTTTCCTTGGGGACTTCCCTATTCGCTTTCAGGCCTCAGGGTCTGTCAGTTTGAAAATGTGGTCAACTTAGATATGAAAGCCCCTTGGATCATTTATTGTCTTACAGCAAAACTGAGTAAATTCCCATGCATACTGGTCTATAGGAAACTGGAACATGTTCTCCATCAAGCTATGGGGAGGTTCTCCAGTTGTCACAATGAGACATGTCAGGCCATCATTGTCTGACTGAAGTACCAACTCATGCCTGCTTTATCATCAATCCTTCTCAGCATAAATGGATGCTTACAGGGCCTCCTTTGACCATCCAAATCATGTCAGGCAGAATAACAATCGATCTTGTAGCAGCAGCTAGGCTGTTTCATGGACATACTGGATATGGAGGAAAGTGAATCAATTTTCAAAAAGAGTATGTAGCACGAGATAAAGCTGAAGTTCTCCAGGACTAAACTGATGGTTTAGTTTGTTTTTCCAAAGTGACGGATCCAAGGGCATTGGTGTTCTATTTTAATAGGGCAACGAGTTTGGTAAGAGGATGCTGAAAAGGAGCTGAAAGGTCATCAGTAGAGCACACTGTACGACCATCTGAAATGAAAGCTTGCATCCTACAACTGAATCTAGTGCAAGTGACATTTGTGCTTTAGCAGGTTCCATTATGGATACAAACTCCCCCTCCCCAACATTATGCACCTATTTGATGAAGAAACTGATAGTCATCTAAATTTCTCCTTGTTTTATCCCCAACCCCCTACCCCTGCAAACACAGCTTTTATAATAAAAATACAGTTTGGCCACTAGAATGAGACACTAAATTGAGACTATTTAACATAAACAGAGATTATGGCCATGGTCAGCAGCTATGGGAGTCAGGCTTTATAAATAAAGCATGAAATAATCTATTTTGTTTCTGAATGTATTCCTGGAGGTCAGATGAACCCGAGTAGGCCTAGACTAATTGAAGAAAACTGGAAAGTTCAGGGAGAGTGTCCTCAAGGATTGTCAATGGAAGATTGTGGGAAACTCCTATCATGTTAAAGGAAACTAAACCAAGAGAAGAAGAAACAGAAACAGAATAAATGGTGGGATTTAGTTTTTTTAATTGGTCTCTCTGCTCCAATTCCTCCACCATCTCACAATGCTCCAAGTCAGCTCCCCAAAACACAAGGCTAATACATTATTAGGGTAGTATAAATTCCAAGTGAGGACTTGGGGAGGCAGCTTGGCTGCAGAGGGCTTATACAGCATGTCAGATGCCCTTAGCATGTTCCTTAGCGCTGGGATAAACAATCCAATGAAGGGTTGTTTCCTATAAAACTCCTAATTTGGGATTCAGAGCCCTCCACATTGGGCCCCAATCTACTCTCCCTACCCCACTTCCCACTGTGACCCCAAAGAAGCCAGCCCTTCCAATCATTCCCTCCCTCTATATATGCTGCTACTTCTAACTCAAATCTGTTTTCCTTCTAATTCTTACGTGCTTCTGCTCCAAATGATGCAAATCAAAAAGCAGACAATGCATCTCAATTATAGAGCACGTCTATGAACTTTGTTGATTCAAAACACTTAACTAGTGGTGGTGAAATAAACAGGCTATAAAGTTGCCTACTGTCAAGCCTGATGACTTGGGTTCAATTCCAGAGACCCACCCACATGATAGAAAGAGAGAATTGACTCTTGCAAGTTGTTCTCTGACCTTCACATGCATGTTGTAGTTTGTGCACACAGCAGGCACACAAATTTTATATATATATATATATATATATATTATATATATATATATATTGCTAAAATTGTATGATACTAGTGTATTTCATGTTGGTAATAACCCTATGATGTGATTCATCTTATACATGAAAAATTAAGGAAGAATATCTTAAGTTATTTGTCTAAAGTCATGAAATTTGATGGAGATGAAGGGCAATGTCTTCCATCAAGAGCCTGCACACGGAAGCTCTTGAACAGCTAGCCTTACATTGATATTTGTTTGTTTATTTGTAACCACTTCTCCACCACCAGGCACAATTTTCAATTAAAATGTATTAAATAGTGGTCAATAAAATGTTAAGTCAAAGTCTCTGTATATAATATAAAAATACAAAGTAAAGAGTTATTTACCAGAGCCTAGAGAAGAGTAGGCCTGAGGAGTGGTAGAGACTTAAGAACTGTTAACTGAGACAAAGTTACAATCAGAAAGACAAGTTCTGGTGTTCTATTGCAGGGTGGGGAGAGATTTTATTGCACAGTAGAGAGAATATGCGATAGTTAAAAATGATACAGTACATATTTAAAATAGCTAGATAGGTTTTGAATGTTCTCACCACAAACCAGCAAAAAAATGTTTGAGATGATGGATATGCTAATTACCTTGATTTGAACATTACACAAAGTGTAAATATATCAAAATGTCACATTGTACCTCTCAACTATGTACAAATTATTATGTGACAATTTAAAATGTTTCAAGGAGTAAAGTTGTTTTACAAAAGTTAGAAGATATTACTAGGAAACAGAACAAAATATTGAGTATAAAAGGAAATATATATATATATAAAACACACACATATGTATATATGTGTGTGTATATATACATATATAACAATCTCTTTATTAAACACAGTCTGTAGATGCTACCCCCACTGGTTAGCAAAAACATCAAAGGATGTTTATGACAGTGGATGGAAGAATAAGTATCCTCAAGACTGTAGTGGGAATGTGTGATAAACAAGCTTCACTTTACCTGAACTCCAAATCAAGACCCCAGTGTCAGTTTCAGAACTGACACTCTATCTGCTGCTGACAGGAGTACATGATGGTTAATCATGCCTGGAGATGGCTTGTGAAGACTTCCTTCGCAAATAAAATCAGAAAAGTTAAGTCCAATTGACAAAAATTTTATAAAAAAAAATGATGATAACAAGACCAAAAGTCTAAGACTTGGTAAAAATGATATAGGCTAACTTAGCTGAAAAAAACTGAAGACAAATAAGTACTGGCTGAGGTAACAGGGTTATTTGGGGGAAGAAATGCCCAGAATCGGGCTGAAGGAATTGAGAAAGAAGAAGAGAGAAGTTGTATTTTTCTGTCAAGTATTAAGGAACCTGAGCCTGGGTCCTTCGGAGATGTGTCCATCTATTTCCAAGTAAGAGGATTTGGAATAATAAGCTTTCAACACGATGAACTATGTGGTCTCATCTGCAAACTTACAGGCCTTGGTAAGATATTTCAAACCCATTTTAGGAAAGCTTCAGTGGCAACAGATGGCACAAGCAGCAGATGACGCTGTGAGATCTCACTGTGTGTCAGTTCTTGTGATAAATTTTTGCATGACTGATGACATGCACAATCCTTAATCTCCTGTCCTCATGTGACAGCGAAGGAAACCAAGATTTAAATAATGTATCATTCACCTCATGCTTGACACTAGAAAGGGATCGAACTTACATTCTAAAGCTAGTCCACGGATAGCACTGTGACTGCTCCCTGTGAATGAGTACTATTTAACTCATCTAAAAGCAGGGTGCATTTACCCTGCCTCTCACTGCTTCCTGTAACTTCTCTTTGACGGAATGAACCTTATCTGAAAGCTTAGCTCATCCCCTAGGACTATGGAGAGAGAAAGTGTGTTCTCTGACTGCTTGTATATGGATGACTTGGATTTTGGATGAAAGTCATGCCATTCTCATTTACAAAATAGCCCACACATTGGGAAATAGCATTCTGGAGAATGACTTGATTTATGTGACAATGCAAAATATCAGAATTAAACTTCTCTCTGAACTCCCAACACTCAACCTATTCCTGCCAACCTCCTTCTTCACTGATACAAGCTAAACCATAGACTAGTCCTTGGATGACATACCTAGTATGATTTTACTTAATCCCATGTCAGAAACTTCCTTGAACACATAAGAAACCATCTATGGGATTGTCTTATCTATCTTTTAATAGTATGTTCTATTTCACAATTAAGCCAAGTTTATAAAATTTATCTATAGTACAAAAATATCCCCTGTACTAACAAGAGAGGAATGCTTTTAAAATATCATTCAGGAGATGCTGAAACTCAGGTGGTTTAATACCAAACTGAGGATATCGGGAGGTTATTGAGCAAAGGCCTTGTGAATTACAAGATGGATTACAACTATGCTTGAGTGAATATCTACATCATACCATAGAACATGAGTTTGGATTTCTTGACTTTCATATCTGAAATTAATGGTGATTCATAGAAAGTTTTCCTATGAATAGACAAGAGGGCAAGGGCAAGACAGAAGCAGGGAGTAAATTTACATAACAGCTTTGTCTGTGACCCTATCCAGTAATGCTCTGGGGAAAATGTCAGTACCAGTCACAGGAAAATGAGGTTGTTTTGGAATGGAGAGAGGAGCAGATGGAAAGAGAAATCCCATCAACGTATAGTCTGTGGAGAGAAGAGACCTAAGGCCTCTCATGACTACACAGAGTGCTTCTCCATCATATCACTATGGTCTGCCCCTTTAGTGAGGGTCAGGGGCTCCTGTCTTCCTATGCCTCTCAATCTGTCGAAGTAATTTAAAAAACAAATAAACATCCTATCTGTCTATTGATTGAGCCCCTGTTGATGGAAAGTTTCTGCTGCTGTGGCTGCTTTTCCCCGTTTGCCCAACATTTTCTTAAGAAATTCAAGCAGCAAATTTCTCAGGGGCTGCCAAAAGGCTGATGAAGTTGGTGAGCCCTCTGAGTTTCATTGCTGTTGACAGCCGGGTTTTCTTATACAAGTTAGTACCTGCTGAGATGGGCTGGGCTTTATCTGAGCCACTGGAGCCCACGCTTTGAAAAACACACACAGCAGCCCACACTTTGCTTATTTGTAAACCACCACCATAGAGCTAAATAGATGCTCCCTGAATGAATAAAGGAAGGCATTGTCATTCTGTTCAGGGACCATGAAATGCAGCTTGCTAAGTTGCAGTCTATTTTTCTCAGGCAAGACACCACGGGGTAATTTTTTTTTCCCTTTTGATTACATGATGTCAGCATATATTCCATTGCCTCCTGTATAAATTGACACTTGACAGGCCTATTTCAGTGTATTCTATGCTGCATGGCTCAGTTATCGTTTCCAAGCATCTAGGCACAGTCATGGAAACAGGAGGGTATTCTGCCGGATTTCCCAGCTGAGGAAGCATAGAGGTAACTAGAACCTATTCTTCCTCAGAAAGAATCTTCACCTCCAAGACCTTTACAAATGATCCCTTTGGAGAAGTAAACGTAGTGGGGTTTTGAAATGTTTTTGTAATGTTTTATGTCATGCTTTTGAAAAGAAGTATGTATTCCATTACCATGCATCCAGACCAAACTGATTTACTAGGCTCAGTCAGAACACAGGACACTTCCAAACATGAATTTATAAGGATTAATTTGTGAGAGAAAGGATGCCCCTCCTGAATGGGGTTGAGAAGGCTGTTAAGAAACAATTATTTAATTGCTGTTG
This sequence comes from Mastomys natalensis, assembly GCA_021653895.1. Classification (NCBI taxonomy): domain Eukaryota; kingdom Metazoa; phylum Chordata; class Mammalia; order Rodentia; family Muridae; genus Mastomys; species Mastomys natalensis. The sequence goes on from JAJTUV010000084.1 coordinate 472,223, forward strand.
GGTCCTAGTGAACCTTTTACTGTTGCCAGTAAGTGAGTTGTGAAGGAAAGGGGAGGGAGTAAAGGAGACTCAAGAGCTGATGGGAAAGGAGGATGGTCCCATACAGGTGTCTCCTGCCGTTTATTTCCACTGTTGGGATAAAACACCCTGACAACAAGAGACTTAATTGAGGAAGGAATTTATTTGGCTTACAGTTCTAGGTATTAGACCATCACTGAGGTGAAGTCAAGACAGTGATTTTAAGCAGGTCACCTCACATCTACAGTCAAGAGCAGACAGAAGCATCTCTTGCTCTCTTACAGCTCTGTCCTATTTTATACTGCTCAGAATCCCTGCCTAGAGAATGGTGCCACAATGGGCTGGGTCTTCCCACATCCACTTACAACTAGAAATGCCCAGAGGCCAACCTGATCTAGAGAATTTCTCAGAAGGCTCTCTTGTCATTGATTCCAGATTGTGTCAAGCTGACGATTAAAACTATCCAGTGCAGAGCCATAGTCTGGATCATTATCTCCTATCTTTGGAAGTACACCTTATTTCTTTCCACCTAACTGCCTTGTCCCTGTGGTCCTACACTAATAATCATCACTCAGGGAATCTTACCTATTTGGAAATCCATGCAATGAACTCTTAATAAATAGTTTCAGAATGAAGGAATATTTAGAATATATCCCTAGGCAAAATACATTAATAGCCATTTATAGTCATTAACCATCCTACATAACACAAAATTCTCTCTTGTCAACATACTTCCAGCACAGAATTTCCATGGGTCCAAGGCACAGTCAATGTTTCTTCACTCCACTGACCAGCTATCAGTCAAGAAGGGAGAATACAACCCTCCATTTTGTAACTTTGCCTGGGTTATTGTCCCAAGAGGTAGGTGTCACTTTGGCTGACTATTTAGTCAATGAGAACATTCAGAGAGGACAGATTACCTTCAAAAAGTCTAAGAAAACATCAGCAAGCATGTAGATGCAAAGAATACTTTCAATGGAAGACAGATGCATGCTGAACCCTACCATCCAGCACTGACCCTGAGATAACGACCCAGTCACTTAGCCTCTTGGTACAGCAGTTTCCACATCAACAATGTGAGACAGGACCTCCTCCTAGTGTTGCTATGGGAACCATGTGATACAGCAAAGGAAAGTGCCCCACAAGAGGCCAAACACATAAACTCATGTAAAGACTGTGCTCCTATATGTTCACTAACTAGAGGCTTAGGCTATGAACATAAACTTCCTGCAAACACTCTTCCATGGTCAACAGACAATCATCTTGGTCACATCTGAGATTGCAGAAAAGAACTTCCCAGTGTCCTTTGAAACCCTGTTTAGCAAGGACAGCTCTTTATGAATTTGAGGGTGGGGGTGGGGCAACTAATGCATGTCATCTTTCTTTTATGCCATTGACATTAACCCACTAGAGGTATAGTTCTCTTTAATAAAGCATAAACTTCACAGCTCCTCAAATTCCCATTTCTGTACATCATACCTTCTGTACATCATATCTTCCCTAGGCTCAACACAATTGTAGCCTTCATTATTTTTCAACAAAAGATCATAACAGCTCTGCAGGGACCAGGAGTAAGGTCTAAGCTTCTTTACCAGATTCAATTTTCCACTTCTACCCAGGTCAAAAGCCTGACACAGGTACCATCTGTAGCCTGGGCTGCACTGCTCTACTCTAGCTGCCCCTGGACTAAGTCCTAATTAGGAAAAGGCAAAGTGGAGATTCTACAACCTCACACCTCCTAAGAACCACAAATAAGAAGCTCATATTTTTGTCAGTATAAGTGGTAGATAATTTTCATTTAAGTATAAATATCAGATTTTTTGTCCCAGACTAAAGCAAACCCTGATAATTATACAGTTGCAAATTATTGCGTTACAAAAAAGGTCTAAATTATCTCCTTCCAACATTTAATGAATTCAGCCACTTAATGAATTCCCAAAATGCACTGCTTTCCCCCATTTCACGTTCCTTGAAATAGCAGATTTGTATGGCCGCTGGAAAGAGGAGTGATTCCCATGTCATCCTTCCAGAATACGATTTATTTGCCAAAAAGAAAAACAAGGGGTTTTGGGGGAAGAGAGAGAGACTAAATTGTCTTTGATCAGTGGGAATTAGTTACAAATGCTCAATAAAAATAAAAGCTGGATTGGACTCTTAATATGTTTAGGACTTAGATGATGCAATCACCCGAATTTAGAATTTACAAGGTTGCTTTGTTCAGCTCCTTCAGCTCAGTTCCCATGTAATGTTTGCTCTGGGGGCAAAAACATGAGGCATCTGGATGGAATCTATTCTGGCTTCAGGAAGACAGAATGCCTACCCTATAGGAAAACTGTCCATCTTTAAATTAAATTCAATTCTAAGCAGTTTGCTCCCTAACCAAAGCCTGCTCCTCCGTATCTTTCTAAACTGTATGATTTAAATCATCTGTGTGGTGATTCTTTTTCCCCTTATTTTTCCTGATCTTTTTGGAATAAATGTGGTACTTGTTAACATGAGGAATTGATAGTCTGTTGCCATTTTCCATGGTCTTGACATTTGAGGACATTTGTAATCAATAAAGGCAGACACAAGGAAACAAATTTGATAACTGTTCTTAAGGAATAAAGATGATCAAATATTAAAACAGGATTCAATATAGGAGTGTCCAAGTCAACACACACACACACAGACACACATATGATATATGATATATCTATCATGCATGATATATCTAGGGGTCAAAAATCCTGGTTGCCTATTTACATGGCATCCAACCTCCATATTTCTAATTTCCTCTCGCTATTTTTTACTCATGTGACACATAGGACTAGGACAAAATGCCATCAGAGACATGAGTTTCATAATGTCCATCAATTCCATTCAGCACATGGACATCACAACCAGCCAGTCCTAGGTAAAATCTGACACACAGGATCTGATCTAGGGCCACTATCTTTGTTTCTTCTAGTAATTGTCTTACTTTTCTTTCTGTTGGGAGTGTCTGTTTCTTCTTCTGCCGTTCATTTCCTTATGATGACCTATGATTGCACACCACATTGCCTAAGACATGTCTTCCATGTAAACAGCTTCCTTCTGCCTTTCCCCACACCAACACCTCTCTGCCCAGCCTCTGACCTCCCAGAGACATCGTCTACAAAGGGACTCTCACCCACCTACAGAAGGCTTTGCCTGTAGAACTGGTTTATGCCAACTCTGGAACATTGTGGAAGCATCCCTACTTGGCATTTAAGGGCAGGTTTATTTGGAATATGGCAGTCCCTTCAGATAAGGTTTGATATTGTTTTTCTAATAGAGGCCTGTAATGGTCATAGAAATACTGTCTTGACCCCAAGAAAAAGTTCCAGCATCAAAATGAAAAGTAATAAAGGGAAGAAGGTACTTACGAGGACTCAGCAGAAAATCTTGGGATCTTTTCAAGTCATTCTTCCCAGGGGGCTCTAGCAATCTCAACTTTTCACAGAATGAAGCTATTAGCACTGAGAACATATGATATTATTGCTTAATTAGAGAAGATAGGAAAATATTTTTCCGAGTATTTGATTCTCTACAGTTATCAGAAATCTTGAGGTACCTGCCTGAAAAACTACCTAGGAAAAGGAAGAAGGTGAGGTGCCACAGTCAGAGCCCTATCACAATCACCCAGCAAATCTGCCTGCTACATCTATAAGTCTGGGTCTGCAGAGCTTCATATGGAAATGCTGTTGGTATGGCAGCAGCTCATTCTGCCAGTGGGAATAATTAAACTCAGGAATACTAAGAGGAAAAGCTAAATCCCTCGCTCTATTGCTGTTTCTCTGGTTGTCATGATCCTGCACTGATTCTCTCTGTGTGTTTGTGTGTGTGTGTGTGTGTGTTTTCTTTCTCTATCTCTATCTATTATTGTGTCTCCCTTTGCTTCTTTCTCTGTCTTTGTCTCTCTCAAATATACACACACAAAAACACCCACACACAAACACACACACACACACACACAGAGAGAGAGAGAGAGAGAGAGAGAGAGAGAGAGAGAGAGAGAGAGAGAGAGAGAGAGAGAGAGACTGCTGTTTCTTGAGTTATCATGATTCTATACTTGATTGTGTTTGTGTGTGTCTCTGTCTCTCTATCTCTCTGACTGTCTCTGTTTCTCTTTCTGTCTCTGTCCCTCTGTCTCTCAGTCTCTATCTCTGTCTCTCTTCATCTCTGTTTCTCTCTCTATCACACACACAACACAAACACACACATACACACACAGTCTGCTATTTCTCTGGTTGTCATTATCTTGCACTGATTCTAAAACTGATTTCGCTGGGGAGTCAGACTTCCTTGTGCAGCTGAAAGATGAGGCTCAGAACTGCCTTCCCCTCTGAAGTACTCCTGTTTGTCTTTGGTCCAGTTAAAGTCCCCTTACAGTGTAAGTCACCCGAAAGAATATCTCAAGAAGCCAGAGAAATAGTTCTTCCATATTTCGAAACAATAATCCTGGTGGAATATCTGTGATTCATTCATTGTTCCTCCTGATATCCAAAAACACAAATACTGCCCACATTGGAACACTGGAGCTCACACAAAGAACCTCTGAATGGAAATTTACCTAGATTAAGTTGACTGTCTTTATCTCCCGTTTACTTAGGATAGTGTTAAATATCAAAACTGAAGAAGGAAGAAAGTCCTTTGACAATATTCCTCTCTGGAGTCCTTGGGCTATAAGCTAGCAGTGAGTTTAAAATAGCTGACACTTTACTTGATCTGCACTAGGAAGACTGTGCCCTGTCTTCTCAGTTGTGAAACTTGAAGTAAGGAGGCAGGAAGGAGAAGTCAAGGCTCTGTGAGAGCAGCTTGTCGGGTAGAGAGCTTTTCTTTCCATTCCAGTTTGTGTGGGTGAAACACATTCTGGAACATGTTTCTCCGCACATCTCGCCCACTCTCTATCCTTGCAGGCCTGGTTAGGAAACAGACTCTTTCAGTGGCCTCTGCAGGAGGAAAATTAGGGCTTGACTTATTCTTGAGAATAGGTAACAAAAGAAGAAAAATGTAGAAAATGAACGAAGCCAGGGCATCTTCAAACACAAAATAAGATCCAGTAAATAACCATTCAGCCAGCTTGCAAACAATTGCATAAAACACAAACCAAAGTATTTCTGCACATTTTGCATTCCTTTAAGAGAAGAGACAAACAAACTGTCATCAGAGAAGCATTCAACATCTAGAACATGCCCAAGGCTCCATGACAATTGGGCCCAATCTCCTCAACCACCTGAGTTTCTCATTACTTGAAAAATGTGGCTGTGTCCTCATCTTCTTCTACTTCATACTCAAAATGTATAAGACATATTTACTATCTTTTTCTGTAACCACTGCTCAAGTGCTGCACTTGGTGTTTTGTTTCTTCTGCAACATGGTATAGGGCTCTGGCTGTAGTGAGAAACAGAGGAAGGGTCATGAGCAAGGCTCTGTTCTTAAGGTAGTTCTACTTCTTAGAGAACTTTGGGCTTCTGGGTAATTGAATGAGTCGATATAAATATTCATGAGCAAGAAAGCTGATCTGAGATCATCTCAAATACATATACGTATATGTACATACATTCATATACATATATATACATACACATGAGGCTCAGCAGTTTAGTATATGGGTAGCTCTACCAGGGGACCCTGATTCATTTCCCAGCACCCACTTGTGACTCCAGTCCTAGGGCACTGATGCTTTTCTCTGATCTCCAAGAATACCAGGTACCATCATACTGCACAGATATACATAATACACCTATTATTTTAACATAAGTCCCATATTAACTATAAGCCCTTTGTAGTCACAGATAAAAGATGAAAGTATAAGCACTAGGCATGGAAAGCAAGCAAGAAATAAGGCAGACTATGTTGCATCTCTCAGAAATAGGTACCACTGGCACAAGTATCCAGTTTTTATCCTTACAGATGGTAATCTGACTTCCCCCTTGGCCCCATTGCCTCCTTTTGCACACTCTAGCTTCAAAGCCCCAGAAGAGAATAGGTTTGGACAAGGCTGGATGTATGTCTACCCAGGTGCACTGAGTAGACACAGGGATGAGCTGGCATCCAATGCTGGGGGTGGAGCTGAGAGGTAGATGCTAGAGTCCCTTCTTTCCAGAAAAAAATGCCCAGGTAAGGTGAAACACTTTTATATAAGGGCATTTGGGGGTTGTGGGAAGGGTGCTATTCAAGCTCTCAGTACCTAGGGACTACATAATCACCATCAGCATCCTCCTGAGACTTATTTCTCTGTAATACTTTCCTAGGTTCATAAACTACACCTCTGGTCAAACTAGGCTTTGTAACAGACCCAGGCAGACTCATTTTTGTGTTCTTCTAGTTCAATATCATTTAATAGCAAGCTCTTACTTATTTTTTTAGGAAATAATTTTCCAGTCTTAATAATTACATGTTATAGTTTTTAAAAAAGACATGAAGTTGGGAGGAGTGGGGATATGGGAGTGGATCTGGGAGGAGTCAGGGTAGATATGATCAAAACACATTGTATGGAATTCTCATTGAATTAATAAAATAGTATATTAAAGTCATAGTCCCCTTTATTTGTGATCTAATAAAAGGCTTTTAGTGAGATGAGCCTATCATCTTAATAGTATTTGGGACTATGTTTCATTCCAGTTAAGATTTTCCTTTATTCATAACTGGATAATATCAGTCACTCACACTCACTTGAGGATAGGGGTAACTATTATGTATATACTTATAATGACACGGCATCTTTCAAATATGGAAACGTTCCTTTTAGTAGCTATCATAACTTGGTTCCCTAGGAAACAGACTCAACAATAAGACTGAAGAAAGTGTGACCAATCAGGGACCAGGTAATGAGGAATGTCAGAATCTGTGAATTATTGGGAGAGAGGCTTCAACAAATCATATGATGAGCTCTGGAGCAGGAAGAGTATTCCACCCATGGCAAGGTCCAAGACTCTGTCCTCTCACATGAACCACTTGATAGACAAGGCTGCCACCTTGTAGTGGCTAGAAGTTCAAACAAAGTAAGTCCTCTCAAGCAGAAGATTTTTTTTGCAGAGAGACTCAGAAGTGAGCCATCAGCTGCTTGAGTCTTGAGATCCTCAACGGTAACTAGATGCCACACACAGTATTCAGTCCATCTGGTCCTTTTGCTTTCCACCAAGGCTAAATTTTAAGCCATAACTGATACTCTTCCTTTCTTTGCTACCTTCCTCCTCTCTCTCTCTCTACTTAGCCCCTTCTTTAAACTTGATAATTTACCTGGTAGCATAACCATAGGTCTTCCCATCAAAAGAATAGAGATGCTGGTTAGTAGCATGAGCTGTTGTACATATCAATACTTTTTCTAAGTGCCATGAAGTTGGGTAAGGGTGTGCCAAGACTCACCCGAGTGAATCATCCTTAGCCAAACAAGTTCTTGCCTAACTTCATTGTGTAAAGTAATTTTACCTTCTGGATGGTTAGAGTAAATTATTCTTGCCTGCATGTTGACTCTTACTTCTTGACTGCTGTGCTTTTGACATAGGGATCTGTAATAGTTCTTCTTTTAGGATTTCTTTCTTTCCAGGATGTTTTGTCGCAGTGATGGAAGGTTCATCAACATTCCTAGATTTATGCAATTAAAAATTGCTCTAAGGAATCACCTGTGATTTAACTGTTGACCATTTGTCGGACATAGATTATACAAAAATAGTCACTGATTTCTGTGTGTATATATGTGTATATTGCAACATGGAAAAGACCTCCTCTTCCATGCAAGATATTATCTCTCATCTAGTACTTTATTTTGGCCTTTAAAGACTTTATCACTAGACCAGGTCACTAGGTATAATAGCTTATAATAAGACTAATAAAGTCTATTGCTGTGTGGCTACTAACATAGATTCCTTATTGTAAAGTTGTTCCAAGAGTCTGATGTAATACTAGGATCAGACTTCCAAGCACTGACTTGTGCTACCTAAATGTCTATAGAGAAAAAAAAAGCCAAATATATCCAAATTATAAGTCAATTCCTATCAAGATACATACTGGCCCTTATTGTGGAAATCCCATCAAAAACAAAATCCTATAACATGACCACTCCTTATTAATCATTTTTTGCCTTTTACTAACCTCCTGTGTACCATTGACCCTAACAATAGTATATACCATAATCCCTGTGATTCCTATTTCCAATAAGCTTTGCAAATATATTGTTCCTGCTGTGGAGGCTCAATCAGGAATCTGAAGCAATCTTCTTAAGGCAATTTATGTTGTCAACTCCCATAGGTCAATTCAACAGGAAAAGTATTATGAAACCTACAATCTGTATAAACCATGTTTACCAGTAAGTGCTCTTAGGAATAACACCTGTACAGGACAAGGAACAAAACCCACATTAGGAAAGGGATACTCTCTGTTCACCTGCAACAGAGGCTTCTGGAACTAAAGTTGTCTTAGTTGATGGGGGGCAGGGCAGAGAGACAGAAAGACAGAGAGGCAGAGGGACAGAAAGACAGAGGGGAGGGGAAGGGAGAAGGAGAAGGGAGGGGAGGGAGGGGGGGAGGAGGAGGAGGAGGAGGAGGAGGAGAGAACGAGAAGGAGAACGAGAAAGAGAAGTGAGGAGAAGAGAAGAGGGCCAAGACTAGGCTTTGGGCACCTCTGTTGCCTTAAGAAAACATTCATAAGAGACAGATTCCCATAAAGAGAAATTGTTACAGAGTCCAACAACTATGATACACCGACAGCCCTAGGTGGGATGAGAGCTCCAGAGACATCTCAGTGTTGCATAATTGTGTCTACTGTTCCATCTTGTGGGACTGCATAAGGGTATCCTGGTTCTTGGCTTGGCATGGCCTAGAACCCCGAGACTCCAAGGAGAAAACGGCAGGAGTTCGGCTACGCCCCCAGAACTCAAGGTCCTGAAAAGCAGTCTAATCTCCATGGACCTACATTATTCAGTCACGAAGGCCATTACAGCCCCTCCCAAAGTGCACAGGTAGAGGGTGTAACTACAGGCCTCAGGCCCTAGGGATTTACATACTAATGAAGGTCAGAGGGCGGAGCCAATTAAGCATTCCTCCCCAGACCCTTCCTACTTCTCCCTCCCTATTTAACTCAGGCCTGCCCTGAGTTTGGGGAGTATATCCAGACCCATCTACCATCCGCCATGACAATAAACCCTTTTGGAACCAAGGACTTCCTTGTATCATTGGGGCCTGCCGGCCCGCTGCCGCCGAAGCCTCCAGCCCCTGGAACCAGGGACCTTCCTCCAGTATGTGACACAGGCTGCCTGGAAGCCTCCAGGCAGCCTCCACCACGCAGGCCCCGGGCTGCTGTTGAGTAGGCCCGGGCCTGCTGCTGCGGTCACCTGCTGCCGGCCATTTTTTCCCACACCATCTCTCAGCCAAGATTTGTCTGTTAACACATTCTAAATAAAATCAATCATTCTATTGAACAGAATAGAATGCTACACACACACACACACACACACACACACACACACACACACAATGCTTCATGTTTCTAGAGGGGGTTCAGGTCAAAGCATCCTTTGCAATCCCTTTGGAATACAAAAGGAAATAGCCTTGCTCTATCAAAAGAGTCATATCATCAATTACAAGCTCCCTAAAAATGATCAGAGGAATATTGTTAGTGAAGAAAAAATACATTAAAAGAAAATGAAAGGAAAGGTAGGAGGTAGGAAGGGAAAAAAGAAGAAGGAAAAAGGAAGATGAGAAGAAGAGGAGGGGAAGAAGAGGAGGAGAAAAGTAGGAAGAGGAGGAGAAGGAGAAGGAGAAGAAGGAGAAGAAGAAGGAGAAGGACAAGGACAAGGACAAGGACAAGGACAAGGACAAGGACAAGGAAGAGGACAAGGAGGATAAGTATATTTGTTCCTCTGTTCTCCACTATGGTATAAAGAAGCATGAAGACTGTAACAGATGTCATCCTTTAAACTTGGTCTTCTATCCTCCAGGACTTTAAGAAACAAATGTATTTTCTCTTCAAAAGTTGAAGGTATGTCCCTGTCTGTTTCTGAAGATACCACACACTTAACACACAGAATATGAAGGAACTGAAAGTCTCCTTTATGAGAACTAGCTTTCATACTACTGGAAGGTGCTATGTAATCTGACAATAGAGGAAACCAATCTGCAGTCTTAACCTGCTGTGACACCTACGAACAACAATGACCAGTACAGTAAGATATCCCTAAAGGGGCAATAGTGGTACTTATATTGTGGTAGTAACCAAACAGCTCTTTGATTGTACTTAGGCCTTCTCAACAGGGGTTATCACACCTGGTACTATAAAACTAACCATCTACCCAGGGAGGGTAAAGTTATGCATCTTAAAGGAGAACATACTACTGCTACTTTCCTAAACCAGAATAATATCTGATTGCATTCTAAGTCAGTATCCTTGTATCCACAGATAAGTGCAGCTCTCAACCCACATCAATGAAGCTTCTCTTTGAGGAAGATAGAAATGCATTGAAAAACCGAGCATAGGAGATAACTGATACATCTACAACAAAAGCCCTTCATCTGAGGCTCCAGGAACATAATGGACAAAGGGGTAAAAAGACTACAGAGTATCAGAATTGTGCTTATAGAGATTATGTCCTCTAGATACTTCAGGCAAGCCATACCCATGAAATCTCAACAATATGGCTGCCTAACCAAGACCCCGACAATGATACCAGTTGGCATGTCAAAGTCAAAGTGGATGAGTGACTGGGAGATTCTCCTTATGACTCAACCTTAGGTAAAGAGCTACAAGTAATTAATGACTACAGAGAAAGGAAGAATTAGTATGTCCCATGGATGAGCAATGAGCAACCTAAATGGTTATTCAATATCAAGTGTTATATGTATATGTATATATCCACTCTTCACTTCTAAGACTTGATAGTGTTCTATTCTTCATACAACACACCTCCACTGCACGTAAAATAATGTAGAAAGACTAACATCCACAGCTGAATAAATATCACAGAGTATAGGAGTACTTGATGCTTTGAACACAAGTCCAGTTCCCAGCATCTACTTCAGGTTGCTCACAACCATCTATAAATCCAGTTCCAGGGAATCCAATGTCTCTGGGCTCTGCAGGTACCTGCACTTATAAGTACACAGTCATGTATACACACAAACATATACTTAAAATAATAAAATAAATTTTAAAATCCTAACACAGTGATTGTCTTGGGATCCCAAAATCTGTTAGACCTTGACACTGAGCAGTTAGGTTTTTTTACTCATTCATTCTGCTTCTAGTAAGCAAAGTGTTAAATCTGCCTTAAAAATATCTCAATTATTCTGAAGAGTTAGCATCCTAAAATTCATTGTACTAAGGAAAAATTCCCATAAATGCTTGCAGTGGATTGTTAGACCCTAAAAGAAAGGTCAGGTTTTGTAATTTACGTAGTAACAATAAGCAGATATGATTTTGTTTTAATATGCTAAAAGATAATCTATTCTAATGCTACAAAATTATGCCATTATTTTTTGGTGCTTCTAATAGCATATATGCAATTTAAGCCCTCTGAAACTCTGGAAAAGTACAAAACATTTCTTATATAGATGTGACACTATTGGGTCTAGATATTACCAGGCAAAAAGCTTCTCTTAAAAGTTGGAAGCAAAAATTGTTCTGAAATGTCCTATCAAAACATTTTTCTTCATAAGATATCTTGAAAGCATGTTTGATGCTGACACCAACATAAGATAAATTTGCCTTGAGCATAACGACATGTACAGAGTTATTTCTTCCCAAATATCCAATAAACAAAGACAGTATACCAACTACTGAGCAAACCAAACACGTAAAACAATACCCATTACCCATTTCTCATTCCTTGAAGTTCACCTTCTGATCAGCAGTAACACTACCTTGTGAACCTTCTGGAAAAGTCCAGCAAAGGTGTTACGGTCTCATATGTGATCCCCAATATCTTGGAGTAAATAGTGTTGTTTGCATGTGAGTTTCACTGTGCTCCTATGGCTAGAAAGCAACTTGTGCTCGACTCTCTCCAAAATCTGTAATCTAGGTAGAATATTGGAGTTTCACAAATTACAACATCTACATGAACAAAATGTCTGTCTGCTGCCTATTTTTGTAAATTACGTTTTATTGCAATATAGCCCCCTCATTCATGTACATGATTCAATAGCAAAATTGAATATCTATAGCACAGTCAATATGTTAAATAATGATGAACAATTACTATATGTTCCTCAACAGAAAATTGTTATCTTTTCTCTGATTCTTACAATATACCATTGCATAGTGGGTTTTGACTATAGGACAATTTTGCTTACCCATGTCTTGCTAATATCTGGAGACATTTTGTTTTTCTTAAATCAGGGTGTATGCGTGACCATGGGTAGGTAGAGTCAGGATGCTGATAGATATCCAACAATGCACAAGACAATCCTTACAACCAGATTCATCCAGATTAAAAACATCCAAAGTAATGAGGCTGACAAGATCATGGTAATACTCTGAGTGCTGGAAAACCAATGGGCCAAAGGAAAAATCAGCAAAAACCTCAAGAACCAAATCCTTAGACAGCAGTGGTACACTCTGGGAACTAAGTAAAATTTCACCAAGAATTGCTCCTAAACTCAGATAGCAGTAAAACAAGCTCATCTGAATAAAGATTAATGAGAGTCTGGTAAAGTGGGAAAAGGCTCAAACCACACCATTACTCTGAGCAAAAATAATCACTGTCTCCCATTCTGCAGAAAAATAAATGTAAGTTCCCTAGAGTACAACTGAACAGATCATGACAGGTGAGAACATTAACAAGAAGAGTAGGACTCAGGGGACCAACGCATACCAAGAACCTTAGTCTTAGCAAATAGAAAAGTTAGAAATAGAAATACACACACACACACACACACACCACACACACACACACACACATGTCATATATAGTAAAATAGATCCAGTTACTTCATATGCTTATTCCAGCTTTCATCTTACTTCACCTGAACCATATCAAAAGACTTAAATCAATATCTTTTCTGTCTTTCAGAAAAGCAAAAAACTCAACAAGATAGCATGCCGGTGCAACAGACAGTGGACTTACAGAAATACCAAGTCATCTATTTCATCTGGAGGTAAAGAGATGACCCAAAAGGTTTCTTACCCAGGAAAGTCAGAAATAGCTTTTTTACTTCTTGATAACTAGAGTACAGAAAGTCAATGTTCTCTGGATTTGGGGCAGAAAGCAACAAACCCTGAGTGCCCTTAAAAGCCAAACTCACATCAGCTGTTAGAGTAAAATAATGATAGTTTCATTCACCAACACCACAAAAGCATTGATTTCCCTTGTCCATGTCTGTCTTAGGACAGACCCTTTTTCCAGTACAGCAAGATGAAAGACAAAGGAGGAAAACAAGCTGATTAGCCCAGCGTAGTCTAGAATACACAGGATGTGTTTCAGAGAGGTGTTATCCAGGGACTGGACAGATGGCTCAGTGGTTAAGAGCACTTGCTGCTCTTGTAGAGAACCCAGGTTAGTTGCTAGCACCCACATTGTAGCTCGTAACTATCTACAGGAACCAGACATGCATTGAGTACACAAATGTACATGCAGACAAAATACTCAGAACATAAAAACCTAAAAATTAAATAATAAAAATTAAAGCAAAAACCTGTTTAAATGGAAAAACAGGGCATTATATAGGAAACAACAGTGGCAGCAAAGAAATTCCAGGGAAGGGTGGAGAGTTTTGCAGGATATCTACCCATGGAAATAAATCGTGAATGAATGACACTTTAGTGTCTGTTTGATATTAGTCAATTGTTTCACAGGAACAATTGTCCTGCCCTTCCAAGGGTCACATTATGAACATCAGGTGAGTTCCAAAAGTATCTACCCTTGAGACTCTAGAGACCCTCTGAGCAGCACAAGTCATATCTGAGGTGCTTCAAGGGTTGCCCACACAAAACGATTGTTATAGCACATCCAAGTTAGAGAAGAATTCAGGCTTGTAGTAACAGTACTCTACCCAGTTAATCTTCTCCATTGTCCTCTCTTTACATGCATATATGCATGAATGCACACACACATTGTTTCCTATGCTTTAAAACAGGCAGGTCTATGGAATCTAATTTAGCTAGTAATATAGCTTATTAAATGAGGTAAATGAAAGTACGTGCACCATTCTTCATCTTTTCCCCAGTTTCTGCACGATTAAATTCATGTCACTGTGGTGACATCACTATCAAAGTCACCCGGGTGCTACTTCAGAAACACCGTCTTCCATACCGGTCCAGACTCATCCAGACACAAAGTGAACTTTGTGCTACCAAAGTTAACTTCTGCCATGTCCAGATACTCATAGGTTTGTGCTAGCCTGATATGAATTAGAGAAGAAAATACCACAAGAAAGACATGATGTCCTCGTATGATAGTTTTGAACCAAATAAAAGTATATGGAAGCATGCCAGAGAGTTGTAAGACAAAAATTTTCAAGGCGTAATTGGGGTTTGGAGGGTTCACCCAGAGGTTAAGAACATTGGCTACTCTCAAAAGAGACCCACATGATAGCTCACAAATGCCCATAACTCTAGTTGTGTAAGATCCAATACCCTCATCTGACCTCCACAAGCACCAGGCACGCACATGGTGCACACACTTGCATGCAGGCAAAATACTCATAAGTGTAAAATATAATCAATAAATTTAAAAGCAAAAAGAAAACTTGAGAGAGAACATTCGATGGGACTTAATACTGCACAAGAGTTAATCAGCAATTATATGGAGGTTAAATGCCTTACCCATACATAGAAAATTAACAGATATCAAAGCAAGATGATTCTCTACAAGAACTGCTTTACAGTAACAGCTATAATTTGCAATGAAATTCCCTTCCACACATCACTTATTTAGTCATAAATATGTAAATTTGCATATTGGTCTAAGAAAAGCACAACTCACACAGCTAGAAGGCATCACAGATGCTGGCACCATGCTCTTAGCCTCCCCAAGCTCCATGACTATGAGTTAAATAAACCCCACTCTATTAGAGAAGAAGGAAAGGGAGAGAAAACAAAGAGCATAGCTCAACTAGGGAGACAACAGAATAGCATATGCTTGGTGGTAGAAGTTAGAAAAGACTTCTTGTTTTCTTTTTTTTTTTTTTATCTTTATTTTTTATTTATTTATTTATTTATTTTTTGGTTTTGGTTTCTTTTTTTTTTTGATTTCTTTTTTTTTTTTTTGATTTCTTTTTTTTTCTCCTTCACAAAGCAAATAATATTGAAATAGTGAAATCAAGTGTAAACCCAACAAAAATATATAAATTATAGTCCAGTATCCCTCATGAATATACATACAAAAATTCTCATTGAAGTAGTTGCAAACTGAATACAAGAGATATAAAAAAATAATATTCCATGAATAACTGAACAACTGTTTTTTTTTTTTTTAGAAGACCGTACTCCATATACAGGCTGCATGTTTTGGGATAGCCCCCACTCCAGATGTTTGAGACCTACATGAAAGCCAAGCTGCACATTTACAACATATGTGCAGGGAGGCCTAGGTTCAGCCCATGGAGGTAGATCTGTGTAGACTAGGTATGCTCCACGGTTGGTGATTCAGTCTCTGAGAGCTCTAAGGGTTCAGGTTCGTTTACTCTGTTGATCTTCCTGTGTAGTTCCTATCTCCTTAGGGCCCACAATCCTTCCACCTATTCTTCTTTAAGAGTCCTCAAGCTCCATCCACTGTTTGGCTCTGGATGTCTGTATCTGTCTGAGTCAGCTGCTGGTTAGAGCCTCTCAGAGGACAGCTTGCCCTGTCTGTTCTCAGGCTGGAGGTTTAGATTCTGGGAGCTCTGGTTGAATCTTTTAATACTCGTTCTAAAAAGGACAAAAGCACCCTCACTTTGGTCTTCCTCCTTCTTCTTGAGTTTCATGAGGTTTATGCGTTGCATCTTAGGTATTGTGTGTTTTGGGGCTAATATCCGCTTATCAGTGAGTGCATACCATGTGTTTTCTTTTGTGATTGGGTCATCTCACTCAGGATGATATTTTCTAGCTCCATCCATTTGTCTAAGAATTTCATGAGCTCATTATTTTTAATGGCTGAGTAGTACTCCATTGTGTAAATGTACCACATTTTCTGTATCCATTCTTCTGTTGAAGGACATCTGGGTTCTTTCCAGCTTCTGGCTATTATGAATAAGGCCGCTATAAACATAGTGGAGCATGTGGCCCTGTTGCATGTTGAAATATCTTCTGGGTATATACCCAGGAGGGGTATAGCTGGGTCCTCAGGTAACACCATGTTCAATTTTCTGAGGTATCGCCAGACTGCTTTCCATAGTGGTTGTGACTTCTTGTTTTCTTCCCACAAGTTTCCCAAAATGAGATGTTAGTATAAAAGGATTAAGATTTTTAAAAAGAAAAATAAAACCATCAATTCAAGAGTTTGGAGAAACAATTGTAAATACTGGGCTAAAATAAATCATCCAGCAAAGTTGAACACAGTTGTCTGTGAGATGAGATATAAGGTGAAGCAGACAAGGTATGCTACTATCCCTGAGAACATAGTTTCATGCAACTTAAAATGGTGAAATAACAATCCATGTGGTTTTGCTGTGGCTGTTGTTAAAAGGTCCTTGTCACTTCTCTCCTACCCATTCATGACATATGTTCAGAGAGTGACTACTAATTCTTACAGTGATACTATCTATTTATATTTTTATATCACCATCTCAAAAGACTCATGCAATGCTAAGTGACATGGCAACTATTTAAAAGTCCTAGACTTAACAAATACCCACTTCAAATTGAAGACCTTGCACTGCTCACCCAGTGTATTGTTTCAACACTGCCCAAAACTAAATGACTTTGATTAGTCTGAATGTTATGTCCTCAGGGTTAAACATTCTTCAAGAAAAATTAAAGAGCTATTAATTTATAATCAAGCCATTGAAATTGAGAAAAATCTTCAAAGAATACTTTTGGATAGGCACAGGGCAGATCAAATGGAATACTTTGGTGTTATGGCCAAAGCTTTCTCTGATAAGTCCTTCAGGTCTTTGAAGGACTTACTAGGCATTGCACAGCATATAAGACACTGAAGATCAAAGATAAATGTGTCCCCATCTTGGCCCTTTTTGTTTCCTGTCTTACAAGAATTATGATTTTATTTTATATTTGTCAACACAGTCTTTTATTTGCTAACAAAAAAATCATATTTTAACTCCCAGTATCTAATAAAGTAGGTACTATATAGTGATAGTCCATATGTGTTTGTGTAATGAATGAATAAAGTAAGTAATGGTAAGTACATGAATAAAGGCAGAAAAGGGTCAGCCATGAACTTGGGTCAGACTAACCATAGGATCAGGAACATTCAATGACACTATTTTTCCTTCTTTCTACTAAACTCCCTTCTATGGTGGCACTCTACTTTTTTCATAACCTCTTTTACTTTTCTTATTACTAAATTACTTATCGCTAGAGATAGTGATCATGTGTCAATCTTCTGAATTAGTCTTAAGACTAGAAATCAACAAGATAGGAAACAATACAGAGTCCATGAATAAATACAACAATTCACTGACCCTGACTGACAAGCCCTCATTATCAGAGATGAAGGTTAATCAACACTGCATGGCTGGATAATCAAAGCAATTCAACTCGTTCTTAATTTAACTATCTGGGCACCACAAGAAACCTTGAATGGATAGGGTATCTACACATGGATATTTAACTTCTTTTCCTGTGATAAAACACTCTAAAAAACAAAACCTAAGAGAGAGAGAGAGAGTCATCATAGTAGTATTAGCTTGAAGCAACTGATCATATTAAATCATAAATCTATAATCTATAGAAGAGAGTGATGAATGCATACTTGCTAGTGCTTAACTTTCTCTTTGCAGGAATGATGCCTAGGGAATGGTGCTTCTCACAGTGGGGAGGTCTTCCCATGTCAATTAACATTATCAAGATAATCCTCAAGGACATGTCCAGAGGCCATCTCCCAAGTGACTCTAGATTCTGTTAAGTATAATGTTACCATTAACCATCACAATAGTTCTACTCCACTTATTTAGAAAGGATATAGGACTTCCCTAAAGTCACAACCTATCTATCTGCATCTTTGTTGGCTCAATAGCTACCAATTCCATAAGTGTGCATCAATGTACATTAATACATACCTATGGGATCAATAAAAACATGGACTTGACAGCTCAATAAATATCTATTGAGTGAGTTAGTATCTTTATGAACTGAACACTATATTGTGAGATAGTTTGGATTGGAGTCATGCATATCACCACAGTTTCTGGAGAGCAAGCATATGGTTAAAGTTGTGTTTAGAAGAATGTTTATTAGAAATGAAAGAATCCATCAAAAAAGAATTTTCTCCCCTGGTTACTCTTTCTCCAAGAAAAATTATTTATTTGTTTTTATTGCATAGCAGCATGTCACCAAGAAATATAAAGGTCCCTAGAGAAAGGTCATCACTGGCAGTTTCTTCTTTTGCTTTTAAGATTATCCAACATTAAACAACTGGTATGCCTTGGATGTAACTTGGCATCCATATGCAACCTGACTAGCATCTGTTGAACAACTGGCAGGGAGAGAAAAACAATCCATCCTCTTTTCTTCGATTATACAAAAGCAGAAATCATTGGAAAGGATTTTGTTTCTGCTGTGATTGGCATTCACAAAGGTTTCCTGAGCCAGCAGCATAACCAGATGTTTCCCCAGCAATAGGTTTGAATTCCAAGAGACAATTCTACTCTTTGTAATACTCTAACATGTACTTCCTGAAACTCTCTTAAGAGCCAAGCATCATATGAGATGCTAGAGAGGCAAGAGTGAAAAGAGGGGAAGAGTGTCTTCTATTTAGCATCTTCCTCTCTAGGAAAAAAGATCTACAGGTCAACAACTACCATGAAACTCACTGGAGCTAACAGATTTAAGGTCAAGTCCTGCACATGAGCATGTACTTTAGTCTCAAGTGGTCACTGAAGAATAATCAGGAATTTCCAAGAAAGGAAAGATTGTCATGGAGAAGCATTTCAAACAATGAACATAGAGATACAAAGCAAATCTGAGAACTACAAGCATCATCAAATAAATGTGAGAAGACAGAAGAAATAGAGTCAATAATGCTGGGAAGGAAAGTTAAAGCCAAGTTGTAAAGAATAGCTTTGCTGTGGAAAGAAAGTATGAAAGTGGTAAGTAGCCAACACAAACTAACTGAAGATCTTTTTTAAAAACAAGCAACAAAATTCTTAAATTTCTCAACTTTCAATCAATTGCTATATCCTGATATTAAATTTCTTTATAATTGTCGTTTTACTTTTAATGAAAAAAAGATTCTGATGGGTTCCTTAATTACTCTCTAATATCAACTTTGAAAGCCACATGATTCAGACCTAGAAACACAAATTCAATGACCTATGGTTTTACTTCACATGATCATGAGACTGCTGAGTGACTGAGGGAAACCCTGGAGGGGACATAAAATTTGCACCACATTGGGATTTAGTGTTATGTTGAGCAGCAACAGTCACCTTCATCAAAAACTTTTGTTCTTCGATGTATATAAAAATACAGTGTGGCTTTGTGGAACTAGCCAATAGAAAAACATAAGGAAAAAAACACAATGGCACTCCTCTCGAAGAGTCAAGGCCAAGAGCATCCTCAATCCACTTAAAATCCTGGAACACAAATGACTTTTTAACCAAAGTTTAAATGTTTGCTCTACAAAATACATTATTTAGAGATTGTAAAGATAAACTACAAACCAGCGAAAACAATTTGCAAAAGATACACCATATATATATAATACACCAAATATATATTTTTTTTCAATATAAAAATTGGCAAGAGATCTGAAGATATACATATGGAATATGGAAGTTAGGCTCATGTAAAGATATCCTTATCATGATTTCATGATTTCCAGGGAAAGGGAACGGCCCTAATAGGCTCAAATATTTGAATTCTTGATCATAGGGCATAGCATAAGAGAAATTAGGAGATGAGGCCATGGTGAAGAAAGTATCTCACTGAGAATGTGCTTTAGGGATTCAGAAGCCCAACCTAAGCCCAGTGGCTCTCTGCTTTCCTGCCTTTGTATCTGTTGTCTGTGTACCACCATGCTCCTCACCATGAAGATAATGAAATAAACTTCTGAAATTGTAAGCAAGCCTTAAGGTAATGCTTTCTTTTATAACAGTTTCTGGGTCAGAGTATCTCTTCATAACAATAGAACACAGACTAAGACACTATCCTTGTTAGAATTTGGAGGCATCAAATGCTTCCTAGCAAGGATACAGAACAGTAGGCATGCTCAGCCAGAGTCTGTGGTGAAGCAATGGTACAGGACCTCTTATAAAACTAAGTATACTTTTATCATCTCTTCCAGTGACTAAAGACCTACAGTTTTACTCAATTACATTGAAATTTCGTATTCACACAGAAACCTGCACATGAAGGATGATAGAGCCTTTTCTAAAATAATTGCCCCAGCTGAAGGCATCCAAGACGTCTTTCACTAGATGAACAGATAAGTCATCTGTAGTATGTCATTACAGTAGAATATTACTCAGCAATAAAAATAGATGATGCATTTATTAAGCTGGGGGTGGGGGAGGCAAGGAAGGGAGAAGAAGAAACCTTAAAGGAGATTGTTGAATAGATGATACCAATATGGTAACAAACACATATGACTCCAACTCTATGGTATTTTGGCAAAGATGATACTGTGAAAACAATAGAAACCTATAGTTGTTTAGGACTATAAACAAGGAAAGGTGAATAAGTTCAGAACAGAGGAGTTTTAGTGCAGTGAACTTTATGTATGCCATGTATGATGAATACTTAGTAAGTTAGGAACAATAATGACCAATATTGGGGCTAGAGAGATGGCTCAGTAGTTAAGAGCACTGGCTGCTCTCCCAAAGGACTCAGGATTAAGTCCCAGAAACCACAGTACTAGTAGCTCACAGTAACTCCAGTTCCAGGGAATCTGATACCCTCACACATATGTACATGTAGGTAAAAACTTTGGTGCACATAGAAAATAAAACAAACAAACAAATAAATGTATTAACAAGGGTGGCCAAACAAATATACTATATTTTAATAATACAGAAATTGTGGGTCTGTGTGTATATGCATGCATGCGTGTGTGTGTTTAAAGATGGGTATAACTGTTCTCCATAGTATCAGCTTGGTTCTTTTGTAAATCTGGAACTATTTATTAAAAGGTAGAAGGACTTAAGAGTGATCTGATTTAAAACAAACAAACAAAAACAGTTTAGCTTCAACCCAACCCCAAACTGATTCTTTATTGTAAGAGAGATCTGGAAAGGGGGTTTAGAAAGTCTGAATTAACCTCTTCAAGTCACCTGTACAGTTCCCCAGCAATCACAAAAGAAAGCTGAAATTTCAGATTAAACTAGCAAAGGTCTTAGAGTGCTGGGCCACAGCCACACATAAGCCTTCCTCACACACCAGCTGCACCCCCTCAGTTGTTTTCTGTGGCTGTTTAACAAACCCAGACACTTACGGACAAACACATGCATTGTATCATAGGTCAGAAGTCTGGGCATGGATTACAAGGATCTTCTCCAGAGGATCTCACAATTCAGTATCACCAGGATGTTGACTGGGCTGCATTCTATCTAAAGGCTGAACAAGAAAGAATCCATCCCAAGAGTTTTATTGGTGTTCTTTATTTCCTTATGGGTTTGAATGTAACATTGTGCTAGGGAGTTGGAAAAATTCACCCACAGCTGTTGGCGCTGTCTGGAAAAAATAGAAAGCCTTTATGAATCGAAGCCTTGCTGGAAGAAGTGGGTCACTATGGGTGAAACTTCTGGTTTTATACCAAGCTCCACTTCCAGTGCTCTCTCTGCCTTTTTACCTTGAGTGCAGTGACCAACAAGTCTCTGCTCTTCTACCACGGTAGATTATATCCCTTTGATCTATAACCCAAAATATGCTCTTTCTCCTCTAAGTCATTTTTTCCAGATCTTGTCCCAGACAAGAGAAAATTAGCTAATACACTTGTGTTGGCATTTTTCTGCCTATTGGATGGAAGTCTCAGGTCCTAGAGGTTGACAGTCCATCATTCTATGCCACATGGACTGCTCAACATGGTCACTTACTTCATCAATCCAGTCAGGAGAACATCTCTGAATCTGCTGTATAAAGATCATGTGGCATAATGGTATCACTACAAGTTCAACATTTACATCATCACCTTGGCCATATTCTATTGGATAAGAACAAGCCACAGGTTATTACGCACATACTCAGGATCACCATACCAGGAGGATGGGGATCACTAGAATTCACATTATAGTCTTCCCATGCCTATGAGCCAACAGATAATCCTCAAGAACAAGAACAGCAAGCTGATATAACGTCTCCTGCAATTCATAGTCACTTGGCTCTATGGGGAGCAGCGTAGGTCATTTCATTAACCAAAGTTTTGTCTGATTAATGGGGATTATCTGCCAATGTTTTAGAAAGACATAGTGAGCATGCAAATATGCAGGTGTTTGCTGAATATGAGCTTCTCATTTTTAATCCCCACTTTCTTTTCCATATATGGCTCTTTGACCTGCATGTGCATGCAGTGTCCCTGGAGGCCAGAAGCAGGCATCAGATCTCCTGAACTGAAGTTACTTATGGTTATAAACCACTATGTGATTGCTAAGTATGAATCCTCTAGAAGAGCAGAGGACACTAAGCCATCTCTCCAGCCCCATTAATTTTTTGAGAGAGGAGAGAGAGAGAGAGAGAGAGAGAGAGAGAGAGAGAGAGAGACAGAGAGAGACAGAGAGAGACAGAGAGAGACAGAGAAAGAGAGAAAGAGACAGAGAGCAGTTTTGAGAAATAAAATGAAATAAGTCTGTCTTATTATAGCACCTAGGCTAGCCTCAAACTAGAGATCCTCCTGCTTCAGCCTCTTGAGTGCTAAGATTACAGGCAAATGCTATCACATTGAGATATCTTTTATTAAAACACTGGAATAATAATCTCAAACACAGGGCGTCACCTATGTGCCAGGAAGTGCTCTGTCTTAATCATTATTTTTAAAGGATTTTTTAAAAGGACAGTTTGAGGGACATTAAGTGACAGAGCCAGGACTTGAGCCCAGAGGCTGCCCAGCCTTGACATCATTTGTGAATGGTATAAACAACTAAAGCAAGGCAAGAAAAACAGTCTCTGAAAGGTCATAACATTGGAAAAGGAAACTGCTACTCCACCACCTCTAAGCATACTCTGCCCAGCACAGTCTTTGCCATCTGGTTTATTCACACATTTTAATGAATGTTACTAGATACAATTTTAGAGTGTTATTGTCCATCTGCTGTTAGTTGGGCTGTGGCAATGGAATCTTAGCATTCTACTAGTCAATAAGCAAGATGTGTATTTCAGTTCCCGCTTATAATCTGTAGTCATCATCATTGATGTCTCCATGACAACAAATCTAATTTTTAAAGAGAGAGATTGGCAATCTGCAGATTTGTAGATAGTGGTTTTCCTACATGTGAATTCATTATGCAGTGAAATATATATGACCCCATTGATGTGATGGGGGAAGAAAAGTAATATGGATTTTTGCAGCCAGTTAGAGGAGGGAATATAACAAATATAATAAAAGGCAGAATGAACTGAGCACTACTGATAGACGAATAATCAATATGGCAAGGGAGCCTGGAGGAGATTGAGATGCATGTTTGGGGAAGAATTAGATGCCAAACTATCTCCCAATTTTTAACTCACAGCAGTTCTCATTATGAGCTGGAAATGTTAACTTTTAAAAGTTCCTTTGCCAGCTTAGAGAAGCAAAGGAGAAAGTTCATGTACACAGAGGGCCACCAAACAAGAGGCCACACAAAGCTTCACCTGTAACTGCTAAATGTGACATTCATATTCCACTGAATTTGTCTGTGTTTCACCTGTGAGGACAGAGTCTTGAAAGACCGACACCAAGAGGTTTCCTTTTTAACATTAAAACTGCATAGAAAAAGAAGAGGAGTTTGAAAATCCAAAGAAATCAGTAAGCGTTCTCAAAGCATTCACACTGATAACTGTGCCCTAGGATAAGTGTTATGCTATGTTCCAATAGGAAAATCTACATATTGAATAACTAGAAATGTTGTTAAAATGAAGAGTCTCCTTCCATAGACTAGGGACTTAAAGATTCTGAATTTGTCACATGCTCTTATGACATGCCTATACTACATTCTCAGGTAGAAAGAAGTCCTTAGATATATACTAAATTTACAGGCAGGTCACCAGAATAATCTAGCAGTTGTGGTCCAGCCTTTATACCAAATGACTATTGATTGATGAGAAAAAAAAATCTTGAAAGAAGATCTCCACTGGTGACTTACAATGAGTAATATATTCTACCCATTACACGACTGAAATATTTTACTTAATAAAAATGCTCCAAGAGACACATACACATATGTGCTCCATGACATCAGCATATTTCAAAGAACTACTTAATTTTAACTATGTTTGCTCATATGTACTTTTATCTTCAATCATTTGATATAAAGATTTACCTTCTGATTTCTTCTTTGAGGTATTGGAAAATAACACTATGTACTTTAGTAGATTTCATACTCTGCAAATAGTTCTGGATTCTAAATAGTTGACTTCCCAGGAAGGATCAATCAGGATAAATTTATGTTTTAAGGCATGTGAATCATGTGAGCTTGTTGGAGAACCCTGATTTTGAGGAGAAAAAGAACTTGTAGGTACAACGTTATGCATAAAAGAAAGTGAATACTCATTTCCAAAATAAAATTACAAATTTAAACATCTTGTTTTTCCTATCATAGGGAGCACCTGGTTCAAAAGATATGATACTTATCTATGATAAGTATGCTAGTTGATACTGTGAGTGGACTATCTGATTAGCTTTTCAATAAAGCCAATAGGAAGGTTCCTTCTAAAACATGCGTTCAATAATTTTAATCACATTGTAGAATTTCTCTCCTCTAGATATCTAGAATGTCTCTAAAAATGTGAACTGTCTCAACATTCATTAACTTGACAGGCCTTCACTCAGAGGGATTTACAAATTACAAACCAAGGGCAACAATAAGCCTGGAGCAAGAGAAGGGGAGGAGGGGACATAGAAAAGAACACTGGGCAGAGGGTAAGGGAGCAGGGATCCCCTAAATCACCCTAGGCGTGTCCTCAGTGGAGCTCAGTGCATATGACCTTCTCTCCCTTGAGAAAGTCCCAGATGTAATCTGTCTCCTTCCCTCACTGTTGCCTGCACAACCATCTCCATTACCAACATCCATCTCAACCAAAGCTCCCCTACACACATTGCCAGTCAGAAGCAAGATATCTTAACCCAGTGTGTCCCTTCTTCTGGGCTTAGCATAATAACAGAATTTGCTATTTTTAGAGTATAGGTTAGAGGAGTGAAATAGAAAAGTTCTTTCCTATGGACAGAGATTCTTGAGAGACACAGGGACACTAGAGGCTTTCATTATGAGAAATATTGTCTCAGACCAGGTCTCTAATTACAGAACTCAAGGCCAGGTGCTGGGATGGGTATGTTAGTCACTTTCTTTGTAGATGTGACAAAATACCTAAAGGAAGGAAGGGTTTGTTTGCCTTAGAATTTAGGAGTTCATAGAGGAGGGGAAGTCATGGTGACTGGAGCTAGTGGCAGCAGGTCACATTGAATCTGCAGTCAGGAAGCAGAGAGACATAAATACTGGTACTTAAGCCTCCTTTCTCCTTGTTCCGGGAACCATCCCAGTTGATAGAATGGTACTGCCAACATCTGGGGTTAGTTTTCACATCTACCCAATCTAGAGATTCACTTACAAACATGCTGAAGTTTGACCCCTAGATAATTTAATCCTATCAAGCTGGTAAGCGATGACTGGAATAGGCAGTGATAGTGATCGAGAAGGTTAGCAGAAGGATCCAGTTAGTAAGGATCCAGTTGAGTCTTGAGACGACGACGAGGACACTGATTCCGAGTGGTGACAGGGAAGGAGACAGGGACACAGCAGACCCCCTTTTCCAAGTCGATAGTCCCTTTTTATCTTAATCCTTAAATAGAGACTGCCACTTTATTCTGAAAGTCTGTGCATGGATAGTCCAGCAAAATATTGAAGACAACTCTTAATATTGAAGAAGATACATCAACTAATAGATCTGAAGTTACAGTACATAGGAACATGGAACTACACCTCACACACTGGTGAATTACTTTCACAGTTAACACAATAATAGTGCCTTAGACCATGATGTCATGAAGTTGTGTGGCTATTGCATGCACGTGGCAAGGCTGTGAGTGTGAATGTGTCACCATTGATTTGGGATTAGTACACTGGACTCCAATTCAGACTCTGTCATTCAGAAGCATGAAGGACTGGGTTAAGGATGAATTACTCCTCTGGACTACGGATGGTGCTGCCTACACAGGACCTGCAAAAGATCTAGGCAGTCTATCCTGAAGTAGGAGGTTCATCAACCCCTACATCTAACTGAGGAGTTTTGACTGTCAGCTTCTGGAGAAGGGTGAATCCATTTTTCTTTAAGGGTGTTGGCCTTGTTTGGACAAATATGATCCAGTGAATGGCATCACTCTCAAGAGTATATGAGTAGCACAATATGAACTAAGGGGTGGGGCATGAAGTTGGAGATGGGGGTTGGGTCTGGTCTAAGAAGAGTTAAGGGAGAAATTGGGATGAATGTGATTAAAATATAGTGTCTAAGACATAATAAAAACATTTTTTAAAATGAATTATTTAACTGTTCTGAGGCTCAATTACAGTGCTTATGAAGTGGGAACTGACAGTTTGGTTTGACTGTCAATCTGACTAAATTAAGAGATATGTAGTATCCATGAAATGTGCATGTGTAAGATGAGGGGGTGCCTCCACAGAGGACTGTTGCTTGGGAAAGTGATGGCTGGAGAGGTCTGCTCTGAATGTGGCGACACCTTCCAATGGGATGAGAACACAGAAATAGGAAGTTGGGAGAAGGCAGCCTGAGAATCTATAAAATCCCCTTGCTGACTCTACCCCTGCCATGAGCTTTTTCCCCTGATACTTTTCCTGGATCTTTGCACATAATCTAGGAAAGACCTAAGGAAGGGAGAACAAGGGAAGGTTTATGATGCCCAATAGTGCCAGCAATAAAGACTATAGACAGGCAACACCTAAGCAGTAATAATAAAGAGGTAAAGGCACTGTGCCACTAATGCTGGAGGCTTTCTAAAGGGGCTCATGCAGCTAAGCATGACGGTGGCAGCTGTTCAGGCACATACACTCCACATAGGGCTAGAAAGAGTTTTCCCAACCATTATCTTAAGGGTTAGAGTTGGGAATATGGCATGTTCTTCCTAAATCATATTTGTCCAATACTCATCCTATTTCTTGACTCTGTCCTTGCTATTTGAATAAAAACATCATCACTGCCTTCTAGATACAGTTGCCAACTAAAGAAAGTTCTTGACTCCCAACCAGATTCAATAAGAGGAAAGCATTTACTATGAGAAACCATATCGAAGCAGTCTTTGTCTACCCAGTTACGGGTGTTTAATTTTTCAAAAGCCCCAAGGTGGACGTCAGGGAAAGTGTAATCCTAGAAAGCTCTAGAATTCATTCTCCAATCCAGGATCCATCACTTCTGTTTCATTTCCTATGGCTTCTTTCCACACTCACATTAATTAAGGGAAATTAAAAGAAACAGACATTTTATCCAAGTGGCTTGATGTATTTCCCAGAATGATAGTTGTCTCGATAGAATTCTCATTTCTCACAGGCTAGTCATTTGGGTGGCCAAATGAGTCATGTAATCCAGGTATCTATTGCTCTGCCAACATGCTTCCAATACACAAATACGCAACACAAGTACATGTTTTCAAGACCAGAGACTCTTGGGGCAAATGTGAAGACTTGTCTCTTAGAGAGACTCCCACACATTTCCTAAACAAATCTCATAAACTGGTCAGTGGCTTGTTCTACCAAAGCCATTTGTCTGTGAAACTAATCTAGAGTGATCTGTGTATCCTCAGGTCACACCAGACTGGGTGTTAAAGTTAGTATTTATCTAACTCAGCTTAGACCTGTAAAACCATGCCTTCCAGCTTCTTTATCCCTCCAAATGTTTGTGAGAGTTCTTAGACGAGTGATTAAATGCAGTCCCTATTAGAAGCTGGAACTACCCTTTTATTACTCCACCCACACTAGTTCCATATCCTTGAACTAATATCCACCACTGAAGTTTCCAGCCCTGCTAAATTGAGGGGGAAGAAGAAGAAGAAGAAAAAAGAAGAAGAAGAAGAAGAAGAAGAAGAAGAAGAAGAAGAAGAAGAAGAAGAAGAAGAAGAAGAAGAAGAAGAAGAAGAAGAAAATGGGACTTTTCTCCTCCAGTATCAAAGTCACGCCTTCTACCATGGTACTTGACACCATTTGTACAGCAATCCTAGGATTTAATTCAATACCCTGGGAGCTTCCTAAGAGAATGGCTTCTGTGGTATCAAACTGTATTTCTGTGTCCTGGTGATGCTGAAGGTAGTTTCCATGTTCTAAAGATTGAATTCAGACTCTTCCTCTCTCTTCACATTGCTATCAGGTGGGCTATCACAAGGGATATCACAAGAAGGAGATCTAAGTACCCAGACCTGCCTCCCAGATCTCCAGGTCTCTCTGCTTTCCCTTCCTCTTTCTCTTGTATGGGCTAAAATCCAACCTCATAGCAAGGAATAGTCCCCAGAGAGTTTGAACTTGAAATGCAACACTTTCATCATTGGTTCATTTGACAAGTACTAAATACCTACTTGTTTCCTGGCCCAGTTCCACTGGCTTTACAGTGCTGAAAGACAAAGAAAGAGACCCTGCTTCCTAAGACCCTGTACTCAAGTAAGAACTTGGATAAGCAATGGATGCTGAGTGCAGAGAGCTGGGATGAGAGTAGAGACCTGCCAGAGCCTAGACATGCAGTTAAGATCAAAGTTTGATGGCCAAGCTTTGTGACTCTGAATTCTGCCCCTATCAGTCATGAGCCGTGTGATATGGTCTGAGCCGTTTGACTAAGTCACTTTGTGTTTTATCCTCTTCATCTGGAAAAACAAATTAACACCAAGGATGTTAGATCTAGATAAACACATATATGAATTAACATTGTCTTGCTCAACTCCATTAAGTGACTTTAGCTAATCCGTGTTATTTAGCCATGAGTAGTTATAGTTGCTATTATAAACATATTAAAAAGTAATTATCGTTACTGTGCAATTTACCAAATTTGTATAATTATCTTGAGTCCCTAGAAATCATGAAACACAAAGTGTTATAAAAGAAGCATAAGGACTCATGACCCCATTTGAGGGGTGATTAGAAATTAGGAAAATTAGTATACAAAGAAATAAAATAGATACGTTCCTACCTCTTAATGCAAAGAGATCATAGAGTCTTTTAGTCGTCGTGTCTATGTGGCAACAAGAGGCTTGCCAGGTTTGGGAGGGTGAGTGGGTGGAAAATAACTCAGCCTATCATTGTGTGTGTGTGCCTGTGCATGTGTGTGTGTGTTTGGGGGGGTGTGGGTGTGTAGATTGACACAATATCTTGACTGTCTTAAATTTATCCCCTTGGCTGCCCAGACAGCTATAAGTGCTACCAGATAGACTTACAAGGGTCATGATGATCAAGTAATTAAAACTCCAATGATTGTAGAAATATACATATTTTTTTGCAGTTTGTGTAACTTCAAAACTTTAACTTATAGTGTTGGTGTGTGTGTGTGTATGTGTGTGTGTGTAAGTTATCGGTGTGTGTGCACATGTAAGTTTGCTGTGACAAGTTGATGCTTAATAATTAATTTGCTAAAATAATTTTATATGATATAAACCAGTCCTTCTCAGTACACCCCATTTAATAAAAAGGAAGTACTTAAACAGAGCTCTTTCCTGTGAAGTTGTTTTGGTGCAGTGTGATGGTGAGACCTCAGGAAACCCAAGCCAAACTAGGAGGCAGGAAGCCAAAACAGTGCTAACAATCCCTAGGAGGCAGGCTCACTTCACTGTGGAGATGTCCTGCCCCCAAACGCCCCTGTTCTTGCGTTACAGAAAACTGAAAGGCCTTCTGGGAACCAAAAAAGAAAGCAGAGAACATGATTTCTTCTTCTTTCAGATGACCTGCAAATTCATCCGTGAAATATTAGTGAGTAGCTGCTTTGGTACACACAAGTAGTATGGGTGTTCCTCTCCGGAGCCTAGATTCTCAGAAGTGAACATCATTGAGGGTATAGCTTACCTGCACACAGGGAGCTGGCAGTTAGCCTCTCAGCTCATGAGTGAAATTGCTTTTGCTGAGTTTGTTTGGAAAGCAAAATTGATTCACTCTTTCTCTCTCTTCATAACATGAGGGCTCTGCTTTCCTGAGTGGAATATCTCCCAGCAGGCCATTTCTCTCCCTTCAATTAATTGTCACTGAATTTCTCCTCAGTTAGATGCAGTCTTTTGGATGTTTATTTATTTACTACTGGGTCATTGATTGCTTCACATTGGAGATTGAGAATGACCAAAGCACTCTCTGGGTAGAGTCTAAGTGGTTGGCAGGTCTGATGGTCTGAAGAATCTCTGGCTCAATGTCTTGTCCTGATTAAAAGACCACAAGGTAAGACAGAGAGAATCTGTATTTCCCTACTCTATTCCCTTGCACATCTCAGTCCTGCACCTCTCACCTATCCCCAGCGCGGACCCACTGTTCCTCCTGCTATTTAGTTCCTATTCTGCAAGGGCTGTGCAGAGGATAATAACTTATGCAAATTAGTGGGAGTGAAAACCATGACCTCCACCTCCCCGCTAATGTCACTTCATATCTCCTGGAGAAGTTTGCCTTGATTTATGTCTCTTCTTTGCCCGTGCTAACTTTTAGCCTTTGCAGATTTGCATTGCTTCATATGTTGATCTAAAAGTGCTTTTTTATTTTGTCTGCATTCATATCTCTGAATCATTAGCATAATTCTTCAAGGCCAGTTGTATAGTTAACCATGTATCCCATCAATGGAGACACATCTGCACAGAATTATGTCATGCCATTCTCACAGGATGTTTGACTTTGGAAAAGTACCTAGATTACTACAATGAAATCTTTCAAAAACCTTTTTTTTTTTTGTAGTTAAAAATAAATACTAAGCAAACATGCTGTCTGGGAAATTTGAGGGCTGGAAGTTTTGAGAGAGGGTCATAGTAAGATATAAGAGCATTTCTCTAAAACAGATGTGTAGTACATAGACATATCACTTCATTGTGTTTCTATACCAATTAAAATTGGTAATACCCAGGTAATTAATATGAATTACAGCAATTCAAAATCACATTTGGAAGAAATTCAATGCTTCATATTCAGACTTTCTGCTACAAAATACATCACTTTAATTTTTTTTTAACCATAAGTCTCTCAGAGAATTCTATAGCTTTCTTAACAATATTCAAAAATGATTGTAACATTCTGTTAAAAACACTCTCTTGAGCATTCTTGTGCCTTTTGTCCTCATAATAGCATTTTGCTTTCCCTTTTATTCTCTGTTTGTGTGTGGAGTACAAATGTGTGCATGTGTGTACATGAATGAGGAACGTACACTCACGTATGGGGCATGTCAAGGACAGAGTTTGACCCTGGGTATCTTACTCTGTAGCTCTCTACCTTACATTTTGTGACACAGCCACCTGGTGATCCTAAAGCTTGTAATTTTCAGTGGACTGGCTGGCCAGTCAGCCTCCTGTCCTGTCCTGTGTCCCTGATCCCCAGTCGTGGATTTTACATTTGTTGTCACCACATTCAGCTTTTTCCACTGATGCTGGGGATCCAAGCTTGTCATCAGGCTTGCCCAGCAAGAGCTTATCAACTAGCCACCCGCCCAGGTCTAAAATCTTCCCATGTTCTAAATTAGCCATGGACAGTATGTTGAAGAGATAATAAATATGTTTAAGATATTAATAAAGCAGCAAAAGAGAATCAATAAAAATAAAATACCAAGGGTGATTGGAAAGCTTCCTCATCTCCATTTATATTTGTAGAAATGGAAAATCTGAATAATATTATAAGCATACATTTCTATTATTATTAGATGCCTATACATAATGAATGTACCTAAGCTGCCTAAAATTATCTGCTAAAGAAATAAACAAATTACATGAGAACATCTATACAGCATGCAGCAAATACTGTCTGTATATTTGTTCAAAGGAGTGATATGACAGGGGCTGAAGAAATGGCTCAGTCAGTAAAGTCTGTCTACTCAAGTCCAAGGACCTGAGTTCAATTCCAAGAACTCAATCAGAAGTGCCAAGGCTAGTTCCACTCACTCATTTATATGTGGATGTTAGCTGCTAAGTCTTTAATAAGCAGGCTATAATCTGCATAACCACAAAGGCTAAGTCCCTTTATAAGTAAGGGACTTTACTTTATACTTAACCTCTATTAAGATGGGAGGGAAGGAGCTCTCTAGGAAGAAGAAATAGAAATCCATATTTTAAATCAAATAAAATCTGCCAAATGTGTGTTCTGGGACAGGTGGTTACTAGGAAGAGGACAAAGCAGTCTGGCCTGGCTGCAGCAGCCGTGGGACAGATAGATGACGGGGTGGTATTTGATCAGGGCCCCCTTCCTTTTCAACAAGCCTTGTGTCCCTGACTGTTTTGAGGATGCTTTGACTGGTCATTCTTGCTAGGAAGGTTTTTTTTTTCCTCCCATATGTACGTTTCTAGTTAACTGATAGTACGATCTTCCAGAGATATTTCTAAATGACAGATAAGCATAGACGAGAAAACCGACTTGTGACATAAATCAGGAATTAATGAAGCCATTCAGGCCTGTTTCTTCTGACGTTAGCAGTCCACTGCGTAAGGAGCATTCCCAAAAAATTGGAGGCTGTTAATCCTTTTAAATACCCAGGACAAAATTGAAACTGCAAGAAAGAAAGAGCCTTTAAATTCTAACCTAAGCATGTTGTTTTCTGAGAAAAGTCTCCAATTCCTAGGTTCGTTAAACTCATTTAGCTGTGGATTCTGTGTATGTCAGTGCACACACGGGCACACACATTACTGCTTAATAAGTGCAAAGAAAGTCCCCATCAACACGTTCCCAGCACACTGGTTCATTAGTCATCCTAGGAAACTTTTTTTATTTGATGAAAATAAAGGGAGAAAAAAGACATCACGTTGACTTCAAAGTTTTGCCTAATTTCTAACTGTGCCTGAGGAGTTTCCACTCTGGTGTCCAATCAGCAAAGGATTTGTGCTTCTTTTTGGTGTGCCTGAGATTATACTGACAAATTACTTAAGAGCCCAAGGAGATTGTCTCTAATTGGCATAAAAGGATATGGTATTAAAAACAAAATTCGCTGAAACTCTGACAGTGTTTGGTGCCTGAAGGGGAAGGAGAGCTCCCTGTGAGGGAATGGTAGAAAGAAACACCCGTGATAGAGAAGGCAGGCAGCCTCTGAGGTACCAGTTAGACTGGTGAGGTGGGTGGGGGCGCTCACTTCTCTTGCATTAAGCTTCACAGAGCCATGTCTCTCCTGCAGAAAGGAGGCGAGTGGCAAACTGTGTTGGCCGCCCTCTTCCTAACATGTCCTTTTGTTATAGCTAATGAATTTTTATTTAAAAGCTACAGCTATCTGAACTTACTGGACCTCAGAGTGAAACAGACTCTCAAGTGTTTGGATTGCAGAGATATCAGAGGTAGAAAGGATTTTGGACAGTGATGGGAGGTGGCAGAGGCCAAGTTGAGAACTATTAGAAAGGTAAAGTGAAGTAGTAATGCTGATCAGTGGTGGCACAATCCTTAATCCCAGCACTCAGAGGCACAGGCAGAGGCAGGAGGATCTCTGAGTTACAGGCCACTCTGATCCACAGACTTTCAGGACAGTCAAGGCTATGCAAGGAATCCCTGTCTCAAAGAAAACAAAACAAAACAAAACAACAACAACAAAAGAAAGGCAGCAGTGAGAATATTAGGTGTTTCATCAATACTTATACTCTAACTCACTGGCTCAGCTCATGGCTTGAACCTAAGCCTGCGTCAATGGATTTCAAAGTCCCACAGGAAGAGTAAAATCTATTCATCAGAAAAGTAAATAATAGTAGTGTACAAAAGCCAAGGATAAAAAAATCAGATGATAGAGATCAAAATGGGGTGAGCCATTTAACATCATCCAATTTAATCTCTTCTTTTCCTAAATGAGGGTGCTAATCCCAGAAGGATTAAGCCACTTGCCCATGCTCACATAACCACCAGTCAGACCGTCTCAGGACTGAGAACTTCATGTTTTTCCTACCAAACATAACAGAGACTAACGGGGAAAACAGTTGCAACAAGTTTTACTGAATATATATATAAGATATAATATTTTTATATCTTATATATCATGTAAGCATAAAGGAAAATCAAGCAAATTGGATGTTGGGAAAATAATTTTTTCAGTTACATGCTTTCCCTGCAAGCATAAAGATCTGAGGTAGATTCCCAAAACGCATACTTCATTTTTATTTATTTTTTAAATGTAGTATGAGGCTGGAAAGGTTGCTCTGTAAATAAGGACACTGGCTACACAAGCACAAGGTCCTGAGATCAGACATCCATCATCCATGCAAAAAAGCTGGGTGTGGCTGCATATAACCTCAGCAGCGGGGAGGAAGAGACGGACCCGCTCACCGACCAGCTAGCCTAATTGGGTCAGCATGAGGCCAATGGGAGACGTTATCCTAAAACAGGCTCTTGAGAGACAACACTGAGGATGACCTCTAACAGACCACGCACACACACACACATGCTCACATGCGCACATACATGTACACACACACACATATGCTCATATGCGCACATACATGCACACATGTACACACACACATGCTCACATGCGCACATACATGCACACACACACATGCTCACATGCTCACATGCTCGCATACATGTACACACACACACACACACATGCTCACATGCGCACATACATACACACATGTACACCCACGTATGCAAGTCAGCACATAATCATAAATTACAGGCATTCTTAATGAATGATGCTGTGGACAGGATGTTTATGTTGTCCATCCCAAAACTCTCACATAGAAGACCTAATCAGCAGTGTGACAGCATTAGGCAGGGCCTTAGAGAAGTGAGGATGGGGTGATTACATTTTGATAGGAGCTTTGTCCCTTTTCTACCAGGTTTAATGACAGTAACAAAACAAGTCTCACCAGACACGGAATCTGCCAGGACCTTGATCTTGGATATCTCCACCTCCGATAAATTTTCTCTTTATTAAACCACTCCATTTATGATACTTTTGTGGCAGCTCAAATAAACTAAAATGAAAGGATAAAATCCTCAGAGCACAAAAGATAAAGGAGCACTTGAGAAAGGAAAGTAGGTGTAAGAGATAAATAGGCGGCAGGCCATGCTTGGAAGGCAGGCTTGGAGGATGGCTAGGCTGAAAAGCCTTCAGTAGAGAAATGAAACCTGTATGTCCCCTTCAGAACCAAACTTGATTTTGAGATTTTCACTACAGCATAAGGCCAACACTGTCCAACTATGCTAGTACCTACTTGGCAGCCTCTAAATCCACACTTCCTTCCTGAACCCTTGTTTGCTCACAATGCCTTTAGGACATAGCCTGTCTCATTTCCAAGGTCATGGAAAGCCTACTTTCTTATAATGTCCTAAATAGATAGCTCATGGGAAGCTCTGATTCCTTACATGTTGGGTGCTGGCTAAACTGCTTACATAATCATGTAGGTTGCAAGCTTTGAAGAACAGGAGTCATACCTTCTGGGTGACACAGCTCTCTCATAACAAAACTAGGTATGCTGTAGGTTCCTTATAATTAACTTCCTGGACAAATCATGAAAGAAAGCTTTCTTCCAACTGCCTCCGCACCTGTACCTTGAACCTAGCCCAAATCCACAGGTCTGAACTTGAGATCCAAAATAATGATGGTGACATCAATGACAACAACAGTTAATATTTATTTGGCTGTGTGTATGTGCAAATGGGTGTGTGTGTGTGTACATGGTGTTATGTCATGTGCCAGTAAGTACATGTACACTTGCCCAGAGCTATACGTATGGAGGCCAGAGTTCTGCTACTTTTTCACTGTCTACTTTATTCATTTTGAGACAGGGTCTCATGCAGAGCCTAGGGCTCACCATTTTGCCTATATGGGCTTGTCAAAAACTCCCTGTCTCTTCTAGTCTTCATCTCTCAGTTATGGGATTATAATCATGTGCTGTCATGCCTGGGTGGTAAGGTTTGATAGAGACTGAACGCCAGTCAGTTTTAAGAGTATAACCTTGGTAAGTGGTCTATTCTCCAGTAGAATGCCACACAGCTAAGAGTATCTGGGCAGCACAAATTGGTCTTGATGGACTTAAAAAAGAGGGTACAATGTTGGATGCATGAGGAAGTAGGCGTGTCAGGGAGGAGTTTTGGGAGAGAAGTTGTGCAATCAAAACACAAAGCATAAAATGTTCAAAGAACTAATAAAAAATGCCTTGGAAAATGGGCATCAGATGCTGACCATAAGAAGCCAACTTTGTGTGTGTGTGTGTGTGTGTGTGTGTGTGTGTGTGTGTGTGTGTGTGTGTATTGATGTTCCCTTCCATGGGTATAGTGCATATACCACTTTGAGTATTCCATAAATTTAAATTGTTCTAAAAAGATTAGGAATACTTGTTCCTCTTCCCCAACTGAAACATTTATTTACATGCATCTTTTCTTCATCCACAGGCAAGTAGACACGTATGTAAAGACTCTGGCAACTTGTAAGTCCCAGAATGTCCTAGCAATACTTGACCAACCATTCACAGTTCTCTGCCTGTTCTCTGCTCCCTCATCTGACATGTATGTTCTCTCTCTCTCTCTCTCTCTCTCTCTCTCTCTCTCTCTCTCTTCTCCCCCTCCCTCTCCTCCTCTCTCTCCTTCCTCTCTCTTCTCTTTCTCTCTCTCCTCCTCCTCTAGTCATCTAGAAAGAGTGAGATATTTCAGACAAAAACTTTCAGAAGTTTCTGAGCAGGTGCAGCGGGGCCCTTCTTTTTATAACCCATCTCCACACGCTGGGTCCAGTGCGCTCAGTTCTCTCTGGACCTGTGTGGGGTAGCACAGACTGTGCAGGTGAGCTAGTCGGAGCGCAACTTGGAGACCAAGTCCAAAAACCTAACCCTGAATGTCAGGGTTAGGGAGCACACTGTTGTCAAAAGCCTGAAGTCGGATTACAACAGTCCTAGCAGAAATGGAGCCAGCATTAGGGTTGTACTGTGTCTTCGGACATCCCTTCTTAGTGTTTAAGGCTCCTAGTAAGTGTCTATTTAGCTGTTAAAAATGCTTCTGCAAACCAACAGAATTTTGTTTTGTTTTTACTTAAAAAAAGAATTGGCAATGAGGATGTTTGAGGACAAAGCTGACATTCAGTACTTAACGTTTTATTTCAATAACCGATATTTGTTTACTTGTCCCGTCTACTCCATCAGACACTTTTATAAAAAAGCACAATGTTGGAACACAGTTTGGACTCTGATATGCTTTCCGAACCTGTTTGTACCACTTACTTTCCTTTCCCCAAATGATGTCTATTCTGTTAGCTACTTTTTACACAGCAAACGCTTTGTGCTATGTGACATATACATATACCATATATTTATAATCTTCAAAAATTCACAAAAAGGAAAAAGAAAAAAAAATGAAAACTGTATTCCCCTAATGAGCAAATAATGTCACTTTCAAATGTT
This sequence comes from Mastomys natalensis, assembly GCA_021653895.1. Taxonomy (NCBI): domain Eukaryota; kingdom Metazoa; phylum Chordata; class Mammalia; order Rodentia; family Muridae; genus Mastomys; species Mastomys natalensis. The sequence continues at coordinate 509,982 of JAJTUV010000084.1, forward strand.
CCTATTAAAAGTTTACACTCAAATCTATTTCAATATTATATATGTATTTCAATATTATGTTATGTCAACCATACCCAAAATGTCATAATTTAAGAAAAAACATTATTTTAGGTAATTTTTGTCTATAAAAAATTATAATCCCTATTTATTTCATTTAAGAAAGACATTACCAAAATGTAACAATGTTGCATTTGTGGGATTATTTTTTAAAAAGCAACAACAACAAAAAAAAACATTTTTAAGCCCCAGACTGACAAGAACAAAGAGTCACTTTGCTAGCTAACGTATTAAATATGTTGTCTATTTATATAGTAATTGTTTGATGGAAAATCCGTCTCTTTTGTTCCTTCTTATCTTTTTCTTTCCTCTTGTCCATGTGGTGCATCTATGAATTATGCATAGGAACATAATTAAAAGTAACAATTGGTGAATTGCACTCCATGGACATTGTTCTATGTTTCAAGTCTTATTTAGACTAAACCAAATTTATGCAAAGAGAAGAGCTTCTAATTAAATTCATAACCATCCTTCCTGGGAAAATTTCTTCTGTGTAAAAAAATAAATAAAAAATAATAAAAAAAAATATGTTACTTGCTAGAGGCCATTTCTCCAACCAAAGGCTTTACATACCATCTTTGTAAAAATATAAAATAAAATAAAACATAAGCACATAATTTAGCAGCAATCCATTCCTTCCTAAGGAATCCTTCTGATAGCTGGCTATCCATCATCCTTTATCCTAGGGCAAGATTAGTCTTTAGGTCTTCTACAAATGTTAAGAATCAGCTCCTTACAGTGGTTTTGTTATTTGAAAACTAGGATAAGAGACAATACAGTAAGTGATGGATGAGGTCGGTTCTTACGAATCCTCTGATTATGCCCAGGAGTGCCCCTGGTACTTTTGCTTGTTTTTCTTGCTTATTTGTATTTGCGTTTTAAGTGCAAGAATTCTGGCCAAGGCAAAATGCAGCTGGGCCCCTCAGGAAGATACTGTTCTAGGCCCAGGAATGCTTACTAATGTGTGGAAAATGAATCACTGTAAATATCAGCCCAGCTCTGAGCTTTTTCTTTTATCATTCACATATTTAAGGGTTTTTATTGAATGACATATTTTAGTAAATGATCCTATTGCTCTCAGGACTTTGATCAAAACCCCTCAGTTTAATTAGCATTATGTCCACATTTATTGACAATCACCTGCACTTCATCATCTAGGAAAGCCTGGAATATTCTGTTTAGAATCTACTCTCATATTTTACTAGCACGTACCTGGAAAATCTGCACCCTGACCTAGGTCATCCTTAGCAATTCCTCTCTCTGTACTTATTATTTTCCTGAAATAAACAAACAAGCAAAACAAAAATCTCTCCGGTAAAGATTAATTGTCAGTAATGAATTGGCTCTTTCCCCTTCCTGTCAGCCAGTGATCATTTCTAATTCCGACTCCATTTCTCTGTAATATGCTGCTATCGTGTGGAAGGATAGCCCCAAAGCAAGTTCTGATAGACTGTTGAGGGACTGGGAGATGCAGCTTGGATAGGCTTTCCACAGTGTGGTTCTGTCTCCTCCCTCCATGCTCCCTCAGCTCATCTTTTCAGCCACAAATTGAGAAATGTTGTGTTTAAAAGCTTTGGCTGGCCCACCATGTCACCCCCTTGATCCATCACCTCCTCTCAGCTCATCTTTCTCTCTATTAAAAATAAGATATTTGTATTTCTAGATGAAATGAGAGAAACCTAGGCCTGACAAATGGCTTCCTGCTGTCACTACTGCTTGGTTATGTAATGTTGGAAGGGATTCAGCCATGATCTAGTGTCACTGCCTTCTGGTATGCTGGCCAGAGGCTGTCAATCAAATCCACCTAGTATAAAGTTCATTTTTAAGAATTAAATTGTTGATACAAGCAGCCCACATAGAAAGATAACTGGCAGGTGTCACAGGATGAGATGGCACAGCCTGTTGAGGAAGATCAAGGATTCTCTCAAGTTATCCCAAAAGTCTGAACAGCTGAGTAGAGTTGCTTCTTATAGATCTTAAAAGAATGAAACAATTGTTTTGGTTTTTTTGTTATTTTAAAGTACAGTTCTATTTAACACAAAAGCCCTTGCTAATTATTAGTTAGATGCAAGAACACAAGCAAGGTGTTTCCCAATATCTAGTGAAAGCAAATTAATAATATCTGATTCTTTGTGCTTGCGTTTTACTGCTTAGCCTATATTGAAACTTAGGAAAAGAAGTACATTCTTAACTAGAGATGGGAAGTCCAAGGGAACCTCCAAAGTGAGAGGTTTATTTTAAATGCACTGGCCACTCAGTAGAGGGAGGTGTAAGAATGTCTAAGAGAGAAAGTGACAGCTTCACGGATTCCTCTTTCTCTGCTTTGAAAGCTCAGATTTTAACAGTGGCATTTCTTCTTTCCTCAGAGGGACATCTTGTTAAGCTACAGTCAACCTCAGAGGTCACATTCACTGCCTCAACTCCAGGAGCTCATCCAGTGTTTCACCCATAAGCAGCACTCGTAAATATTGAATGAAGAAGGGATAAATAAATGAATAAACTTAATGTTTTCATGTAAGCCCCGGGGTCCTGTGACATACAGTAAAGATATAAGAAAAAATAGTACTTCCTGTACCAGAAAATATTAACTGCAGAAGTCATCAGTGAACACACACACACACACACACACACAACACCAGAGTTGACCTTGAACTTGAAGGTCAGAGTCAGTGTCATTCACTCAATCTCTGCCTTATGCTCGGGACACGAGTTTTGTTCATCTCTCTGTGAAGCTGAAAAGATTAGAATGAAAATGCCCAAAGAAAGAAGGGAGGGACAATTGTAAATAGTTTTCCTCTGACAACTGGTATCAGCATTCTCTCATAGTCTCGAATTTATTCAGCCTCGAATGACAAACGTATTACAAAGAAAAAAATGAGAGCTTTCTGTCTGGATGTGGCTTTCAAAAAAACAAAACAATACTGTACTGATTTTTCTCTCTGAGTATTGTCTTCTCCCCACAATTGCTGAACACTAGCAGAGCTGTTAACACCATAGACAGGAAACAAAGCAAAACTTGGGTGAGATGGGACAGCCCTGGCTTGTGAATGCCTTGGATTTACAGCACAGCTTGGTGCCACCCTCTGAGTCCTCTGCTTTCAATATCTTGACAGTCACCATCAGAAACCAGCACCTTTTCTTCAAGGTCACACATTTAGTGTTTTCTTTTCTTTTCTTTTTTTTTGGTCTTTTTTTTAATTGGATATTTTATTCACATTTCAGTTGTTATCCCTTTTCCTCCATTTCACCCACCCACCCAGGAACCCCCTATCCCATCCCCTCCTCCTGCTTCTATGAGGATGTGCCCCACCCACCCACTCACTCCCACCTACCCACCCTAAATTTCCCCACACTGGGGCATCTAGCCTTCTAGGGACCAAGGACCTCCTCTCCCACTTATGCCCGACAAGCCATCCTCCCTACATATGCAGCTGGAGCCATGGGTACCTTCCTATGTGCTCCCAGGCTGGTGGTTTAGACCCTGGGAGCTCTGGTTGGTTGGTATTGTTGCTCTCCCCATGGGGCTGCAAACCCTTTCAGCTCCTTCATCTTCTCTCTAACTCCTCCATTGGGAAGCCTGTGCTCAGTTCAATGGTTAGATGTGAGCATCAGCCGCTGTATATGTCAGGCTCTGGCAGACTTCTAAAGAGACAGCTATATCAGGCTCCTGTCAGCATGCACTTCTGCATCCACATCAGCGTCTACCTTTGGCGACTGCACATGGGATGGATTCCCAGGTGGAATGGTCTCCAGATGACCCCTTCTTCAGTTTCTGTCCCACACTTTGTCTCCATATTTGCTCGCATGAGTATTTTGTTAGTCCTTCTAAGAAGGGCCGAAGCACTCACACTTTGGTCTTCCTTCTTCATGAGATTCATGTGGTCTGTGAGTTGTATCTTGGGTATTTCAAGCTTTTGGGCTAACATCCAATAATCAGTGAGTGGCATACCATGTGTGTTCTTTTGTGATTGGGTTACCTCATTCAGGATGATATTTTCTAGTTCCATCCATTTGCCTAAGAATTTCATGAATTCATTGTTTTTATTAACTGAGTAATACTCCATTGTGTAAATGTACCACATTTTCTGTATCCATTCCTCTGTTGAAGGACATCTGTGTTCTTTCCAGCTTCTGGCTATTATAAATAAGGCTACTATGAACATAGTTAAACATATGTCTTTGTTATATGTTGGAGCATCTTCTAGGTATATGCTCAGGAGTGGTATAGCTGGGTCCTCAGGTAATGCTATGTCCAAATTTTCTGAGGAACTGCCAGACTGATTTCCAGAGTGGTTGTACCAGCTTGCAATCCCACCAACAATGGGGAGTGTTCCTCTTTGTCCACATCCTCGCCAGCATCTGCTGTCACCTGAGTTTTTGATCTTAGCCATTCTGACTGGTATGAGGTGGAATCTCAGGGTTGTTTTGATTTGTGTTTCCCTGATGACTAGGATGTTAAACATTTCTTTAGGTGCTTCTCAGCCATTTGGATTTCCTCAGTTGAGAATTCTTTGTTTAGCTCAATACTCCATTTTTAATAGGGTTATTTGGTTTTTGGACATTAATTTCTTGAGTTCTTTGTATATACTGTGTCCCTTAAGGAGACTCCAGAGCTCCTTTCAGCTTGAGAAGGCTCTTGGGCATCAATAAACCCAAGAGGCTTCTCAAGCTAAAAAGCCCCTTTTCCTGAGGCTTCCCTGTGGTCTTAAAATGGAAGTAGAACACATAGGTCATGACTCTGTGAACTGAAAGGACCTAGAGCATCTGACATAAACTCTGGCCTGCCTTTTGCTCCATGTCTGCAGAACAAAATTTTGACAGTTGTCAGTGAATGCAGCACCCAGAACAGTTTGATGTATATTTCCGCATATCCTAAGCAGAAGCAGGAGCAACTGGACCATGTGTATAAACTACAGCACTCTGAAAGGTTAGCTCACTCTAAGATTCCTCTGCCAGGGCCCTACAGTTGAGTTTTTAATATAAGCATGATGACTTTGTCTGATCATCAAGTGACCATCAAGGGTCCAAATCACCCTACACATCCAGGCAAACTATTGGCAGGAGGGAATTTCATTTCCTGACCAATCATCCACAACGAGCCTAGAGAGCCTTCTAGGCCAAATGAGTCAACGCCAAGTCCTCTCAATACACAGGGGCTGTAATCAGTCATGCCTCACGCCATGGAAGGGAAGCAATGATTTGAGGGTGATCTTCAGTTGCTCTCAGCTCCTTTTCTTAAATGCAAAAAGGCTGCAGTCATGAAGATCAAGATGTCCTTTTACCTTACCAAAGTCTGAAGATTCCAGCAGGTCTGGCTTGAAGGTGAATTACCCCAAATTCTCCTTGAAACAATGCTTCAGAAGGCAAGGATCCCTTAGAGAGGCTACACCATGTGAGAATGTAGATGCTCACACCTATAAACTGTGATTGAAGTCCAAGCATTTCTGTGTCGGGCAAACAGTAACACAATTTGACAAAGCTCTGTTTTCTCATTTGCAAGTGCTAGGACAAGACACAGTGAGCAGACCGATTGTTCCATATAAAGTGACAATTGTGTTCATTTTGTTAACCTTTCCACTGTGGAGAAGTATAGAAGGGGTAGAAGAGTTTGTCCAGTTTTCGTTTGTCTGTTTTCTGCTCAATTCTTCCTTTGGTGTATTTAATGAATTCCACTTGCATAAAAGTTCTTTGTGTTCTCAACTGTTGTACAACAGACAGTTAGGACACTGTCTATCACAAATGTTGTTCTTTCTTCCTGAGTTAGACCTTCAGTTATAACTTCCCAGAACACCTTGTGCCCACGTTTGGAAGCACTTCCCTGCTTAAGGTTGTGTCAACTATCCCCAATTTGATTGGCCTCTAGATAGCAGACATGTCTTCAGGTACCTCATAGTTTAGCAACTCAGACAAGGCCTGCCCCCCTTAATATCAGCCAGGCAAAAAATCAGATTGAGAAACTGCTCTGGCTTTGGGAAAAACATCAAACCAGTTATATTTCTTCAGAGACATTTATCATTGTTTTTTTTCTCCCTGCCATCAATAATGATCCATTTTTATTTCAGTTTCCCTGTTACTTGGATACCATGATCTCTTCATCTATTGGACACTTGAAGTTATGAATTGACAATTTAATCAGCACCCACTCTGTAAAACTACTGACAACTCCTTAATTGAGATTCCTTTAAATGGCAAATAGTAAGCTCCTCTTTATCCTCTATTTTGTCTTTTCCAGTAACTAGCAGAATTTTTATTTTTTGCAAAGTAAACCAATCACTCAGCACCCTTAAGAAACAACGGTTCTCTGTCAAGCCATCTCTTTGGCTTCATCAGGAGGGCTCTTACTAATCAGAATGGCTATTTAAAGTGCATGTTCTCCCATGATTCATCTTTCTCCTAGCATTGCAGAGTGAAGCTAGGCTGATCAATCACTTAGAGATGAATCTACATTTTCCCGCCTTGACTGAATATGTGGAAATGAGAATGAGTATGCATCAAATATTGACTACAGAGATAAGAAGTGCATTCTGAAAAAAATAATAATTTGTCTGTGTTACGCTCGTGGCATCTTTAGCTCATCTAGTTTGTCATTATTTGGCTGCAGAGATCCTTCTGAGAACGTGTTCAGAATATGAAAAAAAATCATTTTGCGAATCTATCACAAGAGTATATCTGGATAATCTATTCAAGCCCATTTTCTCGTGGCTTTTGAGATGGCCCCTCTCTCATGGGAAGAAGTCAACATTTCTAACAGTTCTTCTTCCCATAAAGATGATTAGAAAGACAATGGAATCTTCTCAGAAGCCCTTGTCTTTTCCTCTCAATCCTCACTAAACACATTGTGCTAGACTTCCCTTTAATATAGGACACCATAAGCTCACAGAAGCCTAACTAGACCAGGGCCAGGTGACAAGCAAGAAGGGCCCACTAATTTCAGTCTCAAAGTCAATAGCAATCAACCATGTACCTTCTCCAAGAGTTAAAGCACTAAAGTTCATAATGGCTACAGTCAGACATGTAAGTTTGTGACTTCTGCTTTGAGACAAACAGCATCATCAACTTCATTTATATCCTTAACCAAAAGAAACAAGAACCCAGACAAAAACAGGGATCAAAAGATTTTACGACTATTAAGTATTAAATGATTACGGTCCCTGAGAAAGAAGAAATAAAGAAGGTGTTTGTCCCTGTTTGCAGCCTTGAAAAAAATGTCCCAGGCTATAGCACAGAGAAAGCAGAAAAGGCCCAGCTAAAGCTTTGAGACCAGGAGACAGAGCTGAGAAGCTGGAGAGACCAAGGTGGAAAGCAATGAGTTCCCTCTTAGTATGCTGAACATTTCTGATCTTGTGTTACACTTGAGCAAATTGGCAATATGTGGTTCTCATGAAGGATAGGGTACAAAGCCAGGTCTCACCAGCCACCCTGGAAATCTCACAATTCTCACAGTATTTGGTGAACTACATAAAGTCGTCTCGCTGTTATAGTAAAAAAATACTTAGCCTAGACTAAAAAATACACTGGTCAAATCTAACAACTATAAATAAAGGATTGAAAAGAACCAAATTGTTTCCAAGTATCATTACTATTTCTCATAGCCAAACTCAATTATATGTATAGAAACTCAAAATGAGCCAACACATAATGACGTATATTTACAATAGCTGCCATCCAATAAAGATCAAATATGTAAAGAAAGAGAACAATAAAATGAATCATTAATAAAATAAAAGGTAAGAACTGACTTAGATGTGAGAATTAGTAGTTGAAGATAAGAATGGTAAAGAGGCTAGTGTTGTGTTTCTGCTCCAAAATCTAAGTAAAAAGCAAGACCTTCCTAAATACTCAAGTTGAAAGTTCCAGTAGTGCAAACTACCACTTCTAAAGTAAAAACTACCCTGGATAGGAATGCTAAAATGTCGAAAGAAATAAAATAAAATAAAATAAAATATCTGCAGAATAAAAGAGTAGGGAAGTTTGAAGACACACAGAAAACTATGCCTCATGAAAGTGTAAAACAGAACTGAAATCAATGAAGTGTGGGTAAGTTCCAGTCATCAAATGTGCCCATGTGTGTGTGTGCCTGTGTGTTTGTGTCTTAATGTGTGTATGCCCATGTGTGCATGTGTATGTGTGTTTGGTATATATCCAAATATAACTATATAATTGATATATATGATATGTATTTGACTAGAATCACTGAAGAAATAGAGAGAGACATTTAGTCAGGGGTGGAATTTTAATGCATAATAGTCCCAAAATTTCAAAATCCAGAAATCCAAGAAGCTAGAGGAACTCTTTATTTAGAGGAAGAATGGAAGGAGGACAAAGAAAGGAAAAGAGAACTAAAAGAGGTACATAATAATTACTCAAAAAAATGGTGGTAAAGTTAAAAACAGTCTTATAAATACCTAGAGAAACAAAGATAAGAATAATAGGTTTTTCTTCCCCTGTAAAGTAAGTGAGAAGACAGAAGAGCCACACTGCTCAGAAAAGAATGAGAACATCACTCTGTTGTCGTTAATATTACTTGGGGGCTCGTGACATCTCCTTGTTGCCTTTAAATATCTCTTAGAGGGTCTACCCCACTTCAGATCAGTTAGTTCCTAAATAAAAGACACAGAGACCTTTAGATTTGTACTAAGCTTTAGAGCACTAGAGCAGGACAGATATCAACCCTCTATGCTATTTTGTCCATTTTCCTGTCAAAAGTCCCAAGATATGATTTGCCTTTCTTTGAGATGCTCCTACTCCATGAAGCCAGCCCTCATTTCATGTGTTTACAATCTATGTTACCCCATGGCAAACTCTTTCTTCTTCTCCCTTGTTTTCCTCATGGTCAGTGCATATATGAGTGCATAGATGCATATATACACAGATTTTTCCTTGTTATTTATTTTAGAAGATAAATGATAATTTAAAACTCAAACAACAAACATGTAGCATAACATACAAAAACAATATTGAAGACAATAATAGTGTAAAGACAAAAAAGGTGAGAGAGGGAGGGAGAGGGGGAGGAGGGAGGGAGGGAGGGAGGGAGGGAGGGAGGGAGGGAGGGAGGGGATAAGAAGGAAAGAAAGGAGGGAGGGAGGAAAGGAAGGAGAGAAGGAAGGTAGGAGGGAGAAAAAGTGAGAGTGGTAGAAATAAAACTCCAAAATAATTGTGAATAGAAGGGCACAGCATGAAATAGAAACTAGTAGAGAAAATTATGGAAACTAAAGATGATATTCTAAGAATATCAACACACTGATAAACAGCTACTTGAACTAATCATGGGGAAGAAAGAAACATACTAGAACATCAAGGGCACAATCAAAATGTGACTTGAAAATTATTGTCATTTATCCTTCTTCTAACAATGATGTATCAGTGCTCTACTAATTTGTCTTTTCAAACAGTCTAAAGGGACTAGGAGACAGTTCCACAAGCAAAGTAAGCATGTTCCTGAGTGCAATGCCCAAGACCCAGGTTAAAAAAAATGAACATGGGAGTATGAGGAAGCAAGGGTTGTTCTCTGAGTTCATTGACCAGCCAGTCTAGACTAGTTGGTCAGCTCTGGGACAGTGAAAAACCTTGTCTCAAAACAAAAAACAAACAAACAAACAAAAAAAACAGAACAAAAACAAACAATTAAAAAACACAATTACAATAACAACAACAACAAAGGTGGATAGCTCCTAAAGAATGGCACTTGAAGGTAACATCTAGCCTCTATACAAAGGATATAAAGGTCCCTGGAAGAGGGCATGTGACTGTCTCTAGAGACTCCAGAGACAGTAAAAGGATAATGATGTGTGTGTGTGTGTGTGTGTGTGTGTGTGTGTGTGTGTGTGTGTACTGCATGCCTGTAATTTTAGTCCTGGGGCAGCAGACACCAGAGAATGGTGATTTGAGTCCAATCAGCTATATCATAATATGTTTTCTTAATCACGATGATGATAGTGGTGTGACTATTCTAGAATACCTCCTGATGATGAATTTGACAGTTTTTGAGTCAGCTAATTCATTCAGAACCATAGCTCTCAAAGGATATAAGCAGTAATTCTCCAGCCAATTGCTTTTAACAGGCTATATTTCTAAACCCCTTTTCATGTAGAAACTCTTAGGCCCAGAAGTCATTATTACAATTTTATTAAACCTTGATGAGGCTATAATGCCAATTCTGCACATACACAGAAGGCAACACTTCCCAACTCACACAATGAATGATATTACCTTGACATCAAAACCAAAGACCTAAAATAGAAAACAAAAAAAAACCAAACAAAAGCCCATTATATTGGTAACACTGATAAACACAATGCAACTGTTCTAAGCAAAGTAAGAGTATACATACCAGTAATAAATGATTAAAGGGGATGATACATGGTGAGAAAGAAGAATTTATCCTAAAACTAAAGATTCTATTAGCATTCTAAGTAAGTTAATGCAACTCGTCATATTTACAAACAAAAGCCAACCATAAAAATATGGTTTTGTTAGGATCAAAGGACATTGTAAAAAATGAAATAGTTATCATTAAAAGCACTCTTTGTCTGGTGTGCTGGCACATGCCTATAATAACAGCATACAGAAGGAAGGTTGTGGCAGACTGATTGCAAATTCAAAGCCAGCTGGGCTACATGGTAAGACCCCCCCCAAACTTGATGTTCACATTGATTATCAATTTTATTGGCTCTAGAATCACCTAGGAGACACACTACTCCAGATATCTGTGAGGGTGATTCTAGACTGGGTTAACTAAGTTGAGAAGACCCATCCTAAATATGAGTGGCACCATTCCATAGGCTGAGCTCCCAGGCTGAATGAAAAGAAGACAGGAGCTGGTGCCAGCATTCAGTTCTCTCTCCATTGCTTAACCTTCTCTCATCAGTTCCTGTCAACCTTGTATAAGAGGTGCTAGATAGGACAATCAGGCAAGAATGGAGTCCCCATGTAAAACGTTCCTTTCTCTCCGTGTTTGTGTGTGTGTGTGTGTGTGTGTGTGGGGTGTGTGTGTGTGTGTGTTAAAATAGTTTACTGTAGCTTGAAATGGTCAAGTGTGACAATCATTGAAAGTACCAGTAGATAAATAAAATAATACAATCAAGGACATATCTGGATACTAATTATTCTTCAAAATATGCAAAAGTCTCTTAAAAGTCAGCAAAAGAATACAAATCTTTTTTAGAAAATGACAAAATATCTGAACAGACAAATTCACAAAGGATATGTACTACATAGTTTCCATATCTTTTTCATCAGGATAATAAAAACTAAGATAATAGTGAGATACTACTATATATCTCCTAGAGTACCCCAAAGTCAAAAACACTAGCAGCAGTACATTCTGGATAGGAAGGACACAGACAACAGAAGCATCCAGTTGCTTGTGAAAAACAATTTGAGAGGTTCTCAAAACGCCAAAGTTGATTTTAACAAAATCTCAAATGTTTGAGTTTATCAATAAAGATTTGGAAACCAGATGCTGGGGTGAAAGCCTGAATGCTCAGAATTTCAGGGGAAGCAGCCAGCTGACCTTCCTCCACAGCTGACCTCTCAAAAGGAAACTCATCTTCTCCACCCCATCTCAAAAAGCTTCAACTGAATGTCCCCCTCTACTTCCTGTACATCTCTTCATCAGTCCTGACTTCCTTTTAATTACTGTTTTTTTCCCTATGTTCACTCCATGTCAACTGCTTACTTGCTCTGCCCCTTGACCTATGATTGACTTTATTTAATCTTTTTTACAATGAACAGAAGGCTTTTGAACTAAAGGTATGTGCTAGGGCTGAGCCGTTCCATGACTAGAAACAGGTTTTTTCTAGTAAATAACACAATCTCAGGGTTCACAGTGTGATCAGATATCAAATATCCTGCAACACACTAAAGTATATAGGTGCTTGTAACAGCTTTGTTCACAATTGCCAAAACTTGGAAGCAACCAAAAAATGTGTTTAAGAAGTCTGAGTGGACAAACTGCAGTACATACAAACAATGAAATAGCTGCACTAGAACAAAATAAGCTATCAAGCCAGAAAAGGGCATGGAGGAGCCTTGAGTGGATGTTACTAAGTAAGAGAAGCCAATTTGAAAGGTATGAACACTGTAAGATTCTCTCATTGTGTGGCATTCTGGAAAAGACCCTATAAAGACAGAGGAGAAATCAGGTAGTGTCAGATCAGACTGAAAACAAAAGAATAAATGGATAGATGAAGACTAGGTAGGAACAGAAATTTTTAGGACAATGAAACTATTCTATATGACATTAGAGTGATAGAAATATGTTAAAATGTAACTTTTCAAACTCCAAAAGATACACAATGCTAGCAGAACTACAAAATTACAGTACTTTTTTGTAGTTGCTGGTGCTAACTGTAATTTGGTAATAAAAATGTCCAGGTCATATGCCCAATTCTTGTGTGGGATATTGACAGTTGGAGATGTTGTGTCAATGATCTAGCATATGAAAATTCTCTTTTATTGTGACTCTAAACTGCTCTAATATAGATAATTATTTAAAGTGCTTTAAGAAAGGATCACATTCACATTAAGAACATGGGAATAATCCAAGACAAAGAACACCAGGCTTCACCATTCTCCTTTACCAGGATGAGTACCCCAATAGAGTATCATGTATAGAGGACAAGATCACAAGGATGTACATTCTTTATGAGACCAGGATCCGCCTTATCTCTGAACTCAATGCTGAAAACAGAACTAAAAGACCATTGTTCAGTTTGGAGGCAGGGTCAGGACCAAGGACTAGACTGGTCAACTGTATCTGCCCTGTTGGGGATTGATTCTAATGCTTTGATTTCATCATAAATCTGTGTGTCCAAACGCTGAAAGTCCTTGTCCTCATTGGTATTTGATTGATCAATAAAGATTCCAGCAGCCAATGACTGGACAAAGGGATGAGGCAGGACCTGTAGATTTGTGTGGACTGGGACCTGGGAAAAAGGAGACTCAGGTCACTGTGAAGCAGTGAGAGACAGATGGACATAGGAGCTGCAGGAGATAGAGCCAACCAGCTATGTGAGATTTCAGATAAGTAGCCACTGGCCACTTCCCCGATTGGGCCTAGTGTAGCAGGTAGAAGATTAGAAGTGCCAACCACTGAGCTAGATAGCATAGTAAAAATCAGCTTGCGTGTGTGTGTGTGTGTGTGTGTGTGTGTGTGTGTGTGTGTGTGTGTTTCATTCGTGCATCCAGGGAGCTACTGGGTGGGTAGCTGGAGGCACAACCCGCTGGGAGCGTAAAGCAGAGTAGCCCAAACTCCCCACTACACTGCCCCTTTTCAGTAATAACACCCTGAAATTCCCAGATAATTCCTCACCCACTGAACACCTTATTGGTGAACTACTTTCTTTGGACTATCTTCTTTTTATAGACAAACACACAGCACCCACCAATGTAACATCCTATTGCTGATAAGCATACTTTCGTTAATAATATTGAATTTACCAGAAAATCAAAGTCAAGCACAAACCAAGAATATGTAGCTATGCCCTGGTGTACAAGCTGGTTTTGTATCAATTTAACCCATGCTAGAGTCACCAGAGAGGAAGGATCCTCAGTTGAGAAATTGTTCCGTGAGATGCAGCTGTCAGGCATTTTCTCAGTGATCAGTGGGGAAGGACCCAGCCCATTATGAGTGGTGCCATCCCTGGGCTGGTAGTCCTGGGTTTTATAAGAAAGCAGGCTAAGCAAGCCAGAGGAAGCAAGCCCATAAGCAGCACCCCTCCATGACTTCTGCATCAGCTCTTGCCTGCATATTCCTGCCCTGTTGGAGTTCCTGTCCTGACTATTTTCATTGATAAATAGTGCTTCTGAAGTGGAAGTTGAACAAACTCTAACTTGCCTCTTAGTTATGCTGTTTCATCCCAGCAATAGAAACCTTAAGACACCTGTGAAAATGTCAAATGTAAATTAAACAGAAATATGTGAAGTGCTATTTGTGGGTCTCCCTTTGTTTCCTGTCCAGATTGGTTGGTAATATTTAGTCACTCTCCACCCTTGTGTTTCTTACCTTCCAAATCGTAACCCACTGGAGTAGCTGGAGTGCATGGAGACCCTCAGTTACTGGGCTTGGTTTCGTCTGCACATTACTCACTTCACGATCCACACAGCAGAAACCACACAAAAAGCAACCCACGTGTTTAACAATGCTAAGTAAAGGCAATTACAGCAAGAGTGAAATGCAGAAGGAACATTCTTGAACAATTACAACCACACTGGCTTTATCTGCTCCTTATTACAAATTATTTCTTAAACCACATCTCTGTGTCTCAGACCGAATGGATTATGGCCAACTCTTGATTCTTACTGTGCAATTCTGAATCTGAGTCACCTTCCTCCCTGCCACGCCCAGGCTTGCTTTTGACATGCTCATTAGGCAGCCCTGAGTAATACTCCTTTCCAAAACAGGGAAGGGCCCTGGTCAGCTATGCTGTGGTACACACAAAGGTCCACATTCCAGGGTGTCCATCAAGTTAGAAGACTGCCTTCCTCATGTGTCACATGTGTAGCTTTATTCTCTTCTTACCAATGAACACTGCCTTTCTCTCCAGATCCCATCCTGGCCGATCCACTTGTATTCCCAGAGCCCCTAATTTTTTATTGCTGAGCATGGTGTACTCATTTCTGTTATCTGGTACTCAGTTGAGCTTAATAAGTATTAATGATGCTGGCCCACACCTGCTAGCTCATCAAATGAGAAATGCTCTAATATGCCCTCAACTTTCCTATGCTTCTTTTGTGGACTAACATAAGATATTCCTATAAAACCACATTGGAATGCTATTTTGTCGGGTTGACAAAAGCTGAATTCATGCACCCACTAGGACTCAGCCTTCTCTGCTCACATGTATTCAGCCAACTAAGAATGTTCAGAGCCACGTTTATGATAACACATAAAAGAATTAATAGCAAACCAAACAGCCAGCCAGTGATCCTCTACAACAAAGCAGATAAGCCCAGCCACACAATGGAATTATTACATAGCAAAGAGAGTAAGCAGACAATGATTATACACAACAGAGTGAATGATTTTCAGAAATAGTACGGAGAGGTCTGACATGGAGGGGCACATGTGAGTTTACCTACATTTGTATTGGGTATAAAAACAGCTATTCCTAAACTGTGTTTCTGGAAGTTGGAATAGCAGTTACCGTTGATGAGATTATTCACTGGAAAGGGCAGAGTGCTTCTAGGATACCACAAAGCTCTACTGCTTGATCTGGACGCTGGACAGGTGTGTGGCTGTTCAGTTATGACGTCATTCTTATGATTAGTGCCTGCTACACTATTATACTATTACGTTACATCTTAATGAATGACTTGAAAGAATTTACAAAATATGCTAAAGGTACTAATAAAAACTTATCTACAGGACTGCCTCAGACCTATCACTATCCAAGCATATAAGATCTCATCAGGGAAAGAAGGGAGAGGCAGCAAAAGAGCCATCCTTTAAAGAAACAAAAACAATATATGACCAGTTAAGTTGGTCTCACAGATGAGAATCTTTGGAATCAAGATCTTGGAGAGTACAAAAAATAACTTTCTGTAGGTTAAAAAAAAATAATGGAAAAGTTAGGCCAGAAGCTGGTCCTTATGACTCAGCTGAGCATTCTTGGACATAATAAGATTATGCTGAATACAAAGACATCTTGAAATTCTCTACTAAGTGGTTAAGACTTTTTAATTCAATATTATTTTCTTTCTACCCGATACAGAACATCTTAGCCTTTTTTTTGCATGATGGGAAAGCTGTGGGGTATAGTCAATGAAGTGCTTGGCATGTAGGCATGAAAGCTTGAGTTCAGACTCTTAGCACTCACGCAAACATTCAGGGATAGTGATGTGTGTCTGTCATCCCAGTCTTGGGAAGACAGAGACAGAAAATCTCTGGAGCCTCCTAGTCAGCCAGTGCCCCCAAATCAATGATCTCTAGGTTCACGGAGAGACTGTTTTTACAAAAAGAAGATAGAGAGTCATTGAGGAACACAACCCATGCAAACCTCTGGCAGGCATACAGACATGCTCATGCATCCACACACATGTGAACACGCACGTGAGCATATACACACAGATTAAAGAGGGAAAATGGTTTTCTAATAGTGGATGCAGTAGTACTATGGATATCCTGACCTAACCACCTACAGAAGTCAATTCTGGTTGAAGCACAAGGTTTGGACCCAAACCCTTCTCCCTCACTTTCCAGGTGCCCATGATGGTCATCTGAACATATTTGCATATTCAGTGTGGTCAGTCCACCCACCTGAAGGCGGTACACTAGACACCAAACAACATTCTCATTCCTTTTTCTTGTTCAAACCCTGCAGAACTTATGAAGCTTCCCAATCATCACAAGACTATTAATTTTTAAGACCGCTGACTAGGAACACTGGAATGACCGGCTTTTATCTTTTCATCTGAAGAGTTCACCTATTTGGTGGACCAATCTCTGTCACCCCACAGGAATAATCCCAAGGTGTGCTACAGAATAGTAGAAATCCTAAAGACTATGAGTCAACATAGAATGTGCCAGAAAGATTCTGATGACTCCTCTCTGAGGACCTACTTCCTACTACTTAGCCAAAGGATTTGCGATAAATTGCTTAATAGTACCAAACCTCAATTTTTTCAACTATCAAATAGGAATAATGATAATAACATCTGTCCTATTGGACTCAAAATAATTAAACAAGTAAAACAACTTAATAAAATTATATAAAAACAATGATCCTATGCCTGGAAAATGGCAATGATCCGTCAAGGTGACTTGATGTTACCAGGTTAGTTATTATCATTGATGTTAAGGTAATTACCTTGTCGGTTGGTTGATTGACACTCATAGGACAGCAGACTCGGCAGAGCTCAGGATCTGAATGGAAGCAATTCATTCAGGAACTGCTCCTAGGAGAGGTTGCACATGGGAGTTCAGGAAACAGGATGGGGAGAGGGGAAGACTGAGGAAAGGCGTAATTTTAGATGAAGTCTGGCCACAGCCTGATGTCATTGGGAACTGTAGAAGTGTAAAGCATACCTCGTCTGATCTCAATTAAGGACCTCAGCAATAGCACTGTTGGCCATTTCTGTCATTGACTAAATGGTGGGAAGGAAAAAAAAAAGTATAATTGAAAATATAACTTCTGAGAACTTTAGACCATCCATTGGTGTGAGGAGGCTCTAGGAAGCCAAGATGAGCCCCTGATTGTTGGAGCAGAAAAACTCAGAAGCGTAAAGTGAGAAACCTCAAAAGCATAAAGTACCTGGGCAGGCTCCTGCCACTTCCTAGAGCTGAGTTAATGAAATCTGTTGCCAGCTCATCATGCTCGTTGTCCACTGGTGTGAGCTTGTCTATCAACATTCTTCCTAGGCCTGCTTGTCCTTAACCCAACTGTGTCTTCTGGACCCTGGCCTAAACAGTCAGTTCCTGAGAATGACTCCCAGCCTGCTCTCTAGGCCAAATCCCTGGGAACTGCATACCCCTGCAAGTAAACTGCCTCTCCCCAGCCAGACTCCCCTCTTGCTTCTCTACTCAGTTTCCAGCAACAAAGTTGGCTCTTAATTGCAAATGGAGATTTTCAGACAACTACTTCAAGTTAATTTATGCAATCATATTATCCCTACACTTTATTTAGACAAGTACATACAACAATATTTCATTCACTAACTACACAAACCTGTGACAATATAAGTGGTGCACAGTCGCAAGAAAAAAACAATTGGGAACTTAAAACTAGTATTTGTTGGACCAGGGAAATAACTTTAGACAAATGCTCCAGAACAAAAATAAGCAATATCAAACCTGGCACATACAAACAATGAAAAATGAATCAAAGTTATGTAACAAAAATCAATTCTCCTCCCCATAATTTATGTCAGTATTTTACATATAATAAAATCCTCCCTGAGCAGATAACTGATAAAGCAATAAAGCTGTCAGATGCAATAAACGGACCGTTTGCCCAGACTATCTGGAAACGCTCCCATTCAGAGGCAGATACCCTGTTATATTAAAGCTACAAGAAGAAAACATTTATCAGTTGTGAGATAAGCCTGACAAGTACCTAAATCAGCTGCCTGGGAAGACTCTCTGAAAATGCGCCATTACAAAAGATGATATTTAATTATATCACCCTGCGTGTGAGATATAATTGCACCTATTATGTGGCAGAATCAGAAAAGGGGGGACATGAAATTAACTTCCACTGAACAACAAAGCAATTATCTATTATTGAAGATAAGGTAGGACGTGTCCATTGTATCTTATGACTGGATTCATTCATCCAGGTTTCTGCTGCTCCCTTTACATCTGCATGACCTAAAAGAAGGTCAACCCAGACACTAAGCTGTAAAATGGCCGAAGTTTCTATCTAGACAGCCACTGATGTGGGCTGTGAACAGCTCAAACCCAATTACACCTTTCTTCTTGCACTGGTTGTTTTAATGTGTCCACCACTCTCCATCTCCAGGTGCCTGTGCTAGATAATTTGAAGTTATCATTAGCTCTTACATTACTTGAATTCTTAAAATCCTGAGATCTGAACTATCAGTTACAGGCCTGCTCTCTATTCTCTGGTTCTACCATGCTATTTTATTTTTACAATATTTTGTGTGAGTATGTTATCCACGCATGTATATTCACGTGTGTGTGGTTGCATCTATGTTCAGATACCTGTGTACACATGAAGATGGATGCTCAAACCTGACATTAAGTATCTTACTGAATTTCTCTCCATTTTATTTATTAAGGCAGAGCCTCTGTGTGAACTCAGAGCTTACTAATTCCATCTACTAGCTAGCCACCTTGACCCAGGGAATCCCTGTCTCTACCTTCCAAGTACTGGGATTAAAGGTAGCTACTATGCCTGAATGGCTTTTTACATTAGGTCTGGGATCTAAACTTCAAGTACTCATCATGCTTACACAGCAAGTGCTTTTATGTGCTGAGCCCCACTAGCCCCCTATGCTAGGTGAGGTTATTTCTTATCATACCTGTTACATCTGCCTTTTGCCAACCTATGTGATCCTATACATTGTGCTACATGGGCTACATGGAGAGTCTCAGTATTCTTATTTGATTTCTTTTACTATGATGAAATAGTCTGACCAGAAGTAATTGGAGGGGGGGGGCGGACAAAAGAGTTATGTCATCTTACAGGTTATAGTCCATCATTGAAGGAACTCAGGAAGGAATCTGAAACACAAACCATGGAGGAATGTTGTTGCTGGTTGGCCCATGGTGTCATGCTTAGCTAGCTGAAAGAATTTCATGTGCAAAAACACAAGAGTGTAAATGAAATTGAGATAGTCATAGTGGCTAGAGGGAAGAGTATAAGGCAGTAAAAAGAAAAGGTGGATCAGAGGAAAAAGAGAACCCTAGAGATGAAGCAGCAGAAGCTGACACAGTATTGTAAGGACCAGGTAACCAGAATAATACCATAGAAATGTTTAAGCAGGTTTAGGAATGTTTTCTATACAAGAAATAAACACATACAAGTAACCTGAAGATCTGAAAACCTTCAATATCTGAACGTTATTTTTACATCTTTCCATAGTAAATACCATCACTTGTATTAAAGCCAAAGCCAAGTGTCACATCCTATTGCAAGCTTTCCTGATACTATCCTCACTTCTGTCATTATTCATCCCCTGGCTTGTCACTACATTTAGCCCATAATCTATCACAAAACATGCCACATTTAATTGTGAGTTGATATTTACATGTCTATACTTTTAACAAAGCTTCAAGTCATCTACTCCCTAGCAGAGAGACATTCTGTACTTAATGAAAGAATCATAGGCAAAGTCTCTTCTGCACTGTGTGGAAGCATCATCTGTCAATAAAAAGCTTGTGGCCTATTAAGTGAGGCAGGAAATAGAAGATGGGACATATGGCAGAGATAGAGATAGAAATTCTGTGAAAGAGTCAAGAGTGGAGATTTTGCCACCTAGACTCAGTGGAGATGGACACACAAAACTGAGGAGAGGTAACCAGCCACATGGCACACATAGAATAGAATAAATGGGTTACATAAGTTACAAGCTAGTTAGGGAATGAGCCAAAGCTTATGACCTCAGCATTTATTCGTAAATAATTAAGTCTCAGAGTCCTTACTTTGGGAACAGAAGCACAGGTGGAAAAGCCTGCACCTTCAGTGTATGTTCTTCTATTGTATAAAGCATAATCGTCTCTACTCTATGAGGCAATCTTGAGGACAGTGTTGGGACAAACAAAGGTTGAGAAAATGGAGCAAAGCCAAGTTCATTTAATGATACCTAGCGGCACCAAGGGGGATGTAAGGGGTTGCAGTGCTGAACACAGACTTAAGTGCAAAGACCACAGATTCTTCCAATGCAGTTGATGTTCCTTGTTCACAGTTATGCACTATAAGATTCAGGCAAAGAGCAAACAGCTATATACAGCACTAGGTACATGAGTACCCAGTGACAACCTTTTTATCAGTCAATACATGAGTTTGCTTTAGATAGATTGCTGGTTTTTGATATCTTATTCAATGTATTGTTTATTCATTAACCTTGAGCCCAATGTTTATGATACAATAACTAACGACTGAACAAAATGTAATCAGCATATCTATATTCTTCATTGGAACCAGTTGTGCTTAGAACATTTAGACAGTGCTTCAGTGGTTTGCTATTTTAACTTTTAAAAAAATCACAAAAATGAGAAAATCATTAAGTATACTTCAGGGCAGACATGTGTTTACATCATGCGAGCTGAAAAAAAAAAAAAAAAAAAGAAGGCAGGACAAAAATACACGTTGTTGCCCTTGGTCTATGTCGACCTGGGAGTATGGTGTCATAGAGAATGGAATTTTTCCTAGCTCTATACATCGGAATACCCACAAGTAATCACTGGGATATGGGCAAGCATTAGTTTGGGGATCACACTCAAATTTTACATGTATTTTCTATCTATGTGTGAATGCCCCATGTATCAGTACGCCACATGCATGCAATTGTCCACAGAAGCTAGAAAAGAAAACTGAAACCCCACAACCAGAGTTCTACACAGCTATGGGTGCTGGGAACCAAACCTAGGACCTCTGCAAAAGCAGCAAGCTCTCTTAACTGCTGAGCCATCTCTCCAGCGCTAGCACGCTGGTTTTAGTACATTTGCAGGTGGAAAAATATGAAATCCATGGATAAGTGGGATGAACTGGTCTTTCATGATCTACTTCATTTTGAGAGAGTAGAAACAAAAGACCAAGGCTGGCTTCATTGACATCAGATAGCTAATCCAGGGGAAACTTGGAATTGAAAATCAAAACTCCCTGTGTGGTGAGAGTGTCCTCTCTGCCCCTGCAGGCAAATCATCTGGCAGTTGGCTTTTGGAGAACTGGTTTAGAGGCTTGTCTACAGACTTGGGGTAACAATTTCTGTTTTCTTTTGTTGAAGTTGTTCTTTGACCTGGGAGCACATTTAACTTTTCTCACTTCTCAGACTCTATCTGGACGGTATTATTGACAGATTTCTTTCTTTGATGAGTTTCAGTTTGCTTTCATGTCACAAACAGACAATTTCAAGGAATTACACATTCTTACTCAAGGTAAAATTCTCCCAAAAAGATAACTTACAAATCTTCATTAATCCTACATCTGAGCATTTATTAATCATTTTTTTCAATGTTAATTAGTAGAGACTCAATAAAGATTTGGTATCCTTTTAAGTAGAGTCTATTGACTTGCTTGACCTTGGATCTTTAAAAGTGAAAGATATGCACTTTCTTTAAGTGCATCAACAGCTCTGGGATAGAAGAACACAAAAAAGAGGGAGTTTGCACACAGAAACATTCCCTGAGAAGAACTGCCCATGTGCACTGGGAGGCTTGAGGGTCAATATATGTATTTCTAGACCTGTTCAGTTTCCATGTAGCTACAAGTTAGTGGAAGTTAAATGATTTGTCTCCATAAACTTATAATGAACAAAATGGTTTCCATAATGCATGTTCCGATTGAAGTGCTTATCATAAACAAAATTGCCTTAGAAAATACTTATGCAAAATCTAAGGCCTAATTCATAGGCCTGGTGTGGGCTAACTTCCCAATGAATGTTATTCTGTCAACCTCTTCTAATTAATGTTCTCTTTAATGCTTTCAAGATTATGCTATCTGTAGTATTGAATTACAGAGTTCCATATAGCAGTAACCAAGGAACTGTATCATAGTTGTTTGGAATCAGGGTATACAAAGATGCTGAAATAAGATGAAAATCAAGTCACTCCATACTTCAACTCCACCCAAGGCAAAACTTCATGTGTCTCATGTATGACTTTGAAAGAGATAAAACTGAAAGAGAAAAAGTAGGATTTAGTTGCTTGTTATAAAAGTCATATATTTATATCCTTTGCAATTGTTTTTGGTCAACTTTTGTCTCATGGCAATTAAATTACATTCATCATTAGCTATTTTCATTTTAGATAGCTCTCAAAAGATATCAAAAAGCACACCGGTCAACATTTGATTTATTCTCATTAGAATCAGAACCAAGTAACTTCATTTTCTCTGTGTAACACTACCCAGGTGAAATCCTGTCTACCCTTAAGTCAAGAATTTCACACAATCTACAATTGTTCTGGATGCTTCAGTACCTGAGTTTGCAAAGCTTGAGTCTCATTATTCTAAAAACAACAAACTTTTTTTAAACTCTGGATGCTATCATGGATTAAGAAAATGCTTGTTTAATCAGCAATGAGCATGGAGAATCCAACAGGTCATTAATGACAAATTACTTTATGTCCGGGATTGTAAGGGGTTCAGATTCAGGGCTTAAGCAAAAGTATTTTCCTGTAATTTCTCTATAAATGAGCACATTAAAGTCACAGAAAGAACAATGCCTTCAACATAATTCATAGTTTTCTGAAAGCTAAATGACCCTTAAAAAATTTTTGGCCTCAAGATGTGATAAAAATGGAAGGGGTATGAATCTTTACAATGCAGTAATGAATTGTAAAGGGCTTAGTAATCCACATCTAGGGCTCATAGATCCCGTCCAAAATCATCTATTCATATATCCCTACCATCCAACAATGGCTCCTTCTACTGGTATCAGAATTCTATAACAAAATGAAAAATTATTCAGGTTACAAAAAAAAAAAAAAAAAAAAGAAGAAGAAGTGCCTTTCCTAGAATGGTCTTGGTATGTTTCTTTGTTGTTTACTGTATCTACTTTAAAATTCACCCTAACAACGCAAATGGCAAGCTGTAGATCAAATTAGATGCATTATATTAGTCAAGCCACCCCATTAACTTCACATTTTAAGAAAAAGTATTCAATACTACAGCTTCCTGCATCTCTCCCAGCAGGAGTGTTTCATGGGTCTTGGGTTGTGCTCTGAATAGAGAATCCAGATCAGTCTAGTCCCTAAGACACACTGTCTGTCATTCGTGCTTCTGAATTCCAACAAATGCAGTCCCTTGCTCAGGACTCTATTAGACCTCAGCAGCATCCCAATGCTTGACTTCAGGTCTCACTGACAAAAAAGGGCAGTTGTGAGCTGGCAAAGGGCCTTTGTGGCAAGAGCTCTAGATGCTCATCCAGGTTTCTAAGTCCTTCTGTTCTCTATTACAGTGCTCTCTGGTCACTGTGATGATAAAAGGAAATCATTTTGAGATGTCTTCCATTGTAGCTCAACTGGATCCATGTCTGGGGGGGGGGGCAGAACCTGGCCACAGCCTTATAGGAAGCTCCACTGGCTTAAAGGACCTCCTCTCTGGGGGGTTGTTCTCTCTTAGAGAACTTTGATCTATAAATACAGCACCACAGGCCTGCATGTCCTTAAGCTTGTAGCTCTTCCTAACTCAGCCACTCGGACACAGTAAACATATTTGGGGAACAACTGAGCCATTGAAAGAAGCTTGTGGACCCTAAGTGTGAGTAAAGAATATTTACTGTGCCAATATCTCCTGGCCCAGACAAGGTTCAGCCACAGCAGGAAGAGCTCAGTGGTTAAGGACAGACACACAGAACACAGACAGCTTAGAAACAGCTAGATCCAAAGGAGCTCCAGGAGCAACAACTGAAGGAAAGATGAGCTAGCAGGCTCCTCTCCTACACTAATCCCTTTGGTTTATTCCTCGTCCTGGCAGTTAGGAGCAAGTCTGTCTCTCTTGAGCTGAGTCTTAGTAAGCCCACATTATACTTCATCAACTAAGGAGAAGGGAGAGGCTCAAAAGAGGTACATACCAAGCTAAAGTTAATTTGTTTGGCTTTAGGATTCATGTAGCCTGGAATTTATTATGTATAATTGTATAATATATACTTTACTGAAAACATATTAAAAAATTATCCCTAGGTGCTTTTACGCCAAAAACGTAAGCATTGTTAGATAACATGTTTATTATAGATCTCCTTCCATTTAATAAAGCATGCTGGTAGGTCTGCTGTAATAAAAAGGAAGGCCCCAGAGCATTGGTGGGATGACAAACAAGCAATATTGAAAAACAGGAGTCACACTGCCTTGTATTCCACCTTGTGACTGCAACATGATTTATTATGTGTTCCTTTCTAATAGATGTTTTTGTTGCTTCTACACACACATACACAGACACACATTTCTATAACATAGAACACAGCAAGCGAGACTTCATCAACATAGGACATCTTTTAACCTTCACAGCAGATGAATGCCCAGGGTATGTAGAGTCTGACTGAGGAAGTGAAAAACCTTATGGAATTCTTGCAAGTTTTCAGGATGCCATAGCTACTTCCAGTGCCCAGATAATAGGACATGGGCTCTTTTATTGTGATAGTTACTAAAATGAGGGAGAGGTGAAGACTGAAAGTAAAAGTAGAAGGAAGAGTGATGTTTTCTTCTAACTGCGCATGCTTCAGGGTGCGAGGAATTCACTGTAATGAGCATACCACTTTAGACACACACACGCGCGCACACACACACACATACACACACACACACACACACAGGAAAAACTGGAAATCAGCATATGAAATAAGATTTAATAAATAACAAGTGAAGGAGACTTTCTTTCTCCACTTCCTAGTAATGGGCAGGTAGATGAATGCATCATCTTGTGGTAGTACAAATGAATTTTTAGAGTATTACTCTAAAATTGCCTTCAGAGATTCTTATTTTTCAGTTTCCCTGCCTCTGCTTCAGACTAACGTCTTTCAGATATTCCTCCAACTCCAACAGGCCTTGGAATTTATCTAGCTTTTATTCTTCCTATTCAACGATTGCCTAATCCTTCCCTGTGTCCAGCCTTATATAAACTTCCCCTTTCTGTAAAATAAAAAAAATGCCAAATTCTTCAGAAAGGTATGAACTTTTTACCTGTTGGAGAGTAAGAGATTTCCTGCTTGGGACGACACAACTCTTTGTAGGGCATCTAAGACTCAAGTCTGTTCTGAAGGGACTCAGGAGGAGGGCAGCCAGCTCCATTCAGCAAAAACCTCCAAAAAGTGAATCACAGATTATAATTTTATCTGTGCTGGCTTTATCCAGTTCTCTTCCTCAGTAGTGCTGTTTTGTAAATATTACTAATTTTTTTTTTACCATGGTTTTCAGAAACCAGAGGTTTAGACACTCAAGGACCTCTTGCTCCACAGGTAGATGAGAGGTCAGACTACCAGAGGAACAGACCATACCATCACCAGAACAGACATCCTATCTCCTTGGTTACTGGAGTCCTTTTTTGTTAAGGATGACTTTCTCTGTATGAACATTTATGAGATGAGTATCCTTACATTTTTTGCGCATTTGACGAGACCTATCCACATTCTTCACACAAGCCAATTCCAAAGGCTTAAGAACCACATTGTCAGGCTCATTCCAGAAATTGTCCAGCTCCGTAGCTGATAATGCTTGCCTTTCACCCCCCCACCACCACCACCATCATGGCTCATTAAGCTCTGCCTGAAGCATTCTGGGACTGTTCTAGCCCAAAATTTCAAACGCTTATTTAAATCAGTTCTGTTCAGACCCCTTCTCTGTGGAGGTTTGGGTTTTACATGACAAATGCAATCCAGCATTCGAATTTCCCTGAGTCTTTGAATCCCTTCATCATCATTAAGCCAAGGAATACAAGACATCTCCAGCTCATTCACAGTAGGCCACCTTTTGATCCATACTTCAGAAAGCCAATCAGATAAATTATTGACACATCTTGAACTGTGTGAGTTGCAACCTTAAACCCAGAATCTCTTCTCTATGGGCCCATATCAATAAACTTACCCTGATTTAGATGTAGACTCCTTCTACCATTACCCACACCCTTAAAATCTATTCCTATACATTCCTCAGACTTATGCTTGAATGAATAAAATAATCCATTAAGTTCTTTTTGGGATACAAGGCACCACATCATAGGTCACACTTTCTGCCTCACCAACAAGGGTCTGCTTAACCTTGAGTCTGGCCATAGGTCTAGAGGCAAAGATGGGTGAGAAATGAAGTCTGTCAGCATTGTCTTGTTACACATCTCCTTCCAGGAAGGACCATTGCCTGGTCCACAGACAGTGTAGCATTAGTTCTCTCAGGCAAGGGCAAAGATAGCAGTACTTCAGGAGCTTGGGGTGGAGATGCATCCCCTGCTAAAGGTGGGTCATCAGATTCTGAGAGTTTAATGCCCTCAACCTCATCAGGCTCCTCTCATACATATCAACTCTCAAAATCTCACTGTTTTATTATTAATGCCCTTACTGTAGCTTCTGGCAATTTTCAAGGTTGGGACTTTAAACTTGTGCTATAAATAAGCCAATCACAAGATAGATGCTTGGGTTTGGATTTGGTACCTTGAGTCCTCAGGCTGCTGGAGAGATTTCCTCCCAAGACATGCTTAGAAATCGTTAAGTTGTTTACATCTGGGAAATTACTTCTCTGAGCTCATTCTTTTTTGTTTGTTTGTTGGCTTGTTTGTTTGTTTTGTTTGGGTGGTTGTTAATATATCCAGAGACACTAGAGTTGATGAGCATATTCTTTGCTTTTCTACACATGGTTAAAAGTTTTATTTATAGAGTCACCAAATTCTTTGAACCTTACCTTTGAGGTGAATCAGGAGTTTCAAATGCATTCATCCTGCACAGTTCTTTAATCATTTCACACTAAAAATTACCAGTACTCCCCATCCTACCAGAAAAGTCCTTAATAATGGTAGGTTTCACTGAGCTAGAGAACTAGGTCTAGATAATATCAAGTTCACTAAATAGCCATAATTGTTCCTAGCACTAAAATTAGTACCAGTCAAGGTTCTGAAAAGAAACAAAATTGTTTGAATGAGTATATATTGCAAAATGAACTTATTAGATTGACTTTCACGATACAAGTAGCCCAAAATAGGAGTTGGTATGTTGTAAACCAACTGGGTAGTAGGTCCATCCTCAAGGCTGGTTCCCACAATAATCCCAGTCTGACAATAATGTCAAAGGATCTCTAAAGAGCTGCTAGTTCTCTTCAGTCCATGTAAGAAGGTCAAAGAAGCTAGATTCTAATGTCAGTGAAGAATGACAGCAATAGAGGCAGCAACTACAGAGTAGATGCACTCACCAGCAAGATGTGAAGGTGAACTAACCAAAGCAACACTCCTTTTGCCTGGGATCTGTTTATATTAGGGCTTTCATTAGAAAGCGGTGTTTTTTCTTGGACAGGCTCTTCCCCTCAGCTCATACTTTAGTGAATTACGCTCACAGATCAGTCCAGAGGCTCATCTTAACTTTTTCCAAATCTGATCAAGTTGGCAACTAAAATTAACCAACACAGTAGACAGAAAAAAAGTATCTCATTTGTACAAATGAAAGCCCACAGAAATATAAGAATCTAAGCAAGGATTCAAAATGATTTTGAGATGACAGTAAAACCAAGTTCACCTTAATGATCCTTATGATCAAAGTAAATATTGAGGCCAGTACCTACTTTGAAAGATGTAATTGAAACATTGACTGATGTTACACAGTCTAGAGAATACTATTCAATTTTGTGTCTTTGTTTGAGTGTCTCTTGTCACGTTTGCAAATCATGACAGTTGCCACTCAAGTGAATTGAATCTGGATGGATCACACCATTGCTTCCTCATTCTACAGCCAGCAAAGAGGGAGGAAATGTTACCTATGACCAGAACATATGCAAAGTAAAATCAATGATTACCTAGTTCATTTTAAGATTGGTTGACATTTTATTGGTTAAAACTTAGAAGACTCAAGAGGAAGATAACATCTTATAGTTTACAAACTGGAACATAGGAGCACAGTGGAACCCTAAAAGATGCAATGATGACATTCACACACTTCTTTGAATGTTAAAATCACTCCCCTGACTATCAGAGTCACACACTGAGAGAAGGACAAAAAGGGATAAATTTGTCTCTTGTGTGTGTGCATATGCAGGGGGCAGCCGTCTAAGTTGGAACATATTCATACATTTTAATAAGGAGAGCAAACTATAGAACTTACTTCTCATCAGGCTTTCTGAACAGCACTGTATAAACAATGACATCAGAGACCAGAGCTGAGCACCACAAAGTGCTATCTCTATGAGTACCACAAATAAATGAACTTCAGTGGATGGATGGAGTCACAAACCTTAGTTGGGCAATCTCAGATGTTCATATCCCATTTTCTTCCCTAGACTACTCTTATTTCTACCCTCTCATTAGAGACTGTGATCATTGTGGCAATATGATCACAGTTAAATAATTATTTCATAAAAGAATTATACCCAGCAACCTTTTCAGCTTCACTAGGAGACATCAAAACTGGAAACTGGCTTCAAACCAAAGATGCTACATGCTGAAGTAGCTGCAATAAACCAAAGCCATTAGGGCTATTTGCAATCTAAGTGGATGTGTCTTTGTTAAAATTGATGTTTATTTTTAATATGGTTGCCTGCCCTTCTCTATTTGAACAGCTCATTACACCTTAAATATAAACCACATGTGCACTAGAGCATTTGGGTAATTTTCTGGGGCAAAGAATTTGGGCTGTGATCCAACACAAAAAATATAGTACTTTAATATTTATTTGCATCTGTTTGGTATTGTCATGATCCATACAAGATTGAATCATTTTACTTTCCTTTTAAAATTAAAAAAAAAAGGAAAGAAAGCTTTGTTCACAGACTACTTGTAGTTGAGTGGATTTGAAATGCTTCATTAGAGATTCAGGGACTCTTTGCAGATACTAGCATTGTGAGCATTGATGAAGAAAACTGTAACGAACAACGAGCTTTGAACAATGCTGCGGCTGATTTGGTAAAGCTATGTTTTGGGCTGAAACAATAGGACGTTTGATCAAATCAATCACAGAGGAGGAAATGGTATGGCAAAAGAGGAGTTTCTAATTGGGACAGACAATGAACTGTGCATCAGAAACAGCTGCAGGGGAATGGACCCCACTGCTGAATCTCCACATCAGACGACCACAATTTTGATTCCTAAGATGACCAGGTGCCTTTACATCTGCGAGATATATTTAGAAAAGAAGACAAATCAGACAGTATTTTCTATTCATAATGTGCTATCTTGAAGGCTTTTCTTATTAATTTCATTTTCTGTCTAACATGTGCAAATAAGGACAACTTGCTCAACAATGAGAGTTTTGATACACTCAGATGGGATATACTTCCTCCCTTTTCCATGCAGAGGGATGTGTAACCTGCTTCTATAATGTCTGCATTTGACATTCGATGGTGTGTAAACAGAAGCTCAGAAACATTATTTCTCTAAGGAAAGTGCTTGTACTGAGCAAAGATGCTGGCAAAATGAAGACCCCCAAATGAAGTGACTAAGCACAGAAAGATTAACATGGTACTCAGGATGCCCAGGACATAACTGTGCTGGAGAGGTGCTGCTGCACATTCTCTGACGTCCTATCCTAGATGGAATATGCTTTGTCACTGTAAAATATCACCATGACTACTGGCACACAATACTCAAGAGTTATAGGGTAAGTAGGTGCCTGCCCTTAAATCTTCCCTGGCTAAGCATCACATGGAGTCACAGAGCATGGACCAGACCTGGTCTTGTGCCACTTATAAGAGGGAACTAGGAAATGTAGAGATGCAATGAAGGATTTGAAAATCAGTTTCTTTTATTTGAAAATAGATTTTTTCTCATATAATATATTCTGACTGTGGTTTCCCCTCCTTCTACTTTTCCCAGTTTTTCCCACCTGAATCTCCCACCTCCTTTCTTTTCTCTCATTAGAAAGCAAACAGACTTCTAAAAGGTAATAATAAAATATAATTGATATAATTAATATAAGAAGATAAAACAAATGCTAACACATCAGAATAGCACAAAACATGGAAAAGAATCCAAGAAAAAGCACAAATAACAGATATAGAGGCAGAGACCCACTCATTCACACTCTCAGAAGTCCCATCAAAAGACTAAGCTGGGAGCCATAATATACATGCAAAGAACCTTTCAGGTAGAAAGGGGGAGAAAAATATTAATAGATAAAATTTTCAAAAAATTAAAGATAAATTTAAAAAAGAAGCCCTAACATGACACTATAAGACAGGGAACCTCCAAAGATGCCATTGAATTTATTTTCTCTTAGCCTTCTACTGCTGAGCATACATCCCACCCTTAAGAATAGTTTGTCTATCCAGTGAAACTTCCTTGAAAAAAACTAAATTTTCATTTGCAAATGATTATCAGTTAGACATCACTTCTAAGTTAGGGTTAAAGTATGTGTCCATTTCTCCTTTCAAATCTAGAACTCCATCTGGTACAGGCCCTGTGCATGCTGCCTCAGTCTCTGTTCAGATGCACTTTGATGATGTTGACTTAGACTTACCCTTGTTTTCTTGGTGTCCTCCATCCCTTTCTGCTTTTACATTCTTTCCACCTCCACTTCAGCAGTTTGCTGAGTCCTGAAGAGAGGGATTAGATGGAGACATCCCTTGTAAGGCTGAGTGTTCCAAGGTCTCTCACTCTCTACATAATGCCTGGCTGAGAATCTCTGTTTGTTCACATCTGCTGCAGGAGGAAGCTTCTCTGATGATGCATGAAAAAGGCACAGATCTATGAGTGTAGTAGAATGTCATCAAGGGTCATTCTATTGCTAGGTTTTTGTTGGTACTATTTTGTTTTTTAGAACAGTACTATTTGGCTTTACCCTAAGTCTCTGAGTTATCTAATTTCAGGTTCTTGGTCACTTAAGCAGTGATAGGTATGGGTTCCATGTCATAGGGTAAGCCTGAAGTCAAATCAGATATTGATTGGTAACCCCTACAAGTTTTGTGCTTGCATTGCATTAGTATTTATTGCAGACAGGACACCACTGTAGATAAAAAGGTTTGTGGCTGAGTTATTGTTAATATTTCTCCTTTAGTAGCATGCAGAGTACCTTCCTGTACCAAAGATACTAGAATGAAGGGATGAAGACTCTATATAGGCACCATCTTAACTTCTCCATGTTCAATGTAGGTGTTGTCTTCAACAACAGGGCCTCGCTGTCAGTTTGCAGAGAGCAACCCATAATCTTGGCAACAGCTGGGGTTGTTTAGGAATTCCCATGGGACCCCTTTGGTCAACAACTCAACTAGCTGTAACCCAATCCTAGTATTGGAACCTTTATTTGGTAACAAGATGTCCAGATGGGACTCTGCATTCCACATTATTTAGTGATTTCATTTAGATTGCTTTCCTATATGTATATGTTTTAGGAAGCTTCTACTGAATTAGGTTTCTATACTACTCTTATTTCACTGTCACTCCTCATATTCCTTCTCACATCATCCTCTTTCCTCCAACTTGGAAGGGAGGATCAACACACTAGATCCTCCCATTCCAGTCCTCCCTCGATCTATCCTTAACTATCCATTCTATTTCCCTTCCTAATGAGGTCTACCTGCACCTGCTAGTTTGTTACTCTATACCTAACCTCTATGGTTCTATGGACTGTAGCTTGGCTATCAAATTTTTAACATCTAATATCACATATAAGTGAATACATATCATATTTCCCTTTGGGAGTCTGAGTTACTTTACTAAGGATATATTTTTAAGTTCTGTTTACCTACAAATTTCATTTTTTAATGACTGAGTAATGTTCCACTATGTAGATGTACCACATATTTCCAGTTTATGGCTTTTATAGAGAGCAATGATTATGGTTGAGTAAGCATCTGTACAGTAGGATAATGTGATCTTTAGGTATATGCCCAAGAATTCTACAGCTGGGTCTTGAGGTCGATCAATTTCCATCTTTCTGAGGAACCACTACACACATGGTAGCTCTGCAAGTCTGCAGTCTCATCAGCAATGGATGAGTGCTCCCCTTGCTCCACATTCTTCTCCAGCATGAGCTGTCATTTGTTACATTGATCTAAGCCATTTTGATGATGTAGGATGGAATCTAAAAGTAACTTTGATGTGTATTTCCATGATGACTAAGGATCTTGAACACTTCTTTGTTTTTCATCCATTTATGTTTACACTTGAAAATTCTTTGTGTAGATCTATACCTGACTGGTGAAATTGCCTTATTTGTTTTCTTGATAGCTAGTATTTTAGTTCTTTTGTGTCTGAATATGTGGTGAATTTTGAAGAAACTTCCATGAGCTGCTGAGAAGAAGGTACATTCTTTTGTTTTGGATGAAATGCTCTGTAAATGTCTGTTAGGTTCATTTGGTTTTAATGTGTTAGCACCAACATTTCTTTATCTAGTCTTTGTATGGATGACCTTACTATTGGCAAGAATGAAGTATTGAAATCCTCTACTATCCGTGTGTAAGGGTCAATATGTGATTTAAGCTATAGTAGTGTTTCTTTTGTGAACTTGGGTACCCTTGTGTTTGGTGTATACGTGTTAAGAATCACAATGTCTTCTTGGTGGATTTTTCCTTTGATGAATATGAAGTCCCTTCCCCATCTCTTTTGATTAATTTTTGACTGACATCTATTTTATCATATATTAAAATGACTACACCAGCTTACTTCTTAGATCCATTTGGTTGGAATACTGTCTTTTCATTCCTTTTACACTGTGATGTTGTCTATTGTTTATAAGTTTTAAGTTATGTTTCTTGAATGCAGCAAAATGGATTCCCTTTTTATATCCATTCTGTTAGTCTGTATTTTTTTCATTGAGGAATTGAGACCATTGATATTGAGAGATATCAATTAGCAGGTTAGTTTATTCCTGTTATTTTGTTATTATGGTGTGAGTTTTTCTGATCTTCTGATTTGCATGTCTGGGATAATTTTTTTCCAGTGTTTTCTTGGGTGTAGATAACCTCTTTAGGGTTAGTGTTTTACTTCTGGTACCTTCTGTAGGTTGTATTTATGAATACATATTGCTCAAATTTAGTCATCTATTGTGATTGAAAGTTTTACTGGAATAGTAATATATGGTCTATCTGTGTTTTTGGAGTCTACAGCACATCTGCCCAGGCCCTTCTGGCTTTCAGAGTCTCCTTGAGAAGTCAGATGTCATTCTAATAGGTTTGCCTTTATATGTTTCTTGGTGCTCCTGCAACTTTAAATATTCTTTCTTTATTCTGTATGTTTAGTGTTTTAATTATTATATGCCTAGGGGAAATTTTGTCAGGTATAGTCAACTTGTTCTGTATGCATTTTGTACCTTTATAGGAATCTCTTTCCTTAGATTAGAACATTTTTCTTCTAATTCTGATGAAAATATTTTCTGGACATTTGGCCTGTGTTTCTTCTCCTTCGTGTATTCCTATTATTCTTAGATTTGATCTTTCCATAGTGTCCCAAATTTCCTGAATATTTTATACGAGGGATTTTTTTAAATTAACATTTTCTTGACTGGGATGTCTATTTCTTTTATCATGTCTTTGGTTCCCGAGAGTCTCTCTTCTACCTCTTATATTCTGTTAGTGAAGTTTGCCTCTGAGGTTCCTGATTGAATTCCTAAATTTTACATTTCCTTATTTCCCTCAGTTTGGGTTTTTCTTTATTGATTGTATTTCCATGTTCAGAATTTTAATGGTTTCATTCATTTCCTTCCACTGTTTGCTTGTGTTTTCATAGATTTCTATAAAAATATTTGTTCATTTCTTCTTTAAGGATCTCTATCACATCCACAAAGGCTATATTAAGGTCTGGTGCTCCAGTTATGTTGCAGTTCTCAGAACCTACTGTGGTAGGTTTGATAAGCTCTGGTGGAGACATATTGTTGTGGTGTTATTGATTGATTTTCACTCTGGCACCAGGCATCTGGGTTTGGGATGGTTGTAATTCTAGGTGTTGATCTCAGATCTTATGTTTATTAGGTGAGTGATTTGTTCCTTGGTTTCTATTGTCTTCTTTGGTTCTTAGAAGGGTGTAGTGTCTGTGTGTTGCCTGGTAGGGCATTATCTTGGGATCCTAATAGTGCAACCACTGGGTTTCCAAGGAAAAATGTAATTCTAGATATTGGTATCTGACACTTAGAAATAACAATGAGCTAGGGGGAGATAGGGGAGTTAGCAGGGTCCACAGGAGGGAGGAAAACAGGGTGTTCCACCAGAATCTCATTAGTGCCTTGGGAATGTGGATAGAGAGTGAGGAGAGGCCACAGCAGGTAGTCTGCTATAGAGCTGGGGTTGAGACTGAAGGATTAGATATAGAGAGGAGAGGAGAAAGGGTGAAGATGTGGAGCTTGCCTACCTGCTTCACTGGACTACTGTTTTTCTGGCAGACTTGGCTGGCTGGCTTCCAGGGAATGCCTGCTGGAGCTGGCGGTGGGATAAAGTAATAAGCCAGGAGAAGGAAATTTGGAGGGGAAGTTTTGTGTGATCACTGAAGTTTTGGCAGAGGGGGAAAGAGGAGGCCCCAGAAGGTGGTCTGCCACAGAACAAGACATGAGACTGGGGATTTGATTTAAAGGAGAGGGGGAAGATGTGAAGTTCTACAGTTAGTCTACTTGCTCCATGGCTGGAGTGGCCTCCATACACACAGATACACAGACACAGACACAGACACACACACACACACACAACACATATATATATGGAATTATGTATGGATATATGACATATATACATAACATAATTTATAATATATATATATATATATATATATATATATATAATATATTATATCTTACAGTCTTACAGTATTCTAAAGTCCAGATCAATATTCTTTTTCAGAAGAATATATTGTGCTGGAGTCAATATAACTTCTTTATCTGTTATCAAATATTGTCTATCTAATAAATCTACTGTTAATTTACTATGATTATGACCTATAAGGAGCTTCAAGGTAAAGCTACATGTGACTAAGAGAGATTAGTTTTCTAATGTATTCTCTTGGATTTGGTAGATTTTTAATTTCCAAAAATTGTTTTTTAGTATGTATCTACTACTCCTCTTTGCACAAGAATAAGACATGATGGTTTAAATGAGAATGGATGGCCCCCATAGGCTTATATATTTGGATACTTGATCCCTAGTTGGTAACTATTTGGGGAAAATTTAAGAGGTGTGCCCTCGATGGTATGCCACTAGAGGGTAGGGATTGTGGTGTCAAAAGCCCACTCCTTGGGCTTATAGATCAGATGTAAGCTCTTAGCTACTGCTCCAGCACCACACCTACTTGCCTGTTGCCGTGTTCCTTTCCATTATGGTCATGAATTCACCCTCTGAAATTGCAAGCAAGCACTCAATAAATTAAATGTTTTATTTTATAAGTTGTCTTGGTCATGGTGCCTCTTCATAGCAACAGAAAAATAACTATGATACAAAGAAACCGTAATCTTGGAAAAGTATTGAAGATGCTCTGAACAGCATCCACAGCAGTTTCTTATGAGTCATTTCCATCATATGAAAAAAAAAACCCAAACCACTGATATCTATCTACTTGCACTTACAAAAGAAACTAATTGAAACCCACTTTCCTTACAAAGAGATAAAAGCAAGTTTTAATCTAGTATTCATCAGTGGGCCTATGAAAATGGATCAAACAAATCCCAGAGGCAAATGACATATGTACTGATCTGAATTGAGACCTCCACTCAGAGGTGTCTTGACAAGTTTCTGCAGTGGGATGACAGATGGAGAGGTGACTCTATGAAGTAGAATAGAGTCTAGGTGAACTGAAGAAATGGCCTTACACTAAGACACATTCCTCAGTGAGAAACAAATCAAAACTCCAATTGACAAGCAGCTTGTGCTAACCAAAAGGAGGAGGAAGGAGATGAGGAGGAGGAGAGAGAAGGAGAAGGAGAGAAGAAGAAGAGAAGGAGAAGAAGGAGAAGGAGAAGGAAAGGAGAATGAAGGAGTGGAAAGGAGGAGGAGGAGGAGAAGGAGGAGAAGGAGAAGGAGAAGAAGGAGAGGAGAGAGAGAGGAGAGAGAGAGGAGAGAGAGAGAGAGAGAGAGAGAGAGGAGGTTATCAACTGAAGGACAGGTATAAATCATAATTACAGGCAGATGCCCACCTTCAACTTACCATGGGAGAGGAGCTTAAAGTAAGGGCCTTAAGTGTATTTGAGTGTATGTCATTCTTTAGGCAAATGATTAGTTAGTTTAAAGAGAAGTATTTTTTTGCCTTGCCTTCAAAAATGTTTTAATGTCATGTAAACTATGTTAGAATTTTCATAACCTCTAAATTTTATGGCAGGCACCATTAACAGTTTTCTGTTTCAACACCTGTTCACAAATCATAACATTTTAGTTAAACCGGCAAATGATTCTCTTACATAATGCAAGTATGAGTGAACTTGATGTAAAATCATTTTGACAATTAGTTTTCCATACTGCAGATATTAACACTGTTTAGATTTCTGGATATGTGATCTTTGGAAAGGTTGTTCTGAGCTCTGTACTCCTGAATGAGTGGATCTTCTTTCAGGATTACTATAAGACAAGTG
Organism: Mastomys natalensis; assembly: GCA_021653895.1. Taxonomy (NCBI): domain Eukaryota; kingdom Metazoa; phylum Chordata; class Mammalia; order Rodentia; family Muridae; genus Mastomys; species Mastomys natalensis. The sequence continues at coordinate 546,828 of JAJTUV010000084.1, forward strand.
GTAGTTTGTTAAGTGCACCTGGCTCCCGCCTAGTAAACACCTCTACTTGAATATCTAGAGGGTATTTCAACTCTGTTTAACATATTCCAGTTGAATTCTCCATATACTCTGCAAAACACCTCCATGGTGGGTTTTCCTCTCTATTCTACATTCTAGCCATTAGTAAAATAAGAGTGATCTTATTTATGTTCTTGTTCATTTGTTGCTGTTGTAAGAGAATGACTGAGACCTTTTTCATGTCTTCATGCCAGATACTGAAGTAAGTTGTATTCATTTCTAACTTTGCCATGGGGAGGGGATCTTTCTGAAAACAAGATTAATGTCTTGTTCTCTGAATCATCTCAGTCCAAGATGAGTACATTTGGTCCTCAATAAATTCTTTACCAGACATGCTAACGCAAAGTTTAAAGTTGAACACAAATTTATTTCATTGGGTACAGAATCTCTTGGTGACAGATAGCTCTCAAATCCCCCTGCTTTGAAAGAAAAAGTAAATAAAAGTTTTGTCAGGAACATGTTTCTATCTTTTTTAAAATTAGAATTATTCCTCAAAGATTTCTCAGCTCAGAGGTGACTCTCTACCATCTTACTTGATTAGCACGATCATTAAGTATTATTTTAAAATTTGATATCTCAGTGCCTGATTTTCTGAAGGCAACCAGGAAAAGATGGTAATGTCTAATAAAGATATTTGGTATCCTTCCCTGTCACAAAACTCACAAAACCTTAAGGGAAGTGGTCAAAAACTCTTCAAAGAAAGTAGATCAACCCTCCACTCCAAATAGGACTCCCAATGTACAGAAATCTAAAGACATCCAAAAATGAAGAAAAGGCAAGAGATAACCATGTCATCAGTCTAGGAGTGACAAGTTCTGAGACTCTCCAGTGATTCAGGTCACAGATGATGATAGCATAGATCACTTAGACCATAAATAACCATGGTCACCATAATACACACTGCTAAATGGGTGGACTTGATACATATTTGAAAGTTACAATGATGTGAATGTTTATTCCCCTCTAAAATTCATATGGAAATGCAATTACCAACATAATGATAATGGAAAGTGCATCTTTTAAGAGGTGATTAGATCATGAGGGTTCCACTCACAGGATTTATCCCTTTAATATGGTTCTCTTTCATGGTCCTTCTGCCTTCCATCAGAAAGGATGTCGGAAAGGCCCCCATCAGATGCTGGCTTCTTGACATTAGTCTCAGTCATTCTGTTACAACAGCAACAAATGAACAAGAACATAAATAAGATCACTCTTATTTACTAATGGCTAGAATGCAGAATAGGAGAGGAAAACCCACCATGGAGGTGTTTTGCAGAGTATATGGAGAATTCAACTGGAATATGTTAAACAGAGTTGAAATACCCTCTAGATATTCAAGTAGAGGTGTTTACTAGGCAGGAGCCAGGTGCACTTAACAAACTACCACTTGTCTTACAGTAATCCTGAAAGAAGATCCACTCATTCAGGAGTACAGAGCTCAGAACAATCCTTCCAAAGATCACATATCCAGAAAATAGAAGATATTACACAATTGCCACACATACACACCTACACACATATTTACAAATGCACATACACATACACATGAAATGTGAAAAAATATTTAAAGTGAATTTAATTTGAAATTCATTGGTATTCCAATCTTTTCATGTGTATGACCCGCATACCCAAATGGGGAAGAACAGCAAAGCAAGCACCAAGAGCTTACTTATTGTATAGAGCCCATGTTGGTAAATGAACAATCTTTTCAACTGTAGATACACAATAACAATCAATTTAAATTACCATACACAGGGCCTCAGTTCTCACATCCATGTTTCCCAAAACCTCCCTTCAGGACTTCATTTGAGAGTTGCATTGTTCCAAACAACCCTTGAGCATCTCAAAAGGGATGACTTTAACCAAGACACTAAACATTCATTCTCAAATGTAAATAATTTAAACATTCCTAAGGCAGATAACTGCTATATACATGTGGGGCATTCCCATCAGCAAGTAAGTTTTCAAAGACTCCTGCCATTCTGGCCTCTGTGCATTCAGAGCATGAGCACCAGATTTCATGCCCCTGCCAGCTGACCATGCATTTTAGCAAATGGCATCTCTCTTCTCCTTCAGGCTCTCCCACCTTGTCACTTGCTCATTTGCAAATGTTTTGAGGCATTTTTATTATTATCAATCATCTTAAATATATATACATATATTATATATAATATATATTATATAATGTAATGTCTATAACTCAATAGCTACAGTATATTAATAGCCTATAATAACAGGATCCTCACAAACCCTTCTGCACTCTATTCCCCTCCCTGCTTCCCAAGGAGAAACCACCATCTTGATGATATTTATCTTTTCAAGTCAGGTTTTAAACTATTTCTACACGTGTGTCTATAAACAAAGAGAAAATTCTTCAAGTGAGTCTAAGATCATAGCATGCCCCTCAGATGGCTGGAGCCTTAACTGCTGTAGAGACTTTATAACCTTATAAAACATCCCTGTTTCTACAAACCAGATGATATCTGGGAAGTGTTCACAAGTAGTGGAGCAAGCCAGGGATCATAAAGTCTATCTTGGGAGAAAAGCACAAGCTTAGAATTATTTAAACTTAGCAGAGGAGGGAAAAGACATAGCTTCAAGAAAGAAATACCATGGCTGTCTTCACAAGCTAAATAAACCCCAAGAACAGAGGAAATCACTCAGTAATTAGACAGAGCCAGTCCAGAGACAAGACTGTTGAGTGGCTCCATATTTCTTGAGATGTCCAGATTTTCTAATTAGGACTTTCATTCTTACCCTCTTCCCTGGGTGGATTTGGTTTTAGTTACCTTAAATACATTTCTCCTTCTCTGCTCCAATAAACCATCTATGTATCAGGCTAGTTCCCAGAAAGAGATGCTCAGGTCCAGATATGTGTGTAAAGTGTCATCCAAGGGAGAGGTTCCCAGGAGAAGATACTAACAGGGCAGGGGAGCAGGACAGACCAGCAAATAGGATGAACCCATAAGAGAATGTTAGAACATAAATTACTCCCGCCAAATGCCTCTATCCTACTGGAAGTTAGGATCTGGGTTTTCAAGGCTGCACACCAGAGATCATAGGCTGTAGGCCACCTGGCAAGTAGGACCTAAACCACCAGTCAGTTCAAATCTCTATAGCTCTCTGGAAGCAAAGCAGACCCTGTAGGGTCAGCTCTGTATCTTTAGGACTGAAGTTACGTGGAAGTCCTGGAAATCTACAGGCATGACAGTTGTCTGAGGAGATCAGAGCCATGCCATGCCTACAGTATGACACAGACAGACGGAGCAGGCTGTTGAGCTATAGGAGGCTTTAGAATTTACAACAGCAACATGTTGACTCAAAAGGTATTCTAATATCTGCACTTTTCCAAAGACCTCCACAGACCAGCTTAGGAACGTCATCTGAAATTAGATATTAAATAAGCTCTGCCATGACTCAAAACCACAGTGAGCCAGAAAGCTTAGACAAAAGTCATTCTGCCTTCTGCAATTGCTTGTGATGCCATTCACTCATCAAGGCACTACTAGTCCGATCATATCCTGAAATAACCTTGGTGATATTCTTGACTCTATGCTTTGAGACCATCTCACAACTCATGCAGTAAATGCATTTCATCAACCCCTTTCATCTATGGGCAGCTAGGGGTCTGGCTTATTTCAGTATTGTCTATATGCTAACCATAAATTCAGCCTCCTCTTCTGGTCTGGAACTGGATGGCCTAGGAAAATCCAAAGTGTCCTTGTAGAGGAGAGACCCTGACATGAAGCCAAATGTACCACGGATGGACTCTCAGATATGCAAACGCACAGATAAAACAAAGTCTTCAGCTACTCATCATGCTTAGGGATGTTTGGCTTGTCAGCTTTGGGGAATTGTGAAATAGGGTGAGGCTCCAATTAAGCATCAATCGAACTGTTTGGGCAATTGTCTGTGCAGACTCACAAGCTGAATCACCACCAAATAGGCCCTTTCAATATACATAAGCAAATTGGCACACTGACTGGAAGCCATCTTATGGAAATGGGAAAACATCCACTCCTAAAAGATATTTTGTCACAGGCCCAATAAACTACATCATGGTATCTCAGAGAGGAGAGAGAATGCCTCTGGGGGATGGAGGCAAGTGTACTTCTTAGTCATAATTCTCTGTAGTCGGTCCCACACACTCTCAGCATAGTTAAAGCATTGTGTCCTGAACTGAACTGGGAACAGTCTAGAAGCAAATGCTTATCCATAGTATAAATAATATCACAGCTGGGTGCAGAGTGGGGGAGGGAGGGCTGAACAACAGGCTGGTTCAAGTAATTCTGCCCTCTCTCTATTCTACATTCACAGAGGTAATTTTAGTCTCCATTAGTTTTGATGATGAATCTTTATGCTATATGCCAAATACACAGAAAACTAAACCCCAGATGCAAGGCACATGCAATCTCAATTAAACCTATGTGTTTATTCCTTTTTCATGGTATTAAAAAGAAGTATTGGTTTGAATACAGTTTTTACAGTTTATGGTTTTTTGTCTTATTTTTAAAAATCCTTCCAATCATAATATTATGAAAATCTTTCCGCTGGTTCCCTATAGACACTTGCCAGCTTTTCATCTCGAGTTTTTTGTGAACTCCATCTGCAATTTGTTTCTTTATATTAAAAGATAATCTAGCTTAATTTTTTTCTATGTGGGTTGTAGAATTATTGCTTAATGGCCTAGCCTTCTGCCCCTGATTTTTAACTTATGGGGAGAGCACACATACTGTGGTCATAGGATAACCTGTAAGAGTTGGTCCTCTGCTTCCATCATGTGGGGCCAGGAATTGAACTCAGGATAGCAGCCTTGTCAGAAAGCACCACCACCTACTGTGTCATCACAAGGATATACACACATAGATACACAGAGACACACACACACAACACACAGATACACGCATACACAGACATACACAGAGACACAGGGATATACACACATACACATACATACAGACACACACATACACAGATATATACATACAAAGTCATAAACAGACACAGACACAGACACATACACATCCTCACATTAATGGGTTTTTTTGTTTGTTTGTTTGTTTGTTTGTTTTTTGCCCTCCTGTGTCATGTGTTGTCTACCTGAGCTAAGTCTGTCACTGGCTCCTGTTCCTCTGATTCTGTCATCACTGCTCTAGCCTGTATGTCCAGACTTTCTGATGTAGGTTTTGTGTCAGGTAAGTCAAATCTGTCCTTGCTTTTCTTAAGTTCTTCATGGCTATTTGGGTTTTTGTTTTGTTTTGGTTTTTTGTTCTTTTCTTGAGACAAGGTTTGGCTGGGCCCTTTGCTTTCAGTGAAAAACATTTCCCTGTGGTGTCATACAGACCCATTGTGTATTTGGTTGAAATGTTACTTAATTTTAAATTAAAAGAAAGAGCATCAGCATCCTCACAGGGACAAAGGTATAGCTCAAGGAGACGGCCCTGCTTCCATCACTCATCTGCTTCATGTTGTCCATACAGGAACATGCAGACTTCCGGCGCTCCTTCTCCCCTGCTCGGTTTCTCACAGACACGCTATTTCCACACTGTTAAAAGGATTCTCCTTAATTACATTCCACGTACTTGTTCACGCACAGAATACTATTCATTTTTATATACTGATCTCATACTTAACAATTTTTTTAACTCTTCTACTGGTCTGTAAATGACTGATTGCCCATTTGAACAAGACACTGTATGTGAAGAATAAGATCTTTCTTTGAAAAGTTCATATAATGTAGTTCGATTATATTCATGCCTCTAACTCCTCCCCTACCAACCCAACGTCACCACCTCCCTCTCTCTCTCTCTCTCTCTCTGTCTCTCTCTTACTCTTAGATGAGTGACCACCAATCTTCATCCAGAGCCCCAGAGCCAACTTTTGATTTTATTAATGTTCATTATTTCTGCATTCCAGTTTATTAAGTTCTAGTCTAATGCCACAGTTCCTTGGTTTATTCTGATTTCTTTTTTCCCTCTTTTGCTTAGGAACATATAAACATTCATTCTTCCTTTTTCTCTAATTGGATTTTAATGCTCTACAGGAAACACTCTCTTACTATTGCTTTGGTTAATTTTTGGTCTACATACTTATATAAAAATTCTTATTAGTGCTGGTCATTATAGGAATAGACAGATATTTGCTCTTCCCATCCTGTGACTGTAACTATATAATTGTAATAGTCTAAATAGTTTGTCTAACAAGTACACCCAACAAATACTTTTCTAAGTACTTGTACCAAAGCTCTCAAGTGTTTTCTCTTTCTACCTTCCTTTCCTGAATTTGCCATGTTTCTGGAACAGTTAAGTAATTCAAGTTGTTTGTTTATGACAGTCTCCCTATGTAGCCCAGGCTAGCTTCACACAGTGATTGTGCTGGGTCAGCTCTCAGAGCTGTGGGTGAGTAGAGTTTCATATATTTCCCCGTGCTATTCTTTGTTTAGGTATTTTAAACATCCCACAGCATTGGGATCTAGTGAGGAGGAAGGAACTGAGAATTGAGAATTCTCAAGCCTTTACACTGGAACAGAGAGTCATCCTTACAAAAAATCTGGTGGGGAAAAAATGTTGATTTCCCAATAAGAGCATTCACTGCAGGCAATATATTTTGATATAGGTCATCTCAGGGGCCATCTCGTGTACCATCCAACCTAATTAGTCCATGTCTGAAGCTCTCCATAAAAGGGTACTTAGGAGGCCTCTGCTGAGTTTCTCCCTTCGTGTGTGCTAATTATTACACCTACAATCACATAATCAACCTCTTGGGTTGTAAGGAAACCCAAGGGTGTGAGTAGTTAATTGCAAATGCAAGGGGCCTGTTGCTTGTGCAATCAGGAGACCTCCAACATATTAAAATTCGGTGCCCAGTCGCAGCATAAATAGAAGTAGAAGATGTCTTTTAAAGGCTGATTTCACAAATTCACTTGTAATTGTCTAAAACACACCAAGATTTTGCAACTCCTTTAAAAGGAGTATAAACAAAACATGTGAAAGAAAAGCCTGACACTGACCCACCTATTCAACTAGTCTGTCCACTTAGTTTGTCCTATTCAACTAGTCTGTCTACTGTTTCCTCCCATCCAGAAGCTGAAATGGAGATGGACCAGGCATAGATGAAGTTTGTAATATTTTAACACGGTAGTGCAATCCAATTACATCTCTCAGGTATAAGAGCTGTTTTCAGTGTTACTGGCCAAATTTATCACACCAAATCTTAGATGGAAAATAGTAGTTAGCTATAAATAGAGCTAATGGTGTTCTTCCCATGCCAGGTCTAATGAGGCTCAACTCTCCACAATGGGAAATGATTTAACAGTACTTACTTAAATGATAAGTCTTAGTCTCCTCTGCCCCATATGTACAGCACTGTTGGACAGTGGATATCCTCCAAATGGACATTAAAGTCCCTGCCTCAAATGATTCCAAAGGTGAACTGACAGAGAAAGGGGGAAGAACTGGTCTACTTCTTAAATTTATTTGAATTCAATCAAATCGGTTTTAGCCTTCTCTGAAAGAACCTTTTTAGGATAGTTATAGAAAAGAACTTTAAAAACACCATTCCACCGGGTTATCCATCCCATGTGCAGTCACCAAAGGTAGACGTTGATGTGGATGTCAGGAAGTACATACTGACAGGAGCCTGATATAGCTGTCTCCTTAGAGGTCTGCAAGAGTCTGACATATTCAGAGGCAGATGCTAACCATTAAACTGATCATGGGGTTCCCAACAGAGAAGATAGAGTGAAGACTGAAGGAGTTGAGAGGATTCATGACACCATGAGGAAAGCAACAATATCAACCAACCAGAGCCCCAGGGACTAAACCACCAGCCTGGGAGCGCTTAGGGAGGGACCCATGGCTCCAGCTATATATGCAAGGGAGCTATTTATAAGTGGGAGAAGAGATCCTTGGTCCCATGAAGGCTGGATGTCGTGGGGGGTGGTATTCGAGGGTGGGGAGGTGAGGTACGGGAGAGGGTGGGTGGGGGTACACCATCATAGAGGCAAGAGGAGGGGGAAGGGATAGGGAGTTCCTGGGAGGGAGGGGGGAAAAGGGGTAAGGGGAAAACATCTGAAATGTAAATAAAATTTCCAATAAATAAATAAATAAATACATACATAAAAAAAAACACTATTTAATGTTTCCAAAATCAGTGTGATTAGCCAGGATTTGTGATCAACACATTAATATATAAGCCTAGGGTCTCTTGAATAACCTTGAATGAGAGTGTATTTTTATGACATCTCAGTTTCTCCATCTAGAAAATGGGGGTGAAATTATATCTTAATTCCTCCTGAAAGCATAATGGTTTTGGACTATAAAGTACAGAGAAGGAAGCAGATAGGTTTTCTTATGTATGAAGATAATTAAACACTGAAACAAATCAAGAATTTTATGAAACCACACCTAAATTAAATCCACAACAGCATGCTTCTATGAACATTTAGCCTGTGACTTGCCTTCACTCTTGAATTAAGGTCAGTATCCCTGTATAAAGGAACCTCTTTTGAGTAGGTATGTGGCTGTGATTCTCCCATATTTTGCACATGCGTTTCAAAGGGGTATCAAAAGCAGGCCTCATAGAAACAGCAGCATGAAAACAAGTTGCCCTGTCATCTGACCCAAGGTCACCTACTCTAACTCTCTTTTCTTATCCAACGTCAATTCTAGTTACAGTACAGAGGTTGCTTAGTGTGGAAGGGAAACACCAAAAGGCCAAAAGTCCTAAAGTAGCTAGGAAAGGACCCCGGTACCCAGGCTTGCCTCACTCCTGACAAACCTTTTCCATCTTTTCTTTGGGATGGAAGATATTTCTGATTTCAAGTTGTTTTATAAAACCAAATCCATCACATCATCACATTTGATAATTCAGGATAGTAGTTCTGGATAGTCATTCAAATCTTTAAGAACCAATCGATGTTGAGGGGACTTGGAGGTGGTTCAGCCAGGAAAAGGCTTTTTACACAAAAGGTGACAGCACACATGCTTAATCCTGGTGTTGAAGAGGTAGGGATGAAAGGATCTATAAGGTTTGCTGGTCAGCCAGTTCAGTAGAATTGGCAAGGTTACTCTAGTCACAGGAACTCCATAAGCAGTGAAGAGTTTCAAACTCTTTACATCACCATTTAAAGACAGTTTTATTTCCATGTGTCATTTGAAAAAATAATAATAATGGGTCTCACTCATTGGGATACTTGCATCCATGTCTGCACCATATTTTGTTCCTGTACCCTCACTTGTCTTCTCTATCCCTTCTCCGGATACCCTTCCTTATCCCTAACGGCCTATCTTTGTTTCTAGATTCCGTCTGCAAGTTTATATTCTTTCTGAAAGGAATCTGTTATGTGACTGTCTTGGCCCATTTTGTGACGTTATAACAAAGCACCAGAGACTAGGCACTTACAAAATAAAGAGGTTGGTTTGAGCTCACAGTTTTAGAGACCAGAAAGTACATGCTCAAGCAGTCATTCCTTAAGAGAACCACACAGTAGCTCATAACACAGCAGTTGTCACCATGCTGCCTGTGAAGGAGGCCAAGCATGTGAGAAGATTTCACTGTCTAGCCACTACCCTCAAGTAAGTCAATCCAATACTGTTAGATCTGATCCAGTCCTTTCTGATGCCTCTTTCACTTCCCCTCTGAATGCCAGACAGGGACAGCCTGAGGGCACTATATATAGAAAAGCAGGAAGAGGAAATAGCTGAGATTATACATGTTTAGGAGACCTTTGGGCAAAATCCTGTGGAAGAAAATCAATGTACATTGAAGGCCAAGCTTCTAGCCTATAAAATCTTAGAGCAGTGGTTCTCAACCTTCCTAGTGCTCTGGCCCTTTAATACAGTTCCTCACACTATAGTGATCCCCAATAATAAACTTATTTTGTTGCTATTACATTACTTTAATTTTGCTACTGTTATAAATCATAATATAAATAACTAATATAAAGAATATCTGATATGTGACCCCAAAAGGGGTCAGCTTTGAAGACTAAACCAACACATAACAGGACAAACTATGGTTTGGTTCTTATTCTAAAGAGTCCCCTTTGCCTCAGTCACTGAACATTTCCAGGTAAACACAAGCCATTCTGTATCCATAGCTTGACTGAGTCTTACCTCCAAGTGTGGTAGATTCTTCAATGTGACCCGCCAAATGCTGAGCAGAAGATGCCTAATATACCTTCTCATACAAGAAGCTGTTACTTGGATCTTACCCAAGGTCAAATATTTGCTCTCAAATCCTTCAGCATGGTACGAAATTTAGTGATGCCATGCAAATATCACAAATTCTTAATTAAATGAATGGGAAGCAGACAAAAGAAGTAATTTGAGTTGATAAATTCAGCTTCTTGGAAGTGCTTCTTCAAGATAGAAATGGTGGCATTATAGACACAGAAATGAGAGTGTTTTGAAGGTCAATGGGACCTAATGAATATGAAAGGGAGAAAGAAAAGGGGACACACAATGAGGGCAAAGCATGCAAATAGCAGCATGCCTGGGTAGACTGGACAGCATGACTACCTTAGGGTTATTATTGCTATAATGGCACACCAAAAGCAACTGGAGGAAAGGGTTTATTTGCCTTATACAACTCATGGAGGGAAGGCAAGGCAGGAACCTGGAGGTAGGAGCTGATGCAGAGGCCATGATGGGGTAGTGTTTACTGGCTTGTTCCTCATGGCTTGCCCAGACCACCTCCTTTCTTTAATTTTTTTTCAATTCTTCTTTCATACACTACATCCCAACCAAATCCCCTTCTCCATCCACTCTTCCCAGAACTCCCACCTCTCTCTCACCCAGATCCACTATTTCTCCATTTCCCTTTAGGAAAGAACAGCCCTTCCAAAGATATTAACCAAACACATCATCGTAAGATGCAATAAGACCAGGCACAAAGCCTCATATCAAGGTTGGATGAGGCAACTCAGTAGGAGGAAAAGGGTCCCAAGAGCAGGCAAAAGAGTCAGAAACAACCCCCACTCCTATTGGTGAAGACAGTAAGAAGCCAGATTATGTAAAGCAGAGAAGTATCTTCAATAGGCCACATATGCTATGTGAGAACCTGTGGATCGCAGAACGAAGTAAAGAATTCTGATAATAAGTAACCCCCTTAACCTTCTGTTATCTAATACAAAACTGGAGAACAGAATAGACTTAGATTCAATGTGCTTAAAAATTACTCTTTGAACACCTGGAGTGTATTTGAATCTTCCTGTTCATGAGAACACACAGTTGATTTAACTTCATTCTCTGCTGAGAAAACTAAGAGTGAGTGGTATGCGTCTGAACAAAAATAATGCAGTGCATTACTTGTCATGGGTTCAGTTTGAACACAGGTGTTCTGACTGGAAATCTTGGCAATGCTGGAAATCTTGGCCTTCTCTCTTTGCTACTTCTCAGGTACAGAACATACTCAGAGACAACTCTTTAGCTGAGGCTGATTTCTTACCTTTACAAAACACGGTTTCCTTTATTTATCCCTTCCTGCTTTCTGTTCCCTTTTAGAACTGAGGTCAACCAAACAGAATGACGCTCAGTTTTCTTCTTTACTGCTGGTAGATAGCTACCTGTCTCATTTTATTCAGGGGACCTAAGATATTTCTCATTTAAGCACAAGGGAGGTTACATTGTGAAAAATTTGTCAACAAAAATCAGCACATCCTGGGGCTTTGTATCAAGCAAAGTAGGCAAAATCTCACTAGAGGCAAACAGCAAAAGTTTAAGGGGCTGCAGTAAAAACAAATAGTACTAGCAGGGTTTCCAGATAAATCTAACAAGAACAAAATATTCTGATTTTTTTTAAGTGGCTAATTTACACCTCCCTCTCCTACATCAGAAAAGCAGACATACGGATAGAAAATTTTCATGCAGGGTCAAGTGGTTTAGCCACTGAAAAGGTTTGTCTGCTCATTCTGACTACATGCTAAGACTTAACTAGACTTTCAGTAAATAAGGACACAGAACACAACAGCAATCCTAAACTAGCCAACACTTCAATCCCACTGGATCCCATCTTTGCCTTATTACGAGTAAAGCCTAGAACACCCCCAAATCCTAAGGCCAAATAACAGGAGGGAAGTTAGAAAGAAAAAAAAAGCATTAGCTAAGAGTTCCACCATGTTAACTTTCATAGCCACTGCTTATCTGTAATGGGATTGTTTTAAAAGCCAACCTACCAAAATAACACCATTTAATTGGCTCCAGAGAGATTGAAGAGGAAACTAGGAAGCAGGGATGCTACTAAAAGCTACCACTCGCCCCTTGCCACACCCCTTTACACAGAGCCTCATCACAGTAAGCCCGAATGTCAGTTATCTCAAATATCAAGTGCTCCATGAAGTGTGTCACGATGGTTCAACTGTACACAGCTTAGACCAGTTTCCTCGTTCTTATCATGTTAGTTAGCACATCCCTGACATGTTTATCTCTGTCTTTATCTCTAATGTGTACTACCTATTAACATCTTCTCTCCACTGATCAGGACCCCCCCACACATCCCTCACACCCTGGAAACAAACACAACACCCTGTTTATTTAACAGAATTGACTGTTGGTGTTTCCAATGCTGTCCTGCCAAATACCACCACATTGATAAATATGAATCAAAGAATTCCATAAAGGAGAACAGAATAGCACTTGCATTACTGATAAAAGTAATACTGTAAGCAGTAGCTAACAACTATGAGGGTTTCCTGAGCGTCACCACAGAGTTGCACCACAGCAAACCACTTGGCTCTCACTGCAGTGGGAAAGGAGCCCAGGCCAAGTGCAGAACACAGCTGGGAAAGCACAGCAAGGTGCTTACTCCCTACATGATGCTCACTCCCAAGAAGAGCAAGTAGAAAGCAAAGATGATGGTTATAATTTTTTAAAAGAATTATTTATTTGATGTTCTATATATCTGTGTGTGTCTGAGTGCATGTACACTCACCAAATGCTGGCAGGAGCTGGAGGAGGAAGAACAGAAGAGGTTGTCAAATCCTCTAGAGTTTTGGGTGGTTGGGAGTCATCTGATGTGAGCGCTAGAAACTGAACCTAGATCTTCTGCAAGAGCACCAAGTGCTCTCTTAACTTCTGACTCATCTTCCTGGACCTGAGTGTGATATATTGCCAATAAGGTCCTTCATTCTAATTCCCTACAGGCCATAAAAAAAAAACGCAAAAACTGTACTAGTAAATTTCCCTACACTGGAAAGAGACTGGGAGGTGGACATCTCCATTTGACACATCTGCCTTCTGTTGTGTTTATTTAGTAGAGTTAATCACTGTGCTAGAACTTAACTATGGTGTTCACACTCCTTTAGAGCAGTGGCTCTCAACCTTCCCAGCACTGTGACCCTTTGGTACAGTTCTTCATGTCATGATGGCCCCAATCATAAAATTGTTTCATTGCTACTTCAAAACTGTAATTTTGCTATTGTTAAGAATCAATGGAGGCCGGGCAGTGGTGGTGCAGGCCTTTAATCCCAGCACTTGGGAGGCAGAGGCAGGCGGATTTCTGAGTTCGAGGCCAGCCTGGTCTACAGAGTGAGTTCCAGGACAGCCAGGGCTATACAGAGAAACCCTGTCTCAAAACAAACAAACAAACAAACAAACAAAAAAGAATCAATGGAAATATCTGATATGCAGGCTATCTTACATGGGATTCCTTTGAAAGGGCTAAAGGGGTCGTGATACAGAGAAGCATTTGAACTGCCTTAGGAGAGATATCAGAGGAATAAAGTTTCAACCCCCCCTCTGCTTTCATGAAACTGCTCTCCCAATGCCAAGCACTTGTTCTGTGGCTGTTTTCCTGGTACCACGGTCTAAGAGTTTACATTTTGTTCTAGGTAGAGATGGTCATCAAAAGAATATATTAGTTAAATAAACTCCAAGATCATACCTTCCTGAAGGTTAAAATAAAATACATTCTTTATTGTGTTTCCTACCCAAATAACGTCCAGACACCAATTCAACATACCACTCAGTTTCGTTGAAGAAAAAAAAATTAAATGACTACATTGGAATATACTGGAGTTAAATGCAAAGATTCATCACATATGTAACATTAGGATCACAATTACTATGATACCCAGAGTTTTAATGTTTGCCAGGTGTGATAGGACACACCTTTAATCTCAACATTTAGGAGGTGGAGTCAGGTGTATCTCTGTGAGTTCGAGACCAGCCTGATCTACCTAGAGAGTTCCAAGCCACACAGGGTCACAAGGGTGAATAGGGAGACTATCTCACACAACAATAAAACTAACTGAAACATTGAACTTGAAAATTCCAGAAAAAACTAATTCCAGGAAGAAATTCATATTTAAAAATCAAATCACCAATAACTGCAAGTCCAAAAGCATTGATGTTCAAAAGAATTAATATCAAAATGTAGTCCTTTTATATAGTGAAGTCTAATAAAATTAAATTCCCGTACCCATCCTCTTCACATCTTCTCATCTGTTTTCACCAGTGGCATCTGGTAGGTTTTTTTGGGTGTTTTGCTTTGTTTTTTTGTTTGTTTTTTAATAGCTACGCCTAAATTGTCTCCTTCTGTCCTGGGTATTTTTCATTCTAAGTCCTTGAAGTTTACAGTCATTCTGTACTAAGCTCTGAGGAGCTGTTGTACTCGAGGAGTTAGTATGGCTTGCAAGAAAACTCTCCTCATCAATCTGAGAGAAACTACCTTCAATCTTCATAGGAGCTCCTCCAGGCCTGGGAGTAAAACATTGACAAAACCTTACCAGAGACTCATGGTATCTGAGTAATAAAGAAAAATCAAAGTTAAAGAATGTAAGCTTTGGGTCGGTTTGAGTAAGCAAGCAGATGATACTATAGAGAGCTTCGCTTTTCATGCTGTGTTTCTCTGCATCCTATATTTTCCTCTTTACCCTTGAATTCTAGTATTCATGAGTTTTACTGAGCCCAGTCCTATAGAGTCACAGAGTGTACCCTTGGTGACCACAGGTACTCAGTACCACAGGGGCCACTTCTGCTTCCATGGATTATTTAGCCATGAATTTTGCCCAAGATTTGACTTCTCATGCATGTCTTTTTTTTTCATCTGAAGTCATTCCCTAAAGATATTCCTGTATTTACTCCTTATATGCTTGAGATCTCAAGGCCTAATGAAGTCCAGGTCTTTAGCCTCTAGTACTCATCAAGACACTAGCTTCCTCTGACTTGCATTCCATTGCTTTTTCAGGATGGTGCCCAACTATAAAAACAGATGCTCTTGAAACCTTCTCTGGGATTTCCTTAAATGTATTGTGCTCTCAAATCCATGGGTCACTCACATGACACAGGGTTGACCTCTCAACTGCCTTTTCCTGCTCCCAAGTAGAGGACAGGATTCATTATCAGCTGACCTGACATTGTCTATGTTGATATCAATTCTTTGAAGATGGTCCCTTAGTAATGTTTCGTAGAACTCAGTGTCACAGTGTCACACTCCTCCTTCAGCCTCATTCTAACTTCCAGTGCCCAGAAGGCTGATGAAGATGCTCTTTACATGACATATTCATCTTAGCTGCACATCAACCAGACCCTCACTGGGGGACACGGAACACTCACTCTGGTCTACGTGGGCCAGTGGAACCTCTTCACCTATGTCATTTTCCATGCAAATAGTCTCTTGCTGGTGACAGACTGTCCATACATTTCTGTCATTTGCCAAGTCCAATATATGGTACGGCCCTCTTAAACATTCTTACCCAAATCCAACTAGCTAAATTCCAACTCTATAACTATTGACAAAAACCCACTTGATGTTTGGTTAAACATTCCCAGATCACCAAAGGCACAGACTCATCTTTCTACTAAGGCTGATGCCAAAGGCTATAGATCTTGGCCCTCCAGAAACCTTGTCAGAATATAATTCACTCATCCAATTTTCATTCATTTCTTCTTATTTCTTATTTCTACAGGCCAATGCAAAGGAAAATAGTATATGCTGATTTTTAACTAAAAATGGCATCTGTAGTCCTTTTCCCAAAAATATAGCATCAAAAGGTCCAAATGAAAAATAAAAGAATATTTAAAAGGGCTACATGAGACAGTGCAAGCTAATGCAAATGTTCTCTGTAGAAAAGTGGGTCTCTAAGAAGAAAAAAACCAATCCAGTTGTTTTTTAAAATGCCCTGATCAATATTCTCCTAATTTCAGCAGTGAGGAACAAGTTACAGGGTAGGGAGAATCTAGGACATGTATGCAGAGAGGAGAGAAAATGTTGAGAACAGGGTGACTTCTCCCACTACAATGTCCTATTCATCCATAGCAGCGCCTAGCAAAATCCTTCTCATTTAATGGATGTTCAATATGGATGCTGCCTTGGCCCAAAACACAATTGGGAAGAGCCTGAATGGCTTTTCCTTTTCTGTTTTAATGTCACTCAAACAGAAAAATCTTTCAAAATGAGCAGGCAGCAAGCCCACCTGGAATGACTATTAATTCCTAGATCCCCTTTTCCCCAGCACACAGGGTTAATCAAGGGATGAGGTTTTTTTTTTTTTTTTTTTTTTTTGAATTTAAGAGACTTAATTAAAGAGTCCTTTAAAATTAAGTTCACAATCATCATTTCTCACCCCAGCTCAGAGCATGCTTCTGACCAGCTGTTTTAACCTGCTTTCCCCAGGTGGGTTAATAGGAAATACCAGAAGAGCCTTTTGCCCTGGAAACTTCGCTGTACTTACTGATTTTCCAGGTGGCTGTCCTGAGGCTTAGCCAAGACAAGGCGTTCCTCATATCTCCGTAATTACAGCATGTTAGACCCGGAAAGGCTAACACAAACCATCTAGGCTAATGCTCTTGTTCCTTTAAAAGCTCAAGTGCTGTCTCAGAGAGGCAGTGGTACCTCCAGGTTCACTCCACAACTGTTGTGGCAATGCCCAGAGTGGACCAAAGCCAAGCAGATTGAAACCTCACTCATCATGGCTTCCACATCATCACTGGACCAAGCACCATCATTTGGGTTGCTCTGTTCTAGAACTAGAAAAAAATGAAAAATAAAGTAAACTAATCATTATTCCACCAAAATCACCTATGTTTCTGTTAGGTCTTCAGGAGGTGGGGGTCTGGGGGAGGGGATGTTGTGAACATTCTTCATCTAAAGCTGTCTGACCTCTATTTGATTGAAAGCAACATCTGGTCTCCAGGCTGCCAGGGGTGTTCCTCCTATTGAGAGGTAGCCAATTGCAGACAGATGTGACATTTCCTTAACACATTGCGTTGACATCATTGACATATACCTTATTTGAACAATGAGAAGCCAAGCTTCTCAACACCTTTAAATCGCAAGTAATTTCAGCCCCAAACCTCTTCCCTGAACATACTAGTCCGTGGAGATGCAGAATGAGGCCAGACCCCATGCTGACCAGCCCCTGTGGTTTTTCTGCTCCATATCCTGTCACTTGAGCCCACAACCATTCCCGTTCATAAAATAAATGTGAATCACAGAACACAGAGCTGAAGTCATTTGCAGGTATATGGCCTATGAAAAGGATGAATATACTTTAAATTTCAGCCACCCTAACAGTTCCCAGACAAAACACTCTTTCTTAAACTGCCATAGAGTGACTTAATTCTTAGAGCAGTTCTCAGCCTCTCTAAAATCCCTTCTCTCCTACTTAGCTCACTGTATCCTCACTACCCTGTACCTTGAGAGGTTTGTAGAAGGATATGGTTACATCCAACTGCCAAATAGGTATCAATTGTCAGTTCAAACTGCAAATGTGGGGATGGAGAGATAGCTCAGCAATTAAAATGCTTAAGGTCCAAAGATACAACATAAGTTCATATCCCCAGAACCCATATAAATGCCTAGTGTGTATGCTGATCCACCTATAATTGCAGCCTCAGAAGACAAACACAGATGGGAGATCCTGGAGAAAGCTGGCCCATTCAAGTAGGGATATCAGCAAGTTCCAGCTTGATAGAAAGGCCCTGCTTCAAAGAATATGGGGGAGAGCGATAGGAGAACTAATATCCTGATTATCAACCTTGTGCCTCTACATGAAATATGTGCTACATATGTATACCCACAAACAGGAACATGTATGTACATACGCATGCACATCCACGCACAGATGTAAAGAAAGAGTGTAGCTTTGTGGGCCACAGATCATTTCAATACATTGTAGCAAACCCAAGTCCAACTCTAGTTCCCATGTTTATTCTCACAGAACAAGGAAAATGCCAATCCCATCAATTGCCACTACACCATGGAAATGATGCTATCATGTGCAAGACCAATTCGAGCACAAGTGATGACAGCTAGAGCTATCTCAGAAACCAGTGAAGAGCAACTCTGTAGTTTGTGATTCACAGCACAGCACCAACGGCACAATTGGAATCTCATTCTAGGTCTAGCATGTGCCTTCACTCTTTTTATTTACTATAATACCTAGGAATGACATTTATCTTATGCTTATCATATGCCAGGCATTATTAAAAGTATATTACATGAGTTAGCTCATTTGATTTTTGGGTGAGAGGGAAATTACTATTATCCACATTTTACAGATAAGTAAAGTCTAGCAGCTGCCAGAGTCTAATCACAGACCTCTGAGTGACTGTGACACCCCTTCTTGTGGCTCATGTTGAAAGCCCTCTGATTCAAGTGTTCATGTTCTATAGCTATTTAATTAATTTTTTTTAAAGTAAGTTAAACCATGAAACCACCAGAAGTAAAGTTCTTGTGGTTTACACTATGCATTTAAGTTTTTCAACAATTTAAAATTCATTATTTTCAAGTCTTTCAAAACGCATTCAACTTGGTTTATCAAAAATAAATGCATTTTTCTCATGGATCATTTGTCAGCAGCCCACAAAATTACAATAACAAGTTTTAATGAGCTTAAGTATGCTGGAGATCTAAAATGATCAAATCTTGGAAAACACGCAGTTAACAAAAGGCATTCGACAAGCTAGGTACCTTTGAGTATATACCAAAGCAAACAAACAAAAATGAAAAAAGAAAACATCAGTTAAACTGAGGAGTTGAGTGAGTTAATGTAACTTATGAAATATCTAATGTCAATATATTATTATTATGCAATTAGATGTACAATTTCTATTCACTCTGTTATAGATGGTATATGTAACTTACATTGATTATTGAAATTTTATTTCCAAATGAAAATATAAGCAGTAATTCATACAAGTAATTTGACTATTTTTTAGATAGAAAGTGTTCTATTAGTTCATCAAAGATGTTAATCAAAGGAAGGTAAAAACAAAAACTAAAAACCAGACTTAGGTACAGATAGAGCTGGCAAAAAAGAGGGATGGGAAGACCAAAGACATTTCTGCATGTTCATGTCTGGACATCTGGTAGAATGAACTTCAGAATGTTGAGAACATCTGGCAAAGACAGAAGAATCCGATGACATGATGATTGGTACTCATGTGAGGTTGGCAAGATATTTGTGAGTAGATACCTCCAGGGCGTTGAGACTCAGTACTAACTCTTTGGACTAAGGTAAAGGTTGGAGGAAAACTTTTGCTATTTCCTGTCTATGAAAGCTAGCATCTTGGATAGATGCTACAGGAAAAAAATTATAAAGGAAGATCAGAATCTCCCCACCCAGTGCACCAACGTGTTAAGAGTCTTAAAGAATGGAGTGGAGGCACAACCCACAACTTCCTCATGGTGGCAGCTGGCACCCTTACAAAAGCATAAGATAGTTTTTTTTTTGTTTTTTGTTTTTTTTTTTTAGGATTTCTAATGCTGAGTAACTCTGGAAAGGTCCTGGCTTCTTCCTCTGTGGCTTCTTCCTCTGCAGAGTCTTCCTCCCTCTGTAATGTCAAGACACTAGCACTTTGGAATCACTGCTTAGTCCAAAGGATCAGAGGGCTTTAGTGTATTGAGAAGAGACAGTTAAAAAAAAAAAAGCAAAACAAATGAAAACACTTTCCAGCCATCCAGAAAGTCCAATTATCTTTGAACATCAAAGCGACACAATTAAAGAGTCCATGGATAAAGATTAACCCATTTTGCCTGATAATGAACATAGAGAGATGGCAAGTCACAGAGGTACCAACAGGGTTAAGAAGAGACAATTGCCAAGAATGGGAGACAGATGTCTTAGAGTGTTGCCATTGAGCATGACAGAAAGGTTCCCATGGGCCAATGAGTTGTGGGTGGATTTATTCCTTGTTCACAAGCTCGGCTAACACAGTGAATTCAGGGACCCACCAGCTGCTGGTCCAGTCTTACCAGAAAAGAGATGTGGTGTCCTTATTGTCTGGTGATCACTTTCAAAGCACAATGAAGGTTTTCTCTTTATCCTGGGGCAAAAAGGAATAACTTTCCCTGTCGGGTTCCACTCATCCATCAAAGATAGAGTTTTTCCATTGGGCTCAGTGTCTCTGGTATTTAAAGTCAGCTCTTATCTGTCTGTTCCCCACCCACAGATTCAATTGAAGTCAGACTGAATGGATTGGAGGTAACCATCATATAGCAATGTAAAGATGAATTAAAATAAATAAGAGGATGCACCTGGGTTATGTACAGATACTACACCATTATAAATGAGGTACTTGAGCACTCTTGGGTTTGAGTATTAAGGAAGAAAAGCTGGGATTCTGAGACCAATTTATTAAGGTTACTGGGAGAGGGTAATTGTGACATTTTAATCATGTGCTCATACACACATATCTATAGTCTTGGCAATGCTCTATACCTCAAGTATCTCTTTCAAATTTCTCATCCAAGCAGATAATGCAGCAAGCTCCCACATCTCAGTCCCCACATCAGCATCCATTTCTGCTTCAGGATGAATCATTTTCTTTCAGACGAGAGACCCACTCACAGTTTTTGCTATTTGCAGCTATCTGTGCTTCTAGCAAGAGAAAAGTGGATATAATATGTCACCAGGAATATGTCAACTGTGTTATCCTTTGCCTTCAAACATTCCTTTGGCTTAGCTGTGTGAATCAGAACTTTGGGTGGGTAAGAAAAAGCAATAAAACAATTAAGTTTTAATAGTTGAAATGCACACTCCATTTTTTCATGGAAGGTTGTCCCAGCAAGCCTCAAGTCTTTCTATACACATGGCCATCCAGTGTTTAGTCCAGCCTTTATTTACTACACTCTTGCTTTACACTTCTCCATTTTAACACTTTTGCAAAGTGAAAAGTCTAACAGCATTTCAACTCTGGGAAAAATAAATGACCCCAAATGTTGGAGTTTTAGCAGGACTCGTTGACCATCCATAAATTTATGCATAGTAGATGTCCCTAAGATTTCTTGGCCAGGATCACAAACACCAGACCATAATGAATCAGACACCATGGTTCAAGATTTTAAACTGTAATGCTTTTTCTCATGAGGTATCTTACTTGTTTTGTTTGTCAATAACAAGGAGAAAACTCACAAATTTTATTTTAAAGCAATATTGATAACTCATTTTAAAAGATCAGAGTTAAAAATAAATTAATTAAAACCATCCAAATTCTGTATGCCTCAAAGTAATTACCACTGATTTTGGTTGTATTTACTTATGGATTGTTCTTCCATCTCACTTAATTAGTTGTTGTTTTTTTTTTTTTCCACAAAAGGGGTAGTACTACCTATACAGCTAAGTTCTTAGATATATATTTTAGTAAAAATGCTTTCCTGTATCAGTTGAACTTTATCAAAAGCATTCAGAGATCTGTGTAAAGGTCCAATGGGAGTTATTGAGTCAACTTTTCACTATTGTGAGGCAGCCAGGCTAGTTCCTGTGTTGTTGTCATCTGTATCACTGCCATTACCAACATGAAACATAAACATTCCTGAACATTAACTGGAAGCTTAGGTGCAGGAATTGTACTTTATCTACCAGTAGAGCATCTATTCTGTCACCTGAAAACTGGAGACAATAATGCCTTCATTGCCAGGGCAATTTCAGGGATTAAGGAGTTCATATTTGCAAAATCATTAGAATAATGTCTGGAACATTGTAAGCACCAAAAATATTTTAGTGGCATAAAAAATAAATATGATGATAGTTCTTTCTATAAACAAAATTTAAGGTTATATTTATCTTTAATTACTTGTCTATGTTTGTGTATATAAATGTATTACTCATAGAAGCCAGAGGAGGATGTTGGATCCCTGGAGGTGGAGTTCCAGGAGGTTAAAAGCAGACTTTTATGTGCTGGGAACTGGACGTGGGTCCTCTAGAAGAACAGAAAGCACTCTTAACAATGGAGCCATTTCTCCACCCCCAAATACTAGTTGTTGTTAGTCACACAGGTCAAACACTGACTCAGAGAGTATTGTGGTGACAAACTTCAGAAAGCTCACATCATCTCTGTTGCCCTCCATAAATTATCTGATACTCAGAGGCAACACAGGTAGCATTTAACACTCATATTTAGAACATAGGTGTCTACTGGTATCCTCCTAAATGTCCTTTCTATAAATAAGTAGCTTAGTTAATGGATGACTCATGTATATAGTTGGAACTTAAAATTCTACCTCAGGTTGAGCTCAGAGGAATTCCCATCTATTCCCAAAGTACACTCTTTCTAATGAAGATTCTTATCAACTTTTAGCATGGTGTACATATATTTATAATTATGCATATAGATATAAATATATATAGATACAGATATACATACATACAGATATACATATAGATATACATATATAGATACACATATACATATAGATCTGTTGACAAATACATTTTTAAAGCAGGAAAAAAAGAAGGCTACCTAAAATCTAATTATTTCAGTATAAATATGACTGCTACCTTGTCTCCCAGCACTTCAGTTTATATCTTTGCAGATAATTAACACGTTCATGACTAAAAGCAACAGTTTCTATTCTGTATTAGACTTACTATTTTGTAACTAGAATTATTACTCAATGCATTCCCATAGTGATATATTACACTGTATTGTTTTGTAAAAACCCAGTTAAAAGTATATAACTAACTTAAATTAATCCCTGTTATTATAGTTTTAAACTTCTTGCTATTACAAGTAAGACTTTAGACTATAATACATACATTGATATATACATATACATCAACATATACTACAACACTATTCATCTATTCATTCAAATCCTTTCCTTTAGGACAAGTTTCTCAAAACAAAATTGATGATCTAGTCATTTTCAGATTTTTGCCAAATTGCTGCCCTGAGTATCAGCTCCCACCAGCAAAGTAACAGAGTGTCTGTTTTCCTCCATCTTTGTCAACACTGACGTGTTTATTCTTGGAATGTTCAACAATGGTACCATTAAGATATAATGCCTTATAAAAAATGTATGTGTCTTACAATACTAACAAAATTTAAACCTCTAAAGATAATTTACCTTTTAAATTCATATCAAGTAGAGAGCTTAGAAATGAAGAATCAATGCTAAAATATATCCCTGATAGAATAGTTCTTATTGTAGATATCATGACCAAAGAATGAGGCTTCATGAAAGGAAGTCTTCTATGCGATAGAAGAAATAGTCAGTCCAGCAATAAGAAAGCCCAGAGTGAGAGACAAACCTTCACCCACTAATAGAGCATTAATCTAATAGAGCATTAATATCTAGAAAATATAAAGAAAAATTTAAAGCATCAAAAAACAATCAAAAAGTAGGCTTTATATCTGAACAGAAAGGAGAGAGAGAGAAAGACAGAGACAGAGAGACAGAGACAGAGAGACAGAGAGAAATATAAACATCTAAAAACATTAAAAATCTAGGAGACATAAATGAAAACTACTTTGAAATTTCATCTTACCCCAGACAAATGACTTAATTTAGGAAAACAAATGACAACAAATGGGTGTGGGGGAAGGGGGAAGTAGAACCCCTTTTCACTGTTCTTGGGGAACACACTGGCATAGTCACCATAGTCAATATGGAGACTCTTTAAAATACCAGAAATAGATCTGCCACTTAATCCAGCCATACTGCTGCAGGGTATATACCCAAAGGACTCGAAGTCTTACTGTAAATATAGCTTGCTCATTTGTGATTGTTGCTTCTCTATTCATGATACCCAGGAGTTGGAAACAACCTAAATGGTCCTCAGCCAATGACTGCATAGTGAGAATGCAGCACATAGTCACAATGGAATTTCACTCAGCTGTAACAAGATGAAATTGGCAGGTAAGTGAGTGGAACAGGGAAAAAAATAATTATACTAAGGTAACCTAGGCCAAGAAAGACAAATGCTTTGTGTTCTCTCTCATGTGAAGATCCTACTTTTAAATATTTGAATTTGTGTGTTCAATGTGAAGTATCTGTAAGAAGCCAGAGAGAGAGAGAGAGAGAGAGAGAGAGAGAGAGAGAGAGAGAGAGAAAGAATTGTTCTACACAGGAAGAAAATACTCTTCCCAGAAGCTATACATTGTGTCCTGTCCTGCAGGACATTAAACAGGGTCCAGGGAGATCACCTAAGACAGGATGAAGAGAAACGAGGAACACAACACAAAGATCACGGCCTGTCTATAGGCTGATCAGACCGCAGATTTTTACTTTTTTTACACACAGGTTATATACACAAAAAGGCAGGATGTAGGGAAGGGGATGATGCAGGAGCATAGGTGTTTAGGGGGAGTACAGAAATCTTCCAGAACAGAGTGTCAGCTGGGTGAAGGTTCAGGAGACAGACTACTATGACTCCGCCTATGATTCACTTGTCTTTATCTAAGTTGGTACTATCCACCAAGGTTACCTATCTACAAAGTCTATGACTACTCAAGCTTGGCAGCCCTCCACCAAAGCTGCTTGTTTACAATAGCTTCTAGGCTTCTGTTTCAGTGTTTTTCCACAGAGACTCAAGACTTGGTGCTAGCAGGCATGTATGTTAGGCCTATTGCTGATTTTAGGCCTTCATTGTATAAGCAGGGCTGCCCCTGACAACATTGTCCAACAAAAAGTTCAATATTATGTGGTGGTTTGAATAAAAATTGTCCCCATAGGCCCATAGAGAGTGACACTATTAGGAGGTGTGGTTTGGAATAGGTGTGGAGAAGTATGTCATGGAGGAAGGGCTTTGAGGTTTCAGGTGCTCAAGTCAGGCCAGTGTCTCCCTGTCTCTTCCCTGCTGCATCAGATTCACTTGTAGAATTAATATCTAGGCTATCATCATCCTTATCTGGGTTACCACCAGAACTTGATGGTAAAACCCTGTTGCTGAAGGCACCACATACTTTGATAATAGAACAAGAAGTATTCAGCTTGGTACTGACCTGTAAGCTCCTCTCTGCTGGCCAGATTTCCTTGTACCAGAACTTGCTATACATGCTGCTAGGCAAAGGGGTTGTCAGCAACAGTCTGACCCAGCTGTAAATCCTTGGAGTTAGAATAATGGTTGGCCTAGCAAGTGCCCACTTGTGCAATAGTTACAGGGGTAATCAGTAGATTTCTGCTTGGAGTTAAGGCCATTCCACATGAGACTATCCATGCTTGGTACTGTAAACATGGCCCAAGAAATATGGCAGGGGTGGTCATATGCCCTACTACAATCATTTTATTAAATAGACATAGCATCAAACTGCCTTCCGAACAGATTACTGAAACTCTCAGTCTTCATCAGAAAGGTTTCTTTTTTTGCAGTGGACTGTACTCAATACTGATACAATTGGTCAAAGTCCAGAGAATAGATGATTATGGAATATTCATCCTGAAATTGGTCACCTACATCACAACCTCTCCCACAGTGCTTAGAGGAGAAAGGGGGAATGCTTATGACAAAAGAAGGGAAAGAAGGAGCCAGAAGTTAGGAAGGAATATGGCAAACTATTGCCTTCTAGATATGACAGGGCTATTGCATGAATGAACTCATGGGAGGTAGGTTGCTTGTATAAGACTTGCACAAGATAAAACCAGTCAACCTTCCAACATGGGTGGTGGAAGAACTGCTGAGGCTACACACCTAACTAAGGAGCTATTGACAGTTGGTGGCTGCTATAAGAGACAGAGTCAATACTCTTCAAATATTTGACCCCTTGTAAATTATTCAAGCTCCACTGAATGGCACTATACCTGTTTACATACGGTTAACATTTAACTGAATTTAGTGTACTACAAAGAAAGAAAGAAAGAAAGAAAGAAAGAAAGAAAGAAAGAAAGAAAGAAAGAAAGAAAGAAAGAAAGAAAGAAAGAGGGAGAGAGGGAGAGAGGGAGGGAAGGAGGGAGGGGAAGAAAGAAGAAAGGAAGGGAGGGAGAGGAAGAAAGAAAGAAAGAAAGAAAGAAAGAAAGAAAGAAAGAAAGAAAGAAAGAAAGAAAGAAAGAAAGAAAGAAAGAAAGAAAGAATAAATGAAATTGCGAAAGAAATATTTGGGGCTTATGGAGCAGTTTGAGAGGTGGTATTGAGAGTAGATATGAAATACATTATATATATTTGAGTGAATTCCCAAGGATCTGAAGAAATCTGTCAGCATGTCCACAAAAAATGAACATACAATTTTCCAGCCTTCTATAGCCTATCTATGGGCTTAATGGTATACAAAGGTATTTGCCTTAAATGAAAGCTAAACAAGGGATCCCAAATTCATCAAACTTCCATCCTACTTCACTGAATCCATTCATCCATCCAGTCAGCCTGCATTTTCCAGTAGCAGTGAACAGAATTAGAATGAATCTCAGCAACAGCTCCTTGAGCCACGTTGTCTTTAAACAAAGCCTCAAGTAATGGATGATCGAGGCAGATAACTCATTTATCCTCAAGGCATTTAGACTGTAAGAGGGAGCCTGGGACACCAGCAAAGAAGCACTGAGGTTGAGACATTAACCTCAGGCAAGTCACATACAGCTCTAAGACCTATTAGCCCTTACGGATTTAATAAAGCTTTTTTTTGGGGGGGGGGAGGAGTGAGTGCAGGCAATCTCCTTTGAGAAAATCTGCTGTAAAATAGCCAATCTCCAAGAAATACATTCAGGGATAGTTATTAACTTTTCTTACAAATTTTTCATCTGACAATGGGTTTTATTATAGGTCTCCTCTAAACAGTACCTAAGAGCATTTTAAAAATAATTCAATTTTCAAAAGTGTGATTTACCACCCACTTATTGTGTAAAATGTCTTGTTCTCCTGAGACTAAAGATGTTCTATGCCAATAAACTGTTTTAATGCATCAGCTGGGGCTCCTTGAGAGACAACAATGCTTGATGCATGGCAGGGGTGATCCACTGTGCTATTACTGGTTATACCCAGAAACGTAATCAATATGCTGGTGTCAACTTGAGGGACATGGGACCAGCTCCACTAGTGGATTTCTTCTCAACTTTGACTCAGAATCTTTATACTGTACATTTCCACCAGTGCCCTGCATGATGCAAGTTAGCACACCGTTCTGGTTTGTAGGTGATGTAAGGTAAGGTGGCTGGTACTGCAAGATTAAATGTTTTCCTATATTTGAAGGCTGTCTGCAAGTAAAGAACACTGAACATAAATGTTACATGAAAGACAATTTCTCTGAAGAGAACCAAGGTGAGAAACCTACTGAAGAAAACAGAAGCCCTCAGTCCTTGAAGAAGCACAGCAACCCAAAGCTGAAAAGAATCAGAGCTGGAAGGGGGAAGACATCAGACCTCCATTTGTGCTTCCATGTCCAAAGAAACTATTCACTTAGTAATTTCACAATTCTCATTAAGTACCTATTTGGAGCCAACCCAGATGGCCCTATGATGTGGAAATATAAGCAGTTGTTTATTTTTGTGATGGCTCATTTGTGATAATGAATAATGTTTTACTAGGGACCAAAAGCCAGAGACCTCCTTTCCCAGATTTAGAAGTGTTAAGCCTTTGGGAAACGATACAGCAGAAGCAGGGTTCAAAGGTGAGTCTCAACTGAAAAGATTAAGGTAGGAGTTTTCCAGTCTCAAGTGGGATCTAATAGTATCTAATAGCGATGACCAACTATTTTCCATTTTACTGTAGCTGAATCTCTTTTAAATGGGTGTACTCCAATGCAAAGTAATACAAACTAATACAATGCAAAGGATACAAAGTAAGAGAGAGAGAATTCTTAGGATACAGTTAAATAATATTTAAGTGGCTAATAAGGGAATTTCCTCTGTATTTCTCTAAATACACAACAATCCTTTTGGGTCTCTAGTTCATCAGGGCCTCTTTAGACAGAGGATATTATTCATGTCACTGTTCCTCTTCCACTGCTATCTTCCACCACTGCTCCTTTTCCACCCCTATGCTCCACCATGATCCTTCTAAGAGAATCTGTCCAAAAGGGCTGTGACACAGGAATATTCTTCAAATTATCAAATTGTAAAATAGTCCATCACTTGAGCAAGAGAAAAGCATTTTCCAGTGTTCTGCTTTTGGGTATATATCTCCTTACTGAAGGACACTTTATCCAGGTTGGGGTGGTTTGAATATGCTTGGCTTAGGGACTGACACTATTAAGAGGTGTTGTCTTGTTGGAGTAGATTTGGCTTTGGTGGAGAAAGTGTGCCACTGTGGGGCTGGGCAGTATGACTCTCCTCCTAACCACATGGGAGCCAGTCTTCTAGTGGCCTTCAGATGAAGATGTAAAACTCTCAGCTCCTCTTGCCCCATTCCTGACTGGATGCCGCCATGCTCCTGCCTTGATAATAATGGACTGAGCCTCTGAACCTGTAAGCCAGCCCCAATAAATGTTTTCCTTATTAGAGTTGCCTTGGTCATGCTATCTATTCACAGCAGAAAAACCCTAACTATGACAAAGGTCCCAAAATTCTAATTGATCTATGAGGGGTTGGGGGTGCTAAGTTAAAATAGTATAAACATTGTTCATCAGAGTTTTAAATAGTTTTTAATTGCATAGGTGAACTATGTTATGTAAATCTTTTGCACAACTTGCCTACCCATTCATTTATTTCTAGTAACTGCTGTTCTAGCCTAAAAAGCAACACATAATTGCTGAGGGGTTAGAAAGTGCAAACTTCAGAAGACTCAAGTAAGCAAAAGACAGAAATAGAAAATGGTCCCAAACTCGCTAGCTCAAAGATAGCTAGTTTTCAGTTTGAGCTCATGTGGTTTAATATTTCAACATCTATACTGTACTCTGTAACATACTCTTTGGCATATAAGACATTCTTGGGGGCTTAGCCTGCTCTGGACAACTGGTCTACCTGCCAACAGGAAGCCATTGCTTTAGTCACAATTCCCAGAGTAGTTGCATTAGTTTCTATCACTCAGTGCAGAGCAACACTTTAAAATGGTTAATAGTGCAAATCCAGCATTAGACTTGTAGAGTCTAACCTCACTCTTTACCATGTGATCTTGAGCAAGACAGGCAATCACTAAGTCTTTTTCCCCACCATTCTGAAGGTTAGGATTGTATATCTCATGGTTGGTTGGCTGTTTTTGTTTGTTTGTTCACGTTTTTAAAAATACTCATAAAACATGGTCAGTGTCATGCCTACTACTCTGAGGGAACTCAATAAGGGTTGGCACTTATTCCAAGTGAGACTTGCTGCTCCATATATATGTGTGTGAAGCTTATTTGCTTAGAAGTTAAATTCTTTCACATTAATATGCATCTATAAGTATAACTTTAAATGCCTAAATATTAGATAATCCATTTTCTACACTATTACATGTTATTTAGCTAGTTCCCTATATAGGCTAGTTAGGATTTTTACAACTTTTTAACATAAGTAGTGATAAAAAGTCTCCTCTTAGGAGACTTTAAGTCAAGACTGTATTTCCAAAGCCCTATTTGCCTTCACTAAAACCTTAGAGACATGACTAAAACAGCATAGATTTCTCTCCTTGATATGCACTTGCATACTGTTTCAGATTCAAGCTTTACAAAACCCTTTACTCCTTCTGACACTATGTCTCTGTCAGCATCCACAGTGGCTTCCTTGGTAGAGACTCAATCACCTTGCGTGTTCCTCCAATTCTTCCAGCTTCTGTAGCCACAAAATCCTGTAGCTTTCACCTCTGAAACATCTGCTCAGCCTCATCAGTTGTAACAATGATCCTGCAGATTTTCCAGATCTCCCCTTTTGACTGCTCTACATTTGGACATCACTCTGATTACTCTGGTCTCTGCTTAAATGTTCTCTAGTGAGTCAGTTATTATGCTTGAAAATAAATCCAAGACCTCTTCATGTACCACTCAACATCCTTTAGAGCCCTGGACCCTGATCCTGTTACTTCAAGAGGATGGTGTGATGTTCTATGAAGCTCTGAAATATCTACCAAATGTTTGCCTAAAGTGTTCCCCTGACTCTTCTTCAGCAAAGCTTTTTTAGGTTCAGTGCCATCATCGCCAAGAACCCTTCAATAACTCCTATTCCAAAGAATCTGTTTTTCCTTTAAATTTGAAATGATATGGGATGCAGAATAATGTATCCCTGTGATATCCCCAGACCTTGCAAATGTATTTTGTTACTGGATTGTGTATCTTGTTGGTAATGTGCTTGTTAAAAGACTTGGGTCTAATCTGCAGAATTCACAAAATAAGTCCAGTCATAGGGACATATCTTTGTAGGCCTGGTACTAGTTCACAGGAAAGAAAGAAACAGGTAGGGCCCACAGGCTGACCGGCCATCCAACCTAGCCATATTTGTGAGTTCCAGGTTCCATGAGAAACCCTGTCTCAAACAAAGCAAAACAAAAGAAAATACAGAGTAAAGAGCAACTGAGAAAGACACCCAAAGTTGACCTCTAGCCTCCACATTTGAGCAGAGACATGGACACATACATTTACACACACACACACACACACACACAGAGAGAGAGAGAGAGAGAGAGAGAGAGAGAGAGAGAGAGAGAGAGAGAGAGAGAATGGAGAAATAGATTTCAAATAGATTAACTCTGGTGATCAGATGAGTTGGTTTGAAAATAAAAGAGCATTCTGGACTATCAGACAAGTCAGGTTAGCAGAGTGTAGCCATCAGTTTCTTCAAATTTGGAAGATAGAAAGGTAGACTGAGACATCAGATGTTTAAATGGGGGAGGGCAGGAAAAGATTCTCTTCCAAACTTTCAGAAAAGAGCACACTCTGGTGGACAACACAGTCACAGCCTACTGAGATATATCCTGGAATTCTGACCACCAAGGTATAAGCTAATAAACTCACCTTGCTTTAAGTCATGAAGAATGTGGTAGTTTGCTATAGCAACAGTAAGGAAGACATGTAGGAGGCATTTCCATATGGCGAAAAAGGTCAAGTAAGATACACCTGGCTTTGAAACCTAAGTCTTCCACCTAGCAGTGTAATGGTGGACACATTGTAGACACTCAGCCCTAAAAGCTTAGCCCCTCTATTCATTCTCTGTATCCCTTAATGTATTTATTCTTTATGGCTTTGTGAGGACTTGGCTTATACTTGTCAGGAAATATAGAGATATTTGTGTGTGTGTGTGTGTGTGTGTGTGTGTGTGTGTGTGTGTTGTGTGTTTAAAAATCCTTTAAAACTAGGTTCCTACCACTTAACTACAGGAATAAGAAGGGAAAGGAGAAAAAAGAAAAGGAAAGAAGAGAAGAGAAGAGAAGAGAAGAGAAGAGAAGAGAAGAGAAGAGAAGAAAGAAGAGAAGAGAAGAGAAGAGAAGAGAAGAGAAGAGAAGAGAAGAGAAGAGGGGAGGGAGGAAGGGAAGGAGGAAGGAAGTTTTAGAGTATTATTTTCTTCATCTAAGTGTTTTGTCATTGTTCTATTACTATCCAGAAACACCATGACCAAGGCAACTCTTGTAAAAAGAATGCATTTGATTGTTACTTGCATATAATTTCAGAGATTTAATTCATTATCATCATGGCAAGGAGCATGGCAGCAGGCATGATAGGCATCATGTTGGAGAAGTAGTTGAGACCTTCATGCTGATCCTCAGGCAAAGAGAGAAACCCTGAAATTGGCATAGGCTTTTGAAACTTCAAGCCCCTCCCCACCCAACGACATACTTCCTCTGACATGGCCACACCTCTTAATCCTTTCAAATAGTATTACTCCCTAGTCACTAAGCATTCAAATATATGAGTATATGGGAAGGGGATCATTCTTATTCAAACCCTCATACTTATTGAATAAAAATGTGAACCAAGGGTACATGTAGCTCCAGCTGTCCTAAAACTTAGTAAGTAGCCAAGGATATTATTGAACTTCTGATCCCTTTATGTTGGTATATTTTTGCTTTTTTTCTTTTTGACTGTTTTGTTGGATTCAAATATATCTACCTCCCTTCAGGCCTTTATTACACTATAATCCTTTCCAATCCCCCAACACTAGGTAGAAGAGATAAAAGATTAGAGGGAAAGGGGGTCATAGACTTCTTTTAGCCAACAAAATAGACTACTTAGTGCTGATTAGGGGCATTGGGTTCCATGGGGTAAGTCCAATATTCCTTATCAGAATATCTCCAACTGTCAAACCACAACAACAGCAACCAGGAACTGCACAGTGAGCAGCACTGTCCTCAAAGCCCCTAGCCCCTCTTGCAGGGGAGTATAGGGGCCCTCTGGCAATTATACCCTCTAAAAAGTCCCCAGAATTCCAATCATAAATTATTTACAGCTGGCAAAACCACACCCCTACTAGTGCACTAAGCAAATCATAATCACCTGCTGTGAAGCAGTTACTTATCTCACACCAAGATTAAAACAAAAATGTATTCACATAACATAACTTGTTTTTTTTATTTTTTTAAGAAAGCAAAATTCTCACTACACCATTGACTATGTCTCTTGAGTGCTAGGATCACAGGCATGCACCTCCAGGACTGGTTTATGTGATGTTGGGAATATATATCAGATCTTTGTGTGTGATTGGCAAGTACTCTACCAACTCTGAGCTACATCTCCAGGCCCAAATTTTATCAACTTTTGAGTAATATTTTTGTCATATTATAATAAAAGATTCTAGTAATCTAGATATAAATGGAAGAAAATTTAATAAAACTTCCCAGAGGTGAAATAAAAGTAAATATATTATGTCATGATGTATAATTAAATTTTTGTTTTTTAAAATGTTTTCCACAACAGTCAATGACATGATTTCAAGTTGTAAATAACTTACCAAGACCAAAACAAACAGCAAAAACAGTCTACAAACTGATACATATAATTTTCTGCCTAAGGTGTTGATTGAACCAAACAGAACCTTATTGGGATCCAATTAATCAGGACTCATCAGGAAGGCAGAAATGGCCCACTGCGTCTTGTGGATTAAAACCAAACCAATTAAAAACAAAAACAAAAGAGGCTGTCTACTGTTTACTTTGCTTTTTGTATTTACCTAAAGCTTCATTAAGAAAAAAAAAAATCTTAGAAACCTTTGTGTAATGACACAACAGTTTCGTGATTCAGTTGGAGCAAAGATGGGTGGGGAAGGAGAAAAACAAGAAACAGTGAAATAGCTGGTTTTATGTCAACAAAAAGAGATCAGGTTACCTAGAAAGAGAGACCCTCAATTGAGAAAATGCCCCCACCCACTTGTGGGTAAATCTGTGAAACATTTTCTTGATTGGTGATTGATGTGGGAGGGCCTATTCCAATGTGGGTGATACAGTCTTGGGCATGTGGTCCTGGATTCTTTGAGAAAGCAAGCTGAGCTATAAGGAGAGAGCTAGTAAGGACACCTCCCTCATGGTCACTGCATCAGTTCCTGCTCTGTTTGAATTGTGTCTTTTTCTTTGATGATGGACTATGATGTAGAAGTATAAGCCAAATAAACCCTTTCCTGCCCAAGTTGCTTTGGCTATGGAGTTTCATCACAGCAATAGAAACTCTAACTAGTACAGGAATTGGTGACCACAAAGCCCTCCACATTTTTCATGTTTGCTACAAGATAAGGAAAGTGAGCTGATAAAGAGCAGATTCCAAGATGCTGGAATAAAATCTCAGCTCAACTCATTTAATCAACTAGTAAAATGTTGTCAGGTGAGCATGTGACATTTAAAAAAGTTATCTTAAAATGAATAAGTCCAATTTCTCAAGTATATGTTTCCCACTAAATTCCCAAGAAAACAATATTTCTCACTTTTATTATAAAATCATATAATATAATAAATTTAAGTCATATATATTTCAGTGGTGTGAGCACATGTAACCTCCTACCCATGCTCAGGCAAGTCATTCTAATTAAACTCAGTTGGCACACCAAAAGAAGGTACGGAAGTAGGAAAGGGACCCATGGAAAGAAAGGCTCCAGCAGAAAAGGGAGGGGAAAAAGATGGGAAGGAGTAGCACCCCTTTCCCCAAAAGTATTAATTACCAATAGTTACTCCGGGAGGACTGGGGCTTTATGAGTTCATCCTCCACTCATGACTAATGTTGATTATGGGCTCAGTCTTGTACAGATCTCATTATTTGCTGTAGCCATGACTGTCTGCACAAATTTTAGAAGTAACTTCCTATCCATTCTGGTATTCTCTCAGTGGCAACTGGGCTCTTCTCTTATCCTTGGACAGCTCAAATGAAAAGTATAACCTACCCTTCTTATCACTTAGCAATCATTAGGCATCAGTGGACTGAAGCATGGTGCAAAGAGAATCCCTGTCCTTCTCATCTTCTTCAAGCATGCAAAACTCACTGCCTTTGATGACAGGTTTTCAAAGGCTTTTGGTAACTTGTAGGTGTACTTTGCCAATCCGGGAAAAATGTATGCAATTACAAACTACAAGAACAAACTCTCAGTCTGACAAAACTTGTAAACTTGTAGTTCCAGGAGGGTTGTTATTGGTGTTACATTATTATTATATTCATTATTATTATTAATGATATCCAACGAAAGATTTTCTAGAATGTAAATTTAATACAATTAATGCCAAGACCATCTTTTCCTTCTCATTTCATCTCATCTGTACCTTGGTATGAAAATTAGCAAATTGGATGCAATGACTAGAAGTGCCCTGTGGAAAGAAAAGTTACCAATTATCCCCCTACACTTACAAAGGTGCTGAGCCATACTCATACTTCACAGTTTCACAGTCATCCCCAGTTGCTCATCACGACCCATGGTACAGTATAGCATCTCACCTAGTTCCCACAATAATCCAACAGGGTAATGTCTATAACAGCTCAGGGGTCTAAGCACATGATCAGGACCACACATGGAGGGAGCTGTGGAGTCATGATGGGGACACAGATCTTCTGAGTTAAACTCTTTGCTGTTGTGCCTTCTCTCAAAATTTCCTTAACCATTAAACATTCCCACAACTAATTCAGAGCCACAGCTCTTCCCCTCTCCCTCATTGAAAATGTTTTTATCTGCTTTTTAGATTAACCTTGCCTACAGACAAAATGTGCAGACTGGAAGATTGAAAACCGATCTAAAGCAATTTGAATGGAGACCAAGCTGGTACTCCCAACAAATATTGGGCAGGACATATGTTCAAAGCAGGTAGATACCATAATTTCAATACTATCAATTTAGCACCTCCATGTAAGGACATAGCAAAGATTCCCTCTTCGTCCTCTCCTCCTCCTCTCCTCCTCCTCTCCTCCTCCCTCCTCCTCCCTCCTCCTCCTCCTCCTTCTTCTTCTTCTTCTTCTCTTCTTCTTCTTCTTCTTCCTCTTCTTCTTCTTTTCTTCTTGTCCTAATCCTCGTCTTCCTCTTTCTTCTCCTCCAAGTCATAAAAAACAAAACAAAAAAAAAAAAAACACTCAAGTCAAATGAAGAAGAAACCAAGTAATAAAGTATTGCAGTCTATTTCCTCCATGTTTTACTCTGGGTAGAGAAGTGAGCAAATGAGGCACTGTACTGTTTCCATCCCCATATGGGGGTAGGGTGGGCATATCAGTTAAAAGTATCCTGGACTTTAAAAACTGACTCCTGCATTTATTGTAAAAGACTGTAGCAAGACACATAGTTATTGCAAAACATCACTTTCCTCGTCTCTAACATATTAATAACAGCAGTGAGTACAGTGATCGAAACGTGGCAAGAACTGGGTAATTGTTTTCAAGTGTTGCCCTCTGACACGTTTTGTATCCCAGATGTGAGTAGAAGATATTAGCTTGATCTCTTATCAATTGAACTGGTTAGTCAGTCAAAACATGTTCTGAGATTCTGTCAGGTCATATTTTCTAACTCTCCAAAAGTTTATTCACAGACAAAACAAAAAACAAAACAACAACAACAAAACCAACCCTCTGGCAATTAGGATTAATGAATATTAAGCATTTGCTTTGCTTCCTAAAGGACAGTTAGGGGGAAGGAATGAGAAGATGGTGTGAAGCTGCATGGTTTCTTGGACGTTAACATCAATCATTTTTAGGAAAGGTGGGAAATAAAAAGGCTTCTCTCTCTTACAGGCGAGAGAAGGGAGATTTCATAGGAATGAGTCCTCTGGCATCTCTATTATAATGTGAGAAAAATTACATCTGGGGTTTTATATTTTACAAAATAGTCCTTGATAAATGGAAATTTTAAAGACTTTTCAGCTCTTCTTACTGAGTCTCCAATGCACAGGGCTGTCTACTGTGGCACCAGCATCTCACCTCATTCTCTAGGTAGTGTCCCCATTGCATCAGCAAAAGAAACCAAAAGGAAGTCAAGAGCCTCTACCTCAGCTTCCCCACATACTTTCAGTATCTGTGAACAGAAGCCAGGTGATGTCTTTCAAGTTCTAATTGGGTTCTTCCCACCACAAAAATGACATTCTGCTCCTGCTGTGGTGGGAAGAAATTTGGGTTAAATAGCTTTTTCACATCAGCAGGAGGGTGGGCAAACCATGTGCAGTGGACTTGGGATGTTTCACCAGGTTCCTAAAAAGAAAGCAGACCTAGAGTTGTAGTTCATGGTTGTAGGTAGGTTGTAGTTCAAGCCTCCTTTTCCTCAGGTCCTGTGGGACTCCAAAGGAAGCTCCTTTACAAACTAACAGTGTCTCAGAATCTATTGCAATTTGGCATATCCTATGAAGCAGAGTGAAGGAAACACCAGCCAACACATATGTTAAATGCTTCCATGCCTTGGCAGAAAGTGTTTCCTGTTAATAGCTAAAGAAGCCATTTCATCATTTCACAGAGCTTCCCTTGCTTCTTCCAATATAATTCGTCACTAGACCACTTAAGAACCAATGTGCACAGATCAACCTAACTGCCATGGTTTATGAATCCCTACTGTAAGGGACCTGTTGGAGTTAGTACAACCAGTAACATACTAAAAGAAAAAAATGATAACAATATCTTCATTTGTAACACATTACATCAACACATAGGTATTTTGTTATTCAGAATCCTTACACATGTCTTTTAAGTTCTGAGTCACTACACTGCTTTTTTGCATTCCTTAGCTTTACATAATAATTGTATCTCCTCTATTTTTAGTGCATTTTCATCTAGCTTGAGAGTGAATCTTAGCTGGGTTTGTATTTTGCCACACTAGATAAAACTGGCCATTAGGTGCAGAAAAGCAATGATTTGGGAACATAAATAAATGAGAATTTGAGCATAAAATTCCTAAATTTTACCATATTGATGGTCTAGTAATACTGTTTTCTCATGATGAACTCATGGAAGAGAGGAAAAGGGGTCAAGAAGACAGGAAAAAAGAAAGGAAGGAGGGAGGCTGAGAGGCAGGAGAAAGAAGCTTCAATGGCAAACAAAATTGCAGAGTCAATGAAACAACTGTGTCTACTCTGGTCACATGATACATACTAGAGTCTAGAGTCTAAAGGAACAAATGGATGAGAACACCAGGTAATCAACAGCAGGATCCATCCTCATAAATAATAATGGCAGGCAATCCTCTTCAGTGAACTCATTCAGTGCCATGTCAAGCACTTCCCATGTGCTAACTCAATCTCAGAATAGCTCAGAAGGTTAGGTACTGGTTTCATCTCTGTTTTGTGAGTGAGAAAACTGAGACACTGAGATGTTTAGTAACTAGCCAGTGACTACAAGCACTTTGGAATTTGGATGTGGGAAGCTTGCCTCCAGACTCCAAGTGCTAGCCACCACATTCTCTGTAAGCCTTACCCCAGATGTTTTAAACAGGTAAGGAATAATATAGGGAAATTGAGCTGCAAGGATGGAAGAGCAAGTGATCAATATCTTTATCTCCAAAGGACTCAAGTGTTTTCACCTATCTGTTAACAGTTTATTGCTGGTGTCACAGTAAGGCAATTTCCCCTTGTGAACACAGGTTATCTTTGTTTCACAAGGGACAAGAGAAAGAAAATGTTGTCTCCAACATTTACTGGACTGTAAGTGTCCATTTTGATCTAATTGGGCCTATTCAGGCCACCTATCACATCTTAGACAAAATTAGCCATCAGAAGTGCGCACAAACTGATTGTGGGTAGAGGTGCTCCTCTGGGATAGATTCCGTTGGGAAGACTCAGACTGTGTACTGCTGTAATTTGGTTTAGAAATATCTATAGCTGTACCAAAGGTTAATAGACATTTTATCTCCCAAATAATCAGTCATAAGGATTTCATCAAAATTCTCATGAATTGTCTCCAATTGTGGCATTCAGTTCTTAGGAAATTTGGCAAATAAACCTTTCTTGGGGAAAATGATTCAAAAAAAAGATTCTTCGTGTTCTTACTTGTTTTTTTTTTTTTTTTTTTTTTTTCAAATAAACTACAGCTATGCCTCCATACTTGCCAAATTGGTGACTTAAAAGTGAACATATGAAGAGAAAAACAGAAGCCACAGACTTCTCTTCTACTGTATTAGACGTTTCCTATGACATTCTAGGACCTGTCCTTATTAATATATGTGATGAGAAAAGAAAGAGTTCTTTACCAGAGCTGGTAAAGAGACATGCTCAGACATGCAACACCAAATCCTTTATTAGGCTGCTTTCACACTGAACAAAAACCCGAAAAGTTACCAAGTTGTTCTTTCTCTGAAAGTTGGCAAGCAGTTTGAGAGCCTAAAATATCACCTAGGGATACAGGAAGGATGCAACCTGCTAAGGCAGAGAAGCTCTCATCAAGGCAAGAACATTAACTTCACACAATGGCATCAACAGCTGCTGTATGTTTCTGCAGAGACCTGGGGACCTGGGAAGCCTTCATCTGGGAGTATGCCTTATTGTCTCCTACTTTCTATAAGTCTTCAGTTTCCATATCCTTTGCCATTAAGGAAACATACAGTAACTATAACAGTGTCCACCAGCCTCCTGCTATCAATCAGATCACTGTTCCATGGAGACACTCGTGCAGTTACAAAGGAAATTGAACAAGAGTCGTTAGGGAGTCCATCATTTTCTGTGGAGTCTCTATGTGTTGAACTTGGTGATGGCTGAAAAGCAATTTTCTAAGGTGTTCTGTGTGGATCCATAATCTCTAAGAATACTCTGGAATAAACTGGAGGAATCCACTTAAATTGAGAGTATAATGAGTTCTTGAGAATACCAAAATCTTGGCAGACTACTTCCCTACTGAGTCAGGGTTTTAAGCAACCTGTTACTCAAAAGAGTGGTCCCTAGAGCAGCAACATCTGCTCAATTTCAGTATCTAAAGTCCTCTAATACATGCAATGATTCAAATCTGAATCCAGGTCCTCCTCCACACTGAATGATCCAAATTTGAATTTTACCAAGATTCTCAAGTGTTTTTCATTTATGTTAAGGTTTGGGTACCTATCATTTCTTTAAAGTACTGACTCTTTGTCTTAGTTACTTTTCTATGACTGTGATAAAACACCATGACCAAGGCAACTTATAGAAGTATTTAATTTGGCTTACAGTGCCATAGGGCTAGAGTCCATGATGGTGGAGCAATAGCGTGGTGGCAGGAATATCTAAGAACTCAAATCTTGATCCACATCCATGAGGCTGTGAGATGGGGGTGGGGGGGGGCACTGGGAATGGTACATGTCTTTTGAAACCTCAAAGCATGCTCCTATTGAGATGACTCTTCCATAAAGGCCATGTACTTCCTAATCATTTCCAAATAGTTCACCAACTGAAAGCAAAGTATTCAAACATGTGAGTCTAAGGGGGCCATTGTCATTCAAACCATGACATGTTTGTTTGTTCTTTCTCTGGTTTGCATCAACTTAATCTAATTCATTATTTTGTTCCATAGAAATATCATGTTAGCCATGTAGTCATGTGCCAATAACTCAACCCCAAAACCATATCTTTAAAGCAATATAGTTAATGAGACAAGCATATGCAAGTTAC
The DNA here is from genome assembly GCA_021653895.1 of Mastomys natalensis. Taxonomy (NCBI): domain Eukaryota; kingdom Metazoa; phylum Chordata; class Mammalia; order Rodentia; family Muridae; genus Mastomys; species Mastomys natalensis. Next base: position 586,888 of record JAJTUV010000084.1, read on the forward strand.
AAATACTTCTCCATAAAATGCATGAAGTAATTTTAAGATTCTCATGTTTTGAGGTTATGAACTATTACTAGATTATTAGACATAAAACTTAACATATCTTTTTTCAAGCAAGACAACCTGTCATGGTTTGAGTTTTATTTTCCCTCTCTGTAAACTCAGGCTCATCTTAATCTGTTTAAAGGGTTGACCTCTGAGGGAGGGATGATCCAAGCACCATTAGGATGGGTCCCTATAATTGGATACTAGTGACTTGATAAGGACATGGAAGAGCAATGTGTGGTGGTGCATATCTGATTTTAGCAATTATTAAGTTTAAGGCCCAGCCTAGGCTACATAATGAAGCTCTGAACAAACAAGGATATGACAGAGAAAGAAGAACAAGGGAGGAAGAAGTAAATAAAGAGGGGGGAAGCCTAATACATGTATATATTGATTCTCTCTCTTAATTGACATCTTCTGTCTCTTTAGGACTGAACCAACAATAAACTCATTGACCAGATGTGGTCCCTCAACCCTTGACCCCCAACAGTGAGCCAAAATAAACCATGTTCTTTTTAACTTAGTAGTATGTTACTAGCCTGTAGTATTGCTACTAGCAACAGTCAGCAAGCCAGTTTTACTAAAAGACTTTGCCTGAAATGTAGATTTGAAAGGCATCACTGTCGATTCAATAGATGATGGTTGGTCACATGGAATTGGACGAATTTTGTGTAACGGAGAAAGGAGAGGAAAAAGTAAAACAGGCAGAAATAGTGGCATGAAGGCACATCTCAATCTATTTAAGGATGAAATCCTTCAAAAGTTAGACCTTTTAAAGTTTGTTCTTGAACACGTTGCTCTGAAAATTATACTAAATTAATTGAGAGTGACACTGATTCTTTTGATTGTGGCTTGTATAATGTCACCTGTCTACATCTATGACCATAGTCTTCTTCACTTGCTGCATCATGTGACCATAGTGGCACATGCATATAGTCCCTGATACTTGAGGGACTAGAGGGAGGATTCCTACGGTCCTAGCAATCATAGTAAAACTTTGTCAAAAACAAGAATTAAAATATAAATATATAAAGAATATCTTCTCACATCATATTAATTGTTTTGGGGTTATTTTGGTTTTGTTTTTTGTTTTTGTTTTTTGTTTGTTTTTGTTTTGTTTTTGATATATGAGCCAAGCTCATCCCATTGTGGGGTTCCACATTTCTGTCACTTACTCTGAGTGACCATCCCCTGTCATTTCCCTAATATTTCAGTTATACACTGTCCAAGTGCCTTATCATCCTGTCCATGAAGCTGTTGCTGACTCCTCTATGTAGAATAATCTCCCTCTTTAATAATTAGATTCTCACTTCTTAAAATAAATATGAATAATCACTTCTTGCTAGAATGATAACTAGACTAGATTTGCAAAACTACAAGCTAACTCACACAATAACCGTAAATGTTGTGCCCCAAATCAGAGAACTTTGAAGAATGTTGGATTACAGTAATGTCAATGTCAACCAGATTTGGTAATGCAGGATTCTAATCCTAGCACTGAAGAGGCAAAGGCAGGTAGATCTTTGTGAGTTAAAGGGCAGCCTAAACTACATAGTGATTCCACCCCAGCTAGAACTTCATAATGAGACTTTTTCTCAAATCAATGTTAATGTTCTACTAATGAAATGACAGGGAATATACGTTGCAAGATGTTCTACTGGGGAAAACTAGATAAAAGGCAATGGATTTAAGACTTCACAGCTATGCATAAAGGTGTGCCTTCTTGAAATTAAGGTTTGTTTTGAAAATCATTTAAATTAGCACATATCACATCTACATACATTAAGATTTTCCACAGAGGTAACTCAACCATTCAAATCATTCTTGAAAATGAAAAGGGCAGAAAGAGGACACTGAGGTGATTAAAGTAACACTGCAAAGAAGATGCTGTGTCTCTGGTCTATGAAGCTAAGAGGAAATGTTGACTTTAATCACAATTAGACACAGCATGGAGGAGGGGAGACTGTGAAATGAAACTAAATAGGTACCTATCTACAAGCTGGTGGATTGCTAAGACTTCACACTTCTAATTGAACATAAGGCTGTATTTGTAAAGTACTGTCTCCTTCTTTAGACAAATCCATGTCCATTTGCCTTTACCAACACTTCAGTTGGGTTAGATTGGCTTGGGAAAAGAATCCAATCATTTGCTTCTGAAGAGCATATTCTTAGAGGTCCCATCTTCTTACTGTTTCTTATAGCTTTCATGTAACTTCAAAAAATGAATTACCTTATTGTATACACATGGGTTTATTGTCTGCTTGTATGTCTATGCATAAGATATGCTTTGTGCCCAAGAGACCAGAAGATAGAGTTGGGTCCCCTGGATCTGGAATTGCAGACTGTAGTTAATGATCATGTTATTAGAAATCAAGCCTGGGTCCTCTGAAAGGCAGCCATATTCTTAACTGCTGGACCATCTCTCCAGCCCCAAGCTTTCTGGTAACTTTTACCAAAAAAGATAGGAATCCTAAGAGTGCCTCATGGAACCCCTTAAGTTGCAGTATATTCCTATCTTCTTCCATCATGCAGAAGCTACCTAATCTCCCTTGATAATAAGGACCAACTGCCCCAGTCACCATAGTTTCCATTGTTAAGATGGCCATGATATTATTGTGGATTTGGTTTAATGCTTGCATTATGGATTCCTAAATTGCAAGATAATCCGCAGGTGAGACAATGAGGGTCTATCTCCCAAGTGGTTCTAAAAAATAAATTGGTAAATAAAGTTGCTGGTGGAAAGGAGACAGAGGTGGGATTTTAGCATTCACAGGCAAAGGGACCAAGAAGAAGGAGGAACTGACATTTCCTGGGAAGGAATAAAATGCAGGCATGAGAGCGGCAGAAGACAGAATACCAGCCATGTAAGATCCAGGGAAGAGCAGCCCCAGTCTTCCTCCCCACAACATTTGGATCTATGGTAGCAAATATGGAATATAGATTATAGTAAGTAATAACTCAGGAGTATCAGAGTGGAGACATTAGCAACTTGGATGTTTGGGAGAGTATCAGAGATCCAGCCATTGCACTATTTAAGGCATATTAAAATAGAAGGCTGCATGTGTGTGTGGTGTCTTTCAAGAATTCAAAGCATTTGGGCATGCAGTGAGGCACTCACACAGCTCGCACCTGGGATATCAGAGTAGATTAACCAACTACCACTACATGAGATTAGTGTCAGCTTCCAGCTCAGTGGAACCAATGCTGTGCCCACTGTGGTGGTTTGAAAATGCTTAGCCTAGGGATTGGCACTATTAGGAGGTGTGGCCTTGTTGGAATAGGTGTGGCCTTGTTGAAAGAAGTATGTCACTGTGGGGCTGGGCGATGAGACCCTCCTCCTAACCACATGGGAGCTAGTCTTTTCCTAGCAGACTTCAGATGAAGATGTAGAACTCTCAGCTCCTCCTGCACCATGCCTGTCTGGATGCTGCCATGCTCCCACCTTGATGATAATTGACTAAACCTTTGAATCTGTGAGCCAGACCCAATTAAATGTTCTTATAAGAGTTGCCTTGGTCATGATGTCTCTTTACAGAAATAAAACACTGACTAAGACACCCCACTTAGCAGCATTTCTGCTTGAGAATGAAGGCAAAAAGAACTGCCAATACTGCACAGAGGAAGCAAACATTCTGGAAGTGGGCTCTCAAAACTGATACAGGGAGGAACCATTCCCACATCTATCCTTGATTCTGGAACCAGATATTACAGTGATGTGTAAGACAGCACTATATGTTGATCTCTGGTTCTAACTTCAAATATGGAACTTTGGTGTATCATTTCCTTACTGAAAAATTGATTCCCTGTTCAGTTAGTTGTTGCACCATCCTATGAAGCCAGCAGTTTCTGGGTAATATGTGTACTAAATCCCTGATGGAAAAGCTAGTCACCTTTTGCTATATTCTTGTATCATGGAGCCCTCTACAAAGGGAATTAATCTATCCCAATTATCTTTTTGTAGTGGAAAGATGACCAAAAGAGAGTCCACTGATACATGTGGCCAGTTGTAACACAGACTTGGGCCAAACTATCATTTATTCTTTTACTTCTACCAGCTCCAGTGGCCAGTGGATATTAGAATTGTTGTGATGCTCTGGGTAATTGCATCATTTAAGATGTTGTCCTGTAACTCATTGTGTATTTTATTCTAGTATTCTTGCTCCTTTTTTCCATTCCCACACTCACTTACAAATAGTTAAATGAACATTTAAATCCAATAATATAGTCAGCCAAACCCTCTCATCTCCTTTAGCATTTCTTTATAGCACTCAGCACTACAGAAACTACATCATTTTTTAATCTGATTGTCTTTTCATCTTCTTCCTTGCTGATTAAAATATAAGGTCATGGAGACTGATGTCTTATTCATCAATATCTTTCTAGAGATGCACAGAGCACTGCCTGAACTCAAATAAGCCTCTGATAAATGCTCATTGAATAAATGGACATTTCTGGAAGGCTTTCTGGCAATGAACTTCAAAAGTGGACATCTACAGTAAAACAGTATTTGCTGGACATGAGAAGGCCATTGAACTAATATATTCATAGCAACTATGACTGGCACAAGATCAAGCCACCCAAAATTCAGGCACAGATGGCAAGGAGTTTATGAATTCCTGCCTGGAGCTGAGGAGGTATTGGCAATTGATAGTTGCTAGAGGAAAAGAAGCCAGTTTTCTTAGTTATATGTCCCATACCCTGTGGGAAGCTACCTATTCTGCAGTAGATGGTCCTCCACCCCTGCATACAGGCAGTAGTAAGTAGATTCAGTGGGGCTTTTTCCTGTGGTTTTTTAAAGGAGTATATATATCTAGGAAAGGAAATGTGGTGGTTGAGAATAGGAGAGAAAGAACAGGGGATGTAATTTGGAGTGGATTTGATCAAAACACATTACATACATGTTTAAATTCTCAAACAACAAAAGAAAAAACAACTATGTAATTTAAAAAAAAAACATTCAAGGTTTGTATAAAGCCTGTGGCCCAAAATTTTAACCTCTAGAAATTCATCCTTTTAAAAATGCTTGCACTTGAAAGGCTTGTTCACCACAGCATAAAATTGAAGAAAGAAAGGCATCCTCAACATATAATCAGAGATCATTCATCCATTATTTCAAGGAATGCCATCTGAATGCCTACTGAGTCCTAGGAATGGATCTGGGTGCCAGGGACATAGCAGTTAACAACAAAGGTATGATCCCTTGAGAAGTCCAGAGAGACTGGAGAACTATTTTACTTTCATTTCTGCAATGCAAAAAAATAAGTGAACATTAGCTTATAGACATTCTGCTAATAATGGTACTAATAATGAGGGTATTTTACATTTGCATAACACTTATAACTTCTTAAAGTAATTCACCAGCCGTTATATTTCTTAAAATTAGGTCATATTAAACTGCACTTGAGCTTCATTATTAGATCTTTCCTTAGGAGGGAGTTGAGAGACTGTTAGCCCTTTTACGTTAATTATGGACATATAAGATGAATTAATCAAACTCTGCTGTGCTTGCTATTAAGGTCAATTGAATGAGGAAAAAAGTTATTCTGCAAGGTCTTGAGCCGGGTGCCACAGAAAGATGTGTGGGAAAAAAACCTAAGAGATATTTTTGAAATAATTTCATTTCAAAACTAAGTGTACAACCCATTGTGTAGATGAGGCAGCACTAACAGTTACATGATCGCCACTGCTCACTGGCAGAGGCACAGCCATGAGCAGGATAAAATTCACCTCACACTTTCTCCCAGATTCCCCTTCTATCAAATGGCTTCCCCTTGACTTTTTCTTCTGTCAAGTATCTGTAGGGAAACCACAGGCATAGATTCTCAGAGGGAAATATTTGTGTCTGCTCCGTTAAAAACAAATATGTGATAGAATCTATGGGCCTGAGTAACGTAGCCTAACTTATCAAGGAGTATTTGGGACATTTGCTGGACAAAAGAATTTGTGTCTATATTTGTTGCCTCTCGAGGCATACAAAGACATCTCATAGTGTTAAGACATGAGCTCTACCAATCCAATCAGGGGAACCATCTCCTCACGTCTTAGAGTCAAGTATGTGGCCCTAGCTATGAGATTAATACTTTAGGACTTAATACTATTAAGAGATCCAAAAGGGGCAGATGTACATGTGAGAGTTTTGAAAGAAGAGAGAGAAGGGTACAGTGACATAATTTATTGTAATCTCAAAAAATAAAAATACCATTTTAAAAATAAATAAACATAGAAAAAAGTATAAATACTTTTAGTATACACTAAAAACATTGGGTTTTTGCAACTGGTTTGTATTATAATATAATTGATCAACTTACCTCTGCAGCCATCCCTTAATGCAGTATATTCAATGTTACTTACAAGATTGCTTGTAATGTTACCTCACTCAGTGAGCCACCTGGGAACACTGATGTCTAATGAGTCTCTCCAAAGTTATTACTGCCCTTCATTGATGGCAACAATATGTGCAGGTACCGGGAAAATGCAAACAATGGCTTTTTTCTCTGGTTATTTTAAATTTACCATTTTCAATTTTATAGTCTAAATGCAAAGCAACACATTTGCAATCTACATTTCTTCTTAATCTCTTTAGTCCATAATTGTTTTGTCTCTGGAATGAGGTTGCTTATCATTTTGACTCTTTTGTCTGCCAACACACTGGGGAGGTGAAGAAGGGGAATGATGGGGAGAAGGAGAAAAATAGTCTGTCTCATCTATGTGAGGAATGTCCATTTCTCATTCAGCATGATGAAAAAAAAATGTCCACAGCAGGCAGGACATTACTTTGCCCACCACACCACATTCACAGCAGATGGAACATTTATCATAAAGGTTCATTTTGCATGACTACAATATATTTCTCAAATTCTGTGGAAGTAATGGTCTCCAAAAAGTTTGGAGCCAATAGTAGTACCAGGATGACTACCCTGGATACCAAAGACAAAAGTCCTATGAAGTTGAAGATGCCTGCTGCACCTACCAATTGTTTTGGGGTACTGAATACCAGAAGTGATACTGCAATCCAAAAACAGACCAGTGAGAACCAATACATAGACCCAAATCCTCGGCTCCAATTCAAGCATCAGTAGCTCAGAGCCCTTAATTTATTTTGGGTGAGATATGAGCAAGCTACCACCAAGGAAGCCATCACAAAAACCTCTTAGTACTATCTAGAAGCTCAGTATTATAGATTATCTTAAAAGTAGTGATACACTGGATAGTGTGTGAAACCCATTTATCAATCTACTATAACCCTAACTTACACAAAATTTTGGGGTATATGTATCCCCCTGCAAGTGTATGGTCAGAGTCAAAAATCATGCAAAGTTTGAAAGGAGCACCAAGATACCTGCAGGCAGAGATTTAACATGAAGAGTACCCATAGAGATTACATAGGCATTTCCAGCCAATCTCAGATGCAAGAAGGAAATAGACAAGCTTCTGGAAAGTACTTCAAAAAGAAACCATTGTCCCTGAGGCACAGTGGCCAGAGTGTTCCCTGGGGTCTTAAGGATAATATTAACAACAGGAATTTTTAATACACAGCTAGCTAAGGGGATACTGGCTCTGAAGACATATTTAGTTAGGGCTTAGTAAAACGTATTTATTCAGTTTTATGTTACTTCCGTGCATAATTAAGTTATCACCAGTCATTCCCACTGCAGAAATGGCTTCCAGGAATTTCCACCATCCACTGTAACAATTTACCCAACATTAAAATACAAAGGGCCAGGAGCCATGTCAAGATAAGGCATTGCACATAAAAATATGTGTCATCAGCAGCGGCTAGAAGCAAGGTTTAAAAGTAGAGGCAGAAGCTAGTCCAACTAAATGTTCTTAGTGTGAACAGCTTATCTGTGAAAGGAACAGATTCTCAAAGTTAACAATAATCTCAATGATTTCCATTAAATTACCATAAACAAGATCTGAAATCAAAGATGCATAAACACATGCTAAAGGGGAGGCTAGATAATCTTTTTTATTTCCTACATAGAAAATATTATGGAATTCCTGTCCTATAGTAAGATGGCCAATGAATATACACCCCAAATTACAGGAAAAGATTATAAGAAGTAGGTTAGTGTGTCTACTAACAGCACTGACAGGCTCCCTTGCTTTCTGATTTTATGCCAGACATCATTTTAATTTTATAGCTTGCCGTGGTTGTGTTACTAAATAAATGTTTACTTTCACGCCTAATTTTAAATTCATTTGTTAAAGGAGATCTCTTAAATTATGTATCTTTCCAGGTTCAAAAAGTCTACATCTATCCCTGTTTATGGTGACACACTTCAAAATAGCTGACTCGTCAATTGGAATTTGTCATTGGCTATAAAGAGTGCATGTGTATTTATGAGTCTCCCTGGATAGCAAGAACAGTATTTTTACTCCCCAAAAGCAGCCATTCACACCTTTAAAAAATCCATATCTTCTTACCATATAAGACTTTCACCAGATGTAAACATGCACACAAATAATCCCTAACTTCTTCATTTTGGTTGTCAGAAGTCTGATAAATATCACGGCTGGCCAAATTCCTGTTCTTCAGAATTCATTTAATTCCTAGGCAAGGTTTACATTCCCTTCATCTTTGTTTTTCTACCAGCTCCTGCTTTCATGGACTTCTCTTGGGAGAATTTGCTAAGGATTGAGGATTGTTCTAGCCAGCTGTGCCGAGCTGGGCAATGGGCCAAGGTGTGTAAATGTGTGGAAGGCCATAGGTCAGCAGATTCCTGGCTGGGTTCTGTTCAGCCTGCATCCTTGGAGGGTGGTTCTACACTTCATCACTAAGGAAACCAATTCTCACAGCCCCATATGCTTTATCTGACCCAAAACACAACCCAGTGTTTGAGGGTAGGGTGGTCACTTTCAATGCACCAGATGTAGTGGAAGAGAGGAATACTTGGGGGAGATATCAGAAAGATGGAATACTTCAGCATTAATCTCCTGTAATCTGATTTTAAAACTATTTCATGGAACAGGCCAGCAATAAAACCATGTGCTTCCTGTTGCAGCCATGACAAAGGCTAAGTTACTTCAGTATCTGAAGCTAGATTTACCCTCCTCAATTAAACACCCTTGTCATCTCTGAGGATGTGTCGTTCAAGGTAATTAACCTGAAGTGTGCTAGCAACAAAAACAACACCAACAATGACTAACAAAAACAGAAATTTGTTTAACCTATGCAGACTACAGTAGGTATGCTTGGTGAGTGTCCTCTGAAAAGCAACTTAAATTCTTTTAAGTTCCAGTCATGTGTGTTTGTCCTCTGGTTCCCATGGTGACATGCAGCGAACAGATGAAAAGACTGAGGAAAGGAAGGTCACACATAACCTTCTAGACATTAGACATCAGGAGTGATGGGATAATTGAACACACCTGCCCACATCACACTGGCCAGAACTCATTCATTTATCTCTTCTAGTTGGAGAAGAGACTGGGAAAGACCACTTGACTGACAGGAAATAGGTTTGGTGCCTTGAATAGCATCACCAAAAACCAGTCATTCACATGCCAAAAGGCAGATTTACATGTTAAGGAAACTTTGCAGATCTCTTTGGTTGCTGCCGATCATTATGTTTCAAATTAGCAAAGAAAGCATATAATCTAAATCTGTATGAATCTTCCTGGGTCTTTTAGATTTGGTTCTAACTGATATTTGCTACTTGGATCAAAATTCAGAGAGGATCTCTTTTAACCAAATTGCTCTCTCTTCCATCCCTCCTCTATTGCTGCTATTCTCTGGCTCGGTCATATTTTATTGCAGTCCAAGAACCTTCCTGGTGAGGTTTTTAAATGTACTGAATATTCACTTGGGAAACTATTATAATTTGAATATGAAGTTAGGCTGGCTAATTATCATTTTAAATGGAATCCTTTCCCTGCCTTGGTCTGCATTTCTTTTTCAAAAATGGTATGATGTAGCTCATCCTGTCCTCAAACTTTTTATATATCCAGAGTTAACTTTGAACTTCTGAGCTTCTCCCTTGTTACTGGTTTGTATTTTGATAAATATGTTTGAGTGCTTGGACATGGCATTTCCTCAATAAAGGTTTTGTGGGGAATCTTCATCTTAAAATGTTGGTGGAGATAAATGGATTAAAATCCTCTTTGTTCTGTGCTTGGGAGTCCTTATGTGGCTAAATAATACCATTCTTTCCCTCAGACACCAAGAACATACATAGAATATTGCAGATACTGGCAAATCTCGCACCAAAAATTTCAATATTATTTATTCTCGTTTTCCTAAACGTCTACTTTTGTTTGTTTATTTGTTTCTTTATTTAGTTGGTTGGTTGGTTGGTTGGTTGGTTGGTTGGTTGGTTGGTTGGTTGGTTCATTGGTTGGTTTGAATTTGAAGCAGGTTTCACCTAGCCAGGTGTAAGCCTGAGGCTGACTTTGAACTTCTGACTCCCCAACTTCCACCACTCAAGAGCTGCGATTATAAGTATGTACCATCATATCCAGCTTTTCCCAAAAAAATTTTAACTGTGGAAGATTTTGTTCTCCTTCTTTTGCCATTTCTTATTAGTTTTGTATATAGTTCATATGCAAACCAAGAAATTCTTATTTTCCATTTTTGTATGCTTATGTGTGTGACATGTGAGTGCATGTGTGCTTGTGTGTTCATGTATGTGGATACACACAGGCCACACAACACGTAGGAGTTAAATGACAACCTTCTGCTGTCTGCCCTTGCCCTTCCTTCTAAGACAGGGGCTCATCACCACCATGTTCCCAGTCTCCACTTCCCATTTCCAGTTGGCAACAGAGATGATAGCTGCTTATGCTACTGTGTTTTCATTCTAGGGACCCAAGCTCAGGAATCAAGCTTGCATGGTGTCCTTGTTTGGGTTTCACTGCTGTGAAGGGACATCATGACCAAAGCAACTTTTGTAAAGGAACATATTTCATTGGAGCTGGCTTATATTTTCAGAGGTTTAGTACACGATCATCATGGCAGAAAACATGGTGCCATGCAGGCAGACATGGTGCTAGGGATTTAGCTGATAGTTCTACATCTTGAGCAGAGATGATATACTATCTCCAACAAGGCCACACGTACTAATAGTGTCACTCCCTATGGGCCAACCATTCGAAACAAATGAGTCTATGGGAGCCATACCTATTCAAACTACTACCCTTGTCAAGTACTTTCATACATTGAGGCACTTCCCGGCCAGAAATATATCTAATGTAGGGGACTTAAAGTCTTAGAAAGGACAAGATATGGCAATAGTTGAGGCAGAGATTTTTCCACGGCCTCATGAGCCATTCTCACTCTTTGGGCCCATCTTAATTTCATGTTTTCATAAGTTCCCCATGGCTCAGTTTTATACAGGTTTGCTAAACTCCTAAGTCTGTGTTTTAACAGTCAAAATCAATACCTTTACAGCAGTAAATAAATAAATAAGCAAGTAAGAATCTGAACACTCCATTCCCTTGGAAAGGAAATTCTATCTTCTTTCCCATTACATTAAAGAAAAGTTAGATTCTAAAAAAAAAAAAAAAAATTAATTAAATCAAATTTTAAATTTTCTCTCCTTGAGCTCTACACTTAAAGGGAGTAAAACTTCAGAGGTTTAAAAAAAAAAATTAATATAGCAAACAAACCCAAGAAGTGGTCTTCCTTCTTCTCTGCCTTTTCCCTGCTGGGAGAAAAAAAATAAACTTTATATTTGATTCTCCCTTGCTGACAGCCCCTTCTAACTGTATCACAAATTAAACGTTAAGATAAATAAATGAACCGCAGCAGCTGCATGGGGTTGGGAAAGACAGGGTGTGTGAGGAGGGTCTTGTGGGAAAGCAACAAGCCTCGTGAGCACATCCCGTCTGGCCGTTCATGTGATTCTGGTACACATGTGGAAATGAAGGGCTCCTCAGAAGCAATGAGTGACAGTCACATCCAGATGAAAACTTTAAAGTTTTGTATAGTGGGTGGGTCCAAACTAGATAATGAGAAGAGAGAGAAATGGAAGGTAGCAGGGATGGAGAGGCACATTTCTCAGTGGTGTAGCCATCCACCTCTAAGAGGTGGCAAATATTACCCATCATTCATGCGCCTGTAAGTAACCCTGATGAAACTCACTGGGTAGCCGCCCCACTGCCCCCACCAAAAGTAGAAGGGGGTGGGTTGCAAAGAAGAAGAGTATCAACTGGAGTAGGAGGGGCAAGAGAGAGTAATGGGGGTGAGTAAATGTATAACAATGTCAGAATGAAGCCCATTATTCTTGTTAATTCATATATACTAATAAAAACATTTTAGAAAAGACTAAAGTCATAACTCATCCACATTTCCACTTTCTGCTAAGAATCTACACACATAAATACACATACAGAGAGATGGGGGAACCCTTAGAAATCAGATATAGTGTTGTCATTATTGAAATGAGTACAAAGGGTCACCTCTGATCAGTAGTGTTTCCTTCACTTAGGGATACCCTTTCCAGAAAAAGAAAAGAAAAGAAAAGGGGAGGCCTATAAAGTGAGCTAAACCCTGTCATGCCTCTCAGGGCATTCATGGAGTGAATATCTATCTCACATCCCTGGGTAGACCATAGACTCCCTGCAACCAGGAACATTCTCACACTATTTCTCTGACAATGTTTGGGACACAACTTTAGACTCCCTGGACATGCAGAGAGGATAAAATATCAGTTGTGGATCACAAATCATGATTCTCAGGACCTTGTCACTTATTAACCATGAGACCAAGTCACTACTTCTCAGACTCTGATCTGTATAGTAGATGTTACATAAGCCTTAGGTGTTCCATCACTGAGTAGTTACAGAAGGCTGGTATGGTACTCAGGTGGAGGGTTGGACAGGGCGAGACAGGAATTTCAATTCAAGCAGCTCTGATCTCTATTTTATAATTTCAAGTAGAGAAAACTCAAGTCAGAAGTCTGCTATTTTAAAATATTTGAAAAATGCTGTTGTGTGAGGCTGTTCTTGCTCAGCTGAGAAGCAGTGTAACTTATTTTTATCATATTGTATTCAGATATAATTTGCATAAAAATGCACCCATCTAGAGTGCATGCTCAACTGTCTTTTTATATATGTTATCTATAAATACGCAGTCTCTTCATTTACATCACTCAGATTAAGACACTAAACACTTCTTAACTTAGATAGTTCACGGAAAACACTCCCCATTCAAGAAAACCTCCATTCAGGAAACACACACAAACACACACCTGCCCCCCAGGCAACCACTGAGCTCCTCAGCAGGAAAGACTTTCCCCAATGTCAGAGCTTTATACAAATGGAATCATGTAATGTACTATGTCCTTCATGTAAATCTGGGTTCTCTCTCTCTTTCTCCCTCCCTCCCTCCCTCCCTCCCTCTCTCTCTCTCCACCCTCAGCCATATTGTCACGTATAACAGACACCAGCATTTTTCTTTGCTATATTATGCTCCATCACATGACTCTGTCAATATCATATGACTTTGTTTCTCCACTGATTCTTTACAAATCTAAGGAGCTGTTTCAGTTTGGAATTAGCTATTGCCAGTTAATGCTGCTACATTCACATTCAAGCCCTTGGGAGGCCTTGTTTTCATTTCTTGGATATGTAGGAGATTTCCCCCGTTATAGGGTAAGTAGATGTTTAACTTTATAAGAAACTGCCCATCAACGTCCCCAAGTGGTTATACCTTTATACTCCCATCAGCAAAGCAAGAGTTCCAATTTCTCCCATACTCCCTAGGATCTGGTAGCATCACAGTTTAATTTTCATAATGTTAATAAACTCAAAATATGTGACTGTGGTTTCAATGTGTGCTTTCATGGTGTTAAGCACCTTTATCTATTATTATTTTATGATTGCTATTATATGTTTTGTATTATATATTATCTATTATATAATATGTTATATAATATGATTATTATCCATTATAACACCTTTTAGTTTGAACTGTTTATAACTTTGTCTCCCTTTGAAAAATCAAGTAATTTGTTATTTTCCTTTAAAGAAGATCTTCATACATTCTGAGTAAGAATCATTGCAAGACATGCATATCATGTTCTCTCCCCATCTGTGACATTTTAGTTTCCTTACAGTATCTTTGTAGATACTGATATTTTCAATTTTTATGAAGCCTCATCTAAAGTTTTGTAGTCTATAGCAAAGTAGTCAAAACAATATTTTATATTTTCTCCTAAAGCTTTACAAAATTTAACTTTATGTATAGTAGTACAATGAACAGTGTGTATTTTCATTCGATAATTTCTTGTTGGATCTTAAAATTTTATCTGGGCAATTTGATTTAGAATCTTGTGACATCTATAAGCTCAAAAGAAGCCACATAGACTAATTGGGCCTAATTTCACTTCATTCATCCATCTGGTAAGTTGTAAAAGAGTCTTAAGGAGGACATCTTCAGGATGGGAGGGAGGACCATTCATGATAATTTAGGATGAGAAACACGGACCAGGACTTGCCTGGCAAACTCGGGTATATCATCATCATAGAGTCAGTTCTCCTGACTCCTGGTTAAGTATCATCATAATCAGAGACGTACCTCAGTCAATAGAGGACTTGACTTTTATGAACAAAGCCTTAGTTTCAATCCCCAGATCATTGTAAGGCCAGGCATGGCGCTACCAACCTATAAGTCCAGCACTCAGGAAAATGGAAACGCAAGGAGGGAATTCTAAGGCCAGTTAGGGTACATGACAGTATGACAACCTTTCAAAAGAAGGAGGAGAAGGAGGAGGAGGAGGAGGAGGAGGAGGAGGAGGAGGAGGAGGAGGAGGAGGAGGAGGAGAAGCAGAAGCAGAAACAGAAGGAGAGGAGAGGAAAGGAGAGAAGAGAAAAGGAAAAGAAAGGGTAATAAAGGGATACCTTCAACAATGATTGACTTTTGTGGCAGTGGTCATGTTTATTTTAACTACGAAAGCTGCACTGAAATGGAAAATAGTTCATGGCTGAAGTCTTCAGTCTGCCCTTTTGGTCTAGGTCAGGGGATGTGAGACATGGTTTGCAAATCAAAGCCAGTGCCTTTGCATCTGTGCAGGGCGTTGAGACTGAACAAAGACTTGTCAACCCTGGTGTTCTGTTTCCTTTGGGAGCTCTTCTAAAAAGATATATTGTTACTGTTCCAGTTTGCATCACCATTTGGTTTAATTATTATTTGTAATTGAGAAATAATTAGATAAAACGATGATGTAAACCCCTGTGGAAAATAGACATCTCCTAAGAACCCTAATGTTTTCCGTCACTTAAAAAGAAAGGGATATGACTTACTGGGGAAAAAACTAATTAGAAAAGCAGACACATCTTTTCCTGCTCCTCATATTTCAGGCATACTGGCAAGTGCTCAAAAATGATCAGAGAGTGGCCTATTTCTCAAGGCCCCCAGGAGAGCATGATAATTTAAATCATCATCTCAGGAAAGTGCCCTGAGCACTTGTCTTTGCCGTTTTATGCTCTTCAGTTGGAAGAGAGAGTTTGGTCTCCGTGCTGGCATGGCCAAGTGGAGTATTGGCTGTAGGAAAACTTGGGGTCGCACCCACACCAAAGTGATCCAGGCAAGTTAGGCTTCCCGCCAAGAAACACACATCTGAGCGACGTGAGGAAAGAGAGATGTTTAAGACAATGCCTCTAGAGCAAAATGAAAACAGGGTTTTGATCCAGGGACACAAATCAAAACTGTTTGACAACACAAAGGGATAAAGCGAGTGGAGGCTCAAATGTGGGCAGAACAATTCAAAGCCTTGAGTCTTTCTAAAACCCTTCTGTCCAGAATTAGATCATTTCACTGGAAAGTTGAATTACACAACAACAAAAAAAAAAAAAAATGTAGCCATTTTGAAATATATAAATGTTTACTAATACAATTAGATGTGGTTGTTTGGAGATGAAAACCAAGACTTAGAAGAAAAAAATAGGGCTAAAGATATACTGAAATGTTCTTAACACTTTCTCCAACCCTGTCTAACTACCTCCATCAAACTACAGTAAAAGCCAGCTTCCCAATTATTGACTACAAATAAAATTTTCTTAATGGACTCTCTTTAGAAGAAAACATAATATAAACTTGTCTGGACATAAACACTAATCCCAATAGGATCTGGTCCTGAAGAAACGCCCTCTCTTCTTCACCTTCCCCTCCTCTCCTCCTTTATGGATCAGTGAACCCCTAGACTTTTCCTAAGATTAAAGGAGACCCTGGACTTATAGTACTTGTTATACACATGGAACTGTCATGCCAGTGTTCAAATTACGTATTGAAGAACCACCGCAGAATAGTCTCTATGCTTGGCAGTTTGAGAGAGAAATCAATGAGAACTATAGACACTGTGCAGTGATTTCCTGAAAAGATAAGGCTCTCATTGAGACTTGAAAGATGGCAGTGAGGGGGAAACAGATAGAAAACACTGAGGGCAAGGACATTTGGATGTTCATGAACCCAAGGTGTATTAGGGAGTGGGAAAGGAGATGGAGGAGTAGCGCCAGAAAACAGTATGAGGTGATTGAGGGTAAGAAATACGATATGAAGAGAGCCGGTGCCCTTGGCTGTGTGTCTTACTATCCATCTCACCTTTCACTAAAGAGTAATGATGCTTTGGAAAATTAAAGAATTGTCATGCCTCAAGGAGCACAGGGCCAAATCAATGAGCATCTTTATGAAGCATCTATATCTGTTGTATTTGTGGAATAAAATTAATGAATATGGGAGGGGACAAAGCCATATGACTGGAAACTTCATATCAATAGTAAAGAGTTGAATCAAAAGCACTGGTCCAGATATTTCCAATAAACTCAGGTTTATAGATCAGACCAGAGATCATTTTTAACAAGGTAATTAAATGGAAATCCTTGCATCTACTTGACATGACTTCATTAACCTCTATATAGATAACTGTTTGGATTGACATGATTTTAAAATGCATTGCCCATTACTCATCCGTCCAGTAGTGAGATGACAAACTGTCTTAAAAAAAAAAAGAGTTTCGATTGGTAGCATTTCTTGATTTCAGTGGTATAAATACTTTCACTGTGACTGAGCTCTACTTCTCAAGACTAATTTCATTGAGGAAAGTAGAATTGGAAGGAAGGACAGAAGCCCAGCTGTGCAGAGCTGACAACAGCCAACTCCGCCAACCCCTAACTCTCCTGTCTCTGAAATAGCTTTATGTTAGACCTTCTACCATGGGCCCAGCCTCACTGATCACCAAAGGTGTCAGCACTTCACAGGAAGAGTTTGTCTGTGTGCCTGGGGTCCTCTTCTCCTCCCAGGAACATTTATGGATCCCTGAGAAAGATCCATTTAATCTCTTTACATCTGTGCATGGTTGAGAAAGAATCTAGTTCCTTTAGACTATCAGTTGAAAACCCTACCAGCTAAGAATGAGTTAATACTAATAGCTAAAAATAAAGAATAATGTACTGGGTAGTTTTCACCATGACTCTGCATGACACAGCTCCTTAAGTGTACTCAAATCTGTTTTATTCCAAACAGGAAAACAAAGGGAAGGAAAACTAACGTTGCCTTTCCCATGGCAAGCCAGATGAAAGACAATTTAGTCAAGGCCTCATTTTGGAAATCCCTTTATTCATAAAAATTCTATTTACAGTTCTGTTTGTTTATACTACTCAGTATAGAATATTTAGAAATAAATAATCAGCATTCTGGGTTGAGGTGTTTTGTAGGTTTTTTTTACCCCTTCAGTAATTCTGCAATTAGTGTCACAAATGCTTTGAAAATCAGAAGGAAAAATATTTTAGGAGTGTTTTGTTCTGTATTAGAATGTGGTTTAGTGTTTATTATCATAATTTCTGATTGTTACTGCTGCACCTTGAGTGATGTATTTTTTACTTGGTGAGCTATTATTTAGCTCACAGTCATGATTTGTTCACTAATCCCATTCAAGGTGATGAAATAACAATCAGAAATTATGATAATAAACATTGAACTACATTTCAACAAACTATGATAAACTCATGTGAGCTTTTTAATCTTTTCATTAACAAAGCATCATACGCTTCAGCGATACTTTAATTACCAAGAAATTACCCAAGAAAATATGTAATTATTTCTAGTAATTGACAGTGACTCCATATGTAACACCTCTTTATGTTAAAAATAATTGCTAAAACGTGAGCCTTTTCCCCAAGACATATAGTTTAATTAATTGCATTCTGTTTTTCAAAAAAAATGGTTATTTAAAAATATGAACCTTAATATACATAAGAAATTCTAGTTTGATTGGGAACTGCTTAGAGATTTCAGAGTAAATTTGGATCACGTCAAGTATTAATGAACTGATCTTGATCAAGAAACGGTAACTAGGTTTCTCATTTTATGCCGATGTTGTAAAACATGTTCTTTCCTAGAATGGCTTTGTCAGTCATTCCAAAATCCCATTACGTAGTAAATAACATCCTTCAGGTAGGGAGAGAAAACACCATCAGCATCCCTAAGCTTACACACGGACACTCATTCAGAGGAAAGGGGAAAACTATTGTCTTCAAAACAAAACCACATATCGTCTTAAGCGTCATTTAGGCTACCCTGACCAGACACTCCAAAGCAGCTTTGTACTGGTTATGGTACTGTACATGGTACTGGGATTTTGTTGGTCTATTGTACTTGTGTGGCATGTTGTCAAGTGGCACAGCTTTGTTTAAGGTACACATGCACACTCACTCACACAAATATATATTTTATATAATTTTAGTTAAATATAAAATAGGGTGACTCCTTGAGGCTTTATCAAACAACCTTAGTGCTGTTTGCTCCTTGTCCCTCCTCATTCTGTGTTGACTTCTTCTACTCATTTGAAGCCTCCTTCTCATGTTTCCATTTCCTTCTTCACTTCACTGGCATACTGCTATTTCCTCTCAGGTACCACCACCATGGTCCCTTTATACTTTCCTAGTGGCTTCAGTTACTACATGCTGTATACTTCATCTAAGGATTTGGAGTTAAGTAATTACAGAAAGAGAGAGAGCATGCCACAATTGTCTTTCTGGGTCTGGGTTACCTCACTCAATATAATCCTTTCAAGGTCTCTCCCTTTCCCTGCAGATTTCATGTCTTCATTTTTCTTTACAGTTAAATAGTATGCCGCATCAGGACACAGAACTCATATTACTCAAGCTAGATCTAATCTGTAAGCCTTCTTACTGTAGTCTAGCTTCCATAGTACCAGAAAGTACTATATAAGCTGCCAAGAGAAGGAAGCAATTTAACAGTTCTACCTAGCCACAGCATCTATGAACCACAATAATGCCCAGTATGGTAAGATTTCCATAAAGGTGCAATAATGACACTCACATGCTAGTGCTAACCAACTCAACAGGAGGGAATTCATGTCTAGTACTAGAAATCTAGCCAATTACCCAGGGCTAGCCTGATCATGGAGCTTACAAGAGAGTTTATTACCACCATTTTCCTAGGCCAGCATAATTCCTAACTATATTCTAATATCTATATTCTTACCTTATACCCAAAGAGAAGTATAGCTCTCACACTGATAAAAGAACCTTCTTTTTACAGAAAATTCAAACCATTACAGAAAACTGCAAGTGGACACAATACCAAGATTAATAGCTGGAGGGAAGACTGGCCCCAATGGATACATCACAGCTCCCACATTAATGGCCTAGAAAAGATTACAGAAGAAAGGGCAGAAAGACTGCAAGAGCCAGAATACCAAAGAATCTGCAGAGAAATGACTGTATAAAAAAGAAATCTGAATGACAATATCAATAGATGTGCTAAAGCAGAAGGAGAAAAATCTCAGGAGGTCCAACCCCTAGAAAAGAATTTCAGGTAACTGGTGACCACTGAGAAAGACAGAATTAGCCTCTCCCTGGGACAAGCTCCTTATTAGTTATCCAATACAAAGTGGTCAGCCCTAAAACTTTATACATACAAACAATAAATTGGACCAATGGGTTATATTTATATATTTGTGCAGTGTGTATGTGTGTGTGTGTGTGTGTGTGTGTGTGTGTGTGTGTGTGTGTGTGTATAAAACAAAAATAATCAAAGAAAGAGAAGCTATTGATTTGTGAGTTGGGGGAATAGAAGGAGTTGAAGGGAGGACCTAGAGGAAAGAGGAAAAAGAAAGGGGCAAGTTATGTGATTATATCTAAATTAAAAGTATAAAATTAATTAATTTTTAAACATCAAACTCACCTTAGAAAGAAAAACATTTTAACCCTGCTCCACTTAAATTTTGAGCATTTCAGGGTTCTATAGAATCTGTTCATAACTTAAACACCTTCTATAAACAAAACCAACTGCAATTAGAATGTCTCTACTCCCTAACGTCTCATGGCTGTTGTGTTTGTTTGTTTTACCACCTAATAGTTTACTCTCCAGATCTTTGTTATAACTCCTTCTAGCCTGTTTTTCTGCTATTTTCCCTGACTCTCCCTCTTCTCTGAGTCAGAGTAAAACACTTACTGGATAACCCTTTGTTCTCTCCATCCTGCCAGCTTTGAAACTGACCAGCACAGTGAATCTTTTGGAGCAGCAATATAAAGCTGTGACCCACACAATAACATGTTATCAATATAGTTTAATTTGAACAAAAAAAAAAATCAATGCAGTCTTGCACACCATAGAGAGAGGGTGAGCTATTCTTTGTAAAGCCTGGTCAGTAGGCAATACAAACATCAGCTCAGACGTTGCTATCTTCTTTGTAGAAATCACCTTCCAAGGGTCATTCTCCTAGAGAGATGTCAGAAGACACATACATTTAAACCAAAATAATACGATTTTACTTTCCACTGTGGTTGGCGCAAGAGGTTCTCATAAAAGCCTGAAGATTCTGTGAAGCCACTTAAAGGAAGAAGGGAAGGCTCAAATAACATGGTTAGCCATGCATCACAGGTTCAGATTCATCAGCTGTCAGTACTAGGCTGTCTGGTCGATTATCATTTAAGACAGTCTTCATTTTCCTTGTGTACAGATGAGAAAATCAATCATTTTCAAGTCCAACCAAGTTGCCCTGAGTGAGGCATCTTCCATCAGTGACACTTGGTCTAGACACAGACGGCCATCCCAGTGCCACATCCTAGATATCTCTATCCTGAAGGAAATGTTCCAGCATCCATCTAATGATCTGCGGATCTCTCTTCAGACTGATCAGCTGCTTCCTCAGGAATATAAACTCAGCCAGGATGAGATGTCAGTCCACAGTCTTCACTGAGCAAACATACTGGCTCTGAATCAAGGCCTGGCTTGAGATATAATATGACAGATTCTGTGGTGGATCCTCTCTCTTCATCTACACTGCAGAGAAGCAGCCAGCAGTGTCCTTTGGAGCCCTGAACTGGGTATCTATATGAAGGTATAGAGAAAGGCTCACTGGTCATTATGTAGGTAGTGTTCCTGAGCTCAAATCCTAAGCATGACCTGTATTGTACAGCAGGCTCAACAAGAGCACAAGGAATAGCTTGTGAATCCATTTGTATTCTGGGCCAATCGTCACCCAAATTCCCAGGGTGTCTCCCTCCTTCCTGTCACACTCGCTGCTTGCTGAGAGAGAATGTTTTTTTTTTCAATGAAATAGGAAGCCTGAAAGCATAACGTTTGGGGAATAATTTTTCCCAAGTTTGTTTTCCTGTTGTCTCAATAAATTTTAAGTTTGACAAGGAGGAAAAACGGGCCTTTTATTTTTCTGTATGCTAGAGAAGGTCTCATCACTCAACAAATCCCTTGAGCTTTTACAATCTCAGCACTGTGTCCTTCTTCTGACCTTAAACCTTCTTGTGGTTAGAAATAAAGCTTTTCATGACGACTCAAGAAGCTCTACCAGCTGAGCGTGAAGCAGGCAGTGCACAGAGCAGATCAGCATCAGAGGAAACTGACTTGCCCATCAAAATTCATTTGTTTAACATAAAACCCACCCAGGAGCCAGGAGTCTCCTACAAGGTAGCACACTGGCTCCCTCACCTCCAGCAACTTCTAACAAACTGGCACCTAGAGCCTGAAGTGACTGAATGTATTTGCATGAAAAGTGCCCAGTGGTCCCCGCTTCTCCTGCAATTGGATGGACCCCTGCGGCTTTCAGCCCCTTCTCAGGGGCAGCACCTGAAATAAAAGGGAATATGAGCCTTCTCCTGACAGTCCTGGTTCGATTCCCATCTAGAGGACTTAAGAAAAGTAAAAGGTGACAGTGACCAACACCAAAGCCACAGCCCTGTGCTGAACAGTCCTAGCTAGACGCATGCTTCCCTGAGGTCACTGATGAAGTTATTTATAGTCTACTGAGAACACAGATAAGGCTCTGTCCAGCTTCCTAGCTTCAACTGTAAAAGCAAAGCCATAACTGCGGCTGCCTCTGTAAAACTCCTGTCACATTTATACATAAATGTGACAATATAAACAATATAAAGCAATATAAAAGTTGTGGCCAGGCCTGAAGGCTCAGGCCTATCAATCCCAGACACTCAGGAGGCCGAGGCAGGAGGACTGAACATTGAAGGTCTGCTGAGGTGTGGGGTGAATTTCAAGCCTAAGTAAGCTAATGAGACCTTGTCTCAGAATTTAACACACCGAACAAGAGGGCTGGGTGTGAATGCCAGACAAGGCTTCTGGGTTCCATCCCCAGCACTGGAAAAAATAGAAACAATCGACCAAGTGCTTGCTACAGCTTGATGATCAGTGGGTTCAACTTGTCACAGTGGGCTCAATGGGGAAGAGCACCGTGCTAACATGGTGATGTGAGGTCAGACCCTAGCACCCACATAAGAAGCCAGGCATGGCCATACACTGTAATCTGTAACCCTAGCACTATAGAAGATGGAGACCTGAGGATTGGTGGGGATTGACCCCCAGCTAGCTCCAGGTTCATTGAGACACCTTGTCTTAAAAGACTAAGACCAACAATACAGTAGGATAGCTGGCACCCTCCTTTGTCTTCCAGGCCCAGAGCACATATCCACAGGAACATGTGTTTTTCTCTCTAAGTTAATGAGTCCTCATCAAATAACAATCCTATGAAGCAAATGTTGTTCATTCTCATCCTGTAATGAGCTACACAAGTCACACAATGAAGAGGCGCTTGTTCAAGACCATGGGAGCTTTGGGAAATTGGGGTGTGCTGCTCTAAAGCTGTTCTATTTGTGGCACCCCAACTCTACTGTAGGTAGCAACCTCTGTAGAGAACGGCGACCAGGCATAGTGATACATATCACCCCGCTCAACATTTAGGAGTCTGAGGAAAGAGGATAAGAGGATTTCGAGTTCAATGTGAACTTGGCCTACACCAAGAGACACTGAGGGGGGGGGGGGAGAGAGAGAGAGAGAGAGAGAGAGAGAGAGAGGAGAGAGAGAGAGAGAACAATGAGGGTCAGAGGGAGTAGGTTTCTAACATGCTCTAACAGCTGGGCTGAGAATTGATACGGGAGTTCCTGAGCTCTTGAGCTCTTGATAAGAGGAGGAGCCTGGCCTAGGTATTAGAGAGAAATTGAAATCTTTTCCCAAGCCACCTACAGGGTATTGTCTTCCCCTACAGGCTTTGAGGACAAACTCCACATTCACCCATGAGTTTCCAAAGCCACCATAAAGGGAGTTACAAGAATGTAATAGTTTCTGGCTTAATTTTCCTCCTAGTGTGAACAGAGTCAAGGTCTGGGCTACTGTGTTTCAAATAACACCTGAATTATTGTTGCAGAAGCTACGTTTCAGTTGTGTCAGTGAGCAAGGGCCAGCTGCGAAATGTAAGTCCCAGGTTCATTGTAAATAAAGAAAATCTATCATAAAGAGAAGCCCTCAAGAGGAATCGTCTCCAGGCTTGCATTACTGAAGGAAACCATCTTCCCGCTGATGCCCAGGTGTCCACATCCACACTGCCAGCATGGAAATTGACTGGTTCAAGAGAAGTTTACATGTCCTTCAAAGCAAGCCCTTTGGCACAGTGCTTGTTAAACACATGTGTGGATCTCAGAGGTCCTTCAGTGTCACCTGGCTCGGCCTCCAGACCCAATATGGTGCCACAGAGGGGAAATGTGGTTAAACTGACACTCAGATATTTGAGCTTTCTGGATGAATGTTTGTCAAGCAGCTGCCTTCCTTTTTGAAGCTCTGATTTAGCCATCCAGAGGCCTTATTTCCTTCTAGTCTCAGAAGGGCAATGACCATTTTAGACACACTCTGTGTCTCCAGGGCCTCATAGTAGGGGTAGCAACTGTTTTTATTTCTCTGATTTTGCATTAAAGCTCCCCAGTAATGCCGAATCAAGTTATGCATGTCTATATCTAGGGCGGGTGAAGGAGGGGCCAGTGCATTATGGAACCAGGTCACATAATTGTGGAATTTGACAAGTCTGAATTTTGTAAAGTAAGCCAAGAGTCTGAAAATTCCAGTAAAAGTTGTTTTGACCTTAAATCTGAATTCTACAGAGGATCAAGGTAATAACATGGGCAACATTTTTATGACGGCCTCTTGAGGCATAATTTCTTCTTAAGGAAAATTTAGTCATTTGCTCTTAAGTCTTTTAACTGATCTGATTATGGTCACTAACATTATTTGGCGTTAGCTGATAGCAAATTAGTCACAGCCACACGTCCCGTAATCGTACGAAGACATATCCATTGTATGACCATGTGATTATTTGCAGTTCACATCAAATGAGGTTATACTTAGGAAAGGAATGTAAAAGACAGGAAAAGCTTATACATAAGTTATTTAATAAGCAGTGGACAACTCTTGTGTTCTGTGGGCTTTGAGTTGTGTAAAGATGGATAAAGAAGTCAAAAGACCTCCCCATGAGAGGCTGTCTCATTGAGAGACACAAGACCAAGCAAAAAGCTGGTAGGCTACCCATGCCCTCTCCCCTTCCCCCAGGCACTGATGTCAGCATGTAAAGCAGAAGCCTGAGAGAGAGAAGAGAGATTACTAGGCATGCAAGCTTTATGGGCCTCTGACAGAAACTCTTCTGCTGGCCCTGCCTTTCCAACCATCACCCCACTCACCCAAGGTGTGTCCTCTCTGGCACTGTATATGACAAGCTTTATTCCTGTTTGTTGCTCTTTGTAGCTTATTGCTTAACACACACCTTGTCATGCAATGGGTGTGCCAATTATGGTTGTTGCATCTATGGGTAAATAACTAATAGATACATCATTGGTTCTTGTCTGATTTTTAACCTTTTATTGTTAAAAACTTCAAATGTACATAAAAATTTTGCCATAAACAGCTACCCAAATTTACAATTTTTAATTTTTGTCATTTTGGCAAGATCTTGCTCTCTCTTTCTCTCTCACTTCTACATTTATGTGTGTATGTGTGTAATATATGTGTCTGTGCATGTGGTGTGTGTATGCATATTTCTAATGTTTTAACCTAACTTCACTACCAAATTAGTTCAAGGTAAATGGTTAATGTCATGAAATTTTAGCCCTTGAGTAGTTTAGCACACACTATATATAAATATAGGAATATACTGCGGTTGGGGTAGAGAGATATAGCTCAGCAGTTATAGACCACTGCTGCTCTTGTAAAGGACCCAAATTCATCAGAAGCCACAACCCACATTGAGTAAGACTACCTGTAACATCAGCTTCAGGGTATCTGATGCCCCTTTCCATTCACTACCACACTACATTCATACACACACACATGAAGGATATGTTTCTTAAATCTTTGAAAAGAATAAAAATGGATGTGCATTTTATGTAACTCCAATATCATTATCTATCCTAAGAAATCTAACAGTAATTCCCCACTGTCACCCAGTGCTCAGAGCACATTCAAAATATCCCAGCTGATAGTTGAGGCTCTTTAATTTTCAAACATATTTGAAAATTAAGTCAAAAAAGATTCTGGAACCCATTACACATACTATCATCATTATTATTACTGTTGTTTTTATTGTTGTCATCATCATTGTTATGACTATTATTACTCCATATTGAAGTCCTGAAGGACCTATTCAGTTAGTGTGCAGCATGCTGTGTGTCCTTCTTGCCTCTTCATGGTGACATTTGACCTGTTTTTCTAGTATCTGAGTATCCTGGAAACTGATTTTAGACTCAACAACTTGCTGAAACTCCTGTTAACATGTTTTCCAATAATAATTAATAGGTAATTCTTCTTGCTTCACACTAAATCCTACAGAGAAGCCTACAGCAGAGCCAGTCTGTCTCTAGGATACCAGGGTTGAAATATGATTGACACACCAACCACCTGATATGTCTGTTGTGCTGGTGTCTTTTCTACATGTACCAGAAGGAATTCATTCAGGCCAATTTTTGAAAAATCTATTTATAATTGAAATCCAAGTTAAATTCCTGTCCCTGGTACTTAATGCAATCCAAGAACCTCAAGTTTATTTGTAGAAGTCCTTTATTCCTTCTTTTCCAAGAGGTGGGGGAATGGAAGATTTGGGGGTGTTCTTCAATTACCTTTGCAGAGAACACTGCTGAGTTTAAACCCAAGCCTTCATGAATTTTAAAATGAAACCACCCTTCCATATATTTAAAAAGACAGCATTTTGTACAAATCTCTGGCTCCGGCATTTTCACTCAGCATTAATTACATATATCAACTTTTCATCCTTCCTGTAAACTGATATTATTTATTAAACTCACAAGAAAAGGCACGATTAATCTTCATGATTCATTGTTTCTCCTGCAAAGAAGCAAAGCGTATACAGAGGTGGTTTGGATTTTTTTCCCTACTGTATAATGTATAATTGGGTTAAGTCCCCACTACTCAAATCCAAGCACCGCTGGGACTACTCAGCAGAGTGGACTGGGGGTGGTATTCAATAAACAAGGAACCTCCCAGTAAAGCATCATTATCCTTAATAGAAAGTCATTTAAAATGTTTTATATACCAAAATAAACCAAGATATATTATGGAATGAAATGCAAATTTCACATTTGAAAATAAAGCACAAGGCCATTTTGGTTAAGCCTCCAAGCAATGCCTTACTAGTTATGTCTCCATTGTGTCTCCAGATGCACAGGTAATCATTAACCCCCCAAGTCCTTCCACATCCTTGGTTAGGTACTGCACATGGAGAAACCACAACAAACAAATAACAAAAGCAAACTTTTCACACTACGGCACCTAATACTTCCAACAGCCGATCTCTCCAAGTTTTCCATTATTCTCATAGATGTGAAAGTGGGAACAGAAATCTGGGCTCTCGGGGACCTGACCATGTTTAATGGATTCAGCTCAAGAAATGTCATCCACTTTCCTCACTTTCATACCTGGGCAAGAGTCTAGTCAAGATCAAGGTCTGTACCCCAATCTCTGGTCCGGTAGCAGCTCTCTGTCACCATAACAATTCCCTGGAATAGCCCAGCTCATGAAGAGACAGGGTTTGTTTAAGTTTTCTAGTTTTGAAGATATCAATCCATGATCAACTGACCCTGTTACTTTGTGGTTGGAGTGATACATCATAGAGGAAATATATGGTAGAACCTAACCTCATGACAGGATGTGGGAAAAAGAAGAATTAGAAAAGGCATTGAGCCACTGCTGTTTTCTTCAAAAGTGCCTTAAACGCAAAACCTACCACTAAGCCTCAGCTCATAAAGGTCCCATTATCTCTCAATAATGCCACTGTAGGAAAGGGGCCTTCAACATTGCCTTAGTTAGGATTTTACTACTGTGAACAGGCATCATGACCAAGACAAGTCTTATAAGGACAACATTTAATTGGGGCTGGTTTACAGGTTCAATCCATGATCATCAAGATGGGAGCATGGAAGCAACCAGGCAGGCATGATGCAGGAGGAGCTGAGAGTGCTACATCTTGTTCCAAAGACAAACAGGAGAAGACTGATTTTCAGGCAGCTAGGACAAGGGTCTTAAAGCCCACCTTCACAGTGACACACTTCCTCCAACAAGGCTACATCTATCCAACAAGGCCACACCTCCTAATCATGCCACTCCTTGGGCCAAGCATATTCAAACCACCACAGCCACTCAAGATCAACAAGAGTTGATCTAAGCAAGATAGCTTGACAAGTGTTTTATTAGTGAGAATTCACATCCCATTAACACTGTAGTCTAAGTACTAAATGTTGCCATCATTCTACAGACGAGAAACATTAAGCACAAAGAGTTAAGCCACTCAGTCCATATAAGAACCTTGAGGCCAGAATATAAAGCCTCACATCTGATGTTTAATGGTGGCGCCTGTCACAAGACTTTGCATTTAGAAAGATCTCACTTGCTACGTTTGACACTAATAAAACAACTTCATTGATTTCATGAGAAAACGTGGCACCCTCTGAAGCTACACCTCAACAGTGGCAGAGGTCTTGAGAAGAAACACCTCCCACATGATCTTGTACTCCCATTGTCACCCCCGATATCCTCCCAACCTCTCACCTCCAGTCAGGCTGTCCTGCTTTCTCAGCTGCACACTTCTCAGTTGGCATCACTGGTCTTTTGTTTTTCCTTTCCTCAAATATGCCCCTTATACTCTTCCCAGAGTCGGTTTCCAGAGAACAACACGGATTTGACTGGTCATAGCCATGGTAACCTCCAAGGTGCCTATGGGCTTACAGAATAAAGTCAATACTCACCTCATAACTCAAGGCTCCAACTTAGAGCCTGTGGGGTGGCTCAGCCTGTAAAGGTGCTTGCTGCCAAGGCTGACAACTCGAGTTCAATTTCCAGAACCCACTTGGGAGAAGAAGAGAATTGGTTCTAACAAGTTGTCCTTTGATGGCTATACATGTGCTGTGGTGTGGAGATACCCACACATAGACACACTAAATAAATGTAGAAATAATGGAAAATGCCCCAACTTACCCCCCAAGTCTATCTGTTCTATACCATATGCCTTACCCAGTATCCTGACAAGGCCGGTAATCCTCAAATGTTTTTACTTTAGGACTTTTACATGTTAAGAACTACTGAGTAGTCCAAATCCTTGCTTCCTTTTCCAAAGCATTTCTTCCTGTGTACTACTTACTGTTCTGCACTGAAGACAGCACACAGTAGGTTGTGGAATGGATTTTGTCTATCAGTATTTGCCACACTAGAAATTTAATTGAGAAATCTTTAACACACTAAATTGAATGGCAGATAATGTGTCATAAAAACAGAGAGGATGACTAGCTGGAGAAAGGAAGAGGACCCACCAGAAAGGGATAGGGGACATGGGGGAGGCCAGTGGGAGAGGGAATTATTTAGAGGAAGTATGATGACCTGATGTGTAAAAATGTCATAATGAAACTCAAGATGCAAACAAAAACCCTAAATCATCATTTAATTTTTAAATGAATGAATGAATGAATGAATGAATGAATGAATGAGGTCTAACAAAACTAACATATATGATGAAAAATAATGTTTTCCAAACAGAAAGATCACAGGAATAATAATGTTTTACACCTTTCTTACAAATACCTAATATCTCCAGCTGAGTAGCCTAATTTCATATCTATTTCTGTGTTCAAGCACTGATAAAAGGAATATCAGGAAGCCTCTAGAAAATTCCCTCATATGCTCATGTGGAAAATGAATGAGAGAAGTCAAATCAAAGCTTGGTAGTACTTTGAGAAGAGGTTGGATGTAGGGTTGCCCTGGAGCAGCTGTGGGGAGTCCCAAAGTTCTTGCATCCCTCATGAAAAAAGGGTTTGTGCTTTTAGAGGAATTCACCAGATATTTGTGACATTTATGTTTTTCTTTAGTTTACTCCTGCTAAAATTTAACATATCTATCCATGTGCAAGGTGTCATTTTCTTCTGGGATCTTCCATCTCTAAAATGAATTCCTAGGGATGGTAGCTATAACTCAGTGGTCACCCTCCCCGGCTTTAGTCCCCATCACATACAAAGCTCCTTCACATGTCAATCACACTCTGTTACATCATGCTCCACATCTCTGCATTCTTTTGCTACCTACCCTCTCTGTGATAAAGTTTACCTTCTCATGCATCTTCCCTAGAGACGGTCCAAGCAATCAGTAGTGGTAGAGTTCTAAGCATGCTAGTATACTAAGGAAGCACATTTTTTTTAGTCATGAGACATTTCTATATCCCTCAAGTTACACCATTCAAACCATCTGACTCTGTCATTATTTAAAATGTCTACTATATTTTAACTACAGTCAAATGGCCTCCCATCCCTTTAGCATGCATAAAACTATGGCCACAGCACAAGCATTTATCTGTAATCCTAGCTACTTGGAAGCCAGACATCGACAAATTTTGAAGCCACATGAGAAATTTACCAAGGCCCTATCTCAAAATTTAGAAGAGACCTAGGTGTATATCCACAGCAGAGTGCTTGCCTAGCCCTTGTAAGGCCCAAGGTTTCATCCTCAGTGTACTCTCCCCATCCCCACCCCCACCCCCAGTAAAAAGAAAGAAGGAAGGGAAGAAACAGAGTAGGGTATGGAGCTGGCGGTGAGGGGGAGAGGGAAGAAGGGAAGGGGAGGAAGGGAAGGAGAGGGGAGAGAGAAAGAGGGAGAGGCATAAGAATACATTTTTTAATCAATACACCACAGGCTGATAACAGCATGCCTAATAGACTATGAATGTTCAAACTGACAAGACACATTCCAGAAGTTATTGAATTGGAATTCAGCCTGGCTGAAATGGCGCTCTCACCCACATCTGTGCCAGTAGCATTTAGATGATCTTAGGTATTTCAGTAAGGAGGTTCAACCGTGTGCCCTATCTCTACAATTCTATGTGTGACTGTATGTGGGCATGGGATTCCTGAAAAAGTTATAGGGATTCCTAGTCCCTATAACTCTTACAGCAGAGACAGACTTGCAGAGGCCAATCTAGTTTCCCTGTCCACGAAGGCTGGGGAACCTGGACAGATAAATGAGCATCCTGCTCCCCTTGCTTCAAGGCCCTTGAAGCCAGAGCCAAGTCTTTTCCATCCCTGAGCACCAGTGCTAGTACATCTATGTTACTTAGTAAATACTCCATAAACTTTTAAGGAACACATAGCCCCCAAGGTAAAGAAAGAAAGAAAGAAGAAGGAAGGAAGGAAGGAAGGAAGGAAGGAAGGAGGAAGGAAGGAAGGAAGGAAAAGAAAGGTTAAATAAATGCCAATGCCCTTCTCACTACGGAAGTTCTTAACATAGAGTCAGCATATTACAACCATGAGAAGCCATGCAACAATCTGTAACTGAGGACTATAAGGAGACACTTGTGACCCAAGGCACCCTGGTGCCACAATAATGACTAAGATACTACTCTCACAAAATTCACCCTGTAACCTGATACTACCCTGTATGATAAATGCCTGCCACACCACCATGTCACAAAACAAGCAACCAGGTTCTGAATTTTTTTTATTTGAACTGGAGCCTAAGGTATTTCAAGTTCCACCCCACACCTCTTATTTCTGCTTCTAATCGACACATAACTAAAGGCAAGGGCTAATGGAATGTCAGTGCTATGTGTCACAACCTCTTAATTGATATCAAGGTGCTTGCATAAGTATTCAAGCCAAAGTGACGTTTTCACTGATGGGAGATATAGAATGTACAATTTGCATCTCATCAGGAAAGAAAAAACCCTCTAGTTTCCTCTACAAAGCACTAATGTCCTCAATACTGCTGACTCTGCTATTTTGAGAAATGGCCACCGTGCCCTCCACACAGTTAGAGCAAGAGGAAATATTGCCTCCCCAGGTGTCAAATTTCCCTCGTATAATGGAAGGATGTGTGGGACAGCATTTCAAACACAAGGCAGAGAGGAAAAGGGAGGCTGACAAGTAAGATAGATGAACGAGACGGAAAACATGTGTTGAGACGGAAGCTGTCAGATGTAGATCCCATTTGTGCATCACAAGTGTCCTAATTAAAAATGCCCATCATATGAGCCTTTAGGGAGGAAAGAACAAAAAGAAAGAGAGAAAAGGAACAAAAGAGGAAGCCCACATCCTGGCAATACTAGAGGTTTGGAGATGAAGCAAGAGGGTACATACATTGCTAGTCTTGCATCTAAGATATTCACTGTTTCTGTGCCACAAGCCAGAAGATCTGCCTCTTCATCAAGAATGTTTTTGTTTAGAAAAAACATAAAAATTAAGTTGAAGTATGTCGCTTGGAAATATTGGGGTATTAATTATGCAATTTGAGGCTCAGTTCTTTAGATTCATCAATAATGATTTCTTTTTTTCCTATAATTAGAGTCCTGAACCTTCTGTGTTTACAGTGACATTAGTCAATTCCCCAGATGCCTGGGCCAAATTAAATAAAGGACTGCAGGGAAATTTATCTATAGAACATGAATCTTTAATGAGCCCTAGTCCCTATAACTCTTACAGCAGAGACAGACTTGCAGAGGCCAATCTAGTTTCCCTGCCCACGAAGGCTGGGGAACCTGGACAGATAAATGAGCATCCTGCTCCCCTTGCTTCCCATATAACAGAAGAGGAGCCAGCAAGATGATCATAGAGGTCCTTTCTCTCTGACCTGACCTCTGACCTTCAGACTCCATCATTCTTCTACCAGTTCCCTCCTCCTCCTGGGAAGTGATGCAGGCAGGCTACTGTTAATATGGGGTGGCTCTGTGATAAGAGCATAATAGTGGTCCTTCGGAGTGCTGGCTCAGCTTCAGTTTCATTTGCATCACTTACTAGCTATGGGACTTTAGGTAATCTACCCAAGAACATGGTGTCTTGATTTCCTCATCTTTAAAATGGGTTAATAATGGCAGTATCTATCTATGAATCATAGGGATGCTAAGATCAAATGAGAGTCTACACAAAACACTTTCTATAGTATATGCTGCAAAGCAAACATGGAATAAATGTTTGCTGAAATGATTGGTATTATTGGGATTGGGACTGGGATACTTTCTCTGTAGAATCCACCACATGTATGGGCAAACAGACCTGCTGAAGATGAAAATTTTCCAGAGTCATGAAGGAGATCCTTTGATAAAAATAAATGTCACCTGCTCATGTCATGAGTTCTTGTACAGTGTAAAACAACTTGAACATTAGTTTACATTCATTTTATATTTTAAACAAATTATTTATTAATTTGTTGTGAATCACTTATTAGAAAGTATACTTAATAAAAAAAAAAACAAGAATAAAATAGATAAGACCAGTTTCTTATGTCTACTTATAAGTTAGACTTCTGTTGTAGCTACATAATTAATAACTTCCTCAAAAGATTCAGAAAACTCAATTTGGAGAAGCCACAGTTTGTTCACATATAAAATTTGGTTTGACTTATAATGGCTACCAGGCTGAATCACAGGGAAAAAAATGATTACCATCTTTGAATTTTAGTACATACTCCATGACATTCCTAGTCCATATACTTCAGAGCCACTCAGAATGTCCCAAAAGTTGACATCACCAGCAGCCCTGCCTTGACATGGGAAACTTCAACCCAAGAAAAACATTAATATTCTGACCAGATACCAGACACATATACATACAGAATTGAATCTGTAAATTGTTTGTATATCGGATTACTGGCTCCTTGGTTAAAAAAAATAATAACTGGTAATTTGATGAAAGTACACTGAGCAGTATAAGTATGATGCTTAGCAAAATTTATATGTATATATGCTATATATACATACACACACTAAATAAGATTATGATGCTGTTAAGTTTTAAAATCTAAAATCATGTGGGGCTAGGGGGATGGGTCAATCAGCAAAGTGCTTGCCATGTCTAACACTGGGATCTGAATTTGACTCCTAGCACTCATGTTATAACCCAAAAATTCCAGCACTGGTGAAGAAGAAATAGGGGGATTGTCTCTAGTCAGGGTTTGTATTCCTGCACAAAACATCATGACCAAGAAGCAAGTTGGGGAGGAAAGGGTTTATTCAGCTTATACTTCCACATTGCTGTTCATCACCAAAGGAAGTCAGGACAGGAACTCACACAGGGCAGGAACCTGGAGGCAGGAGCTGATGCAGAGGCCATGGAGGAGTGCTGCTTACTGGATTGTTTCCCTTGGCTTGGTCAGCTTGCTTTTTTATAGAACCCAGAACTACCAGCCCAGGGATGGCACCACCCACAGTGGACCCGCCCACCCTTAATCACTAATTGAGAAAATGCCTTACAGCTGGATCTCATAGAGGCATTTTCTCAAGAGAGGCTCCTTTCTCTGTGATAACTCCAGCTTGTGTCAAGTTGACACACGGAGCTCATTGCCCAGTCAGCCTAGCCTAAACAGTGAGCTTCAGGCCCCAGTGAGTAGTAAGAGGCACTACCTCAAAAAATAAGGGGGAATGATTCCAAAGGAAAGACACCCAGTCTTGACCTCTGTCCTCTACAGAATTTTGTGTACTCATGGATATGCACACAATAACCTCACAGAAACACACACACACTCACACGGGAACACACAAACACACATGCATACACACATCTAGTTTAGTATTGGGGGGGCTAGAAGGAGTTACTCCTAGGTTGTATTGAAAAATTTGTCTTTAGATGCTTTACTGATACAAAACACATACAGTCCAGAATGGTACAAAAACTAGAGAAAGCAAAGGATGAAGAAGGGAAGAGAAAGAAGTATGGACAAAGCCTTGTCTCAAAATTAAACCAAACAAAACTCAAGCAATCCAGAAACAGAGAAACCTGTCTGGAGTCAGGGGAGAGAGGATCTGTGTGCCTGTGGATGTCAGATTCATTCAAATATCATGATTTGCTTTTTGTGGCCTTATTGACTAAACCAGTCAACCACACAACCAACTATATCAGCTGTTGAAAAAGAAGCAGATGACCTAGCTCAGCAATAGATCACATCCTGTTCCAATAGATAAAAGACATCATGTTTCCTTCCTCAAGTAACAACTTCTGTTACATGCATAATAAAATCGCCTAGAAACTGGCTATTCAATGAATTGTGATAGGTTTAGCTACTCATAACATTAGTAAATAATTCAATTCACATTCATTAAATGGAAAGGTAAACCTAAAATCTGCCATTTCAGTGAACTTTAAAAATACCTGTGATGATTAATTTCTAAAGCCTGAAAAAAACCACAATCATTTCTAAGAAACATATATGGAGTTTCTTTTCATTGACAGTGCATATAAGCATAGGAAATACTGAATATTGCTGCTTTCAAGGGGATTAGGTTGTGCAAGTTCTAGAAAATAACATGCAAGACCAATGGTAATAGACATTGGCCTCCCCTCCATTGTCTATAGGGGTAAAAAAAAGAGAGAGAGAGAGAATCCACACTGCTTCAAGGTCCTTTTCAATTCATGTTAATCATTTAGGTCAGTGGCTCTGAATCTTCCTAACGCTATGACCCTTTAATACAGTTCCTCATGCTATGGTGACCCCCAACCATAAAATATCATTGCTACTTTACAACTGTTTAACTTTGCTACTGTTATGAATTGTAATGTCAATACCTTATATATATAGGATACTTAATGTACTACCCCTATACGATTCAAGACCCACAGGTTAAGAACCCTTAGTTTAGGTGGAGATCATTGGTCTTCTTGTGGATATTACAAATGCAGAGACTCTCTGAACTCCTGGATACAAAGAAAAGACTCAGAAACTATCACCCCTCTGCCACTTTTCTGGAAGCAGATACTATATACTTTTACTGAAAAGTGACACAGAAATGATGATGTCATATCTACACAGAAATTAAGATATTTGTAGAATGTATGGAAAGAGCAAAGCTGAAGATTTCAATTTTTTTTTTCCTTTTCCTCTTCCGTACATTTGCATGGTATTTGAAGAAAGATACCAAAATATAGGTTACTAGAGCCAAGAGAGTGCTCATTGCAAATGGTGTTGATCTTTCTAGGGACCTTGCTAAAAAGAATCAGAGAATCTAAGAATCTCAAAGGTGAAAATTAAGCCAAGCACAATGGAAAACAACAAGGCTTTTAAAACTAGCATTGAACAGCAAATAAAAATCTTGAAGGTAGGCAAAAATCCAACAGACACACAATCCAACAGACACACAATCCAACAGACACACAATCCAACAGACACACAATCCAACAGACACACAATCCAACAGACACACAGTGTAAACAGACAAGAAAATCTAGAATGAAATCTTTCCCTAAAGATCCAAAAGCAGAAAATATTCTTGAAATAAAATAGGACAAGAATGTATATGAAAAGAGCACATCATGTCCTTAAGAGATGATTCCAGATGATGATGCAGACCTATTCTGGATACAGCAGGACTTTGTAACAAGAACATCAAATCAACCCTGAGAGTAAAAACCCTGAGGTGGGATCAAGCTCTCCAATGGCCATGCTAACATTGACTTAGCCACTAAGTTCTTAGGGAGAGGAAGTGTGCTACAATAATTATATTCCCGTCAAGGTATCACATAACTGAAAAAGAGAAAGATACATATTGCTATATACTCCCAAATTCAGTTGTGTGGCAAGGATAAGATACCACGAGAAGAGAAAGTGACTACAGATAAATCTTAGCTAACCAAGACAGAAATAGGGAATCTCTAGTGAAAAGATGAGTGGAGGGCTTGAATGTACTTCAGCTTATAAGTAAGGTAAAGAACTAAGAAGATAGTATAAATTCTACAATATGAACAATAAAGAAATACTACAGAAAAAAGTTGACAGGTTTAAAATTAGAATAAGCTTCCTGACTCCTTTTGATCACAGTCAGGTCCATGTAACCCAAAGCAGAGGAAACACTACTAATATGTAGATAAAATACATTATTAAATTCATTTATTTATTTTATATAAGTGGATGCTTTGCCTGTATGTATGTCCATGCATCACATACGTGTAGTGCCTATGAAGGACAGGGCTGTGGATCCCCTACATCTGGAGTTAATGATGGTTATGAGACCTGTGGGTGATGGAAATTGAACATGTATCCTTTTTAAGAGTAACTAGTGTTCTTAACTGCTGAAATGCCTATTTTATGAATCTAAAATAGATCATACATATGTAGGAATGTTTATATAAGGAAATAGTACAAATTAAAGGAGTACACAACAAATTAGCTAATAAATTCTGCTAGGAGAATAAGAAAAACAGATGTCTTTTCATCTTACATCAAAATTAATTCCAAAGTAATAAAAGAGACAAATTGAAAAATACAAAACTCAAAGAAACCAGGCTCAGAGATGACTCAGGTGTTAGTTTAACAAGTGAAAAAGGAGGATAGAGATTAGAGCCTAGAACCCACATAAATTGGTGGTCTACTTGTAATCTCAGCCTCTGAAGACAGAGACAAGGATCCCCAGAGCAAGCTGGCTTGTGAGACTGACCAGTCATATCAGTGAGCTCTGGGTTTGACTGAGAGAGCCTGGTGCAATGAATAATGTGGAAGAACAATCAAAGATGAGTCCCGACATCAACCTCAGGCATACACAAACATAGGCACATATATATAAGCACACATGTACATGAACATGTACACGTGGGTATATACACACACATAAATGGAAAAATAAAAACCTAGAAGAAAAGTTTGTTGGCATTCCTTTAGGGGAGTATTTTTAAATATTACAGAAAAGTAGAAGAACTAAGGAAATATCTACAACAATATGGTAGTCAAAGGATTAATATTCCTAATAAGAACAAAGCCTATAAGACAGAAGTTCTCAACTTGGGGGTCATCAGAAAACACGTATTTCCAGTGGTCTTAGGAACCGAGACACTGCTCAATAGCAAAACTACAGTTATGAAGCTTCAAAGAAAATTAAATTTATGGTTGGCAGTTTCTAAGATTATCAGAAATGCCTGTTTTCTGATGGTCATGGCCCACAGGTTGAGAACCGCTACTGTAAGAGACCACATTCAGGTCTTGACGTGTAGCATGCTCAGCTCTGAGAGCCCAGAAATGCGCTCAGAGCCCTTGTGGAGCTTGTGACTATGGAGAAAACATTCTGTCAGGTGGATTCTCAGCTTATGGTTAGTTCCTTAAAATTGATCGACCTCATAAAAGGATTTACAGTAGTACTCTTTTTTATAATCATCTAAGGCATTTTCAAGCCAGCTGTTA
This sequence comes from Mastomys natalensis, assembly GCA_021653895.1. Taxonomy (NCBI): domain Eukaryota; kingdom Metazoa; phylum Chordata; class Mammalia; order Rodentia; family Muridae; genus Mastomys; species Mastomys natalensis. The sequence continues at coordinate 624,818 of JAJTUV010000084.1, forward strand.
CCTTATAACCATTTTGGGTACATTTTTTTTTATAACAGTATCAATGCATACAACAACGGAAGTTCATACTTTGGTCCACTCTGCCTGACATATCTTAAAATTTTATTATCACTCTATTCTCATAAAGACAGGAGATTGCTTTTATTATTTTCTCTGCTTTACACATAGGAAAACCAAGGGACTTCAAAAGATTTAGGAGGGAATCAAATCTCATACATTAAACAAAAGGCTAAGGCATAGTTTAAACTCTCTCAGAGTTCATGCAACAAAGACCCAGTATTTGCTAAGGGCCACACTGATGAGAGGAATGTCCATGGTCATATAATCGATCCATAGACATAATCTCCTTCTATGTACAACACAGATAACAGCTTTGACAACACAGACAGGGCTTATTTATATATTTTTGATTCCCTATAATATATTTTCCTGATTTCATTCGGCCTCTGTTAGTCATTCCTGAGGCAGTCCTGATTAAACAGTACAGTGGCCCTTGAACTCTCTATAGTCTAAGGCAACCGAGCAGGAAGAAGAACATGGTCCCAGTGCCATGGCTGCACAAGTTTGGGCCTCCTCAAGAATTACACAACAGTGATCGTGATTGGTTATCAACAATTCTGTGCCTGCTCATTCAGAGCAATAGACTGACAGCCTTTTTTTTTTTCTTTTGGTTTTTTGAGACAGGGTTTCTCTGTGCAGCCCAGGCCATCCTGGAACTCTGTAGACCAGGCTAGCCTCGAACTAGACTGGCAGCCTTAAAACGTAAACCTGCAGGTCAGCCAGGCAGCCTCTCCCATAGAGCACACGGTGTCTGTGTTTCCCTTCATACAACCACCATGTTTCGGGGATTTTGGATCAGCTTAGCATTCAAGACAATACAGGCATCTGCCCTGCCACTAGTACACACCAGAACCCTTACCACACTCAACTCTGTGAAGAAAAGGGAGAGAGCTCCATGTTGGCACACATGAGAGTGTGCACACTCTCCTCTCCATGGACCTTCCATTGCATAAAACAGGAAACTGCTCACTTTATGATCCGCAGTGCAGAGAGAACGCAGCATTCCACGTTTGAATAAACACTGTCTTTGCAGATGTAAATCTGTGCTCTTCAAACACAAAAGATCTCCGGATCACCCCATTGTTGGCATGGGAATCTCTTCTTGCTTAGTATCTGAGGTGCTTGTAATTCTCATGCCTATCGTATGAAATCCCTTTCCAGTTTGTTGAGTTTATTTTTTCTGGAGAGCTTTGCTGTGGTAATAGATTTTTACTGGGGGAGGCTTTACAGTCTAGCACATTTGCAGTTGATTATCCTGAACTCATTCCGAACAGATTCTCAGGGACAGTTTGTATGACCTTGCGAAAGGCAGTGTAGGACAATGACTGTGCTTTGGGAATTCACTAGACCTTACATCATACGTGTTCACTGGGGAGAGACACAGGGAGGGACTAAGATCTATGCACACTCATGAAAACAATGCAGGCCTTTACTTTGAACGGTGCTGTTAGACTTATCAGTGGCTTCCCTTTCTCTTGGACGTGCTGGATATTATAGCCTTGAAATGGAGATAGGAAGTAACAACATGCTTACTTCCTATCACAGCATGTATGCCGCTCTGTAGAATGAATGCGTTTTGCTTTTAGGATTGGCTCCTTGACTTCAGTTTTATTGCTACTCATTTGATAAATGTCGCTGTTAGAGGAAACAATGAAGTCCTGCTGTCATGAAAGGCACGGTTGCTGGTTATGAGGCTGTAACCACAACCTAGCATCCTTGCCCTGCGCCATAACTGCCAAGTGCCCTGTGCTAGACCAGATAAACTTTATAATCAACTGCAGTGCTTTCCACAGGCACATTCACGCAGCTATAAGAAAACACAGAAGGAAGATGGCATTTTAGTAAGAAGGAAATGACATTTTTTTTTCTAGTAAGAAGAGGAGTTAGTGTCAGTTCATCAGCCATCACAGAACACTAGCAAGGACAGACTGTTGGAGACAGCAGTCAGAAACTCAGACACTGTTCATCATCCACTCACACTCTGGCTTCTGACCTTTGGTACTGAGAGGCTAACTCTGACCTTCTGCCTAGATGGCGTCTTCCTACACAGGTTAAGCACAAAGAGATTACAGGACACTAGGAATCTGGGCCTGAATTCAATGAATTCAATTTCCCTCCCTCTCCCTCTCCCTCTCCCTCCCTCTCCCTCTCCCTCTACCTCCCCCCCTCTCCCTCTCCCCTCCTCTCCTCTCTGTCCCTCCCTCCCCCACCTCTGTGTGTGTGTGTATGCACATGCCCACGCAAATGTATATAAAAGCCAGAAAATGAGCCTGTGAAGTCATTACTCAGGAGTTGCTATCTACATCGTATTTTGAGACAGGGTCTCTTACTGGGCCCTGAGGCTTCCTGATTAGGCTATGGTGAGTTTTTAATAAGCCCTAGAAAAGGAAGGGAGGGAGGAAGAGAAGGAGGAAAGGAGGGAAGGGAAGAGAAGGAGGGAGAGGGAGAAAAGGAGGGGAGGATGGAAAAACCGGAAGGGAAGGAGAGGAAAGTTAAGCTGGATATGTAAAATATCTTCAGTCTTCAAATCTTTGTGATACAGTGTCTTCAAATATCAATTAAAATTTAACACTAAAGGGGCTGTAGAGTCGGCTCAGAGGTTAAGAGCACTGATTGCTCTTCTAGAGGTCCTGAGTTCAATTCCCAGGAACCATATTACAAACATCTGTAATGGGATCTGATGACCTCTTCTGGTGTGTCTAAAGACAACTACAGTGTACTCATATACATAAAAAAATAACTATTTTTAAAACGTTTAACACTAAATGGTACAAAGTTAACCTCGGTACTTCCTTCCTCGCGGATTTGCTTGTCACTGTTAAATTTTAAGAATGCCTAGAAAGCTGCTCAACTTTTCACTGCTAATATCTAATATCTAAATTTTGCACGAGTTAAATTTCCAATCTTCTGTATTCCTTGTTTCTATCAGGAATTCTTTGGTTTGGGGTTTTGTGGGTTTTTTTATTTATTTTTTATTGTTTGATATCCTTTGTGTGTGTGAGTGTCTCTCTCTCTTGTATGTGTGTGTGTGTGTGGTGTGTGTGGTTTCTTCCATACTCCTTGATAAAACTATTCTAAGCCTTCCCTCAATTTTTCTATTTTCATATGAGAAAAAATAGCCAAAACTTCAGGTGCCAGCAACTCAGATGCTTAGTAGCTCAGGTTCCTAGTAATTCAGGTGGCCAGTAAAATCCGGTGCCTTGTATCTCAGGGCTGGATAGCACACACACGTGTTGAGTCAGCAGAGACTCTGATTTAGAATCACATTAAGAAACATCATCCTCTGTAAATATTTCAAAAATTGATGGACATGACTGCTTCCACTACTCCAAACTACCATATGTGTCCATCACTCAAATGTTTTTTCCATTCACAAATAAACTTCGTGATGCTATTCTTGAAGATTAAAAAAAAATAAAAAAAAGGAACTATGAATCCAAATTTCTATATACATCAGTCTTAGTCATTCTCATTCCCATCAAGGATTGGCAAGGGAAGGGGAGGCTTCTAAATTGATGATAGGAGTAAATTTGGCGAAGTTCTGTAGGTCAGCGATGTCTTAAAGCGTATTCAGAGCTAAAGGTCAGATTCCCAGAAGTCAAAAGTTATTTATTGAAAGCAGCAGCCTTCTTTTAAAACTCCAGACATGCTTATTTCCAGAACAGTCTTGGAGATTTGCTTGTCTAACATGGAAACTTAGAAATAAAGTTAGCTTTAACACTGGTATAATTTTAAAAGAGCACATGACTTCAGTCAGGGCAGCTCTTCCTTTGTGCCACAAATACACGACACTGTATCCACCTGCCTGCTCTTGATCAAATGGTCCTGATCCTGTGATCTATCATGCTCTCACTCTACCCTGTAAAGGCATCTGTATCATGTATAACAGTCCAAGCTTTCTCTAAACTTCAAGTTCCTCATCCACAGGATGGGGAAAGACCATCTATCCCAAATGGTTCTATCGTAATTTTATTAGAACATGATAGATTCTGTGGACCAGGTCCCCACCTATATACCATGTATCCCATGGCCATAGCTGCACTGCTAATGTCATTCTTCCCATCCCAGCCTGTCCTAGTCACCCTGCAGCTTCCCAGATCCTTTTCCCTGTAGCTGCTCCTACTGTATAAATCTCACTCAGCACTAACATTATTTATTAGTCAAATATAAACAGAAATGGTTGCAAAAGAAAACATAGAAACATATCGTTTTATGAAATCTGAGTCAGGAGGACATCTGCCAAAGAAATGACAATTGTCTTGTTCCTCTACTGATATTTCTGATGCCCCTGTATACTAAGGAAAACATTTTTGTTTTATCTATTAAAAAAAAAAATGGGTTTCCTAGAGAATGAATGGACAGTAATGGAAACACTAGCACAATTCAGATCCTTACGTAACCATCGACTTTGTCTTGTTAAATGATGTCTAATAATAGGCCCAGAATACCACACTTATCAAATGTGAACTTGGATGGGTCCAAGTCAGACTCCAAGACCTTGGGATCCTTGGCAAAGAGAAGACTCGCTCGGACATCTGTAGACCAGCTAAGAGAGGGCTGACAGCCAAATAGGAGGGAATAAAGTATCATCCAAGGATGTTTCAAATGTGGATGATACTAGAAATGACATAAATAAGGTTCGCTTCCAAAAGTTCCCACATTTAACTGATAATCAGAACCAATAGGCATGTGTTTAAGAGCATAGATTACCAGGCTATGCCTCTGATTCCTTCAGAATCCCCTAGGATAAGGTAGTAAGTGGAATGCCTGGGACTGGTAACACGGCCAATGGAGTCTGATGTAATCTAGGAAGTTCTATTGCATTTCCTTCTGCACTTTGGGGATGTTCCAGGTCCCAGAGAGACACTAGAGGTGCTGCCTGCCCTGTAAAGACACCTGGAACCCTGGGAGGGCAAGGAGAGACATTGGGGGGAGCTGTTTTAAATTTCCCTTCTGCCAATTGAGACTGGTGAGCTAGAGGAAGTTGGAGCCCCATGGAGAGCTGGGTGGTCCCAAACATCAGCTTTAATTGCATAATTCTATTGCCAGGTGTTTTCTTCTGGACAGAGCCTCCGTGTGGTTGCCGACGAACCCCTGATCAGCATCCTTAGGAGTCTTTAAGCCTTGACTTATCATTTTACTTATGTTGAGAGGAAGTTCAAGGCAGTGTAAATAATGTATATCTCTTCTTTTAAAAATCGATGTAAATATTTCATAGAATGTACAGTAAATAATAAATACATCTGAAAAAAACAATATAAATATTTGATAGTTTGCAGAGCAACTGTTAAGTTTGGAATTACATACGAATGCTCCAAAAAATTCAATAAATCCTAAATTACATACAAATGGCTCAGAAGTGACCCACACGTAGTCATGGGTACAGTTTTTAAAACTGCTGTGTTGGCTTCTTAGTCAGGAGAGTGTTAAATCAAGATGTCATGCTGTTTAACAGCCTGCACTGTGAATCATCCAAAATTTTGGTAACTCCCAAGCTCCAGTGCCTTCTGATAATACTTTGGCTTGCATCTTGAAATAATAAAAACGCCCTCTGCCTAGGAGAGAAGCACAGGGATACAACGCCACACAGCTGCTACTTTGATGCAAAGAATTTCCAATCCTGCACAACCACTCTCAAAGAGAAATAGGATAATCAGCATCGAATGCCACTTACAAACAGGGCAGACACGATTGTCTCACACTCATCCGTGGGTCGAGTCTTTGAATAGAAAGCTTCAGTGAGATACATTCCCCCCACCCCCCACTCCAGGATACCAGGGAATTATTTTCTATTCGGTCAGGCCACTGCAGACTTCTGTTCCTGAATCGGTTCCGTTTTCACATACCTCAGCACTTGTATAATTATACAGAGCTCCAGGCTCCACATCACACAGAAGCCTGCCTATGTCCTCATCCACTTCTATTACTTTCCATCATTGTGCCCTTCAAGACTGAGTCCCAGTACAGTTCCCCTGGGACATCATTCTCTATGAACCTTGCATATGGCTTCCCTGTAGCAAGTGTCCTAGAGAATCAAATAGTTGTTTGTGTTATTTACTCATTCTTATTCCCAGAACCTAGAAAGGTGCCTGATACAGAGTCATCTCCATAAGTATTTGTTGGGTAGGTGAATGCATGCATGAATGCACGCATTTCTGTCTCACCTAGTGACCAAGGACACTATTTTTATACATCATGTCCTTAGAGCCTGACATGGACCTCATGTACACTAGGTGCCCAATAAAGATATGTCGAGAAGATAAATAGACCTAATCAGATAATGTGTCTGTGTGTCTTTGTAGTGGAGGATTTTGTGTTGTGTGAAAGAGAATGGAGAAAAAGTAAAGAAACAGAGATCTTTATCTTGTGCCAAGATAAAGCTTCCCTCATTGAAACACATCCCTGGGGGAGATTAAAATGTGCATGCCTTAACAAATGTTTATAAAAAGAATGAGTATAGGTTTTTCTCCCTGTTAAGATTTTTCAAAGGCTCCTGGTTACACCCATGTAGTGTTTATATAGTACGAACCTGTATGAAGCTAGAGACACAAGCACATTTAGCACATTAAATTTTACATTGAATCGCCCCTGTGCACTTGATGGAGGCAATTTATTCACCTCATTTTCCCCTTGCAGGAAGCAAAGACAAATTAAAGAAAAAGATCTAATGACTTGCCCAGAGGCACAAGAAGCAACAATTGATCCAACTTCTTTGCTGCGGCACTGTGGAGCACAGGGACTCTGGAAGGTTCCAGGGCTAAGACTGGTACACTTACCATGGAAGCCATCTGTAATCTACCAGTCAGCAAATATCATGGCTGGTGAGTTTCACTGAGGACTTTGGCAGTGATGGATACTCCAAGAAAAATAAGACTTTATTCTGAAAGGTGATGCTCTAATTGACTGTTAGACTGGCAGAACAGTGTAGTTGCTAAGGACATGCACTCTGGAAGCACTTACATCTCAATGCACAGCATTCAGACGGCCATCACTACAAGGAAGAAGGGAGTACCATTCAGATTTCCTCTGCTGTGCATGGTTGAAGCAGAAAAGAAACTTGATGTAAGTATATGGGGACCCAAGTGTAAGAAAGGGATAAAGACCCAAAGGATAAGAACAAAAGCTAAATACAACGGATGTTCTTCAGTGTCTCAGCCTAATGAACTTCTTAAAATCCAGACCATGACCAAAAAAATGGCTTTCCTGTAGTTCAGAATTCTGTCCCATTCAAAAGACAAAAGTCTCAGTAGAAACAATCTGATCTTGTGACTATATTAGAGTAAAACTAGGAAGATTTTGGAGGGAAAACATTAAGAACTCCATGGTCTCCCACCCAGGAAGAGGTTCTTGTTTCACAGCATCTGCTGATGAGGAATGCTCAGAAAGGCAGAGAGGAGTTGTTTGGCAGGAGAGCAGGAGGCTTCCACAGATAACAATCATTCTTTCAAACAGTTCCTGAGAAGAGAATTCCTCAGTGTGGGGATTCCCCGGACTGGACTCCGAGAGAAAGCTGGACTGGAGACTGTTGTAAAAATGTCCCAGCCATGAACCTAAAAAAGCAGGAGAAATACATGATCCAGAACCAGTAGCAGGCACAGAATGAAGCCCATGGGACTTACGTCACAATATACGTCCATTTCAAAATCTGTTTATTTGCTTGCTAGGTAAGAGAACACACACTAATGAACAAATGTATCCAGTTAGCTGAGACATTAAAGGAGGTTTCAAATACCTGCGAATGAATTGACAGTGTTTATGTGAAAGTGCCTGTCTGGAGAGCATGGATTGCACTGATAGATACGAGCCATGCACATGATTGTGTGCACTCCATGTGTAAATAAGGAGCAAGTTCCCAACTACTCAGGAAGTATTGATGCGACTCATGTTCATTCTTCTATGGTTTGAGTTAGTTGTAAGAATACACAGTATTCACTGTGAAACCTCTTAGGTTAGAGCAAAACAATTTGGTTCAGATCATGTATTATAATAAAAATCCTTTATGTGTATGCAATATTTAAACATTTATCAGTTCTTCCATGAGTATGCTTCAGTTGAGCCTTCTATGCTAGCCTTGTGATCTCCATTTCTGTTTTTATTTACAGGAAAAGTGCCAGGCTCACGGAGAAAAAGACTTGCCCAAGGTAAGAATCAGGGCCAACCAACTGGATGTACATTTCTTGTTCCAAGTCATATGTAACAAAGGGTAGGCATATAGTGCAGCTTGTGCAAATTTTTAGTAATTCAAGGTCTCCTAAGGTCCAGACTAAATTAAATAAACTAATAAACATTTACGGTTTTTGAAAATAATGATGAAAATCTTTTGGTTAAAAGAATAATGTTTTTTTAATGGAAGAATGAGTTGTGGAGAGCATGTGTCATCAGTTGACACATGCTTTCTAGGGCCAAACTCTGCACGAACTCTCCTCTGAGACAAGCCAGGGCTTGTGTTCATAAAGCTGGAAAACGCCATTAGAGGCACAAGGCAAGGAAGCCCAAGGAAGAAGCACAACCAGCTAGCCAAACCTTGTTGATAGCAAGAATGGAAACCAGAAGAACACAGGCTACTGTCCCCAAACCTCTCTGAAACAAGAAAGATGGAGAGCAACATGGCCACAAACAGGGACTGAGCAGAGGGGAGAAGAGAACTTCTGGAATATGGAGAGTGTCCAAAGACTTGCTATAAAACATCAAGAGCCCCACCCTAAGGCAGAGAGGAAGATGGGAAAGGGAAGGAATTGAGCAGGCTCCCAGATATGAGTGCATAAGAAATGTATGAAGGTCCCCAAAGCAATGCAACTCAAAGACTTCTGACTCAAGCTGCAAAGCTGAACACTTGGGTGTACAGTTAATAGCAGCATGGCACAGGACTCCACATTAAGCAAAGACACATGAGACCCAGGTGGTGAGGGAAAGAAGAAATACTCTCACCTAGGGCAGCCTACAGAAATTCCACCCGGGAAACTGGAGAAATATGGTGGTGCCCATTTTTCTTACTGATTTGCTTTGAAGTGTAACACCAGACTTAAACCCATTTCTCAATTTAGCACTCATAGGAAGCACAGCCCTTGATCCCTGTAAAAAAAATTTTTCTGTATAGTGGATAGATTCTCTGGGAGCCAGCCAAAGAATCAGATATGTTATCATTTCTCCAAAGCTATTTAGAATGCCTCTATTCTGTGTTTGACTCTGTACTATGTATTAAACGTGGGGGAACGAATAAGGTAAAGTCTTTGTCCTCTAGAATCTCAGAGTTACTGGGACATAGACACATACAAACAGATGCTTAGGAAACACTGGTAAAAGACTGTCAAAATAATTGGAGCAAAAGCTAAATGCAGTAAGTTCTTGGATGGGGTGACTCTTTCACTTCTTAGGAAATACTTGAGTGTCAATCAAGTGCCCAGAACTGTGGTAAACACTTGGAGCCAACTATTTAGTAAGCCAAAGCCCAGTTATCAGAATAACCTATCTAAACTTAGGGAAGTTACTGAATTCCAGGGTTTCTAATGGCCCCTACAGGGGAAGTAATATGTAAGCAACAATGATTGTCATAACACTCATATACTCCTGTTATTCAATAGTCAGTCTACATACGTCATGCACTTGCTTTTCAAATTACTATGAATCAAGAAGAAAATGAAAAAATCAGTTTCTTGATGAGATGCAGAGAAAGTATACAATTGGCATATTTTTAAATTCAGAGCTATATTTTATCTCCCAGTTATAAACAAAAAGAGCTAGCTATTAGGAACAAAAGATTTCATGTGTGTGCATGTGTGCACATGTGGGCATCAACTATTTAAAAGAGGCCTGCAGACAATTATCAAAGCAGCTTCCAACTATAATTTTTATTTATTTATATATTCTATTTGTTTATGGATGTATGTCTTTTCAGAGACAAAAGTCTTACTATGTAGCCTGGGATTCCTATGTAGACCAGGATGGTCTCTATATAGATATATATAGAAATATAGAAATATATAATGATTATATAATGAAAATACATATGATTATAAAATGACTATATATAAATACAATAAATATGTATTCAACAACAATGGTACAATTTAGAATTATAACAAGGAGTGGGGAGAGGCATATTTCTCAGTATTTTCAAATACCTGGCATGTTCCTCTGAAATTCAAGGACACTAGATTAGTATTCCCAGGAACTTTCAGAAATTTCAAGATCGTGGTCATCTTAAGCATATTAACAATTTTCACACTTTATTATTTAGATAGCTAAAATTGATGTTTAAATAATAAAATATACCAAGTGTAGCAGTGCTTACAAGAACTACAGCCTGCAGGAATAGTCAAACAATGAAAACCACAATCTAAAATCCAGGGCTTCCTGTAATCATATATGTGGATACTGTCCAGTTAGGGACTAATCGTGCATTGAAAATGTGTTAGACCTTGAGAGAGCATTCAACTGACTATGCAAAGTATATTGCATGTGTGAACTCATTAGTATGCATTTTATTTTTGATTCCATTTTCTTATGCTACTTTCTAAATATTGTACTATACCAATAGTTACATTTGTTTACATATATACATCATAAGCTAGGCTCTGCATATGAAAGAGAACATACTTTCTTTTTCTTTATGAGATTGGGTGCCCTCACTTAAAATTGTACATTTATATGTACCAAAAGTGCTCTTAGAGAAAGAAATGAGAAAAAGCTAGCTCTTAAGTTGGTAGAATTAATGACTATGCTACTAATCTATAGAGTTAATGTTGTCTTATTTTAAAGATCTAGGAAAAAATTCCAAGAATTCATACAAAACCATGAGATACCACGTTATAGCCAAAGCAATCCTCAGAGGAAGAAGACATCTAGGGGTTGCCATACTATCCAAATCCAAATTGTACTATATAGCTAGAGTGATAAAGACAGCTTGACACTGGCATAAAAACAGACAGGTGGACCAGGGCAGTAGAATATAGGACCTAGAAATGAACTAACAAAGCTATGTCACCTAATTCTTGGCAAAAGGACAAAAACATATACTGGAAAAGGGATAACCTATTCAACAAACTATGCTGGCACACCTGGATGCACACACACACACACACACACACACACACACACACACACACACTGCACCCCACCTCACAGAGAATAAAATTAGATGCCTGTCTTTCAACTTCTACAAAAATCAATTGACATAGACAGCCCACAGGATGAGAGAAAGTCTTTCCCAGCCACACTTCAGACGAGGGGCCAATATCTTAAATTTACAAAAATAAACCTCCAGGTATTAAATACCAAGAAAATAAAAGGGTCAACCAAGAAATGGACTAACCAAATGAAAGACAATTTCAAAAGAAAACACATAAATGACAATGACTAATTTGAAAGTGTCATGATAGAAATGTCCCTTGTCATGAGCAGAACATAACTGAAAACTACTTTGAGATACTACCTCACCCATTCAGAATGTCAGTTATCAAGAAAGCTGACAACAAAAGTTGGGGAGGGTATGAAGGGAGAAGAATCCTTATTCACTCTGGTGAGCGTGTAGACTAATACAGCCATTATGGAAATCGGCTGTGGTGTTCCTCAAAAGGTTAAAAATAAAGCTACCATATGACCACCAATTTCTCTTGTGGGCACATCCCCAGAGAACTCGACACCCTACCATAGAGATGTTCACACTCCATGTTTATTGCTGCTCTATTCACTATAGCAAGGAAATGGAACCAGCCTAGGAATCCACCAACAGCTGAGTGAAATGTAGTGCATACAAAAATAGAATATTATTCAGTTCTAGGAACAGGAAATCAACAAATTTTGCAGGAAAATGATAGATTTGGAATGAACAGAATGGTAACATTTTGGCCATTATTTTTCTGATACAGCTTCCTCATCAATAATCTAAGCCTCCTTCCCCTGACCTTAAACTTGTCATAATGCTTAAGAAAAGGAGAGGTAAACCCCAGACTAAGCAAAGGTTAAGACATCAGTCACTTCCTGTAGGTGCAGGAGGAAGCTGAAGTTCTCTTGGCACTAAGGAAGAGACTCAAGAAGAGAAGGAAAAAAGAGAATGCCAAAGGCCCATCCCCAGTGTCTCTGCTCCACCCTATGACCCAGGCTTAACTTTGCAGGTAGACAGATATGGTGAGAGTCCAGACACTGCCTGATTGATCCCTAAGAGGGGATTGCTCCTCATATTTTAAGGCACACATTACTAAAAGCATGAACTACCATGAAAAGATATAATTTAGGTACAGACCCAAATGGGTAATGTGAGTGTGCAATCTGAGACCAAAGATCTTAGCAATTCTGCCAAAAGGGAGAACTATGGGACCAGGTTAAAGACCCCAATAAGCCTGGATTACTGGGTCTGTGCACATAAACCAAGGCTTATACTACAGTGTTTGGCAATAGGACCCAGCACAAATGACTCTAGCTAAACTCAGTAGGTAAGCACAGGGTACCAGTATCCAAATGGAAAAGAAAAAAAAGTCCTCAGGGGAACCCAGTAAGGACCCAGCAACACCCTCTTCCTCCTACCCTCCATAGACACTTTTACACTCTGCTATTAGGGGAAAAGAGGTTATAAAAACTTCTCTTTAAAAGAAGACAAATATTGATCCTGAATGAGATTCCTTTCCAAGAGACTCTTGGAAAAAAAAAAAAAAACTATTAGAAATGCTACAGACTGGAGATGTTCTGACTGCTCAGTTGGCAGGGTGTTCACCTGATATGTGCAGAATCCTTGGTTCAAACCCAGTCTTGCATAAACCTGTGTTGGTACATACCTATAATCTTACCATTCAGGAGATGGAGGTTGAATGATCAGGATGTAAAGGCCATCATTTGCTACATACGGATTTCAAGGCCTGGCTGGGTTCCTTGGGGCACTGTCAAGGAAAGGAAAAGAAAGGAGAGGGGAGGGGTTGGGAAGGGACAGAAGGTTAATAGAGAGGAGGAGAGAAGGGAGGGGGAGGGGAGGGGAGGGGAGGGGAGGGGAGGGGAGGGGAGGGGAGGGGAGGGGAGGGGAGGGGAGGGGAGGGGAGGAGGAAAAAGAGAAATACCACAGATGGTATCATCTTTAATTGGAGTGATCTAGTTTCCTGTTCTACTGACCACATATCCTAGGGTTAGGACAAGCTGAGGCTACTAGTAAGTAAAGGTAGCTGGGTTTTACCTGTTTCACTGAAAGATTGTATGTGGAGAGCCCATACTTCCAGGGACAGATGGTTGTATGCCCAGTGTTGCTGGTACAGACAGTATTATTTATAAATAATGTTTACCACGTCCCCAAAGTTTGTTCTTCACTTAGAAAACAGCATTATCCAAAGAGTTTTCATCTCAGAGATAGCCGTCCTTTTTAAAGGGAAGAACCATCATGTTCCCCTCAATGAAAAGAAAATATTTCTGAGTATGTAAGAAGCACACGCAGTCAGCTTCTCACGGCGCCGGAAACCTCCCTTCCAACAAACGGCTACTCCCACGTGCTCCAGGAAACAACCTTTTCCTTCTTGGCATCCTTTCAAATCGAATGAAAACCTCCACTGCTGCATATACGCTATTTCCAACTTTGAAGAGAAGCCCAATGCCCAATATAAAGCCAAGGAAAACCAGGAAGAAAGAAAATTATTACAGAATCCAAACTTCTGGCACCCACAAAGGCTGAGAGAACAGGTTTTCCTACCAGTGGTATTGAGGACAGGAAACACAGTAAAGTTAAAGCCTCTCACCCTGACTCCTTCACAAGACAAAAAGTCCTCCACACATATATTCTCCCTCCTCAGTTTCCCAAAAATCTGGGAAACTCCAGCCTTTGTCAAGATGGGATAAGTCTAGTCACAGTGACAACCAAGTGTAGGGATGAGGCAAACAACTGAACAGCTTGTGTTTATCTTCAGGACCTGAAATTTGGACTGCAAATATAAAATTTAAAGTGGCAAGGGTTGGTAAATAATTTCCCTCTTACGTATTAAGCAGACAAACTTTATGAATCACAAGGGTTGTTTTCTTTTTTTATGATAAAATGAAACTCTGATGAGATCTCAATGATATAACTGTGCTTGTGCTGCTTTCTTACAACCTTTTGGTAGCATTGTGGTAATACGCAACAAAAGTCATGGAGATGTCCCCAGTTTCTGGATAGAGTGCTATTATCTCAGTTTTGAGAATTATCCCAACAATCTTCAGAAAAAGCAAATGGCCTGTGTACAAAGATATTTGCTGAAATACTTTCCATACTGCCAAACCAAACAAGAAACTCAACTGGAAACAACTAAATATTCCCCCACATCATTTTGTATGCATTAGCATAGCATTCTGCTTCCTTGAAATTCCTGGTAATGAAAGCCACCTGAAATCATTGTTTTATAATGTTAAGTGAAAAGATTGAACTAGAAGATGCACCTACCCTCTGTCGAAAGAGGTGAGAAGCTTCACATGCGATATGAAAACAGTATGTACAAATTATCTAAATTGTTGACCTGTTTAAAATAACCTTTAACATTTCTATTTTTAAAAAAAATAACTACTTTATGTTTTCAAATGAGAAATCCTAAGTCGTCCTTCACAAAGCAACGGGACACTGATAGAAATTCAGGGCAGTGACGCATTCTTTCATAGGAATTTTCCCTCAAATGTACATTAAAATTGACATGCCCGTCTCACCAGTAACATTTTCTCAAAATGAAGACACCAAGTAACAGAGTCTTTGCATTTTGTTCCAAGCTTTCTTGTTTGTTTTCTTTCTGATGGTTTCTCTTTTAACTTCCGTAGTAGAAAGATTAAGGAAAAGATGAGTGCAAAAGATTTTGTTTTGTTTTGTTTTGTTTTGTTTTGTTTTGTTTTGTTTTGTTTTGTTTTGTTTTGTTTTAAAGCAACTGTTTGATGAGTGGCCACAGAAACACAGAGCCTCAGCAGCAGCTTTGACAAGAGTGAGCAAGCAAATACCGTTCTCACACCTAGGAAACAAAGGGCCCACCTAAAAATTCCCATAAGACCTTTTTGAAAAACCAAAGCTAAAAGAAACTTAGAGTTAGCCATGCATGGCCAGAGCCCAGTGTTTGAAGGTGAAAGTGTTTTCTGAGGAGAAAATGGAAACCCAAGTCAGTTAAGCAGAGATGCACGGTAAATTGAATTTAGTGCTCAAAGGTGCATTGTACTTTGGAGCTGAACTTCTTTAGACAGCATGGACCAGCAGGAAAAGGTACCCACCCAATCTTCAGAACGCTGGGTGCTAATCAGAACACTACCCAGCAGCTCCCTGGTGGCCTCCTAAAGGGAAAATCGCAACCTGCTTCTTTATGGTTTTGATTTGATTTGAAAACGGAATGGGTTTATTTAGACTGCCCAGATCTACCCACAGGACAGATCTATTCCAGGTTGGGATATTCAGAGGGCTGAAATTAGATGTTCAAGAATCATCAATCAAGTCAGACTTTGTCATGAGATGAATACTTCACAAAGTTAGATTTCCATAGCTGATACCCCCTGGCTTAAGACCACCATACACGCAGTTATATTCCAATCTAACAACATCAGACTCATATGTAGACATGCCCTATGTACATTTAGAAATTGTACTATGTAGAAATGAGTCTCAGGCATGCCCACCAGAGGGTTATAGAATGATATGATACATCTAAGTCCTTAGATCCTTTTCAGGAAAGTTCCAGGAAGCAAGGTGTGTTGTGAATGGGATACTATCAGGATCTATTATCTTGCATCTTATTTTCTTTCTAATCTACAGGAGAGTGTTTCTAAAATAACATATAACTGCTGAGCAAGCCATAGTCACTCATGTGAGCCTAGGAACTGAATTATTTGGCCATTCGGTTTGTACGAATTATTGTTTCTGACTGTGTTCAAACCTGTTTGCAGGGAAGCTGTGGTTTTATCTTGCTCATACCATGATCAGAGAGAAGAATGGTCTGGTATTGATATTCTGAGAAACTGTTTATGTCCAACAGATCATTGTGGTCTAGCTGATACAGACAGACAAGCTCCAAGCTGACAGCACCAGGGCTGCATTTTTCTTTCTCCCCCTTAAGAAAATAATTGACTCCAGGAGTAAGTAATTAGCTCAGAAGCCAGCAAAAAGGAGACCCCAGACTGGAAACTATTGAAAAGTAGTCAATCCATGAAGCAGAGCCCTAGGGAAATGAGCCAAAGGACTCAAAGATACTAATGTGGAGGGAAAAAAAACATAAATATGCACACATACACACACGCACAACACGCACACACACTCGAGCACACACATACACACATGCACACACACACATACACACACAACACACAGCACACACACACATACACACACACACACACACACAAAACCCCACAAAGACAGACACACCACATAGTTGTGTACTCTAACCTGTGGGGTATAGTGCCTCTACCCCGTTCATGCGAGCAGTCTATAGAGTTCATCAGTAACATGATCTTTAATATGATAAAGCTTCATCAGGCATCGTAGTATCCATGCAGCTTTCCTGGTGTATCCACCTGTAGTACAATGCCAGCTCCAAGATATCTGACTCCTTCTGCTGGTTTATATGGTCACTGCCAAATGGAAAGCTATCAAAAATGTGGAAGCAGTATTTCAGAGAAAAATCACTGAGTGAAATGAATATGCATTTCAGATTACATGATGCCTGCCTTTTTGGATTCAGGGTCTAGATCCATTCCTCAGTTGGTATACCTGCTCCCATCAGTAAATATTCTCTAATAATTTTTGTCAAATAAAATGTCTTGCTAAACCCAAATCCACTTAGTAACAACATTTGCAGGCTCTAATAGAGAGTTGGTTGTTTGCAACCAACTGATAAGCATCTGTAAAGTAGGAGTTTGGATAACTTAAAAGTAAATAGAAACACATTCTGGGACACAAAACCCTATGTGTGATGTCATGTCCCACTCCCACTGCCATGTCCCTGTGCCTGCATTCCTTCTTCCAGCACCACATCCCTGGATCTCCTGTGGGATGTGTTGAGAACACAGTAACATTAGACACTGCACAGCCATCAGTATCCTGGGAAGCCACTCAACAATTTTTGGAAACTGCAGAAGCATTAAGGGCCTGGAGAACAGAAGAAGAGAGCCAGTGTTTGTTCCAGTAATTAACTTTGCATCATGAGGGACAGGGAGGCCCCTGCAGAGGACATCTGAGGCTGTTCCTCAAGGGGGAAGTCACACTGGTACCTGGGTGGATCTGTGACCTTCGGCAGATGGAGTAGCATTTGAGCATTACGAAATTAGGAAGACAATAAAAGCAATATAATTTTCTCAACACAGTTTTTGTTCGGAAGAAATCTGGTAATTGGGGCTAGGCTTCCTTAGGAGTCCCACTCAGCACCATTATTGTATTAAAACCATCCTGTGTTTTTTTCAGTTCTCTCCAATGATAGCTTTGATACTGAAGATGCTATGAGGAGTTAATTCAAAGCTCTAGTAAACACCCCCCTCACACACTTCATACTTACCCCTTAAATTCTATTTCTAAGGACATGAGTGCCCTGAGAAGGCCACATTAGCCATGTTTTGAATCCATGACTTTCATGCTTGGCTAAATATTAGAATCATTAGAAGTTCGTGAGATATGGCTCAGTCCGTACAGTGCTGTCATACAAACCCCCCCAAAAAAAAACTGAATTTAGTCCTTATAACATAAATAAAAAATGCCAGCTGCAGTAGCATGTGCATGCAAACTCAATGCTGGGGAGGCAAAGACAGAAAAGTCCCGGGGCTTGCTGTCCAGCAAATCTAATCAAAGCTTGTCTCAAAGTATAAAGTAAAGAACAATTGAAGAAAATCCTTGTATTGGACTTTGGTATCCACACACATGTAGCACGTATACCCCCGACACACACACACTACACGCACAGTTGTCATGTAAAGCCTCATTCCAGACCATTTACAACAGAGTCTCTGTTGCTAGACACAGGCATCAGCACTTTTTAAGGCTCCCCAGCTAATTGCCCTGTGCCTCTAAGTCTGAGAACCAATACTTTGAGGGAAAGAACTAGAGGAAAAAAAAAAAAACCTAAGACCAGTAAACACTGAAGTACAGTGACTTGGTTGGAATGGAACCAAGCTAACTCCCTTGAGATGTTTTAAGGCCAGCCATCCCCCAAGAGTTAAAGAGGAGATGAAAGGACCCTCTGCAGTTTGAACAGAGGCACACGGACTGCTGAAACTTGTTTGAGTAGACTATGTTGCCACCGTAGAGCAAGGCTGAGTGAACCTTTAAGCCAAATGAAGGAAAGAGAGCGTGCTGAGGTAGATGAAGGGAGTACTCCTGTGTGGCTCTTGGGAGGAAATTCTTTCTACCCAAGCCATCACTGACCAGTGTCATCAGATCACCCCGGGGTAAGACCCTGTTCATGGTTAGGGATACTCTTTTCTGTCTTTTTGTTGTTGATTTTGTTTTTGTTTCCCTAAGACTTTCCCATCTTGCCTGCTTGCTGTTGGTATGCTTTTCTGGAAAGTCCCTGAGGAGCAAATCATGGTGACACTTTTGACTTTAAAGAGACAGGATGTGCTCAGATAGCAGAAATGGCTACCTATGTTCCTCCCACAAAAATACTTTGCCATACACTGCAACCAGCTAAATTTTGCTAAATCGTAAGCTCAGGCACACATCAGAGGAGAGTTATTCCCAAAATTTTCCTGGTGATTTGTCATTTAATAACATTACCAGTGTTTCTTCTCCTATGGTGACCTAGGTTACTGGCCCCAAATCCACTTTTCAGGTCTTCTGATTTCTTTCTTTCTGTTGGCACTACAGAGGCACTGTGGATTTATCAGAGCATCCCATGTCTCCATTTGACAAAGGTTCATCAAACATGAAAAAATAATGTAGTTCTTATTAACAAGGTATTTACTATGTGGCTACTGTTTAAGCACATGGCATACATTGGCTCATTCAAGCCTCATTGTGTCCTTTGATGGCATTACAACTGTGTGGCCCATTATAAATATCAGGCCACTAGAATACAAGAAATGAAACCACTTAACCAAAGTCACAGGGCTAGAGCAACACCACAAAGTGAGGAGAGCTGGGATTCTAGGTCAAGCCAGGAGGCTCAGCAGCAGCCTCTTTTGGGAAGAGCCAGGGATCAGTCTGGTTTTGTTGTTGTTGTTGTTTTGTTTGTTTGTTTGTTTGTTTTTGTTTTTTCTCTTCCTTTAGACCACATACTTCCTAATATGCTACTGGCGTCTCTACCCGAAGTTATTCCTAAGACTCTGCCCTGGTCCATTTTGCATTGTTACAGAAGATATCATACCTTGGTGATTTCTACATAACATATATTTTCTACTGTTTCAGATGCTGTAAAGTACAGGTCCAGACACAGGCATCTGGTCTTGGTCTTCTTACCATGTGATAGCATGGCAACAGCCTCACATTAGGAGGGCGAGGGTGATCTCTGGTCTCTACTCCTCTTTTTTACAAAGTGACTAACCTCATCACATGGAGCCTGGCCTCATGACCTCAACTAACTCTAATATGGAGCCCTGCCTCCAAATACCGTCAGCTTACAAACATGGGCATCGTATTTCCAATGCATGAACTTCAGGGGGTAGGCATTAAAACCTTAGGAAGTGCCACCAAGTTCCAGGAAAATACAATACATTGCTTGAATATAAAACAGAATTTCCAAAGCCATTCCTCCAGTGATAGACACACAGGTTACTTCTGATACTTGTAAGCACAAACAAAAAGAGGGCCCCTCTTAATTAGTACTCATCTCTTGAGGATTTCACAAAGCATTTTGGGGCAGCTCCCTAGGTTTGAAAGACGGGGTGGAAGGCGCTGCACATTGTCAGTTACCATCCAGAAGCAGCTGAGCCCTGTACACTCCTGTCGTTAATACTTGAGAGCCATGCTGTACAGGTTCTGTGACCAAGTGAACAACCACAAAACAATTTAGAGTCTTTTATTCTTTAACTGCCAGCTCTCTACCTAAGCCCCTTTTAGCATAAGCCAATTTTCTCCAGAATTGTTACAATTATTTTTACTCTCACTAAAAATAGATTATGTATTACTTAGCCTAGTTAATACCACATTCCCAAATCCCAGTTATAATTTTAAATGTGATTTCACTCTGTGAATAACTCATAATGCATAAAAGCTACCATGTGTATTCTTGTTTTCTGTGCAACAATAACTCAAAATTAATATGAAAGTTATAATACCCACATTCCTGCAGAATGTATACAGATATGTTCTTGGCAATGGGAGCCTGCCCAAGGAAACACCTTAAGAAATATCAATCTCACTAAAAAGTGTGCTGGGTTTAAAAGGATTGGGTGGAGGCAGGTCTCAGGAACAGGGGAGAAGAAGGAATAAAAAGAAACCATTCCTAACATCCAAACCAACAAAATGTGCTGGCCAGATTCAGTTGGCAGGAAAAGATTTTTATAATTTCTTTTCCATAATTTAGCCTAGCTGGATAATTACATTTAGAAAAATAAGAGAGTAACCACAGATGTATATGTAATGGAATTTTTTTTAATGCAGATATGTCCCTCATGGAATTAAAAGGGGCAATAAGAAGGCTATCATTAACTACTTTAGAACAAAAGTTGTATTCACTCCAACCAAAGGAATAATTAACATCAGTCAGGAAGACACAGAATGCCAATCTTATCCCCTTGTCATTTCAGAAAGCTGTCTTGACAGTCACACGCCTACTCTCGTTGACAGTCAAATACATTTCTCAGGAATAGATCAGCTTCCACGGGTGGAAGTAGCAAAGTTTTCATTTCCAAACCAGTTTCATCCGAAGAGTTCAGAACTCTGTTTGACCAAGTTGCTTTGGCTAAAGTCTTTTTTATTTCTCTAGAAATAGTGAGAGAAAGCAGTCTGCTCTGCAGGCTTCAGGGTCTGCTGGATGGCAGCTGCACTTCACTTCTTCAGAAGATTCCAGAAGAGAGTCAGTCCATACCTTTCCAATACAGGAGGTTGGCTCCTGCCTCCTTTTGGCAATCCCTTCGCTTCACATCCATCATCAGAACTCCTACTTCACTAATCCTCCGGGCTCCCTCTGTGAATCTACGGAGCCCACTCAGATAATCCAAAATAATATGCCCAGCTCCAGGTACTCAGGTTACATGCACCAAGTACATTTGTGGCACAGTCACAGATGCAAAGAAGTAAGACATGGTTGTCACTGGAGGCCACTGTTAGCCATATTATTAATTATGTGTCATGTGTACTTTCACTGGACCTCAGGCTCCTTATCTGTCAAATAAAAAAAAATGTACCTTGATTTAAGGACTAATCCAAATAATGAGGCTCGCAGAGCTAGAACCCAACAATCACAACCCACATCAAAATCTGGACTGAACACAAAACCCACACTGAAGATAAAAATATGATAACAAGAATAATGCACAGAACTGGGAGCTTCCCTGTTCTGTTTGAATTATCTTAGTTTTTCCAATGCCCGTTCTTTGTAGCCATCATTCGGGGCAGAATGAATACTATGGCACTCAGTTTTACTTAGCTATGATCGGAATGGGAATTTTCACTCACAAGAAAGGAAGATGTCTGCGAGCTTTTAAGAGGCTAAAAAGAAAGCCCATAAGCCCACTCTGAAGAGACTGTACAAAGCTCATATAGTTCGAAATAGAGATCAGGACCAGGAAAAA
Source organism: Mastomys natalensis (assembly GCA_021653895.1). Taxonomy (NCBI): domain Eukaryota; kingdom Metazoa; phylum Chordata; class Mammalia; order Rodentia; family Muridae; genus Mastomys; species Mastomys natalensis. Next base: position 646,511 of record JAJTUV010000084.1, read on the forward strand.
AGTAAAGGGACACTGAAGAGCCTCTTGCCACACATTTCTAAGGCACCGCCTTGCAAAGCTCAGGGGTATCTCCAACTAATAAGACAAGAAAAACTTGACTGACTATATGTTCTTTATGACAACAGTCTTCATAAAGAGTGAAAGACACAGAAATGAAATTTTTTTTGCAGCAGGGAAATGACTTAAAAAATAAAGCTTACATTTAAAAGAAAGAAAATGTCAAAACGTATTGAGCTGCAGAATATTGCAGGTGATCTTGTTTTTCATACTGGGTTAACAATTATGTTCCAACCTATCCAGTGTTGCACTTTGTCACAGACCAAACCCAATCTTGCTTGTCAGTAAAGTTTGTTGGTTTTACAACAAAGGAACAGGTTGAGTTTGGACCTGCTTGGATGGGGCCCACCCACAGGTGAGCCAGCCAGTTTTCAAATCTCGGTCAGATGCCAGAGAGAACTCCTCTAGCTCCCAGGATTCCATGGGCTACATTTAAATGGTGATAAAAGCAAGCAGGTTTCAGAGCAATGCTAAAGTGGTCCTGGATAATAGTAATAATAATAATCTATTAAAATGTTTAAATTTGGAATTGAGGCAGATCAAATGAGTGGTTAGATAAAAATAAAGAGAACTATCAGTAAAAGTCTCAATTATGAATTCTCTACCTCACCATTGTTGACGTTAACATCCATTTTTCCATACCTTCATCTACAACTTGTGAACTGTGGATTCCTATGAACTCACATGTTGACCTAAGATTCTATCTGGAGGTAGGAAGGCTGAGCAGAGACGAAGTGTTAATGTTCATGATATTGTCCAGCACAGGAGCTAAGGATGCTAAGATCTTCCTAGGGTTAAGTACACCTGAGTCTTCACTGATCACTCCATTAATTAACTAGGTGACCTGGAATAGTAGATCAGTCAGTTATCCTCTTGAAGTGATGTCATTATCTGTAAGGTTGTTACTGTTATTCTTAGGAACAGCAGTGGGAAATTCAGGCAAGGAAGATGAAAAGAAAAATACCCTGCCCTTCCACTCTTGCTTAAACCAGAACGATGGCAATTTTATCTTCTTTATTGTTTTTCTTGTAAGACTGTATTGAGAGGAATCCACTGACTGCTAACAGGTTAAAAATGCCTTGATTAGATGAACCATGTTAGAACGCAGTTCTAAATTATAGTCATCCACTTGCAAGAACTTCGAGGATGACTCAGGAAATGGGGACTTTCAAGGATGAAAATGATATGGAAAAGCCAAGTAGAGAGCACACTTACAGGACAGCGAGGAAACCAGGGCCTCCTGCTTCACTGAGAAACTTTAGCGAGTGCCAGGTTGCTTTCCGTGGCTGTTGCAGAGAGTCAAATGGGATGAATATTAGACTCTACTGTTTCCGAACGGTTGAGATGGAAACTAAGGGATGGGAGTGCACGCATTCCCTTTCCGCTGTCACCCTAACTTAACTTCTTAGAGACCATAGGAAAGGAATAGCCAAAGAAAGACAGGAAAAGGTATGGATTGTTTTTTCAGACACGGTGATGAGAATAAAAGCTTCATTTCCCATTCTCAGAAAAGGTGATACCTTACTCCTCCCACCTGGATAACAAAGGCATCCATTTAGAGAGCGCCACCTACTGATGGTGTGCCCCACATGGCCTTAGAAAATCTTGTTTGGCTGATTTGACCCTCCAAAGCTCTTTTTGATCTCCATGTGTGTGCCACAATGTGTGTGTGTGTGTGTGTGTGTGTGTGTGTGTGTGTGTGTGTGTGTGTGTGTGTGTGTGTGTGTGTGTTTAATTATTAATAAATATTCATTCCTTTAAATCTTGTTAGATTCTCACCTGACTCCCAGTAGGTGTGGGTGATTCATTTCAAAGATAGAGAAGATATGATCCAGAAATGTATAAACCTCACTCAGAATCTCATGACTTGCCACAGAATACATGCCTCAAATTGTGACCTGCTTGGCTGCAGAGCCTTCTTTACATATAGCATGGGCAGAAAGTCCCCAGATTTTCTTTCAAGAGCCACTAGAAATGGATTCAAACCAGAGCATTCGCATCATAGTCAAATAATTCGTGATTTATTCCCTCTAGCTAATTATTCTTTGTAATAAACGCATTTTGAGTAATAACAGAACACATAATTTCTTTCTCCAAAATGCCTTCTGAAGGTCAGGACTGTTAGCAGAGGTAACTATTTTCTATTTTGGTCTGGCTTTAATTTGAGTAATAATCTGATTGAACATAGATATTTATGACATTTATTAAAAGCTTTTATTACTAATTTTGCCCAGAAAAAAATCCTAATGGAGATGTATTAGAGAATTTCCATAAAATTAATGTCCAGACTTAATGGATGTCTAAGGTATCATTATTAATGGGAATGTTTCATATCCAAAGGATTCTTTGATTAGAGATTAGATACAGTTAGATCAGAACTTATTTAAAACTGGACAAATGCCAAGGTATCCAGAAATTCAATTTAAACACATTCTAGAGGCTAATGCTTTATTTAGGTTGAGTTTATGATGCCAAATGAAAATCAGCAGTTACAAAAATTGGATTGATTTGGTCAGCTGGCCAGTTGCAGGATGATCTGGAGGCCATGGCTTTCTCAGTTTGATTCCTGCCAATGCCTGCTTGAAGCCAGTCAATTGATTCAAAATGAATCTCCATCTACAGATAGTGACATTCCAGACAGATTCTCACTGGCCCAAGAGCCTGGCTCCTGAACAATCCTTCACTGAGCCACACTACACTAATGGGCTCATTGAAGTCTCCTACCTATCCCAAGGCCTCAATTCTGGACAGAATGAGCAAATATCTTGTCTGCAGACTCCTTCTTGCAAATGGCATATCAAAATCAGCAATGATAAAAAAATATGATGATTAGCTTTAATTGTCAACTTGACAAAGCATAGATTGCTTGGGATAACAGTTATGATGCAGGGTTTTCCACACTGGCTCTGCCTGTAGTCATGTCTATGGGAAAGGTTGTCTTAATTAAGTTAATGTATATAGCCAGACTCTGCTATAGGCAACACATTGCCCTATGCAAGGCATTCTAAACTATGTAAGACTAAAGACATTGAGCTGAGCACAAGCAAACATGTATTAAGTTCTCTCTGATTTTTGACTGTGACTATGATGTTACTAGTCATTTTAGTTCATACTGCCTTGGTTTCTCCACACAGTAAAGTATAACCTGGAATTGTGAGCTAACCAACCTGTTCTCCCCTAAGATGTTTTCGGATGTTGTATTTTATCATTGAAATGGAATAAAACTAGAACATGGGGTTCTCCATCTTCCCCTTCCTCTGACCTTGACATTCTGATAGGTCATCTTATTCACTCATTGAAAATCTTCAACGTTAAATAATTACTCTATAGTAATTATTAAAAAGTATTTTAAAAGGAATTTTAGTAGCTGGTAGAGTGCTTATGTAACATGCATAAAATCCTAGGTTCAAGTCAGTACTGTATAAAAACAAGCATGGTGATATATGTCTTTAATTCCAACATTAGGGACATAGAGGCAGGATGATCAAGAGTTCAAGGTCATCCTTGGCTGTGCAACAAGCTGGAGGCCAGCCTGAGCTTAATGAAACCCTGTCTTAAGGGGGTGGGGTAAAAAGAGCATCAGTATATTCTTTTCAGTACAGAAATCCTAACTCACTCCCAACACTATGAAACAATTTAAAATATCCCCAAAGCAGCAGAAAATATCAGAGAAAGCATCTCAGTGTCCATCCTCTTACTACCTGAAGATAATCTTATGGGTGCCATGGCCCTGAAAATCTTGATAAGCAAAGCAGAGATCAGTAAGTACTACAGTTTGGTTAAGTCCCCTGGAATCCATGTATTCGAATCTTAAATCCCTAAAGCCACCTATTTGGACCTATCAGAGGTGACTGGATGATAAGGGATCTGCCTTTATGAATAGACAAATCTACTCATGAATTTGTGAACTTCTGGGAAATCAGGGACTGGCTTCTCTATACATATGAGCTCTTTCTGATACATGCTGGCTATATCTGCTTGTCACTTTGTAGTGTCCTCTGTCCTGTCATGGCACAGAAACAATGCCCTCAGCAGATCTCAATGCCATGCCTCTAGACTTCCCAGGCTCCAAAATCATGAACTTAATAAAAAAATTATCTCCGTCCCTTTTAATTATCAGTAACAAGGACAGAGATGTAGCTAAGACAAATGATTTCATTTTTCTTAAAACTACCCAAGAGATCCCCATTCTTCAAATTTTGGCCATTACTTCCCTGTACTAAACCAGAAGCCACAAACCAATGGCCTACAGATGTATTTTGTCTGGCTCACTACACAGTGGCCCAAATAGCATTTAAAACAAACTAACAAAAACTGAATTAGTCACCAGCTTTCAGAGGTCATAAAATGTATAGGAAACATGGGTTCCCAGCTTCTCAGAGAAAGTCAGAGCATAATACTGATGCACACATTCCATATGGCAGCATTTGGCATCCGTGCTTACTCTACAGAGTTCCAGCTCCTCTTCACTACCCTGGATGCTGAGTCAAATCTTCCTACATTTAGTTCTCTTGTTAGCAATGCTCGCCTAGTCCCTACAGGGATTTGAGTTTACAACACCATCATAAACTGAAACGTTAAACTTTTCAGAGACCATTGTCTCCAATCGCCTCCTTCTATACAGAAGGCATTAGAGATCCAGACAGGGAACCGATTTAATCCAAATTACCCAAGTTGCTGATTGTAGAGATGGGGATGGGGTAAGCTCCAGTTCTTGTATTAACACATTATTTCAACTCCATGGGGATCAGTCTTACAGGCTCTTCAGCCTTCATTTCCAAAGGCAATCCTGACTTTGGAGCCCGTGAGCCTGGCACCATGCTTATCTCTCTCAACATGTGATCTCATCCCATCCTCAGAACTTTGATATGAGTTGGTTGTTGGTGATAATTCCATATTATGAATTAGAACATCTAGAGATTAAGAAATCAGCCCAACGCTGATGGGATCAGCCTATTGCTGATGCAGTGGGAGGGCAGATCTATGACTGACATTCAGAGCTCCGCATCTGCACAGAGCCTCACCTTCCTCTGCATGTGCACACACTTCCTACTTTAACCAATTTGTCAACCCCTGTCACATCTTCTGCATTGCTCTGAGTAGATGCTCTCACAAAGTCCATGCTCCTGGGGTGTCACTAGCTGCCCCATCACCATGAATACTTGAATTTTATGAAATCTCACTTTACTATATGATTTATCAAGCAAAATATTCTGCTTACATATTCTGCCAAACTCAGGAATTTTTCCTCTCAATCCAGATACTATCTCTTTGTGTGCATTCTGTATATATCACTACTTTGAATACAAATGAAAGCCAGGCAATAAGGACAACACAGCGAGAGCCAGGCTTTCATTCTCTTGGAGATTTGGGCAGAAGATCAGAATATATACCTATTACTTGTATCTATTCCTCCAAGAACAAAAACATCCTCTTTGGCAATGCTTGTGCAGATACTGACACATTCACAGGTTTCCTTCCAGCCTTCTTCTTTGCCCTCATCACTGCCATATGATCTTATCATGTGGTCCATGAAATAAAGCATAGGCATTTGATACTATTTGTGGAAGACAATTCTCTTCTCTCCCATGAGAAATGCAGGGCCCTTTCCCGCAGATTTCCACTCAGTCAATCTGCTGATGGATGCCAACAGACACCAGGCAAAGCTCCTAGAAGCATCCATGTGGAAATGGATCAGAAGAGGGTGCCTGATTACATCCTACCCAGAAGAGAGCTCCTCTTTACTCAGGAAGTAGACAAAGTTCCAACATCCTCCTGGTGATGAGCTCATCTGATCTCTTTGTGATGAGAATGGCTCTGAGCCCTCAGCTGACAGCTGCTTCAGCCCCAGCACAACTGATGAGCCCTCAGACCACAAGCACCCTTGTCCTTAGCAATGCTGATGCCAGAGCCCAAAGAAGGCACATGGAAGGAGGATACACGCGGCTTCTGGAATGATGCCACAGTCACCTGTGCTGACTATGGGTTTCTCTGGAAGTCTCTTTGCAGCACTGAGTCTGGGAACACAGAAAGTGCATCAGGAAGGAAGCCATCCAGTTGCTTCCCTGCCTCAACAGCAAACCCTGGAAAGAATGCATCCCCTGAATTATTGCTCATTCATAAAACATCCATCGAGACATCAAACAAGGAGTAAGCAGCTAACATACCCTGCCAAACACATATATCCATTAAGCAGTGCTGGTCCTTCCATGATGCATCTTCATGTGTTATCCTTTAGGGTGACATTTTAAATTTTTTCTACAAATACGTATCTCAGGGATGATGCAGACCAATTTTAGGTCTTTTCATCTTGAATATTTTATTTTTCTACTATTCTCTAGGCCTAGGTCATTTATTTACTGACAAGTTCTTTAAGTTCAGTTCCTCTTATCTCTAGAAAGTGATGGGATTAGAAATGTTATGTTCAGGGGTAGGCAAAGGCAAAAGCTTGAGCACGTTATGTATAAAAATCCTAACACAAGTATTAACATACAGGAAAGCACTTGACCAAAGAGGTCTTTGATTTTAATCTATTATAGTATCAAACATTGTTATAAAAATGGCTTGTTCTTCCAATGACAGATGTGTAGGTTAATAAAGACTTGATTTTTAAAACACTTAAACACTCATAGTGAAGGTTCTGGAAAACTTTTATCTGATGCTCAAATAATTCCACATAGATGGAGCAATTCAACCTTCAAGTTTATATACAAGAAAACTGAACACCTGTCCACACAGATGTTTACAATGCCAATATTCACACCAGCCAAATGGAAAACAACTTGACTTGTCCATTAACAGAGGAATGGATAAACATAAAGTTATGAGAACTCAAAAGTGTGTGAGACTTTGCTGTACAAATAATGAAGCACTGACTAGTGTTAAGCATCCCCACAATGTGAAGACACTGGGCTAAGTGAAAGAAGAGAGTCATGAAAGATGAGATACTGTTATGTCACAATCCGTAGGGAAGTCGGAACACGGAAACCTGCAGACACATGGTAAATTGACAACTGCTTGGGGCTAGGAGGGCCAAGGGAAAGCAGAATAATCATTAAGTGACTTGATACTTCTTCTTAAAGTAAGAAAATGTTAGAAAACCAACTGTAGCGGTAGTTAATTATTTCTGTAAATATACTGCACATCCACTGAACTGTACATGTTAAATGACTGAATTGTATAGAACATGAATTGTATCTCAAAGCTGTTTAGAAAAGCAAATTTTTCCATTAAAAAAGAATTGGTTTTACCTGTTTCACTAAAGACAAAATATTAGTGGAGTTCCAATAAAAGCTGTATGAAAAAACAAGGACACAAAAGAGAGATGTTTGATTCCATTTTCTATTTTATGATTGCTAACAATTCCACGCTAAATAAAATGGCATTTACATTATTACAGGAAGAAGCACTGGAAACTGATTTTAAAAATACTTACAAAGTCAAGAGTAATAAAAAAAATAGTCTGAAGATCTCAAGATGGGTGTTATTCAAAAGAGACAAGAATTAGAAGTTATAAGAAAGATCTTCCAAGTCTAAAAAAATAACAACTAGGAAAACAAGAGATGAAATATAAAGAACTAGATTCATCAAGTATTTAAAACTGTATAATGAAGGTCTTTCAATTTTGCAGCTAAAAAAAGCAAGAGCACACACACCAAACAAATAGCAAGAATAGAAATTAGGGGCTGGGGAGATGGCTCAGCTGTTAAAAGCATGTAATAATTTTTGCAGAGGGCCTAAGTTTGCCTTATATCAACCATATTGGGCAGATCACAAACATCTGGACCCTGTAGGCACCCACTTACATACAGCAGACACCCAGGCTACATATACACCAACAGAATTTTATTACATATATATACTATTTTTTATGTATTTTTATTGAATATTTTATTTATTTAAATTTCAAATGTTATCCCCTTTCCCGGTTTCCCCTCTGAAAACCTCCTATCCCATCTCCCTCCCCCCCCCCGGCTTCTAGGAGGGTGCTCCCTCACTCACCCACTCCTGCCTCACTGTCTTAGCATTTCACTGTGAAGGCATCGAGACAACACAGGACCAAGGGCTCCCCCTTGCTATTGCTGCTAGATAATATATATTTTTAAAAATAAAAAATCAAGTTAAAATAACTTGAATCCCATTAACAGTATCTCAAAATTACTGTCTACATATAAGCCAAACTTTTCAAATAAGTTTCTTAAATGAAAGTCACAAAGAGTATACTAACTTCAAATTTGGCATGAGAGGAAGTAAGATTCCTCATCTCCCACCCCAAAAGAAAAGGACACACACACACACACACAAAAAAAAAAAAAAAACCAGGACTAAAGGCTTCAGTGCAGGCATGTAAAATGAATAGTGCACCTTATGGTGGAGGAAGAATAAAAGAAAAGAAGCTGAAACTACAATTACATATGTTTTATAATCACAATCTATTAATTCTTCAATTTACTGATCTCCGTAAAAGGAAGAGGTACCTCTGGTGATTTGAATGTGTGTGACTCAGAGAGTGGTACTATTAGGAGGTGTGGCTTTGTTGGAGTAGGTGTGGCCTTGTTGGAGTGGGTGTGGCCTTGTTGGAATGGGTGTGGCCTTGTTGGAGTGGGTGTGACCTTATTGATGGAAGTGTGTCACTGTGGAGATGGGCTTTGAGACCTTCCTACTAGTCAAGTGAAAAAGAGTCTTCTCCAGTTTACCTTCAGAACAAGATGTAGAACTCTAAGCTCCTCCAGTACCATGCCTGCCTGAATGATACCGTGCTTCCTGACATGATGATAATGGACTGAACCTCTAAAAGTGTAAGCTAGCCCCAATTAGGTGTTTCTTATAAGAGTTGCTGTGGTCATGGTGTCTCTTCACAGCAATAAAAACACTAAAACAGTACTGTACAGTGCTCACCTGTTATGCCATTCAAAGACATCAGTTCCATCTGTTTGCTGTGCTAGAAACACAATTTAAAGAAAAAAAATCCTTCTCCTAATTGTCTACCAGCACAAAATTAAACTCAGATAGCAAGCCATGTCTGTGCTCAGCGTTTTGTGGGATGGTTGTACACATGTGTAAAATGCAAATAGAAGTAGCTTCAGAATCTAAATGATTCAAACACAGAGGTATTTTCCATTCTTCTGAGCAATTTCCTGTGCCTTTCTACATAATGTGTAAGTTTAAATGTAGTGTTCAGATGCTCTTCAATTTAAATAGAAAAGTGTACCTGCAGGAAGGCAAAGACTAATACCAAAACATACCTGTCAAGGGGTGTCATGTGACCTCAGAGTTCAGGATGTCATCATCTGGTCATTTTGAATATACTGAATTTTTTGGCACTGTTAGTATCAACTATTTAGGCTTTTTTTTAAAAAAAAAATATAATTGTTATTATTTGGGTTGTAAGTTACAGGCAATCTTCACATAAGTGGAAGCACTATCATGCAAAACTCAGGAGAACTCAAAGTGAGCCAATGAAAAGCCAGGGTGGCACATGCTTCTCTGTGAAAATCACCATCTAAATCGCTATGGTTTTCCTTCAGTATATCACAAACTCAGTTTACATGTTTGCTGCTGCCTGTTGATAGAATCCTTCATTTTCAATTCTGGGTTCTCAACAGCAGGTTAATCAGACCTACACAGAAGGATAGGGGTCTTTGTAGATGTCAATGTTGGGGGTCCATTCCTGTGTTTTTCTACAAGAACTGCACTAAGAAGAGAGATCTGAGGGAGATGAGCAGCTGCACCATGAGGAGTTAATCAGGGGATCCTCCTATGTCTCTCTATAGCACACTCTGACAACACAAGACTTACTTTTCTTCTTCGCTATCCTTCAAATGCCCAAAAAAGATCAGATGAAGGATTTAATTTCACACAGCTCTGACATGTCTGACTGACGTTCACAAGTCTTATCTGTGTAGACCAATGAGCTTTTTACAGTTAACATACTTACAGAAATACTAAGCATTTATCATGCTTGTTAAAGAACCTGAGAATATTAAATTTAAATTAATATTAAAAATATTAAAGAACCTGAAAGTCCTACTTGTGTCATTTATGACTTTCCAAAAACTTCCTTTGGCTTGTATCACTATACATAACTTTTTAAAAATTGAACATTACACGGAGTCATATCCTACTGAATGTTTTCCATGGTCTGCCAGCCTTTATTCAATATTAGATCTTTCATGTGTATCTATAGTTCACATGAAAATTTCCTTACTACTCAGAAGTCACTTGTGTCTGCATCATAATTTATATGTCTGTCTTCTGATTAATAGGTTCTCGAGTTATCTAGTTTATCACAATTAGAAAAAGTCTAATATTCTAAGATGCTATTATAAACATTCTTCTGCATGTCTTGATTACCATAGGTACTTTCTATTGGGGAATGGATGGTTGGGTCATATTAAACAGTGTCAATCAGTTTTATCAATTGATATTCTATACAATGGTCAACGAGCCCCATTGCAACAGAACTTTGCCAACACTTGATGTTACCAGGATTTTGGAGGGTGAGAGGCTGTTTGTTGTAGATTTTAGTCAGTCTGGCAAGTGTGCAATAATACCTTGTTAGTTTCTTTGTTAGTTGCTTTCAGTTACTATAACAAAAACCCTGGGGTAATCAATTTATCAAGAGAAAAGAGTTATTTTGGCTTGGGGTTTTAGGGGTCTTAATCCATGGCCAGTTTGCCCATTTTCTTTGGGCTGTTATTAAGCAGTTGCTTATAACAGAAGGATGGGGCAAAAACACCACCACTTCTCATATAGCAGGAAAGCAAAATAGGCTTCCACTCTCCCCATCAAGAAACTACTACTAATACACAAATACTCCCCAATAGTCTCCACCTTGTTCTCCATACTCCAAGGTTCCATACTACCACCATCACACTACAGACTTGGAACCAAGCTACTAACCCATAACCATTCTGGAAACAGTTAAAATACAAACTACAGCCTCCTACTATGTCGGACATATTTCTACTTTCTGGTCTTTTGACAAAAATTCTTTCAGATTGGTTTTTAAAGTTGCCATGGACTGAATCATGAACCTCAAATTTATTTATTGACACTCTACATGTGACTATATTTAGAGATAGCACCTTAGAGACCCTGAAAGAGGTGAATAGGGATAAATGGGGTCCAAAAGGTAGAATCTTGAACATATGAACTTCTGTCCTTGTGAATGAGGAAACAGCCAGAGAGTGTTCGTCAACTGAGTGAGTGCACAGTGAGAGGGCAGGCCCTTACCTGACATCACACCCTGACAGAACCTGACCTGGCACACCGCCTCCAACAGTAGGAAAAAGAAACAGTTGTTGTTGCTGTTGGTTTTGTTGTCATCTAAACCATCTAATCTTTGATATTTTGCTATGACAGTCCAAGGAGACTAACACAAGGATTGGTTAGATTTTTCTTTTCTTTTTAATGATTTCTTCTGTTTTAAAGATGTGTGTGTGTGTGTGTGTGTATAGGATGATCCTGTGTGGGTGTATGCATCTGAGTGCAAGTGTCCATGCAGGAGAGAAGATATTGGATCCCTTGGCACAGGAGTTCCAGTTGTTCATGAGCTATCCACCGCAGGTGTTGGGAGACAAAGCTGGGTACTCCGCAAGAGCACCAAGTCTCACTAACCACTGAGCAATTTCTTCTCCCAGACCTCTTAAATTTGTTGTTGTTGTTTTGGTTATGTTGTTTGTTTGTTTAATTTGGGAAAAAAAAAAAAGGTCCTTCCTTGGACTTTCCTCTGCAAACATTTGTATTCAGTGGCTTGGTGTTTCAATTTCTTAGCAATGTTTTTGATGAGTAGAAATTCTTAATTTTAACATGTCAACTTAGAAATCTGACACTTTCTGGTTCACAATTTTTACATTCTCTTTATAAAATTTTGTCCATGGAAAGCTCTCAAGATCTCTTTAAACACTCTCTCCCAGAAGCACACACTTCCCAGAATTAAATTAACGTTCCATCTGAATTTGACTTTGTGGACAGCACAAAGAGCAAAGGTGACTAGCCAGCTGAAGAGATGTACTGGAATGACCATCTGTCACCGCTGTGATTTCATGACATGGAGATTACAGATCAGGAGGCATCTAAGAAAGCAAATTTTCAGATTCCACTCTGTTCCGTTGCTCTTTGTGACATTGTCCTCTTTAATTCATCCACTTTTAATTAAATTATGACATCCACAGTGTCTCTAAAGTCTCTTTTCCTCTCTTCATTCTTGATGCTGGTAACCTGTGTCTGTTGACTTCCTTAGTTTCTTAGGGATTTCTCAATTTCATTGGTGACTTATGGGATGAAACCTTGGTTTGCTGGTCCTTTCTGCTGCGTGTTTCCTTTGTACTTAATTTCTTGATTTGTTTCCATGCTATTGCTTCAACCTCCTTTGCTTTTAATTTTCCCTGTGGTCATTTTTTACAGCTTCCTAGGATGTAGTACAACATCTTCACTTTCCAGATTTTTCTCTTCTCTGTGTGGTCATTAAAGGCTGTGGGATTCCCTCTCATTCCTCAGCTACTTTTGTTCCAACATTTTATGTTGTATCTTTACCATTCAGTGAAACAGTATTCATTTTCATTGCAATTTCTTCAGAACCAATGGGTTACTTAGAAATGTGCTATATCACTTTAAATTTTTTGAGAGTTTTCTTCTTATTTTTTGGTACTTACTTCTAGCTTAATTTCACCATAGTGGAAAATGTGTTATATGCCATTGTAATCTTTTAAAGTTTGTAACTATTTGCTTTATCCCAGAAAACGATGTCCATGTTGGTAAAGAAATGTCCCATACATACCTGAAAGACAACCAAGAAAATAACAGGTGCCATCTCTTTTACAGCTTTACACATAGTTTATCTGGAGGTTCTCACATTTGTGTTTGAAACATTATATTAAAATAATTGATTATTCTAATACTTGTGGCTACTTGTTTTTCATATCAAATTTTGAAGACAAATTTGTCACTATCTCCTTTACTTTAGAGTAGATATTCCTTTATATATTTAGTGGTTCTATCATGAGATCTAAACAAATTTAGAATTATGCTTCTTCGTAGCTGCCTTCTCAAATCTCATTAAGTGCCTTCATTTAGCTCCAGAAATTTTTTTTTTTGAGGCAGTGTCTCATTATATATCCTTGACTGGTCTAAAACTCACTATTTAAACCATGCTGCCCCATATCACAGAGATTCACCAGCCTCTGCCTCCCAAATGCTGAGATTAAAGGTGTGTGCCAAGCCCAGCTAGATATGTTTTTCTGTTCATCTACTTTGTCTGCTATTGGTATAGACATTGTAGATCATTCCTGGTGACTGTGTACATACTATTTTCTTCCTGATGTTATTCCAGCTTTTCAGTATCCTGATATTTAACACACAGCTCTTGTGATCAGCACAGAACACAGTCTGGGAGAATAGGGCACAAGAGCTAATATTAACTCACTTCAAATAAAATAAATAAAAGTAACATTTCCTGTGCACCTGAGTTAATTAAGTATGGTCCATATTCACTGTACCTATACATGGATATATGAAGTGGGTAGAGTTCTCCATCTAATAACAGGGGACTTGGGACTAGTTACTACAGCAAAATAGTTAAGAGCCCAGCTTCCCTCCTGGATCTTATAGACCTTCTACTAGCAGTGGCCAGGACAGGTGTTTCAGAAGCTATCCGCTAAAATCTGAGAAAGTTGTAGCTCTGAGATGTATTGAGATCAGCACATGGAGATGGAGTTCTCTGAAACTACAGCAATTTGTTTGTCTAATATAATGTGTGTCCAATAGCAAAGACATAAATTTTAAAGGAAGAAATACCCCGATATCATCCTCTTACAATGAATAATTGATTATCCCCTAGCCATGTGGAATCTTTAATTCACAAACCTCATATCTGACTCCATGTTAGATTCAAACTTTAAGGAGATTCTATTTATAGTCATAATACAGTGAATAATGCATCTGGCATGAAGTACTGGACTTATCTGATACTTTTTACTTCATCACAGGGTGATCAAACCTTTGTGAATGACATAACAAAATTCAGAAAACTCTTCTTTCTCATGATATAATTTGGTATAAAAAAAGAACAACAACAAAGAAACAAAAAAATACACTGAAAGTGACAATTATTCAGCCTCTCTAGTTGTGACACACCAAAGCAAAGCCACAAAGGAAAATAGAGTCAAGCTACATTCTGTCTGCGTGTGTGTGTGTGTGTGTGTGTGTGTGCGTGTGTGTGTGTACACATACACACATGTGTGCGTATGTGATGTTATTTTAAAATGACCAGGTGATCTATATAGATTTATTTTATAAAACATTATGCTCAGAAATATTTGAATGCCCTAAGTTTGTCAAGGCAGCTGGATGGTAAAATGTTATAACCTCTGAAGTCAAGAAATTTAAATTTATAGTCACCACATTAAGCATAGATGTTAAGGCATTAAAGTTAACACCATACAGAGTCATATAAAAATATTGCATGTGCAAAGGGGCTGAGTTACGTTCATACTGGGAACCATAATTTAGAATTTCCTGACTTCTGAACATGTAACACATCACAGTAATTGATCTAACTCCTTGGAGCTAATATAAAATACCTTGTTAACATGTTTTCTGTCCAATTCTTTCATCATTTACTGTTTGGCTCTTGGAGAAACAATTCATCATGTTAGAATGTTTTCACACACCTGCACAAAGCTCGTACAGCAATGGAAAAGTCAGTGCAAGCAGCATTGAGTGAAAAGATTTGTAAATCACTTAAGAGCACTGTAAGCGTGCAGTCTAGATCTGGATCGTGCAAAATGATATTTAGCCTTGGGCATTAGTACTGTTTCCTTTGCGTTGACATGAGGATGGCTACATGATTCTGCTAGATGCTGTGAGTACAAGGTACTAATACATTTATTCATGCAGAATATAGATTTCTAGTTTGTAAATTTAAAGTAACAAACACAAAGAAGGGAAGATGGCTTATCTCATGGGGGGAATGTATCCTGTTAATTTCATGGTACTAGAAGACAGAACCCCACTCCCTTTTAAAATCTGTGTGTGCACTCTGTGTGAGCATGTTCTGGGTGGAGGTTCAATGAGCATGTGTATGAATATATGTGGAGGCCAGAGAACAGAAATACCATCCACTTCAGTGTGTCTCCCACTGGTCCAGATCTTGCAAATTAGGCTGTGCTGGCTGGCCAGTGCTCCCCAGAGATTCTATTGTTTTTCCTCCCCGGTACTAGAATTACAAGCATGCACCACCACACTTGGCTTTTTTCTGTAGGTTCCAGTGAATGAACACAAGTCTTCATGTTTGTGTGACAAGCACTTTACCGACTGAACCATCTCCCAGCTCCTAAGAATCACACTATTTAAGGCCATTGTCTGTCAAATGGCAGAGCTATGTGTGGCTTTTCCCCACTCAGACTGAGTCTTTAATTTACATTTTTCTTAGTGCAAAAACCTTGTGGCTCTGCTCCGTGCCAAACAAAGAAAACCAATGGCCAGTGGTGCTAAAGAGATTATTATATTGCAGGCCCTGCTCAAAGCCCCATAGATGTATTAATTCATTGATCGACGTGGAACAGCCTTAGCTAGCTACAATTCCCAAGGCAAATCTGGCCTACAGACTCTTTGGTAAATAATGAATTTTATACATATAGCTTCATTCATTCATCTGGGGATTTCTATGGTTATTTTAATGACAATAGTAGAGTTGAGTCATGGACATACTTACACCTTGAAAAAATTAAGAAAGAGAGAGAGAGAAGAAAGAGAGAGAGAGAGAGAGAGAGAGAGAGAGAGAGAGAGAGAGAGGGAGGGAGGGAGGGAGAGAGAGAGAGAGAGAGAGAGAGAGAAAGAAAGAAAGAAAGAAAGAAAGAAAGAAAGAAAGAAAGAAAGAAAGAAAGAAAGAAAGAAAGACCATTTACTATCTGATGTCCGTAGAAAATATCTGCCTGTCGCCCTACAGCAGAGACCTCCCTCTCTAAGCCATGGATAGAAGAATATCATCTAACAGGATCTTCGACCTTTAGAAAAGACAGGTTTCAGGAAAAGCAGTTTTCCATTCCTAGTGTGTATGCCTTAGTCCTGGTTCTATCATTGAATGGTGGGCACGAAGAAATAGCCCAGGTCATCATTTGTCCCTCCTACATTGACCTTGCCGTGACTTTGATTTTGGCAGCTTCAATCATAGATTCAATAGTCATCACCAGCAACTCGGAAGAGGAAAAGAGCAAACCTCTGCGTGTGCTTCTCAAATGCCATCTGTTGGCAGCTCAAAGAGAAAGACTGTGTATGTTGTAAATCACTAAGCCCACTGCAGCATATAGAGTCCTATTACTTTCTTTACAAAAAAAAAAAAAAATGCTTCCTTTGCATAAAAGACAAGCAGCTTTTTCTGGACCCTCCCAGATGGTCCCTTTTCCCCAGAAGCTACTCTATGGGCCAGCCTTGGGGACTCCCCACATGTATGTTTTAGCTATATTATCACATTGCCAAAACATCTGGGGTGAAAAATACATATAATCATTCAAATTATTTTCCCCTGAAGCAATGCCAAACATCTGTCTAACTAGAAACATCTGTGTATTAGTCAGCTCTGGCTACCATAACAAAATACTACAGGCTGGGTGGCTTAAACAACAGAAATTTACATACTCACAATTACGGAGGGTGGGGGGTCTTGGATAAGGGTACCAATATAATGCAGGTTCTCCTGATGGCTCGCCTCTCCTCTTGACTTAATCAGGGCTGCCTTCTTTCAAGATAAGAAGAGAATAAGCTTAACCCGTGCCTATTTTGTTAAAGGCACCAACCTTGTCATGAGGATGCCATGTCTATATTTTTTATCTATATTAATTACTACTCAAAGTTTCCATCTCCAAATACCAAGACACTTGGGAGAACTACTATATAGGCTTGATCTTCAGTGTGAGAGTAGGGAACCAAGGGCTCTAAGCAAAGGATCAGTGAACCGAAGTATGAGATTCTGAACAACACTTCATGGCTCCTTCATAGCTGCTCACCATGTCCTCCTATGTGTTTCTATCCAAGAGATGCCATGTACCACGACAAAACCTCTGTGGGTGACACACGTTTGGTACATCTAAAAACTTCCCATGGGGTTAGCATAATTCTTAGTTGGCTAACCCAAGACAGATGTGTATCAGACACTTTCATGTTTTTCCAGAAACACAGACTTGGGGAATAGATAATTTAGAATTCCAGAGTCAAGGCAGGATCAAGACCAAACACCATTAGAGTTAGAAGCACACTAATTCTGTTGTCTTTGAGTCATAAACCACCCCAAATTGAGGCATAAAAAGAGCAAGCACCTGTCATTCCCCAGCTGGACAATTTAGTCAATATCAGGTAGTTGTGGCTGGCTTCTTCTGGGCTTTACATCTAAAACTCTACTCAGGGAGGAAGTGGGGTTGGTCCAGGATAGCTTCAGTCACAGGTCTGAAATCTGCTATGGTCATCCAGGACAATAGGGATGAGTATGTGGTGTGGATGCCATAGCTTATTCTTAAGGTGGTGGCTTATTCCAAGATGTAGCAATAAATCCCTTGAGGCTCAGATGTGGGACTGGTACAGAGACCCCAGTGAACTTCTATTAATTAGTCAATGCCAGTCATGAACTCAACTAATGCAAATTAGTTAAGGACTGGACTAAATTCAGGGACGAGAAACATATCCCTCCTCTCACCAGAAAAGCCCTGAAGCCACATAGTAAATAGTATGATGGGGGAGGGGAAGCACCACGGCTATATTTATAATCTACAAAAGAAGCGACATTCAGGAAAAGGTGACTACTCAAAAAAGGAATATGCACCCGGAGGAGGCCACATTCCTTTCCCTCTCGACATTCGTTTTCTCTCTAGAAAATGAACATGGAAAGGGTTATAGAAAGGAAGACAGGAACCCAGGAGACTAAAAGATGTCACTTTGATTTCAATGAGCTATGCCACATTGATAATCAATCTCCTTCTTTCACTTATCAATTTTTTATTCTGAAAAGGAGTATTGGACAGTTGCACAGTCTTAATGGCCCTTATCACTTATGGATCCTACATATAAATTAAATCATTCCCTCTGGATGTTTCCTATTTAACACCTACTTAAATCACCATAAAGTAGAGAAAGAAATGTGCTCTAGCAATTGGGACCTTGCTTTGTTCAGAGTCCAGCTGAATAAAGAGCTATCGACTGGTTGGGTTTCATTATGCCTCTTCCACTGAGATGGTGTGACTGAAGTCATGAACCTCAGAAAGACAAACTTGACTTCAAAACTTATTGAGAATTGTATTTCTTTCTGAACCTCCTCAAGACAAGGCGAACGTCTTTATCACCACAGCCTGGAGGTAAAGGATAAACTTCTGAGAAGACAACAATGCCCCATCCCTTCTCATAGGCTGAGACTCAGTGCACTACCCCTTCTCATAGTCTGAGAATCAGTATGCCATTCCTTCACATCGACTGAGACTTGCTTATTTTCCTGACTCCATTTTCTGTCTTCTAATACGTAAATATGTGTGTGCGTGTGTGCATGCGTGTGTGTGTGTGTGTGTGTGTGTGGTGTGTGTATGTATAATTGACACATTGTCTAGGGTATAATTTTAATTGTTATACCATAATTATAGATTTCTAAAGTGTGTGAGAAATGTGAATATTTCCAGTATGCCCCAAAACAATCAGCATACTTTTCACACACGGCTTCACACTGGCTTCCTGACTCCTACGGCTCTGCATCCTCTACTACCGCAACTGGCATAGAATACTTGCTCATTAAATACTTTATAAACTTGTCTATTGGGGTGAAAAAAAAGGATTTATTTACTATACTAAAGTTGTGTTTGCAAGTTGACAAAACAGCTGGCTAAAGGATGAAAACTCCAATCGTTTTGGTGCCTAATTATGCCACACATTCAGACATCTGGGAAGCATTTGGAGTACTCTGCTTTACTCCGAAAATGTTTTGGTGTCCTACATTGGCAAGCCTTAGGAAATGACTTCGGGTATTTGTGGCAAGGGGGGTATACAATGTGGGAGGTAATATTCTGAAAGTGGCCTCTAGAAAGAATACTTTGGTAAAGTTGAATTGAAGATTGATTCACTCCTTCATGGTCACTGACATGCAAATTTGGGGTATCTTTTCGGTCAGTAGCAAGAGTCTCCATAGTGTCCACTCCCACAAATGAGAAGCAGAGAGGATGAACTTGAAGAATTCTAGGCTATAAGCTCTCAAAGCCTGGCCCCAATGATGTACTTCGTCCAACAAACTTCCATATCCTATAGCGACTTGGTGAAGCAACATTTATTTATTAAAAATTAAGGTTTTAAAGCCATACAGAAAATTATTTATAATAAATGGCTGGCTCAGAAAAAAAAACAGAAGATGCACCATCCCCCATCCTAGCACTATTATTACTATTAAACTATAAAAGAATGATTTTGGTATCCTCTGAGGACATAACTTGTTTGGTCAACAGCGTGTACTAACTCCTCTCAACCCAGTATTGTAGCTTCCTATGTGAGCAGTTTCAGGAGTCCATGTGCCACTTTTCAAAACCAAATCCCCATTAGTTCCTTTATCCACTGATTGTGAACTTGTTCTAGGTGAGGTACACACGTGTTTTGTATTTGGAGGAGTCTTGCAGAACAAAGGTCTTTCCCTAGCCCCAGTTGACCTACAGCCTATCATTACTCAACATAATCCTACTGTGGAGGCAAGGCAAAGGGGGGCATCTGAAAAATACTAGAAGGATACTCCCCCTTTTTCCTAAGGTGACTGTATCTTGGCTATGTGTTTCCTCAAAATGATTCCTTGTCACTCAAAATAATCAATACAAGAAAGATTTCCCCATAGAGACTTGTGTGACGATGGGTCCAAGCGGGCAAACCTCTCCAAACCTGTCTTCCCCCGTTTTATATCTTTTGCACAGTATGAGGAAATGATGTTGGAATCCCTATTTGTTTTCTAAAAAAAAAAATTCATAAGACAAAAAAATCATTGGGATAAAACCACCTTAGCTTGGTGATCCATCATTTCATCATTTTCTATCAATCAGAAGTTACAAAGGGAGTCAAAGACCCAAGGCCTCGTAGATTAGGGGAAATCAAGATGTTCACAGTAGTTGTACAAGGCAGAAAATGAAAGAGATTGGTTCTAAAATGGTCATCAAGCATCTATATTATCCACGGGCATTAAACTCATCTTTTAGCAGTTCTCCTGAGGTCACTGATGACCGAACTCACCCTCAGAAGTTAAACACTCAGAATCAACAAATGTAACATTCATTCAAGATCAATTCCTCTCTTCCTCATTGTGGTTTTATGATGTCTTCCTATAGGCTCTATCTAGTTATATTTTTGCATTGGCTACTTTTCTATTGTTGTAATAAAACACTACAGTCAAAAGTCATTTTACAGCCAGGAGTGTTTCTTTGGGATTATAGTTCTGGACATGTAAGAAGAGTCCATCATGGCAAGAAGTCATGGCAGCAAGTGGCAGAGACAGCAATCTGAAAGATTTCAAACAAGAAGTAGAGAGTAAAGTTGAAGTGGGGCTCAGCTAAGAACTCTTAATGCAGGGGTGCCCAGTGATTCATGAGGCACTTCCAGTGAGGCTCCACATCCTAAAAGTTCCATCACCTCCCCTAACAGAAACACCAACCAGGGACTAAGTGTTCAAACACATGAGCCTCTGGGAGGGGATGGTAAGTCTATAAATTAAATAACCACAGTTGCTTATCAAGGGCCAACAATGGTAGTTAGCACAAGGCTACAAGGAGGAATTTTAGACATGCAGCTAAAGGGGGTAATCACCTTTTGAAATGTATGTCTGTACAGAGGTAGGTAGGTAGGTAGGTAGGTAGATAGATAGATAGATAGATAGATAATAGGTAGATAGATAGATAGATAGATAGATAATAGATAGTAAATGGATGGATAATAGATAGTAGATAGATAGAAGACAGACAGATAAGATAGGAACTTAAAGACAGTTTATTACTATTGTTCTTCTTACAGCTGCCTGATTAAGAACCTGAAAGCCAAGACCCAGGTCATTATCCCTATGTGGTATATTCTAAGTTAATTTGGAAACCATACAATGATCTCTTTGATAGGTTTCCCCATTTTAAATCATAGAATAAAAAATATATAATCTCAATATCCCTATGCAAGGAATGGAAAAATTGTTTAAGGACAAAAAAATAAGTAAAACCTAAAAAACTGAGTAATCAGTTCCCCACACACAGGAGGACCTTGGCACATCTCAAAGTAGAGAACAAAATAGCATTGAAGAAAACCAGAATTTTCCCAACTTCAATTGCACTCCATTTTCCAAATGTGTACCTTTTTAAATGATTAGGGTTCTTAACAATCTAGAATAAAAAGAGCAAAGAGTAAAGAAAATAAATCTCTCCTTATTCAAAAATTTGTAATATTAAGACTGGCCAACAAAAACACAGGATCACTTGGACCCAGCTCTGGCCATAATTAAATTAGAATGTGTTTAAATTCTTAATGGCATGGTATTTTACACAGAGTTTGAAACATACACCTAAACACTCGAGCCATCAGGAGTTATTAACACAAAGTGCCCAATAACTGGAGAAGTACTACAGTGAGTTATCACTCCTCCCTGACTAATGAAAGCAGCCCTCCTCTCTAGTGTCTCAGCCGCACAAACCAAAATTACTCTCTGTGTAGCTTGAAAGCTTTCAGAAAGTATTGAGGCAGCTAAAAGGCTGCCTTTGGGCCAGATAATGCAGGCTTGTTTTTACTGATTGTGTGTGTGTGTGTGTGTGTGTGTGTGTGTGTGTTATAAGCTTCCTGTCCACTCCTCTGTGTGGAATAAAAATAAATAAATAAATAAATAAATAAATAATAAATAAATAATAATAAAGTAAAAGAACTATTCAGATCTCAAGAGATCCACACAGCATGAGCACAGTTGTATTCATTGTCAATGGGAAGCCCCTACATAAGTGGTGTATCCATCACAGAAACCTAAGGACTCCCGCTTATTTACTAAGCTTATTTTGATAAGAAGTATATACACCAGATAATACTTGATATCTGGCTATAAAACATGATAGAATTCAAACCAGGGCCATCAGACACACACATAGTACACAGACAAACAAGCATGCAAATACTCACACACATGAAATAAATTAAATAAACAATTTAAGAAAAAAAAAAAGAGACAGTGTATGTGTCACTGAATATAACCCAAGCTTACCTGAACGCTAGCACATAGGAAGAGGAGAAGTCTGAAGATAGCCTGGGCTACATACTGAGATAATGATTCCTGAAGAAAAAAAAAGAAGGGAAGAAAAGACTGGAGAGGAGAAGGAAGGGAAGGCATCAGTGTAAGAAGTAGCAAGCTAGCTGTGCAATCAAACTTTTATTAAAATTAGGACTGCCTAAACTCCTTAACCAGCAGTATTCATGGGCCAGCACTGGGACTCAGGGTCTTGGCAAGAGTTACAGTCTCTCCTCTCTAGACATTCTGGCATGGACCCAAGGTACTTTTGCCAAAGGTGTCTAGCTGATCTCTACCCATTGGGCTAATGCCCCTCCTAATCACTAGACCAGGCACTGGAAAGCAATCTTCATAAAAATAGCTGCCAGAAACTAGAGAGTCAGAGTGGACACAATTGCTAACACTACAAGAACAAGTAGCAGCTAGCAGCCTTCTTGCTGTGAAGACAATGGGAATTGATCATATAATCCTCCCATTAATCAAGTAAGCTGGCAGAAGGGAAGGTTCTTCACCTAAGGAGTTAAATAAAGTTGGTACCCAAGAAGGAATTAAATGAAATTTTTGAGAGAATAAATCAGAAAGCAACTTGTCAAAATAAGGACTTTTATGACCAAATCCAGATCATGGCTAGATTTTGTCCAAAGCCACTTTTGAAAGCCCAGTGCAACCAGGAAAAAAGTAGAAGTCCATGGGAGTCAGAGATGGAATAAGAGGTCAGCAGAGTGGCCACATTGATACAGAAGGAGCAGGGTGGCCATGAGTCACGTGTGTTAGGGATTAGCATAGACCTGAGGATATAAAAACCAACCTGAGAAACCAGAAACCATAAGGTATGGAACAAAGCAATCTGTAAAGGAGCAAGGGAGACAATAGAATTAAGTAAGTCATATGAATGCTTTGTTGAATCTTTGTTGAATGTCTGACATCTTGGGGCTGGGTCAGTATGGCCCTTTAAAGGCACAGGACTATTTGGAAGATAGTTGAGTTGTAAAGGGGTCTTATGACAACAGGAAAAAATTTAATAACAATCACTGAGTTATTTCTCTATGCTAGTATTATTTGGAAGGTTTTATTTTATATTATACATTATCATACTATATATTATACTATTAAATATTATGTATTAAATATTAAATATTACATTGTATATTATATATTATGTTATACATTATATAGTTTTATATGTTTATATATGATATTATATGACATATGATTATATAATTTTATATAATTTATATATTATATTTTATTTATATTATATTTTTTATGTAATACATATAATTATATAAGATATATATTTTAGATGTTACATTTTACATTTTGTGTATTATATTTTATAGATTATATGTTATAGATTACAGATTATATGTCATAAATTATAGATTATCTAATCTATATATTATTATGATTATATATTATGATATATATTAAGATTAGTAATATCACTTAGTATTTACATATGCTTAGAACTGTGCTAAGAATTGTCTTTATTCATGATTGGTGTCTGTGTGTGGGTGTATACATATGCACATGTGCTCTGGACGTCAGAGAACAACTTTCACTATAGGGTTCCCTCCTTCCAACTCCGAATCCTATTATTGAACTTAGGTCACCAGACTTGTGTAACAACAAGTTACCTTATTCCCTGAGCTAGCTTACCAGCCCTGTGTTTAGAGTTCAAAACACAACACGTTAATTTAATTTAGTCCTCTAACACCTCTGTAATGTCATCATATACTTGAAAACTCTGTAAGAAGACATAAAACTTTCTCCCCATGGTTATAGACAAGGCTGAAAGGAAAACCCAAAACAGATAACAGTATGCTAAATTTATTTGAAGATATATACATTTTAATAATATAAATGATTAACTCAGGAAAGACCAAGATATCAAGCTTGAAAGAAGAGGGATGAAGGAAGTTGAAGGAAGGAAATAGTCAGGAGGTCAGATCTGAAGTGCTCACTGAACTACCAAACCACAAAAGAGATATTAATGGAAACCACAGCTTAGAGAAGCAACATAATTAACAGTAGTCCAGCCAACGTCATAGTCTCTTTCTGTTTGTCTTGTTTAGGAAAGGTCAAAGGCAGAACAACTTTAACTATAATTGGGTCATGATGTCTGAAAGATCAGCAAGGCCTTGTTCATCTTTGAATCAGCCTAACACCACAGGCTGAAGCCAGATCGCAGTGTCTAAAAAGACTTCATCATTATAGAATGTGATTGCAGCTGATGCCAAGAGTCTTTCCTCATTGCAATGATAATTCATTGGAGGTACAGGACTTTTTAAGCAGGGTTGGTAGATACATGTGGGCCTTGTTAGCATCAAAGTCTTAACAACCAGTTCATCCAAAATCTGCAGGGACGAGCCAATGTCAAAGGTCAACTGAATTCCACTTACTATTAAATTTCTATCAAGCTGAGAGTGTAGCTCAGTTGGGAGATACTTGCCTAGCATGCACAAAGCCATGAGTTCATGCTCCAGCAACATGTAAACAGAGCATGACGGTGCACGCCTGTAACCCTAGCACCTGGGACATAGAGACAGGAGGGTCAGAAGTTCAAGAGCATCTTCAGTCATATCACAGTGACTAGCCTAGAATAAAAGAGAGAGAGAGGGAGGGATGGAGGGAGGAAAGAAGGGGAGGGAAGGAAGGAGGGAGGAAGGGAAGGAAAAAGGGAGGGAAGGAGGGAGAGAACTCTCCCAGCGATGGAAACAGAAAGGCAAACTTCTAAACTTTTGAGTAACTGAAGACATGAATCCAGACAGAGCTCATGGGGAGACTCAGAAGCTCTCCTGGCCCTTGGTGACCTGAATACCTTCTCTCACTAACACTGTCTTCTTTTCCTGCTCATGAATTGTGTCCAGGGAGAGAGGTGGTAATTCCTTCTAGACAGCTGTGGCCATTCCACTGTTGCTTCAGTAGAGGAGATACACTTTCAGCCATCATGGATACAAAATATGCCTGAAAAGTGGTGTCTTCCCTTAGCTGGAAGTGGGACTGTGGACACATATAATTGCAAATGAAGAATATCAACAATAGCTCGTGCTTGTTTTTCTTACTTTCTCCCCAAATTTTCCTAGGAGAAGAGAAAGTAAACTATTACTCTTAAGGAAAGGCAGGATAAATCACATGACTATTAAGGGGTCACCTGGTGGTCTAACACAGGCTTAGACTATACAATACTGAACAGCTCTTTGAGTAGATATTAAAGTCATTATAGTTGGCCCTAATTATAAGACAAAACTACCTCTTTTTTCCCTGTAGTTAAAATGTAACTATTCCAACAGATGCCAGAAGTAAGTTAACTAGGTCCCAACTTTCATTATCATGCCCAACTCCCTCAAACCCGATTTCTTTTAAGGATTGTTTGGGGATGAATTGTGCCAAACCTTCAAATTTTAACCAGCAGTAGTCCAGATGTGACTATATTTGGAAGAGACTCTTTAAAGGGGCAATTAAACTATCATGACATAGTTAAGATGGGCCCTGATCCAATATGACTGAAGTCCTAATAGGAGAAGGTCATTTGAGCACAGGCACACACAGAGCAAAGACCATGGACAGACATGGTAAAGAAGAAGATGCTTTGGATATAAACAATCATCCTAACACCCCAATCTTAGACTTACAGTCTCCATAATGGTGAAGAATATAAATGATTGTTCAATAGCCTCGGGTTTACCATACTTGATAAAGGTAGCCCAAGAAGACCAATACTGAATCCAGACCTCTAGATTTTTGACCTGGATAAGTCTGTGGCAGCTGAAATCAATGTACAGTATGGCTACCAACTTCCCAGAATTATTTCTATTCAGCCCTCAAAGCCACTGGCATAGGGCACAGCCATCCTGGAACCCGATAAAATAACACCTCCTCTTGCACAGCCTGGGGCCACAGGAATGAAATTAATTCAGTAGGAAAGAGTGGATTTGTCTGCTCTTCTGTTTAACGAATGCCATTGGTCAAAATTAAATCCCTCATTCCCGGCCAACCCAACAGCTCTTGTAGAGTGCTCGATTCCTCTATTACTCCTTATAATACATTTTCTGAGCAGTAAAGTAATCTTTTATCATGACAAATCTCTGGGTTAAAAGATTCATGGGCTTTGCATTATAGTTAGAATGAAATCTGTGGTCCTCAGTGCAGTATTGACAGCCCCATCATGAAAGTCCCATCAGCCCACCAGTCTTGGCCGTCCTGAGTCTGGGGTACTTCTTGCCTTTCATATGCACCTGTCCAGAGCTGTCTGTAGATGTTCACTGCAGGATCTTTGAGTACACAGACTGCTCCCCAGGAGTTACCCTTTCCAATTCTACATATGGCCAACTCCTACTGGCTTTGGGATCTCAGCTGCCTCAGGGAAACGTTCCCCACTCAGTCTGTATAATCTCTCTACCTGCCTCCATCCTATCCAAGTCTACCTTTCTCTCTGGCAAGAACTAAACTTACAACTATTTCAGCCAGTGCCTTGCTTACCTCTCTCTATGAAGTCGAGGGTTATGTCTGATTTATCACCAGGACAGTTCCATGGTTGACTGATAAATGTATAGATTATATAGAAGGTAAAATGCCCTGCACACCCTATGGTGCTACACAAATGCTAATTATAATCATGATATTTTAAGGCCCATTAAAACAGAACCTGTGTCTCCTTTCTTCCCCATGCCTTGTTTCCTCAGAAGGTAACTGAGTTGATTAATGGATTCATTCTTTGAAAACCACATTATGAATGGACTGTCATAGCAAACAACTTATGATTTATCACATTGGATGGGCTTTTCATACATCTTAGCTCATGTTAATCTTAACAGTGGCAGTGTAGGCATTTTATTCCCTTTTTATAGAGGAGGAAACTGTAGCTGAGGAGTCAAAAGTATATGCAAGTCTAAATTGAAACAAATAAAGCCTCTTTTAACTGTTCTACAATGGTTATGCCAATCAAATTACATAGTACTTTCCTTTCCTGGGCCAATGGGAATCAATGAAAGGCAAGGGCTAAGGAGATCTGTATACTTGTAAAGAAGACATTGTCCTACAGCACCTCTTTCCATTCCTCAGCTCTCCCAGCAACAGTGGCTACCTCCACAAGGCTAGTCCCATCAATATTCTATCATGGATGGGTGGGGGGAGCTCATAAGGCCTCACCTCTCCCAAGGAGCTATAGGCAGTTAATGGTTGCTGCAGGAAGTGGAGCCATAGTGTCCGGTGTTATGGCCACTGGTACATTGGCCTTAAGTAACCCACCAAGCCGTGCTCATTCAAACAATCCCCAACAGAAGGCAGTGGATTGCAAAACAATGCAAAAGACATGAACATAGGAGAGAGATTTTAGAAGAAGAATGAATTCAGTGGGAGAGGAAAGATAGATAAGAGAGTACTATGAGGAGGGCTTTGATCAAAGAATATTATCTATAGGTATGACATTGTGAGAAATAAATTTAAAAAAAAAAAAGATTGGCTCATAGGTTGGTTTGGTTGCAGAAAAGGGCTTTTCCTGGAATGTGACTTTGTTGAGACACAAAGGGCCAATTTTTCTATATATTCTACTTTCCTTCTTCTGTATCATAACTCAAATGTGTGTGTCTTCTGATATTTCACCCTAATCCTTTCATTTTAATCTAATTTGGGTGGAATTTCTATTAAGACCGCTTTGTTGTCTGTAATACAGTCTTATACTTTTGCTTAATGAAAAATTATATTACTGTGCCTTCTGGGGTCGGCCTCTCATTTACTAAATTAGGTATTATTTTCCAGAAGATTGGACTAATATTCACAACAGATTATATTCTCTCTTGATATGATATTCACAAAGTAATTTTTCAAGTAAAATGGGTTTTTGTCATGCAGGTTGAAAGATGATGGCCAAATATTTTTAAAACGCTACTAACACATGTAATGGTTAAGGTCAGTATTCCTATTGTGCTTTTTAAAATCTCCTACAAATAAATTTAAAAATTAATATAATTAAAATGAGCAACAAAACACGACAACACACCGTAGAGCTATTAACCAAACAAAAAGATGAAAAATAACACTAGCAAATCAACACATACAAAGAAGTTCTAGTCTACAATATTGGTTTAAGAAACCAAAAGCTTTAAAAGTTGAAAGGGTTTTGAAGGACGAATTATAACCATAAGTAAAAGTAACTTTAAAATATCCAGTGTATACTTCTGTTTCTACCTCTGTTACAGTCTTTTTGGTGTATTAACATAATTGTATATGTACAAATGAACCATACATAATATTTATTAATTATAAGTATAATTTGCAATTATAACCATAATACATAATATCTAATTATATAAAATTATATATATAATATATATATAATATATATAATATATTTACAGTTGATTCAACAAATAAATACCATTTGCATCTATTATATTTGCCACCAAGTGTATGGCCAGATTTTATCTAAGTTTTTATTTGGAAATTTTACTCAATAAGAATTAAAGAGAGAGAGGTGGATAGGAGAGTGGGTGGTAGCATGGTAGAGTTGATACCCAGAGGGGTGTTCCTTCTAAGGGAAATGGGAGGAGAACTTACCTAAGAGGGTACTGTGAGGAGAGGAAGAGCTGATATTGGGTTGTAAAGTGAATAAACAAATAAATTTAATAAAAAAATGAATTAAAGAGAGGCTAAAGAATATGGTTATTTAAATTAAACTGTAAAGATAAGTGTCCTGATAAGGTCATGAAACATTTGAAGCATGTACCAATTGTCATCTTTAACAGACATGCAGCCTGCTTCTTCAAATAAGGTGCGTGGAAAAGGCAATTTCTTCCCTTTTCTGAGCTACATCTTTTTTTTTTAATTTATTTAGTTATTTAAATCACATCATAATATACTTATTTACACAGGGGTTAAAAGAGCAAGTTCAAATTA
Organism: Mastomys natalensis; assembly: GCA_021653895.1. Classification (NCBI taxonomy): domain Eukaryota; kingdom Metazoa; phylum Chordata; class Mammalia; order Rodentia; family Muridae; genus Mastomys; species Mastomys natalensis. Next base: position 675,720 of record JAJTUV010000084.1, read on the forward strand.
CTTGTTGGAGTAAATAAGAAGGCACAAGTTAGGACATATACACTGGAATAAATATTAGTCCCCCTCAAAGTTAGCTCAAATAATCTACAGATCAAAGGTCTGTGCAGAAGGGGACACTGAGTTTCGATAAATCCATTCTACTCTGGCAGCCATTCATGTTCTCTTGGCCCTGCATCTGTTTCCCACCTTGCTGGAGAGGTGGGCACTCTGTTCTAGGAGCACAAAATGCAATAGACAAGCTGTTGAAGAACTATCTCAAAGTGCCTGGTACCATATCCTGTGACGTGGACGTAGAAAGAATAGTTCCTGCACACTAGCACTGTTTGTAAGAGTACATTCAGTCCAATGTGTGTGGGCCGCTGGCCCGCTCACCTTTTGTGTTCTAACTGCCTAGTCCTCTCAGCCCTGTGGTGTAAGGTTTATATTACTGTGCACACATTGACGGCCAGTGAGGAAGAAACTTGCTACTTCAGGGTAACAAACTGACCCAAAGCCTTAGCTGTGATTGGCAAAGTGGACACCCCAGTTCATAGCAAGCAGCTTTAATATAGATTTGTGCCAGGTCCTATAAAGACAGGATATAAATCAGGGTGATTCAGAAGGAATACTTGGTCAAGAAGAATAAAAACTATTACCCTGATCAAAAACAATTATTCAAACAATTCACCAGGTCCTGCACAATACCTGGCTTAGATCCCAGCCTACTCAACTGCATACCTAACTCACAGTTTCTACCCCCAACCCCCTTAGAGAAAAAAGGGGTGCTTGAGCCTAATAGACTGGCAAATATACTAGTGCAGAATTTAACAAATGTTCATTCTATAACACTTGCTGTAGGACTCCTGTATACTAATTTCTCCTCTAGAAGCAGAGAATAAAGCAGTGAACAAAACACATCTGTCTGCACAGGGCTTAGATTCTCACATTGATACAGAAACACCCAAGCAAATATAAGATGAGAGTACCATCTGCTGAAAGTGCTATGAAGGAAAATAAAGCAGGATAGGTACTCTGGTTCATCCTCAGCAAAATGGCACACAGTAGGCTATTTTAAACCAACAGAAACATATTCCTCACTATTCTGAATGGTGAGAAATCCAAGATAAGTTGTCAGTAAGTTCAATGTCTGCTGAAATACCACTCCTCACAGGTACTACTATCTGGATGTGAAGAGAGCAAACCCACCCCTTCATGTGGGACTGCATAAGGGTATCTTGGTTCTTGGCTGGGCATGGGCCTAGAACCCCCAAGACTCCAAGGGAGAAATGGCAGGAGTTTGGCCACTTCCCCAGAACCCAGGGTCCTGACAAGCAGTCTAATCTCCATGGACCTACATTGTTCAGTCACGTAGTAGGCCATTACAGCCCTTCCCAAAGTGCACAGGTAGAGGGTGTGAGTATAGGCCCTCTCTAGGCCTCAGGCCCTAGAGATTTACATACTAATGAAGGTCAGAGGGAGGAGCCAATTAAGCATTCTTTCCCAGACCCTTCCCATTTCTCCCTCCCTATTTAACTCAGGTCTGCCCTGAGTTTCAGGGGGAGGGGGGGGTAAATCCAGATCCATCCACCACCTGCCATGAAAATAAACCCTTTTGGAACCAAGAACTTCCTCATATCATTGGGGCCTGCCATCACCAAAGCTTCCAGCCTCTGGAACTCCAGACCTTTCTCCTGCATGTGGGATCTGCCTCTTGGAAGCCTCCAGGACTCCACACTATGCCCCCCCTTTTCCCACACCTTCAAAGTCATTTATCAGGCCTAATCTCATCCATGGAGGATTCTCACTTCATGACATAATCATGCTGTAAAGACTCCACATCCATTTATTTTGATTTATTCTTCGTGAACATGTAATAATTGTACATGGGGGTAGTAATGCTATCCCACTGTCCACTCTATTCCAATACAAAACAGTCAGAGGATACATTCAGAGATCATAACAACAGAAATGAGGACCACTGATTGGGGCAGCAGGAATAAAGGATGCTCACTATGGTGATTTGAATGTGCTTAGCCCAGAGAGTAGCACTATTAGGAGGTGTGGCCTTGTTGGAGTAGGTCCAGCCTTGTTGGAAGAAGTGTGTCCCAGTAGGGGTGAACAAACAGAACTTCCTCTTAGCTGCCTGAGGGTATCAGTCTTCTCCTGACTGCCTTGGGATCAAGATGTAGAACTCTTGTGTCTTTCTCCAGCACCATGTCTGCCTGGATGCTGCCATGCTTCCTGCCATGATGATAATGAACTGAACCTCTGAAAGTGTAAGCCAACCCCAATTAAATGTTTGCCTTTGTAAGAGTTGCTTTGGTCATGGTGTCTCTTCACAGCAATAGGGCCCTAAGACACTCACTCATACCCACAACCTCAGCGAGCTGGGAAGATCATTTATCTAGATGGATAAGTCCATCAGTTAATCTCCCAGGTACAAAACAGATAGAATAATAATGGAGACAGTAAATAGATGAAAAAAAGAGACATTATCCTTTTTTCACCAGACGTTGGTGTCAGATTCTTTATTAGTGCTGTATGTGTACTCACATATAAGCATTCTCTGCTTTATAGAGTGCGTTAAACATTTACAAGAATGTGATAAGTTAAGCTTTCAGTTTTAATTAAATATTTAGGAATCTTAGCTTTCAGCAACTCTTATTTACATGTTTGTGAAAATATAATTTGTTAAATGCATAACTTTTAAATTTATTTGTAATATAAAACAGTATATAAAGCATTAGAAGACTAAGCTTTTATACTTTTGAAATATGCACTGATTAATAAATTCATAAGACTTATACATATATATATATACATATAATAATGCACTGTAAGAACACAATGAGACCTGAGTGTTTCTACCCATGAGCAAAAGCCCTGAATTATGTTATTTGTGATAGTGAAGTTAAGTAATTTATCCTCATGAGTGATGACATCATCAAAGATTTGACTATGACAAGTGATGTCTTTCCAACAGAGACAGTAAATACTTAAAGTGGATAGTCCAAAATTTGGCACAGAGAGTTCGTAATATCTATATCCTTCTGCCCCAGCCTGAGTCTAACTCCAAGTATTATGAAGGTGAGGAAAGATCCCATGCAAACAAAGCAGTCACTTTAACAGTGTGAGTTACTCCTATATGAGAATGCTTCTCTCTTCCTTTGTAGCCCAACTCCCTGTGGCATTTTACCTATCAAGAGGAACTCAGTAGACACTTGACCAGTCAATGGTCCTCTGATGGAACTGTACATTCTCTTTTCAGAACTGTGGGTATCTCCCATCAGACCAAAGCTGTCTGCCCCCTTGATGCACTTAACAACCAGTACAATAAAGCAGAAGTGAACCTTGAGGTCTTTCAAAGCCAGGATAGAAGCCCTTGTGAGAGTCTCTTGGAGCTTTCTCCCTGAGAGAAAACAAGTCACTGTGAGAACAGAGTGGCCACTGTCAGGGCTTTCTCATACCATGAGACCCCTGTGTCATGCAGAAGACAAAGCCAGCTACGCACTGAGTAAAGTGGCCATCAGCCCTTATATAGCTCAGTCTTCAGTGGGGATACACGAACAGTAAATACTTAAGCTATCTACGGTTCTAACTGAAACGGTAACTATTGTCACATGGGGGACGCAGCAGACAGAAGTCACCCAGCCAAGGTCAGTAGCCCCAGATCTCGGAGCCATTACAATAAGTCAGTGATTTAAACTGTTTTGTTTGTGACTGGTTCTTATGCTGCGGTGAGTAGACGCTGATTGCCCTACAAACACTCCCTTTGGCATATTTTTCCAATGTATTTTTTTAGTTAATAAATGCCGTGTGTCCCTAGGTGTTAACTTTCTATCCCTAAATTATCAGTCAGCCATGTTCATTTTCTCCCTGCCCATGCTCAAGAGTAGCAATAACACATACTTTATCTAATATTTCAAAATTATCACCTATTAAGATACCCAGACAAAGAATATTTTCTTTCTCCTTTTCCAGGAAACAGTTGAAAACTAACTTAATAATGAACATTTTCCAAGCAACATTCCACTCTAGAACTCATGGGAGTTATAAAATAACCCCAAACTAAGAGGGCGAAATGGCTCACCCTTTAAATTCTTTATATCTTGAAGTCTTTGATTTAAGTCATTATTCAAAAAAAAAAAAAATCAAATCACTCAGTGCTCTTAATAAAGCATTATTATTTTAAGGAAAAGGATAAAACTTTCCAAATGCGAATGTTTAGCTGGAGTAGAGCTAAGACATTAGCCAGGAGATGGATGGTTATGCTATCACAAGATCACTGGAACCAAATTCCCGATAGATTAGCCTTTACTCAGAATGAATGTTTATAATTATGAAATGAAATAAGTTTTAATTTAAATTGCCTAAAAGGGGGAAACCAAATATTGTGTAATTGCGGGAGAAGAAATTTGAGATGAAAAACAAGATAGTGTTATTTACAAGTAAAAGGGCTTTGGGGAATTATGAGGCTTTAATGTGCATATTTGTAGGATTTGGGGTGGCAGAATTTGGAACTGAAGTATTTTTCATCAGTGCTTATTTACACTGTGCAGGCAAGAAACGGAATCCCAGACACATCTGATACTGGGCTGATTTAAACCTTTTATATCCCTACTAAATCTGAAAAGACTCAATGTTAGCCACACATAATGGAAGCAATCGTGGAGTGTGATAAAGTAACTATTGGAAAACCACATGCAACTTTCAGGCCAAAATCCAGAACTATAAAATCTACCTAGAGACATAATGAGCCTGCCTTTTTCTCCCCCAGAGGAGTAAAAGCAGTAAGGGTGACATGTCCTTACAATCTCCCTAGCCATTGCCACCTGAGCACAGCCCCCAGATGGCTTGGCAGTGCTTTGTCTCAGAGCTGCCCACAAGAGTCATTTTGTTCCTCTGAAAGACAGCCACCTCTTATGCTTGGCAAAGTGAGATTTTCGTGACTTTTTGTCTGTTTTCCATTTCCTCTGTTCTCTTTCCCAAAGCCTCACTTCTTCCAGTAAAGACTCCATCAGAGAGAGGTCTGATAAGGACCTTTCCCACACACTGTCCCACTCAGCTCTGGAGGCTCTTAACATTTTACACCAAGATTTTCTAAGATGAAACCTGAATTTCTTTCTCATATGTAGATCCTAGATACAGAATTTCATGTTTGTGTATGGGAACAAGCCACAAAACTTGGAAGAGAGATAAAAGGGTGTTCTGAAGAGATGTGGGGATAGAATAGATGGGACACAAAAGTAGAGTGGGAGCTACTGTGGATGGGGAGGAGAGGAGAAGTGGACTGGAGAATCAAGAGCTAATTATGTATGAAAATGCCATGATGGAGCCACCAATATGGCTCAGTGGATAAAGGTGCTTGCTACCAAGCCGGAAGATGTGAGTTTAATCCTCAGGACCAATATGATGGAATAAGAGAAGTAACTCCTGAAAGTTTCCCTCAAACCTCCATAGGCAAACCACACACATGGACACACACACACATACACACACACACACACACACACAATTAAAGCACACATTCTGATTAAGGTTCTTCTTCCTCCATCAAGAACATCATAGATTATGCTGAACCTACCCTTTCTTTCAAGGAACTGTCTCCATTAAAATAACAGTAAAGACTGCTCATGGGTCACAATATATTTTTGTTCATCTTCACAGTCATCATGAAAAAACTGGGAGCCTACAAACTTGGGTGTGGTGATGCAAGTCTGTAATCCCAGCACTTTGGAGACTGAATGTTGTGGATAGCCCCATCCTTGTATTTTGATCTTAGTTCCACTTTCCTGGAAGGGGCTGCAGAGGATGATTGAATCTGTACACAGGTGAAGTCTTGTGAACCTTCTGTCCAATTAAATTTGTAAAATGAAAGCTAGAGCCAGTGATTGGGCAGTAGAAGGGGAGGCAGAGAAAAAGACTTAGGGGAGGAGAGAAGAAGAGGAATTCGATATAAGAGGGAGTCGACAGGAGAAGGAGGTAGAGTAGAAGGTAGTCGGAGAAGGTAGACGACAGTAGAAGGAAGTCGACAGAAGAAGGAAGTCGACGGAAGAAGGTGAAGGAGTAGGAAGCCGACGAGGAGGAGCCCGAGGTGGAAGGACAAGCACGTGGCCTGGATAAACCACAAGTTATAAGGGATCTCATAGCTGGGAATGAGAGTAGGGTAATGGTAAATCTGCCCAATGTAGGCGTGCAATTTATACCATAATTATTGAGTTGTGTTTTTATTTTATTGGTCTTAATTGGGTAGGAGATTTACAACAACAACTGAGGCAAGAGGGGTGCTAGGAAGCCAACCTAGTCTCATAGCAAGCTCCAAGACAAATAAATGAAGTGGTATCCTAGCCAGGTACTATGTTTCCCAGAATCCCTTGTAGTCTGGTGTGACTGTGACTGAATTCTAACCATGGAATACAAACACACAGTCAGAAGTGATGAACACTACTGTTAAAATTTGGACCATAAAACCTTTCCATTAGCTCTTCTCAATGTTTTTCCCCTCTGCATCCTGAAAGGGAGAGAACCCAAGATGGTTTGGCAGACCTCCATTGTCCTAGATCACAGGCTCCCTACATCATATGTTCTCACTCAGCGCTGGAAGCAAGCAAGAAATGCACATCTGGGAGTTTACTTATTTTTTTCCCTCTTTGTTAATTTTGTGTTTGTTTTGAAATTACAATTATATTACCCTAAATATTAATTAAGCCAAAGGAAGTCTTTTCTAACACCATAAACTCAAGACAGCTTGAAGAAGACTTAGGAATGTCCAAGAAACTTCCTGATGCTCTGAAAATCAATAGCTTCCAAAAGTCACCTACAGAGCTAGGGAAACAGCTCAGTCTGTAAAGTGCTCAGTACTTAAGCTTGAGGTCCAGAGTTTGGATTCCTATAACCCACATAAAAAGGCAGGCATAGACACCTGTAATCCCTGCACTAGGAAGGTAGAGCCTTGGTGCTCACAGGCCAGCTAGTCTAGCCGAATCAGTGAGCTCCAGGTTCAGTGAGGGCCTTGTTTAAAAAGTATGGTTTGAAAGCAGTTGAAGAACACACCCAACATTGACCTCTGGCCTCCATACACACATGCACAAGTCACTTACAGGGGTATAAAGACGGCTCAGTCAGTAAAGTACTTGCCATTTAAGAATGAGGATCTCACTTTGATTCCCAGAATTCAGGAAGAAAGAAAGAAAGAAAAAGAAAGAAAGAAAGAAAGAAAAGAAAGAAAGAAAGAAAGAAAGAAGAAAGAAAAAAGAAAGAAAGAAAGAGGAGGAGGAGGAAGAGGGAGGGGGAGGGAGGGAGGGAGGGAGGGAGGGAGGGAGGGAGGGGGAGGGAGGGAGGGAGGGAGGGAGGGAAAAAGAAAGAGGGAAAGAGGGAGGGAGGGAAAAAGAAAGAGGGAAAGAGGGAGGGAGGGAAAAAGAAAGAGGGAAAGAGGGAGGGAGGGAGGGAGAGAGGGAGGAGAGGAGGGGGGTCATCATTTTCAGGGCTGTATGCATTTGATACTCAATACTGGACAGGTGGAGACAAGTAGACTCCTTGGATCATTGGCAAACTAGCTCTGCCTAATCAAGAGGATCTTGACCAGTAAGAGCCCCTGTCTCAACAAACAATACAGAGAGCTCCTGAGGAACAACAGTCGTGGTTTTCTTATGACATCTACACAAAGACCTATACACACCCACGTACAAACAAACTATTAATTTAGAGTCATCTTTCTACACACAGAATCACTTAAATATTCCTGCCCACGGATACTTTTTAGGGTAGTTCCTCCCTGTCCATTCTGAGCAATCATTGTTGAGACAAGGGCTCCCCAGTATTCAAATTTAGTAAATGATTCACCAATGAACTCCATAGTCTCATGGTATTATCATTGTTCACTCAGTTAATCAAGATCTCATTAAATATCTCAACTGATTAAGCACCCAAATTACCAAGTGTTGTGCTAAGCATTGACTAAACACAGCTTACTGCTCACTGCTGCCAATAGATGGGGAAATGGTCATGAGTTAACAATTATAATACAGTTGTAAAACACTAAAGATTCGTGCATATGTATATGGGAGGTCAGAGGTCAATGTTGGGTTGTTCTTCAATTGCTTTCCACCATACTTTTTAAACAAGGCCCTCACTGAACTTGGAGCTTACTGGTTCAGCTGGACTAGCTGGCCTGTGAGCGCCAAGGCTCTACCTTCCTAGTGCAGGGATTACAGGTGTCTATGCCTGCCTATCTATATGGGTTATAGGAATCCAAACTCTGAGTCATAGTGTAGGTATCACAAGTTGGGCATATGTAATATGCTAGATACCATGCTCAGAGCATGATTTTTTACTGTTTTATCTAATCAGCTCATTTTCTAGAGATATCAAAACTCAGCTGTATCATGCAGCATGCAGAAGTTACACAAATTACTATTTTGTTATTTGCTTGTTTTCCAACACTTAAATGAAATACCTGAGGCTGGTTAACTTTATGAAGAAAAGAGATTTCTTTGATTTTCGGTTCTGACAATTGAATAGTATAATGTCAGCATCAGCTTGGCTCTAGTGAGGAGCTCATGGTGACAAATGGCCAAATGATGGAAGCTTATATGGAAGAGGTCACATCACAGAACACAAAGTCAGAAGACAATTTGGGATCAAGCCTATGCTTACCACAACTCACTCTCAGCAGCAGACTGTAGTCCCAGAAGAACCAACATCTTCTCCTCTGAAGGCAGTTCCCTCTGTGATCTCAGGATCTTCTACTGAGCCCCACTTCTTAGGGGGTCTCAACATTTCTCAGTATCTCCACATTAAGGAGCAAAATTCCAGATCATGAAACCTTGACTGACACTGTGAAACCATTGCAACTACTGTCGGGTTAAGAGTGGATATCTGGTTCCAAAGTCATTTACTAGTTATATGAATTTGGACAAATTGGTTAAATGCAATAAATCGCTATTTCTAATCTGTGATGCTATCTCAGTCCTAAGGAAAATAGTTTCCATAAGGATTAAGTGGTAGGGTTTCACTATTCATACATGGTGGTATACTTGATATACACCATGTTCCTACAGTACTTGTACATGTGCAAAAATCTGATCTATGAGTTTCTTCTGGAATGGTGGTAGAGGAAGAAGATGATTAAATACATATTTAGTGTTTATACTGTGATCAAAATTTTTAGATGGTGTTTCTTAAAGTATTGCTTTTCAGGCTACAGATGTAACTTGGATGTTAGAACACTTACGTAGCAGGAGCAAAGGCCTGGGTTTGATCCCAGTACTACATAAACCTAATATAGTGGTGCAGCCCTATAATACCAGTACTCAAGAGGTGGAGGCAGAATTGGAAGTTCAAGGTCATCCTAAGCTTCAAAGGGAATTTGGGGTTTACATGAGATGCTTTCTCAAAGAAGAAGAGAATGGGAAAGAGACAGAGATAGAGAGACGAAGAGAAACAGAGACAGACAGACAGATAGACAAACAGACAGACCTTGGTGGATACCTGTTGACTTCATCTTTATAGCAAAACACAGTTGTGATAAGGTGATCATCAGCATTCACATGTCACAGTGGCATTCTGATTTGTGATCCCATGTGCTACTTCAGTTCTGGAAGTTTACAAAAGAGAACAATTCCTCATAACTTTCTGTGCTTGATGGAGTTTCTGTGAGATGGAACTTATCAAGAGCTGGCTCAGGAGAGCCTGGCTTTGTGTCATGGACCACTTGACTGAATCATGGTACTCTGTGTGCTTATCAGGACTCAGCCATGGACTGTGAGCCAAGAACCCCTGGAGAACTGAGAAATACACACTCGGAGAAGAGTCTGAGACTCTGCTGAGAAAGATCTGAGAGGGACCTTTTAAGGAAGAAAGCTGCTCTGTGCCTGTGGATCAGAGACTTTGGGAATCTGCATCCCATGCTACTTCTGTTAAATATTATCTGAAAAAAAGATTTCTGTTGAGCTAGGTTACAAGTGAATCCTTGTAAGTCCAGTTTCTAAGTTAAAACCTTTCTCGTACCAGTTACGAGATGCTAGTCCAATCTCCAGGGCTCTGTAAACCCTAGCACACTTTACTGTAAACATTAAAATATAATCAAACCTATCTCCTAGGGTTAACAATAATTCAATTCCAAAACACTTAGCAAGATGTCTGGAATGTAAGCAATGCTTAAGCAACTTCAGATATTTTTGAGCATGTTTTAAATAGAGAGCAACTGAGTTTTGCAGGCTGGAGGGATCCAATACTGAACACACAGTTGTCTCACATCCCACTGTAGACAATGCATTTGAAGAGGAAGAGACAGAGTGAGGACCACAAATGTGGAAGCCAGTGATGGGGTTGGCTTGGACAAAATGATGCTATACCTTTGGTCCTCTTCCCCTACCACCAGAACCCCAAAAGCCTTCTGACCTTTCTCCCTTTGCGAACCTGTCCTGGTGAAGAACTTAATGTTGACATTTATGCTGTAGTGTGGTAGTAAACGGCCATGATTACTCTTTCAGGGATATTGACATTTTAAGCCACATTGTCAAATGTAATCTCTTTTGCTTCGAAGGGCTTGGGGAAGATTATGTTTAGGGGAAGGGTCATGATTAACTTATGTGACAGAGTGTGCGTTGATGGTGGGTAACGGAGGTTCAGGCTTAGAGATGGAAGACAGTGGAGTGTTATCAGCAACCTCGAAACCACATTATAATAGTAAGTTCCATGGCGATAAGGACAATAGACACTGCTGTGCTCTGAATTTGGGGGACTGTCTTGTAAATTCATTTATTGAAACCCTAACCACCAAGTTAATTAGATTTAGAAGTGGAACCATAGGGGAGATGACTAGGTCATAAAAACGGAGCCCACATGAATAGGATTAACTCCCTTAAGAAAGACACTTAGGAAACAACCTGCCACCTGAGCCATGAGAGGACATGGGGACATGCATCATCTTCGAGGCTGGGAATGAGCTGTCACCAGATGAAGACTCTCACAGCACCTTGATCAATGGCCTCCCCTGCCTCTAGAACTATAACAAATAAATTTCTATTCTTTATAGGCAATGTGGTCTATGGTATTTTGTCACAGCAATACAAACCGACTAGGCCACTCCTGTTTGCTGGGTGCTTGCTGTGTAACAGGTTTTCCAGCTGCATACTCATTTCCCTACCACAACAGGGCTTTGTGGTAGTTAATGCCTCTCATATGAATGAGAAAAATAGGCATAAAGAAAAAATAAAAAGCTCCAGGCCCACTAACACATGTTGTGAAGAGGTCAAATGCAGACTTGCTACGGAAGAGAGCATCAAATCTCAGCCACTCTGTTTCATGGTCTCCCTCACCCCTCTCTTTCTTTCTCACTCACTCAGTATAAAGTGCTCTTCGTAGGAAGACTGAACATCACAATATACTCACAATGTATTTGGGGCAAATCAAATGCCACCATGGTTGTAGTCTCCCTCTTCACAATATATGTTTATTCTAGACAGTCAAAGCCTAGTCATGTGACCTAGATATAAAATTTAAAAACAAGTAGATGTGTGGCTAATTTTATGTCACCTTGGCACCGGCTACAGAAGTGGCTTTCAACCTTCCTAATGCTGATACTCTTGACTAAAGTTCCTCATGTTGAGGTGACCACCAGCCATACTTTTGCTGCGACTTCATAACAGTAGTAAAACTACTGTTATGAATTGTCATGTAAATATTTTTGGAGATAGAGGTTTGCCAAAGGGGTTTCAACCCACAAGTTGTGAACCACTAGGCTAGAGTCATTTGAGAGGTGAGGACCCCAGTTAAGAAAATGCCTCCACAAGACACGGATGCAGGCCAACTGTAGAGCATCACCTTAGTGATTGATTGGGAAGACCCTAGCCAGTTGTTTATGGAGCGATCCCTGGGCCAGTGATCCTTGGGTTCTATAAGAAAACAGACTGAGAAAGCCAGTAAGGAGGAAGCAAGCCAGTAAGCCGTGCCCAGTAAGCAGCACCCCTCCTGCCCACAGGTTCCTGGCTGGTTTGAGTCTCTGTCTTGATGTCTTTCAGTGATGAACAATGATGTGGAAGTATATGTCAAGCAAATTCTTTCCTCCCTAACTTGCTTTTGACTGTGGTGTTTCATCACAGCAATAATCACCCTGACTAAAATAATAGATTTATGGGGTATTTTTTAGCATCCTTTCTGCTTAGTAACTTCCTCTTAAGGAAATCCAGCAATGCCAGAGAGTGCTGGTACATGCCTTTAGTCTAAGCACTAGACTAAAGCAGAGGCAGAAAGATCTCTTAGCTATAGACCAGCTTGGCCTACAGTGCTAGTTCTAGGGCAGCCAGGGCCACACCTGTCTCAATAATACAAACAAAACCAAAAGAAAGAAAGAAAGAGAGAGAGAGAGAGAGAGAGAGAGAGAGAGAGAGAGAGAAGAGAGAGAGGGAGGGAGAAAAGGAAAGGAAAGGAAGAGGAAGGAAAGGAAGGAAAAAAGGAAAGGAAAGGAAAGGAAAGGAAAGGAAAGGAAAGGAAAGGAAAGGAAAGGAAGGAAAGGAAAGGAAAGGAAAGGAAAGGAAAGGAAGGAAAGGAAAGGAAAGGAAAGGAAAGGAAAGGAAAGGAAGGAAAGGAAAGGAAAGGAAAGGAAAGGAAAGGAAAGGAAAGGAAAAGGAAAGGAAAGGAAAGGAAAGGAAAGGAAAGGAAAGGAAAGGAAAGGAAAGGAAAGGAAAGGAAAGGAAAGAAAGGAAATCTAGCAACAAGAGCTTGGCTCTGAAGGGATCCTGCTGACCTGCCCTAGAGTTATCTCCTGGTTCAGCACTATTCTCTGATTGGTGGATCAGTCTGACTAAGAGAAAATAAAGCAAGCATCACACAAAGGTACAACTGGTCTCTTGTATCATATTTTCCAGCGTCAGCTCAAAACTGTTGGGGGTGAGGGAAGCATCCTGGTAGCTCTCCTAAACAGCTGGCTCTCATCCTGCTCCAAGTTTCAGATTGTTTCTACTGCACTGGTCCCCTATTCCTTTCTCACATCATAGCATTTAGTCAAAAGCTAGACTCATAAGTATTCCTTGCTTGATTGACCAAGAAAGTCATAGTGCTGTGTGCCCTTAAAATTCTCTTTCATTAAGTTAATCTCTGTTGGAATAAAGATACAGTTTGAGATTTGCTGATGAAAAATACATCTTCATCATCTAACAAGTCAGGGATTTAGCAGAATGTTTCTACATGCTCTGATTTGACATCTTCAAACACTTGCGTGCAAGCACACACACACACACACACACACACACACACACACATACTTTCTTATTTGCTGCTCAAATTGTCAAGGGGCTAATAAGAAAAGAGACTGTCTGACCCCACCAAAGATCTCTGAGATAGAATCTACATTTTGACAAGACTCCCAGATGATTTGTTAGCATACTAACTTTCGAAAGACAAGGCCCTGTTTCGTTGCAGAAGAGTGGGTAACCCTCACTTGATCTATAGGCTGTCTAAAGGATTTCTTACTTAAGGGCCTGGGACATAGCACAGTGGGAAAACACTTAGCCAGCATGCACAAAGCCCTGAATTGGATCCCCAGTACAGAAAAAGAAAAGAATTTCTTGCTTAAATCTTGAAGCTTGCTTTACATTCCTGGAATTAATTTGAGCCTTTACCTACCTGCACACACACACACACAAACCAGGACTGCACAAACAGGCACACACATGCACATGCATCCACACACATGTACAGGCACATGAACACTCAAAAGTTTTGTTCTTACTCTTCAGTCTCCCATGGTAGTCCTTTTAAATTGGAAGAAAAAAGGGAGGGAGGGAGGAAAAACAACTGTCACCTATTGTGATGGCCCAACAGTGTCTATGGGAATGATTGAAGAAATCATTTGCTTTACATGTGTTTCTCAGAAAGCCTGGCAAAATAGAACAGCAATGTAGACTTACCTATTTTCAATTTGGGGACAATAGACTTTTCACAAATGATAACCACCTCCCCCTAATACATTGTTCATGTAACTAAATGTTGTAGGTATAGTTGGCGCCATCAGGAACGGATGTACCCAGAGCCTCAATCATGTCTTCAGAGATGCAGATATATAGATAGAGATAGAGATAGAGATAGAGATAGAGATAGAGATAGAGATAGAGATAGAGATAGAGATAGAGATAGAGATGGATGGATGGATATAGATATAGATATATAGATATAGATATATATGTGTGTGTGTGTGGTGTGGTGCATGTGTGTCCATGTATATTCCTCTGCTTTGGCTTGATTCTTAAATGAGTGTGCTTAATGAGTTTCAGCTGGGACTTTAGGCTGGCAACCACCTGTCAGAATGAACCCCTAAAATCTCCTCCCTTTGGCCTGACTCATATTATTTGGCCAATTCTGAGGCAGTTCCTCTGGCTAGCGGCTGCCTGGGATCCCATGCTCTGGTTTATCCTGATGGTAGTACAACTTTGCTCAACTTGTGGGAGTCTGCAGATAGTAAGTAATGGCATTACACAACAGTAAAGCAGGAGCCCTACTGAGTCGGAACCATAATTATCACCATCACTATAGTTGTGTGTTCCTAAAGAAATCCACTCTCTTACTCAATACGGGGACTTCTTTTCCTGAGAAGTCTTCCTTTCTAAGGAAGCCCAATAACAACTCACTGAATATCTCAATCTACTTGACATGAAGTCCAAAGTAAAATAGTTGTTAAACCACCTGGGCCAGTATGAGAACAGGCCGGGTGAGGTACTCTAGACTTCATGAGAATTTTAGATAGCAAGTTTTTAAAACAAAGAAAAGACATAAGCTTGGGTTAGAAAGAGTTAAACATCCTATGTCTATGATTTCCATAGTCACTTCTGATTCAGACTAGACTCTGCATCTTACTCCATAAGAGGTGATTTATTAAAAATAAATCCTCTTTCCACACGAGGCTTTCAATTCTCATTAATGTATTTCTGCATGTTCAGGTGGATACTAGAAACCACACCTGATTGGTACTGTCCTGTATGGATCTCATGATAGACAAGCAGCTCTCTAAATGACCTTCCACATTATATGAAATGAGGCCTTGGAGAAAAGAGAACTAGAAAAAGGTAGGCATTTGGTCAGCTAGACTTGTGGAAGGGTGAGCACAGGTCATGGCAGTATCATTCAATTCAGAACACACCTTGACAGACAGGTGTCCAGGTGAGGCCTAGGCACAGTTGCGTCATCAACCCAAAAAGAGTGGAGTCCAAGCCTGGCTCTCCCCACACAAAGAAAACCTGATAGACTTGCACCTGCAGCATTAAACATTCACATGAACTTCAACATCTTCCTCCTGCGGCAATCAGAAAGAGATATAATTCTGCCAGATTTATTCCTAGACAACTGATGCAGTCTCCACTATGATTTTTAGGGACATACTGATAAAAAAAAATTCCTTCAGAATATACGCAAAAAAATATTTTAAAAATTAGAAAAATTTAACTGACAATACTGTCAACTTCCGAAAGATGGGTGCCTACCTATCAGAGAGGACATAGCGGGTGAGGACAAGAGGAGGCTAGGTCAAGGTCTGCTCTCCTAAGTAGCATTATCTATCATGTGCATCCTAAGGACCTTTCTCATCCCAGGTTCCCACCTTTCTATTTTCCATAAAGTGCTTATCCTTGCTGAAGGATTAGGCTTACTTCCCTGTTTAATAGATGGTAGGAAAACAAAGGAGGAACACTAAATGAATAAAAATGATGGCCTTCAGACTGCTGGGCTGAGAGGTCCCGTCTGCCTCTGTGCTTTCAGCAATCTCTCAACAACTGATTAAAGGATTAACTATCCAATTTGCTCAAAAGAACACAAGGTTCATATACTTATAAGGTCGGGAAGACATACACCTGAATTAGCATAACAATAACCTACACCAGAGGAATCAGACAGAAAAGTAATTCACATTCATAGTTCAAAATTTAAAACTAACCATAAAGGTGAAAATCCGATCTGCCTTGCCACTTGCTCTAACAACAAGAATATATGTTGATGTTACCCCTGCTTCTCAAGCAATCAAGCCTAATTAAGAATGAAAATCATATATCTACAGAAATGCAGTTTAACAACTGGCTTATCTACACATTCTATTAATGTGTAGATTAATACTAATTAATAATTAATCTTAAAGGGGCTCCATCTCATTGTGACCGGCATGCAAACGAGGTGAATTCCCAGTTGCAACAAAACCCACGGGCTGGTTGGTTAGCACCACCCACCCTGTATTCCAGAACTCAGACTGCAAGGGTAGCACTGTGAGCAAGTGAGCTCGCCTCAGGGAAGCAGTCACCAGACAAACAACATAATCCTAGGGTTTTGCTGTTTAATCTGGTCCCACCTTTATTGTGCAGAACTGTTTACTCAAAAAGACTAGGATCCCATCCCCTATGTCAGTACAAGGGAGACACCCATTTGGGAAGGAGGATCAGATGACAGGCTGCAGGTATGGGAATGGGATGACTGTCTACCAGGGAAGTCTCTGTGAGCAAGTCCATGCAGGCAGATGTGCCCCTGGGAACAGGCAGCAGACCACAGGCTAATCTGGTTCTTGATATGTGTCAGTCCTCACAAGGAGATCAAAGGGCAGGAAGAGAATCCACAACTACCAAAACTTCTGAGCTAACACCAAATTCTACCTTGTGAGAATTAACTTCTATCTTTGGCAAGATTTAGCTAAGGGGAAAGAAAGAAAGAAATTGAGATTTTAGTATCAGAAGGTAAACCTGATTTCTGTGAGCAAGTAAACAGAAAACACTAATTTTGTCAGGTATGTTGACTTTCATCAGGGCTAAAGAGCCTTTGCCCATCCTCCACAGTCTTCTTCCATCTTTTCAGACAGGAGGAAACTTTAACCAGTCCTTGACTTGTCTTATGTTTCAGTACTCAGGTTTCAGTCCAGGATTTCCTCATCTTCTTCTGCCTTTGGTAGTGCTAAGTGTTGCCTCTCCCTCTGAAAGCAAGTTCAAATTCTCTACTATATTCTTCCAAAATGTTGCCCTTGCTTGGAGTTAACTCGATCCCTCTAGATGTGTCCTCATGGCTCTGAAATGCAATCTTTCTTCTCCTAAAGCCTCTCCTGAGGGGAAAAAAAAAAATGTTCTGGAAATTTCTACTATATAAGACCATTAGCAACTCCCTTGAGTGGTAACCATTCCTCTGTCTCTCAGCTAGGTTGGGTTATTCTGTGGGATTGCTATTAATGTTTTCATGTTTCTCATACTGGTGGTGGATACAACCTCCACACCCCTCAAGGCAGGGCCCATCTCTTTTCTGTGATCTCAGCTTCCTAAGCCCACAGCACCAAGCCCTGCTTCTGTTTCCATCAAGATTAAACCTTAAATGACAGGTTTGTGTGTAGTGGGCAGATCAAGGACAGACAGAAAGGAGCTAATCCAGTTAGCACTAGGCAGGAGCTTCCTCTCATTCCAGCCAATAATTCACATGTAAGTAGTGAGCACTATGGATGACTTGGGTTTTGTTGTGGGTTCCTGATTCAGGTTTGGTGAACATATATAAGTCACATTGCTATAACACAGCACTTCTTTTATGTCCATTCATTTGCTTAAGTCTTCTTTCTGTTAAAACACAGACCAACAGTCACTCGCATATGCTGCCGATGTTGTAGGAAAAGAGGAATCCTCACTCACTGTTGGGGAGAATGTGAATCAGTGCAGCCATTCTTGAAGTCAGTACAGAGAATTCTCAGGAAACTAAAAATAAATCTACCATATGACCCAGCTATCCCATTCCTGACCCAAAGACTAGTCATCCTCCTCCACAAATAAATGATGAGCAATGTTCATTGCCATCTTATTCACGGTCACCAGGAAATGGGAACAACCTAAATGTCCCTCGGCAGATGAATGGGTAATGAAAATGTGACTCATGTACACAATGGAATACTACTTAGCTGTAAAGAAAAATGAAATCATGAAGTTTTTAGGTAAGTGGATGGAACTAGAAAATAATATATTGAGTAACTCAGATGTAAAAAGACAAACACTAAATATTCTTTCTCATCTATGGCTCCTAGCTCTAAATCTTTGGTATAAATATACAATGTGCGGTAACCATAGAAACCAGGGAAGTATAAAGGGACCATGAATGGGGGTTGTAGGGGAGTGCTTGAGAGAGGAATAACAGGACATGTGTGATAAAAAAGGAAAAACAGAAAAGTGAGGAGGGGGGCTCTAACTGGGGTGAGGGCTAAGGTAATACAGAAGGAAATGAAGGAAGAGAGACAAATAATATCAACCCTATTTGATAAATCCTCAAGGAATCATATTATTTTATACTTATCTAAAATTATATACAATTCATATAAGCATATACACACATATGTATTTATACACTTATACATTTACATATGCATATACACATACACACACATATACGTATGAAAGTTCAGCCACTTGGGCTGATTGTGCTTCTCATAAGAACCATAGACTAATAGAAACCCCAGTACCAGGCAAAAGAAACCTTCTTTCAAATGATTGGTCAGGATAGATCAAATGACTCCCAAAACAGTACCGACTATTGCTGTTGCCCTTGGCTACCTCTCGAAGGTCAAAGGTAAGAGCCCCTACTGCTGAAAACATTACATACTTAGGAAATGGTATGGAAAAATACTATTCAAGATGCCTGAGGTCAGAGCAATTAAACCAACCTACCCAGCTGCAATACACATGATCAGCATGGCAAGATAGCCATAAAGGGACAATAGGTGGCACTCACATTTTTTTTGTAACCAACAGCAGTCTAATTAGACTTAAGGCTCACTAAACAGGAAGGAAATCCTGCCTGCTACTGAAAACCTAGGCAGCTTCCCAGGGCTAATGTGGTCGTGTATCTTAAAAGAGAACCTACTACTACCACTTTGCTAGGGCAGCATAATTCCTAACTACATTCTAAATCTTATCCTTACATCCACAGAGAAGTGTAGCTACCATCCCACATTGAAGAAGTTTCTCTATGCCGCTAATGGAAACTGACACAAAACCCACAAACAGGCTCAACACAGAGATCACTGGATCAGGATCCAGGATGCGATGGATATCTATATATCACAGCTCCTAAAGACATCACAGCTCCTGAAGATATGCTTCAGGAACCATTCCAGAAGAGAGCAGGAAAGGGTGAAAGAATAACCAACCAGTAAATCTGCTGCCAAACAATCTTTCCTATAAATGGCTTCATAAATGAGCCTGGAACAGTGGCAATATCAACAGACAGACAGACTCAAAAGGGGGAATCTCACAGAGTCCTAACCCTATAACAGAGAACCACAGGCAACTAATGACTGAATGGGGAGGCAGAATTGACCTCTCCTAGGGATGAGTCCCCTAACTGATAATCCAAAACAAAGTGGTGAGCTCTGAAATCATATACACACAAACAACCAAAATGGACTTGGAAGATTATGTTTATGTATTTGTGTAATAATAATAATCAAATAAAAAGAAGCTATCAATTTGAGACTAGGGAACACATGGAAGGAGTTGGAGGGATGGAACTTGAGAGAGCCCAGAAGGAGGAAAGTAAAATAGAAAAGTGATATATTTTTAAATTGTATGCATATATAATTTAAAATTATATTATATATTAAATTGTATTTTTCTTAAGATCAAAAATTTAGAGTCATTCTTACTAAGAGTTACAAGCCAACGTGAGCTGCATGAGACCCTACCTCAATTAGAGAGAGGGTTGGAGGGAGGAAGGAAGAGAGAGAGAGAGAGAGAAAGAGAGAGTTAAAATTAAGTCCTGTTTGTTTTTAACTCTATGAAGCCATCTATCAAGCTTCTGCACAGGAATTCTTCTTGTTCAATTAGAGAATTTGGAAATATTAGGTTGGTGAAAATCAAAAACATGTCATTGTGACAGAGAAAAGAAATCCCGGGTGACTCTTGTCATTCTTTTCCATGGTCACTGAGAGCATAAAGCCAATCAGTGGCAGCAAGATTCCAAGACAAGTGAGGGATGAGCTTACAGCTATGTCTATGTTGTGTGTCTGACCTGATGACTCCTCTGTCACAGAAGGAAACATATGAAAGTATGTGCATCTTTGGAATGAATTCCTGGCATCCTATCAAATCAACCCAAACCCAGAGAGATTTGCTGGTGTCAGTGGACTGGAGCCAGCTGAAGGGACAAACATCACAATGGTCTGACCTTCTGTGAATGGAGGAGTAAGATCAAGGTCACTGGGAATGGGAGTTATAGGGAGGCAATGACAGGAAGGACAGGAAGGACAGTTCAGACAGACTCTGCCCAGGCAGCACCTTTCATTCCCACAGACGTCAGAGTACCACCAGGGATGTTGCAATGTAAGAAGAGCCAAAAATGATCCTTTTTTTGCTGATCAAAGTGATTTCCCAGCAGGGCTGCTTTGAAAAGCATCGCATAAGTATGAAATCTGTGCTCAAACCCAACTCCTTCCCATGCTCCCCCAGCCTCTCTGTAGTAACAGTTGATTTACCCAGCAACCTCAAACTCAAAAATTAACTTTCAGCAAGTACTGGTGGAGTGTGTATGTGTGGGTGCATGTACATGGACACATGGCGTGCGTGCTGTGCATGTGTGTGTGTGTGTGTGTGTGTGTGTGTGTGTGCATTTACTTGCTGGGAACACAAATGGATTTAGAATGTTTAGCTTTTATCAGGGAGTAGGGCAGCAGTTTCAAGGCAACACATTTATGACTTAGAATATGCGAACCTTTTATGCACGTTTTCCACTAAAGGGGAGAAAGAGATTAATTGGCATGAAGCGATTTCCAAGGTCGACTTGGTGACTCTTCACTGATGGCAAGCCATATTCCTAGCCTCATAGAGTTTTAAAGCGAGAAAGGACCTTGGAGATCAGCTTACCAAATTCTACATTTTCCAGATGAGTTCCCAAAAATCAGAGAGAAGCCACATTATTCACAAGCTAGCATGATGTTATTGGCAAAGCCAGAATTAGCAGGAAGTCCTAGACTTGATGTGGACACTCAGGTCTAGCCTGTTAACTTCCCTTTGTCACCTAAGAAGCCCCTTAGACTGTCTAGGGAAACGACAATGTCTACTCACTTGAAGAGTACAGGCAAGCTAAAATCTTACAAAAGCCCCCACCAACCTAGATATTCTCAGCTGAATTAATAATTAGACTGTTTGTTTGTATCAAGAAAATGTGGGTGTGTTTTACTATCTAAAGTTATGCGTTTCCACCAAAAACAAAGGCAGAGTCATGATTATAAACACTAATATCCTAAAAGAACTGCCTATGGACCCATCTCTCCCCCTAAAGAACTCTCAAACTTTCGGAGAGCCATCTACTTATGCCCTCTGGGTGTCCCAGGAATAAGAAACTACTTGAATGTAAATGTTGATGTAAGCATTGTAAATTATTTTTTTTAACAAACATTGGTCAGTTCAAATAAAGCATATCTTCAAAATCAGCTGAACACTGTGGCCTAGTATACAACATTTTAAAAATAAAATTTCCAACATTTAAGTGATCCTATCTATTATAAAATAATAACATTAGTATTTGAGTAAGGATGGAACTTGGAAGACCTATGAGATTAAGGTATTCAGGCTCCTAATTTGCTTACCTGTGATCACCTGTCTGCCACATACAATTCCTAACCCTGGATACAAAGCAGCTACCGCTTAGTCCTGCCTTAAATGTTGATGGCACATGCTAAAACCTCAGACTTTTCCCTTTCATGGCATCACTTCCAGCAATAAGACAGCTGCTCACCTTCCTCTCAGGACAACCTTGCTACACATGCCGAATATGGTGAAGTCATTTCCCACATATGTCATATATGATGACCTGCAACTCGTGCTAGCATTTGGCCCTCATAGGTAAAAGAAAGCTAACATTCCATTCAGTGAACCATGCTCAAGCAGGTCAAACCCCCTTTCTCTGCATACTTGTCTGTGGTCTCTAGATCTCTTCCCCAGCTGAATTTCCCTGCAGCTTCATTTTCCTTGTCTTGTACTTTTAAATGAGTGTCTTAAGGTTTCATTGCTGTGGAGAGACATGAAGGAAAACATTTAACTGGGGCTGGCTTAGAGTTTCAGAGTTAATTTCATTATCATCATGTTAGAAAGCATGGCATCATGCAGGAAGACATGATGCTGGAGGAACTGAGAGTTTTACATCTTCATCCAAAGGCAGCCAGGAGAAGACTCCATTATACAGGCAGCCAGGAGAAGAGTTTCTTCCACACTGGTGAAACTTGAACATAAAATCTCAAAGCCCACCCCTACAATGATGAACTTCTCCAACAAGGCCACACCTACTTCAGCAAGGCCACACCTCCTTTTTTATTTTTTTTTTTTTTTGTGATTTTTTTATTGGTATTTTATTTACACTTCAGATGTTATCCCCTTACCCCATTCCCACCCCCCTGCCCAGGAACCCCCTATCCCATTGCCCCTCCTCCTGCTTCTCTGCAGATGTACCTCTACCTCCCCCTCCACTCCCACCTCCCCACCCTTGAATTCCCCCACACTGGGTCATCCTGCCTTCATGGGACCAAGGATCTCCTCTCCCACCTATGCCCGACAGGGCCATCCTCCCTTACATATACAACTGGAGCCATGAGTCCCTCCCTATGTGCTCCCAGGCTGGTGGTTTAACCCTGGGAGCTCTGGTTGGTTGTATTGTTGCTCTCCTCATGGGGCCACAAGCCCTTTCAGCTCCTTCAGTCTTCACTCTAACTCCTCCATTGGGAACTCTTTGATCAGTTAATGATTAGCTGTGAGCATCCATCTCTGAATATGTCAACTCTGGCAGACCTCTAAGGACACAGCTAATCAGGCCCTGTCAGCATGCACTTCCTGACATCCACATCACGTCTACCTTTGGTGACTGCACATGGGATGGATACCCAGGTGGAATGTCTCCAGACAGCCCCTCCTTCAGTTTCTGTCCACACTTTGTCTCCATATTTGCTCCCTTGAGTATTTTGTTACTCTTCTAAGAACAACCGAAGCACCCCACTTGGTTTTCCTTCTTCATGAGCTTCATGTGGTCTGTGAGTTGAATCTTGGGTATTTCAAGCTTCTGGGCTAATATCCAATAATCAGTGAGTGAATACCATGTGTGTTCTTTTGTGATTGGATTACCTCACTCAGGATGATATTTTCTAGTTCCATCCATTTACCTAAGAATTTCTCAAATTCATTGTTTTTAATAGCTGAGTAATACTCCATTGTGTAAATGTACCACATTTTTTGTATCCATTCCTCTGTTGAAGGACATCTGGGTTCTTTCCAGCTTCTGGCTATTATAAATAAGGCTGCTATGAACATAGTGGAGCATATGTCCTTGTTATATGTTAGAGCATCTATGGGTATATGCCCAGGAGTGGTATAGCTGGATCCTCAGGTAATACTATGTCCAATTTTCTGAGGAACCACCAGACTGATTTCCAAAGTGGTTGCACCATCTTGCAATCCCACAATGGAGGAGTGTTCCTCTTTCTCCACATCCTCCTAGCATCTACTATCACCTGAGTTTTTGATCTTAGCTATTCTGACTGGTGTGAGGTGGAATCTCAGGGTTGTTTTGATTTGCACTTCCCTGACGACTAGGGATGCTGACTATTTCTTTAGGTGCTTCTCGACCATTCGAGTTTCCTCCTGCCAATCCATGAGCATGGGAGATCTTTTCATCTTCTGAGATCTTCTTCAATTTCTTTCTTCAGAGACTTGAAGTTCTTGTAATACAGATCTTTCACTTGCTTGGTTAGATTCACATCAAGGTATTTTATATTAAGGCCACACCTCCTAATAGTGCCACTTCCCATGAATCCAAGCACATTCAGACCACCACAGGAGATAAGGGGAATGTTATGGAAAACAAATAAAAGCAAAAGAACAAAAACCAGAAGAGAGATGGACTAAGTGACTGAAGCTATACAAGATCTCTGTGATACCTATCTGATGTGGTTTGGACAGTCTAGATATTTTTGCTCTCTCTCTCTCTCTCTCTCTCTCTCTCTCTCTCTCTCTGTGTATGGGTGTGTGTGTGTGTGGTGTGTTGTGGTGTGATACATATTTTAATTGCCTCTAGCATTTCATACATAGAAGGTAATAAATAAAAGTTATTAAATTGATGTTCAATAGCATTTGCATTCTTTTATTGGGGCTAGATAAAGATACAAAGATACATTCTTTGTAGTTTATAGGAATACTTTGAATTTTTGTTTTGTTTTGTCCCAAGAAATTATCTACTGTTTTGTTCACATGTTACAAATCCATATTTAGGTATGGAGAGGCAGGGAGGAGAAAATTCAGAGGGGTGAAAAAAAAAAAAAAAACAAGAGGAGAATGTATTATAGAAAGAGGATAGACCAAAACAAGATGTATGTGCATAATAAAAGCCTCAACTAGATCAATGACTCAATTCTATCCTTAAAAATGAAGACATCTTCTACCTTATTGTTGTGGAGGATAAATGGTGTGACTGTAAACAATGTTTTAAAGACCATAGAACACTTGCCAGTGTAAGGAAGAATTACTATGATGACAGAGTGGTCACGCTGCATGGGTACTTCTAATCTTGGCTGTGCTTCTTAATAGTTAGAACTTTAGATGTACACATTAAACTTTCTGGGGTAAAATATCCCCATCTATAAATGGGAAACACAGTGGTAGCCACATTTCAGGGAATTAAGGACCAAATGAGAGAATCTATAACACCTAACACAGTATTTAGTGCCTAAAAAAATATTTTGCACTATTGGGTGTTGTTACTGTTATCGTTTTGATAGCCTAACAAAATAAAAGAAAAATAATAAAAGGAACAGTGTATGCATATGTGATACCTACCATATTCCTGGGCTAAGTGTTTAATCATTTAATAGATAATGATTACACCTATCTGTTATAATCAGTCACAGTACAGATTATTCCTCTATGAAATTGTGGTCCCTGACTCAGATCACTTCCTTACACCTTCAAGTGAGTAACATACACTTTTGACTATCACAAAATTTCTATTTGGTCCCCACAACCATCAAAATCATGATGACCCACACCTATATTTCTAATTACACAGAATACTACAGAGAAGGGATCACTTGATCTAAGGAGCCTGAGGCCAGTCTGGGAAAACATAATGAGACAACATCTCAACCAGAAAAAGCAAAACTAAACTAAACGTAAAAATACATTCTTACCATTCTTCAATAGGGAGAAGACGTGAGGGTAGGAGCTAGGAGAGAACACAGCTACAGAAGTCCTCCATACTTCCAGATGATAACCACCACCATATCTATTTCTCATGGTTCTCTAGAAGCACCAGTTCTCTGATACTTCATGCCCAAACTAGATATCCATGTATCAAATTCACATGTCACACTGCCTACCTGGACTTAGCACCAGATCTGACAAGTTTAAAAGACTTCGTGATATAAAGATTGCCCTTCCCACAGAAGTCAACCACAACCTCTGACCCACCTATATGTATTAAATTGGGAGTTCGAATGTTTCACTCTGCCCCTGGGTTGATAATTTACTAGAACAACTTAGAAAAAAAACTGATGTTTGTAATAGCCTGTAATGTTTTGCTACCCATGGGCCCGCACTTGCTAAGAACTCCAAAGATGTTAAGCCATTCCTAGAATTGTATGTTTTATTTGTTAGCTCATGAAGCCTGTCTAGTAGAGGCATTGTTCCCCTATTAACCACATTTAATCTTTTTATATATGCATATTATGTTATATATATATATATATATATATATATATATATAATTTTTAGAAAGCTTCTACAGTGTAAGTTTCCATATGGTTTTTAATGTGTTTAGTGTTAGTTTTTCTTCTCCATATTTCCTATCTACCTTGCCCATCCATCTCACTTCTCATGAAAACTATCCTATGCCATTATCTCTTTTAACATTTTATAGCACTGAGTTCTATATTCCCTCCTCTAAAATCCAACTCCATGGCCACTTATAATTTTCTGGTCCCCATGATATTCCAAATCAAGTACACATTTCTAAAAATTCAAAGCAAGATATCATAGACTTGAGTCATAAACATAGGAAACTCAAGTTTGTATTTACCTGGAAGCTTTCATTGTGTTGAAAGGTGCTAGCTAGTTGGAGAAGGTATCATCAATCTTACTCCTCTCTAAACCATAGTCTATAGTATAAGAAATAGCAATGACTGTCCTGGCAAGACACGCCCACTGACACAGTAGTTGCACAAATGTTATGGGAGTAACCAATCACTTTCTGATTGGATTTAAGGTCTACTGTATAACACCATTATCATGGCCAAGAACCTATGGCTAGACAGGTTATAAACTGTAAGGTAGAGCTGACTAATACTACTCTGCTAAGTGGACATAGTATTAAACTGACTCCTAATGATTTATCCTTATATCCATAAATTAGTGCATTGGTCAACTCTCAAGTGAAGAGAGAGAGAGAGAGAGGAGAGAGAGAGAGAGAGAGAGAGAGAGAGAGGCTTATTTTTTATAGTAGAGGGTGATCAACACAGAAACTCACAATTGATAAAGATGCAGTGAATATGATAACTGGATGTTGAGCCATAAATGAATGTCTGTATCATGTCTCCTTTTCCAAAGCTCAGTGATCATGGCAGAAGAGGGGAGGAAAGAGTGTAAGAGCTATAGGCATGCATGGCTAAAATGAAACAGTGTTTTTGAGATACAACAGAAAAATTTCACATGAAAACTTAGAAACACATGATAGTTGTATAACAGTCACAAGACATGCTCAGGCTTAGGCCACATGAAATCCCAGCAAGGAGAGGCAAGATGGAGACAAAATCCTATCCCTAGCTAAGTAGCTATTGGTAATTGATAGATTCTGGGAGACGTAGAATCAATTTTCATTAAGCCTACAGCTCCTGGTGGGTAACTATCCTTTCACAAAGCCCACACATCCTAGAAGATATGGGAAATACAAACTCTACTTCATGGGTTTAAAAAAATAAAAGGATACAAAGTTGGGCAGGTAGGGAAGGGAGTGGATCTAGGAAGAGCAAGAGAGGAAGTGAATATCATCAAAGTACAGTATATAAAATTCTCAAAGATTTAATAAAAAATAAGGGAAAAAATCTCACATGTTACAAAACAAGTTATAAACGGCTGAGTTAAAGAGATGGGCCAACAAAGGCACAAGTATTGGAGCAATGTGTGGAACTATTATGCCATCTCTAGGTACACCATCCTCCAAGCATCTGAGTGCACAAACTCAAAGTTAGATGATGACTAAGTCCATTGTTAGCATTGCTACAGTTTGAGTATTTGTTCTTCAGAATTCATTTTCTGGAAATTCAATCCCCAAAGTCATGTGTTAATAGCATTTGAAGGTGGGGCCTTTGGAAGTGATTAGGTCATGAATCATCTAAGGAGCAGATTGAGCTCTCCATGGATTAATGAATTAATAGATTAATGGAGAATTGGGTTAACGGGTCATTGAGGGAATGGCTTTGTTGCAAAAGTGCGCTTTCTCTGGCATACTTGCTCTGTCTTACCATCTCACCAAGTATTTCTCTGCATCTCTCGACTCCTCTCAAGTCCTCACCAGGAAGACAACCTTGATTCATGTAAGGCCCTTGACTTTGGCCTTTCTAACCTCCAGAATTTTAAGAAATAAATTTATTTTCTTTATAAACTAACCAGTTCTCTGCTATCCTGTCATAGAAACAGGAAAAAACAAATCAAATTAAAATAGGCACCAATAAAGAGATCCAAGCAGGTTTCTCAGTGTGTTTCCACAGGATATTATCTCCTGAAAAACAGATTCTATGGGCTTAAGAAATACTACATGCTGCTGTGACTCCATAGGTAGCCACACTGACATTATTAAAAGGCACCAGATAAACAAATTCATGTAACATTGCTGACTCTAATACTCTCAGACTTGATAGAATCCATATTGCGGCAGTGTTATCTTAAGAGAAAACCAGTTAGAAAATATGAAACTGGACTCCTCTGCCCCTTCAAATAACATGTACCTTTTCCTAAAGGTATTTAATGCACTGTGGAACATAAGAGAGCCATCTGTTGATTTCTCTGGGCAAGAATGTTAGAAATGGATCAGCCATAGAAAATAACACAGAAACTGTCACAAAGGAATATGTTTCACAGCACATTACACCAGGACTATATTTTCCCCCAAACATATAGTAGGATTGCACCTAATGCCTTTTGAATGTCAGGCTTCATCATGTGAGTTCCCTTAGCCAATGACACATGAGTGTGTCGTGTGACTCTTACAGAAAGACGTATAAAAGCTAGCATAGAAGGCTACAGACATTTTTCCATTAAGGAGGTGGCTGTAGAAGCATATTGTGATGTCACTTCTAGCTCCTGTGTTTCTTTCCGTGTACATTATGATAAACAGACACATTTTATGACCCACAATAGACATGTTGACAAAGAGTACATGAATCCATATGACTCTGAGTCAGTGAGATTTGGGTGTTGTTTGTTACCT
Organism: Mastomys natalensis; assembly: GCA_021653895.1. Taxonomy (NCBI): domain Eukaryota; kingdom Metazoa; phylum Chordata; class Mammalia; order Rodentia; family Muridae; genus Mastomys; species Mastomys natalensis. Next base: position 704,154 of record JAJTUV010000084.1, read on the forward strand.
CTGCTGAACCTATTCTACCATACACCATGTTTTCCATTTTCTGGGATCTCGGTGCCTATCTGTCTTCAGTCTCACTTTCAGCTAGAAATGCCACCATGATCCATGGGCTGAGTCCATCCTCAAACTCTCCCCTCCTTGTGGATGTGGACAAGAGAGTTTCAATCCTCAGCAACTCCTCACACTCCATTCAGTGCTTCTCCCACTGTGTGGAGAGAAGAGGCTCAACAGTTTAGAAAGATTCATGCCTAATTTTATTGAAAAGGGAGCTGGGTGCATTCCCTTTGTAGATGGTGTGACTGAATAATTCATTGAAAGCTTCATTATCTATAATAGTGATAACACACACTTTAAAACAAAGTATTGCACATATCCAATATCCTTGATACATTTCCGAGCAAATATGTGCACATATGTAATCAGCTGTGGTAATCAACCACACATCAACAAAGCATCGGAGTGTTTCAGGGGTGTAAAGATGCCGTTACAGTGAACAATCACTTGGCAGTGTGGCTTATTTTAATAGACACGTCGCTTTAAAATAAGTCTTCACCATCTGCCGCAGCCTCTAATTACAAATGCAACAAGAACATAATTCACAATTGCATCATTAAAAAGTAAGACATAAGGGATTTAATGCATGCCTATGTCCTTTTTTAATGCAACAGACGTCTGTTCATCTTGCGTTTGAGACTCAAATTGGCGGTAAAACTTTCTTTCCCTCCGTGCTGAAATTTCCCAGAGAGTGAAGCACTGCAGAAGTCAACAGGAAATCCATAGGAGGAGCGTAGACATCATGCATATTCATGGACTATAATCCTACCCATATTAGATTTACTTGTCAACATTATTTTTCATATGCAAGAAAAGCCTTAAACAATGTAGATATGGAGATTTTTTTAAAACCTCAGTGCAGATAAGACAATGTCATCAGATCAATATAAACAGCTTAGAGTCTCATCTTTAGGAGTCTTACAGTAGGCTGACTTTTCTGCAGCCCACTTTCCAAATGGTATGCAAAACTCCTTTCATAATTCAGGCCTCTGTGAGAGCAGTAATTACTATAAGAATACATAGTGCTAAAGTACCTTGTTTAAGGTCATTTTGAATTTTTTGTCCTCCAAATGAAATATTAATTCCAAGGCAAAAAAGAAAAAAAAGCGATAAGCTACCAATTTAGAAATTTAAATTTTCAAAACTATGCTGCCTGGATAATTTATCTGAAATAAAGGCATTTTCTACAAATAAATAAGAATTATAGTTAGATCCTTAAAGTCTGAATAGTTATATTAAAGGAAAGATATAATGTACTCAACTTTAGCATCAAAAATGAAAGTAATAATAAACACACATCATTTCTAAAGACTTAAAAATGAGGATGTAAATCTGTTACTCAACTCTATAGGAAAATTAACCGAACCATGGAAAAGGAGAAAAAACAATTGTATGTCATGAACATGTATGTATCCATGCAGCCTCTCTCAGAAACTAAAGAGAATGGTTCTAGGACCAGCCTATTATATTCAAGTATCTTGCATAAAACATAATAGTATTTTGCATATAACATACACTTCTTCCCTGATCATTCAATCATCTGTGGGCTACTTAAAATACATACTATACTGTAAGTGCCAGGTAAGTAGTTTTATAGCATGTTAGTATCAGAACAATGACCACAAAAAAAAAAATCTGCCTATGTACCATACAGACAATTTTGTTTTTAACACTTCTGATTTTAAGTTGGTTGAATCCTCAGATGTGGAACACTAAGGCCATTCACATGGTGTTGGGAGCAACTTCTAACAGAGAGCGGCTATCATCTTTACAGCCATCTCGAGCCATATACCCTGACAAGAGACTTGTTTTCAACAGCCTACAACAGCTGAGCACACTCTGATAAACATCTTGTTTTTCTCACATATCTTGTTTTGCTGCTTAGTGCCCCCAGCTGCAAGGTGCACGTGGTATCCACGCTGCTAGGTGCACGTGGTATCCACACTGCAAGACACATGACGTAGTGCTTTCAGCTATGCTTGTCCATGAGGGAAAGGCACATGATAAAGGGTATAAATACCCAGGATTTCCTTTCAATGAACGAGACTTGATCAGACTCTGTCTTGTCTCCATTCTTCGAATCTCTTGCCCCTCCCCACTCTCTCTCTTGCTAGACCCTGACCAGTGGACCAGAGCAGCAGCTCCGGGCGGGTACAAAGTGGCCCCTGAACGTGGGGCAGAACGAACCGACTGGGTGATTACAACATGGCCTCTTTGATATTCTCTGAAATAATCCTAAGCAAAGAGCAATAACAGCTTTTCCTAGTCCTAATTGGTTTCCCTTGTCTAATATCATCACCTTACAATATTTAAATGAAATTCATACGTATTTTCAAAACTAGGCCAAGAGGGAAATATCCATTGCCTTCCTGGTGTGAGATCATGCTGTGTAAAAGTTTCATGATGTCCCCAGGTAGTATGCTTCATGGTGCATAGACTGGTGGTATGTATTCCATCCTCCAGTTCTCTAATTGAAATATAAGGCAAATATTCTTACCACAAACTTTGATTAGCAAAAACTGCTATACTATCCATCTGCCCTTAACATTAGCCCAAGAGATGGCCAATGGTAGCTTAGAGTTCCTAATACGCACATCTGAAAAGTCCATTAACCTCACCCACGACTATGAGTGGGTTGTTACTGCTTTCTCAGAAGTTAGCATGGTTTATACTCACTGATCTGTTAAGTCTCCGAGCATTTCCAAGGATTTCAAGAAAGACAATGGCTTAGAAACCACATAAAGTCTTCCTCCAGGTTCTCTTTCATTCAGTCTCTTTCTTACTAGATGCCCTTCCTTCTTTCCTCCTGTGTCTCTTTTGCAGAGTTACTGCTTCTCACCTGATGCCTCCATTCCATGGAGCAAGGAAGGCAGAACTGCTTCCCCAGTCATCAGAAGGAGACTGTGTCTCTACTGCTGGTACTTACCATCTTGTTCCCAATCCAGCTGACCTTGTCCTATCTTAGAGTCACTTCCGGTCTGCTAAAATTGCTCCTGGAAAACTCCCGTTCCACAAAGGATCTCATTTCTTTTTCACTAAGATTGTTAGCCCAAGCAATCCCTGCCCCCCATGTGTAATCCCCTACATCAATCAATAACACTTTTTCTTTCATGAAATCAATATTTACATTTTTGCTCTCTTAGAGTCTCATTTCTACCTCTTTGGGCTTTGCGTTCTTCCCCTTTAAAAAAAACAAAAACAAAAAACAAAAAACAAAAAACAAAAAAAAAAAACCCTTCCATTTCTCCAAAGTTAAATCAATTATTATCAACAGTGACCACAAAGACCATTTTATTCAAAACAGAATAAAAACATAATAGCTAGAAAACCTAATTCCTCTACTTCCAAGCTCAGTCCCAGGCACACAATTTGTAAGGAATTTGAATACAGACATTAGTTTTAATACTCAAATGAAAAGAGTCTTCTCAACAAGACCTTATTGTTCTATTTTTCAGATAGCAGGACTTCATTCCACAAGAAGAATTCAAAAGTCACAGAATCAGGGAGACACAAATCAAAAGGAATCCTTATAATGGCAGTGATTTCTGACTTATCCATACTTTTTTCTAAAGACTACTAAGATGTCCCCACAATGTTCCAACCTCAAACTCCAACTCACAGTAATGCCTTGCAGAGTTTCCCAGTCTCCTATGGACCAGAAGTTCTCACTAAGTTCAGACATTTCCTTTCATTATGGGAAAGGGACAGCATTTGACTCTTCATTGTTAGGAATTGGCTTTTCTGTACCTTGAGAGAATCATCGGCTGAGTTTCTCACAACTTTTCCTTCTCTTGATTAAATGATAGAAGAAGCACTTTTATCTTGTCATTATTTTCATTTTGCTGACATCATTTCATCAACATCCATACTTTTCCTCAGAAATTAATAAAAATATTTTTAAATTAAGTTTTTCAGTCATATCAGATTTGAAGTTATAGCTTCTACCACCCTGGGTTTCTTTTATTTCCACCGAGTACACATTTTTCTCAGATCAAATTTTTCATGTCTGAATTTTGTCAAGAAGATTTAATTTGGCCATCCATTTTATAGCCAATAACACATCCCATCATGGGTCGTCTTAGTCGCTGTCAGTTTCATTTTGTTGCTATGGGTTCTACCAGTAATGGCCATTGTGAATCTGATAAAAGAAAAGGTAGCTTGTGTTCATTTCCTAGCTAACCCATCAGAAAATTGTCAGCAGTTTCTATGGGGCAGAAATAAAGACAAAATAAGCAGACTATAAGGGGTGACAAGAGAAGAAGAGAAGAGACCACAAATGATGTTGTAAAACCACACCAACTAAAAAAATGAAGCTATGACAGCCTTATTGTATTGACAGTTCTGCTGGCAAAACCATGGTGCTTTCAAAGTGTTCTTCAGCCAGAATGGCAGAATTGCATACACAGTGTAGTGTTAGTAGTGTGTGGGAATATGGGAAATGAATCTGAAAATTATATCTTCCAAATGGCTTGACCAGTGCTCTAGGGAAAGAGAAAATTTGATATAGTGGAGCTATAGGTGTCCTGAACCCTAGTATTTGGAAAACAGACAGAGGTCAGCTTAGTCTTTATAACTACATAGTAAGACCCTGTCTCAAAAGAAAAGAAAGGAAGAAGAAAAGGAAGGGACAGAGGGAGGGAGAGAGGAGAGGGAGGGAGAGGGAGGGAGGGAGGGAGGGAGGGAGGGAGGGGGGAGGGGCAGTCCAGCCAGGTTTTGTCATCCATGGGTTTAATTACACACTAAACTTATAAGATGGTTAGAAGATGCACTGCTAAGGGCTGACAGTGCAGGGATGTAATCACCCAGTCTCTGACTGTTCCCATGGGCAAAAGAAACCAAGGAATGTAACAGACAAGAACATAAGCATACATATATTGTGAACAAGTTTTGAAGGGATAACTAGGTGGACCCACAGAGGCAATAGGAGGGATAGCTTCTGTGGCAGTATGGTGGGAGCTGGACCTGAAAGGATGGGACATGAGAAGCAGGAAGTAACAGGTGAGCAGAGAGCAAGACCACTGCGGGGTAGGAAAGGCTTGGCCAGCTCAATGAACAGGAGGAAAGCAAGTGGGTTTCAAACATAAGTGAGCAAGTGAAATTTTCCAAATAAGTTATTTCCTCCTATGAGTGTAAATTCCTAAACAAACATTAGGTTCACTTTCATGAAATTCTAAATCTTGTTGTTAAAGAAAAATAAAGAACTTAAATCAGAAACATTGATTGTACTTTCTTCTCTACCAAATTGGTTTTCTGATCACCATCCATACTGAAATTCCCACCACCGTGAGCACGACAGTCATTTTTCATATTAACAAATCTAAGATTACATATTTGAATCTGCTTGAGGGATAATTGAAGGTCTACTCTTGCTTGAAGTTCCTGAAACATAATTTTCCCCCTTGGTTTAGCTCAGTATATGAAACCCTGAGGAATAGCTCAGCAACAAAGACTTTTCCCCCCATCAAACACAGGAAGAAAACTAACTTCATTTCCTCCTGTTCCTTCCTGCCACAAATCTACCTTCATATCAGAAGATAAACTGACCCCCAAACACAGGTGTAATTCAATATTCTATTTCAAATGCCATCAGATTTGAAACTCAAGTAATTAACAGCTCACTAGGGACTCTATTGAAGTAAAACCAACTTTGATCCTATTCCCAAATCCCTGGCAAAATGGATGGGCAGCTCACCTCCTCTGCTTTCCCATTAATTGAAATGAATAACTATATCAGAATGCAGTGTGCAGAAGGGCAGGTAACAAGGGGGGTGTTCTCCAGCTTGATTATTAAGGAGCTAATTTGAGAGCTGGGATATGATACATATTGACATGAACAATGATTTTCTATCCTAAACTAAGCCAGTATCTTGACTCTCTGTCATCCTAGAAGAAGAGGCATATGAGATGTGAGACATGTTTGCTTTCAGGTGCAAACCTCTGGTTGTTTTACTGCACCCTAGAGAAAGGCCATATTTCATTCTACCATTTTAATATAGAAGGAATGGTTTTCCTGTTTAGCAAGTGACTATAACCAGACCAGTGTATATAACAAAGTCTTTTTGGAAATTTGTGTTTCTTTTATTTTCAGATGCTCTGACTATCCATTGAGCATGCATGGCATGGATCCTGAACATGTCTTTCTTTGTAGATGCTGAGTGAATGAGACTGACTGGTGATGGCCATGTACCACCTAAAGAGATAATGGCAATCATTTGCTCAACTCCTACTTTTTGTTGGTACTATACTCTTGACCCTAAATTCTCTTCCCCCCTGCCCCACTCAGTTCTGCTCTTAAGTGCCACCTCAAGGTCTCTTCTAGTTATGACATCAGGGTGATGATCATTAACCTCAACTTTATCCCTTCCTACTCTGTGGCCTTGGGCTAATCGCTGTGTCCTCTCTGAGATTCATTTTTCTTCTATCTTAGTTAGGTTTTCATTGCTGTAAAGAGACGCCATGACCACAACAACTCAAGCATTTACTTGGGGCTGGCTTACAGTTTTAAAGGTTCATTATCACCTGGCAGTGCCCAAGCAGATGTGGTGCTGAAGGAGCCAAGAGTTCTACATCTTGATTAGAAGGCAGCTAAGAGGAGACTTATCTTTTCATACTGTGCAGTTCTTGAGCACCAGTAAATCTCAAAGCTCACCTCCACACTTCCTCCACAAGGCCACAGCTACTCCAACAAGGCCACACTTCCTAATAGTGTCACTCCCCTATAAGTCAAGCACTCAAACACATGAGTCTATGGGGGCCATTCCTATCCACTGCCCCCCACACTTCCGCTTAAAAACAAAAGTAGGCAGAGAAATAAAATCTATCTAAAAGAGTCACTGTGAGGGCCAACTAAAATAAAATTATATAAACTATTTTTAAACAAAGTTCTCTCGATGTGTAACAGACATTATTACCAATTATTTTTATTAGAAACTTAGAGATTGATTAGTGTGGTGCCAGGTCATTTACAGAGGTCCTCTCTGATCTCTGCATAGTTGAGGAGTAAAGTATTACCCGCCCCCCCCCCACCTTCCAGAAGGTAAATGGGTGTACAGAGAGAAGAAACCTAAGGGTTAGTTAGAATAAAAATTCCATCGAACAGAATATGACAGAGGATTCACAGCAGTTTTGCTGACACAGAATTTGCTTTGAAATATCCACTGGCTTCTGAATTTTTTGGACATTCCCAGAAATATGCTGCAAATGGTGCGTGTGTGTGTGTGTGTGTGTGTGTGTGTGTGTGTGTCTGTCTGTCTGTCTGTCTGTCTGTCTGTCTGTCACAGTATGTATATAAATAGTAAATTCATCCCTGTAGTAAATGCATTAGAATCCCAACATACCTAAATAAAGTAAAATTTATACACAAAGTGTAAAAACTCATTGAATTAACTGATATCTCTCTGGACTCCCTGGAGCCCAATTAAGAAAAAATTACCATGTGCAAATGTGAAGAAGGTGAACTGGTCAAGTTGTAAATTCCCTTATGGTATCAAAGGTACAGTGACTTCTGGCTAAAATATGTCTTCTTATCTGCTGGGATAGCCATTGTTTTCCAAATGGCCTTTGTCCTTTGGGGACCCTGTAAGGGAACAACTGAATTTGTGGTGGTTTATGCCCACTTATTTTCATGGCTCCTGGGAATTTAAATAACTCATTATATACCCTTCTATGGGTCTCAGTGTCTATGTAAGCGTACAGCAAGGAAGCAAATAAAAGGTACAAATAAATCATGTTATCCTAGGAGCTGAGTGTTAAATTTTGTGAATTCTTGATCTCCAGTATTAATAAACAAAGGCTGTCATGGGGTACTCAACCCCAGGGCTTCAGACAAGTCTACCAAAGGTATATTGCCTGATTTCTAAGTTCAGAACAATGTTCCAAGCCATTCTCTTTGATTGTATGGCTCTGCCATTTCAGTGTGGGACCCCTGAAGCCATCAAAGTAGATAAAGAAAAGCTGGAGGTTCACACATACCCTTTAAAATGCTTCAGCCTATATGTGTCATGTGCTACATTACTCCTTTCATTACCTGTACATTGTCATACGGCCTGCTACGTGCAATGAGCAGAGGAGTCCCATGTTATATTACCCAGAGAAGAGACAATAGCCTGTGACAGCATTCTCTCTTCATTCATCTCTTCATTCCCTATGAAGGGCATTTTTCTAGGCGCTCAAGGATAAATTAGAGTCCGTGTCTGCCAAAGAAAAAGCCCTATGATACAGAGGAGACAGGCATATCCAGAGTTTATCATAAAACATAGTGATTTGTTCTCTAATCCAGCAGTAAATATGAAGCATTGGAAGTACAGAGAAAGCAGCAATTAATTACAATGGAGTGAAAGAAAAGATTTCCCAGAACAAGTAGCCTTTGAGTGGCAATTACAGTAATTTTCATATGTCAGTCAACCAAAATACATTAGGACAATATCTAAGAAAAGAAAAGCACTGGGAGTAGGAGGGGGTTGCATCTCTCTTTCAAAAGAGTTTCTAAAGAAGAAAGAAGTGAGTAGACACTAGAAGAAAATCCTGAAATTGCTTGCCATGCCCCATCTCACCATCACAGTAAATCTCAGTAATATATGCATACTCATGGGGTTTTGTTGTTGTTTGTTTGTTTGTTTTAATGTATAAAATACCCATTCCTCTTTGATTAAAGCTACAAGTAAAGTTAGTAGTGAGTGAGTCACATTTTTCTGTGATTCCCAGTAGCCTCAACAGAATGAGATGTGCCTTCCTGGGTGTCCATATGCTTCCAAACTCCTGCAAAACACCAACTTAGAATTTACTTATAGCCCCAAGGCCAGCATTGTCAAATGCAGAGAAGAGTCAGATTCCAATATATATTGTCCTGAAGTATAGCTGCATCTCCTAAAGTTCAAATTCAAGAGTAATTTTACTGTTCTTCTTTCCACTTACTCCTGGCAACACAATTCAGAAAACATGAGGCTTTCCTTAGCCAGATTCCAAGCCCTCCTCCACTTTCTTGAGCTGCACAAGGTAATGGCAGTGGTAGTGACTTCCTGATTCCAAGCATCCTGAGTTCTGAATAACAGATTGGGCAAAATGTTAGTTAGAAGTAGTAAGGATTCTTAAAATTCAAGCCTGGTAGTTTTTGCTCAAGGGATTTTATAAGCACTCTATTCCCTCTATAAAATGCCCCTTTGTTGAAAGTTCCTGCAGCAGCCTCTGCAATCCATCAATTAAACCATCTTCAGCCCCCCTCCCCAGGCTCTTCTTGACCTCAAACCCTCAGACTACAGAGAACTATAAACTTGGAAATGAAAGAGGCCTTGGAATGTGTCTGGGCCACCTCTGGAGCCAACTTCATGAAAAGGAATAAATAGAGAAGGACTTCACCTGGTTATAAAGAAATGAGGCCAAGACAACCCCAAGACCAAATTCCAAACAAAGAACCATTAGGAGTACTTTTAGGAAAAGTACTTTTCCAAAGTATCATTAGGAAAGGAAAGAACACCTATGGCCAGTTGAAACCAAATAAAAACATATGTTCTATCCTGCCCTCCAATTCCACTTATTGTGGAAAGTCCTTAAGACTGCTAGGATGTGTTTTTCTCATGATTTGGACCTTCAGCTGGGTATAAAGTCACATGGACACGTGGGATCCCCAGAAAAAGCCTGAGAGTTTGTTTTGGACAGCAATGGATGACTATAATGCTCCTTAAAAGAAGATGAGCACATAAAAGAAGGCCAAGAACACTAGTATACAAGTGACAAGCAGTCTCATCCCTAGGAACCAGTGCATACTGGAGAGTAAGCAACACAGACTCAACAGTTAGAGCTGGTAAAAAGTCAATCTATAGTCAGAGCTACCATGGGTCTAGAATCTGTGGTCCAAAGAAACAAAACCAATAATTTTAGATGGCCATATAAGAGTCCATAGATCAGACCAAGGTGGCAATGACTATGTCTTCCATAGTGTCTATCAAGAGAGAGGAAGGAACAAGAATGCAGTATACAGGAGTCTTCAAGACGCTAAGTTCCTTTTTCATCAGTGATTCTGAGTGATCAGCAGTAATGCCCAAAGGATTAAGATCGTGTAAGGATCTCTGACCTCAATATGAAATCTGCCAAGGAAATCTCAATAACATATCTTCATTATCTCTGACTTCTCAGGGTGTTCTAAATGTGAATGGTGGGTTGTATGTTTTCTCAACCAACTAAAAGATTGTCATCTGTTTGTCTAGTCAGCCAGTGTGTGCCCCTTGAACTACTCCATAAGCTTTGTCACTGGAGAGGAGCATCTGAGGAACTCACAGAGGAAGAAGGATCAAAAAGGAGCTGGGTTTCCATGGAGTCTGCCTTTCAGCCTAAGCCACAGTCTGGATAGCATGGGTCCTAAAGAGTACTGCCCACTGCTTTGGTCCAGGCTCCATTTCTAGCCCTGGATTAAACTTTTTTTTTTTAAATCTGCTCAAGGACCATATCCCTCCAGAGTCTTGGTTGTACAACTTTTAGGAGCTTCTCATCTCAGGCAAGCAGAAAACATTAGTTCAGTCACTACTTTGGGACTCTCTTGAGTCACTGAAAAAACACTCAAATCCAGACTTTTATTTTATCTAGTATCTATCTAATTTATTTGTGGTTTTATTGAAACAAGATTTTATATACCCTAGGCTGGCCCTCAACTAGCAAGATAGCCAAGGCTGTCTTTGAATTCCTGATCCTCTTATCTCTGTCTTTCAAGTGATTGTAAAACCTGCTGAAAACCCAGCTTTTTGACCTACCACCATTCCTTGGGCTCATGTAGAATTTGGCTCAACTCATTTCCCCCAAATCCTTTAAGTTCATAAGGGCTAAGTAGTTCATAAGAGCTAACTCACTTGTTTCCCATCCTAGACCATAGGATAGCTCAGTGGTTGGTAAAGGGAATTAATCTGCAGAGTGAGGAGTCACACACCCCTGCACAGCACTGTACAACAACCCAACAGTGCCCTGTGGGGACCACTTAGCTGAGTCAGAAGGCCCAGACAGCCTTGGCTGGGGAAGGCAGATAGAAACAGAAGTATCATATCTTTCATTCAAAACTGTTGTAAGAGGAGCATGCCTTTCTGAGCCTGCTACCCCTTTAAAGCACCTTGATCTCCTTTACTCCATAATAAATGGATTTGGAAACAGACTGCAACCTTTATGCTCTGTGTCTAGTGTTCTAGACATTGTAAGATATTCACGACTGAAACTGCTTTGTCTCTAGTCTTTGGGCCTTTCATCTGTTCTTTCATTTCTTGTATATAGAAAATGTTATAAGGGACCTCCTAAAGATGAGCAGGAGTCAACAGGTCTTGCCTGGCAGAGTAGCCACAACTCTCTACCCATCAGATTGAAGGTTATCCTTGAAGAGGCGTGTCATGAGAACATAGGACAGATAGACCTTAAGGGAAATGGAAATCTTTTTGCCTGGAGGAACTTAAAAGCAAAAAGCATGCCAAATCCAGTTAGACATTAAATTCACAACCAAACCCAATCACCAAACAGCAGAATTCATAATTAACCTTGAGCTGGAAAATAGGCTCCTCCTGGACTCTTGTCCTTCCTAGGACCATCCTCCCATTAAGATCTCTCCTCCACTTCCTTCCAAATATGTGTTTACATCCCCTACCCCCTCTCCTTCCATTTCCCTTCTCTCTAGATTTTCTCTCAATTACCTCCTTTTTCTTCTCCCCTAAGGAGCTGGTAAGGCTGTGTGTTAAGCCAGTGTGGCATTAATGAGGATTAGATACTTAGAAAACAAAATAATTTGCAAAAGAATAATTTGCTATCCCTGGGATTCGCTTATTTATTCCTTCTTAACCAGACTCAGCTAGAGGATTATACATAGGTTTCACTATTTTTCTTTCTCACTGAAGTGCTTAAGAAAGTCTTGTGCTGTGGACTTTAGTTATTCACTGTTGCCCTTCCTGCTATTTATCTACTTATTTTTGCCAAATACTTCTATGATTTTTCTGTAATTGGCTTGTTAAAATCCTTCTGCATTCTTTTCCTTGTAATAAAAGTCCAGGCTACCCGGACTAGTTAGATGTGTCCTTTGCATATGCAAATAAAGCAGGAACATGTTTCTGAAGTGAATTCAGACTTCTTTTCATAACCTGCCTTCAGGACTTATCTGGAAAGCAAACTTTGTAAGAAAGATGTTATTTTTGCTTTTAGAAGTCTCCAACTTTTAATTAACTGTTTGGTGCTACTTTATCCAATCATGCATGACAAAAGTCCAAGAATCCTCGTGGATCACCATGGGTATTTTATCCCATGCCCATAATATCCAGGAAGCGCTCAGATAGGTCAACAGGACTAGCAGCTCACAGTTCTCTATGAAGCTGTGAATCTGAAGCTCTTCTTGGCTTCACTGTCCCAGTGTGGCTAGAGAGGAATAATTCTGCATAGCTGAGAAACCCGTGTTTAACCTCCTGGCCAAGGGGAGTGACAGTCTTCATGGTGCAGCCAATGTCAACCCACAAAGTATACAAATTCTGAAATGATTCCTAATGACCCTAATTAATACTAAAGAAGCCACAAGGCCCTAATGACCTGACAATCAATTTGTGTGAGAAAGTGTGTTGTTGTGGTGTGTTTGTGTGTGTGTGGTGTGTGTGTGTGTGTGTGTGTGTGTGTTTGGTATTAGGACCCTCCTTCCTCAAAGAGAAAAAACTGATGCCCCAGTAACAAGCCAGGAAAAGTATCAGGCAAGGTTGCAATGACCACCAGAACTGTTTCCACGCCCACACAGTCTCTTGAAACCATACAACCTCAACCAGCAATTCTGAATGAGTCACACTAGTAAGTGCTTATTAACAATTTTTATGGAGAATAACAATTACCTTCTCTGCTTATAATTATTCACAATGAATGCACAGGCTGGCTCAGCCACAGATGTTATGCGTCCCAATAGTATAGACATAAATGTTTCATTTTTTTTTAAAGTATAAAAATTATGAACAATTATGAACAACATCTTCTACCTCCTCCAACTTTTGGTTCCTAAATTCTTTGTGAAAATGGGGCAGGGAGCTCAAATCATCTCCCACCAGGCAGAGCTGACTTCTATTTCATGTTACACTCTCAGAAGATACTGTTTCCCAAGCATGGCACCTTGAGAGTAATGCCTTGTATTTGAACAACTTCTTTCCATCACAAACTATTTTCATATTTACTATCTCATTTTATTGTGATTCACACAGTGGGCCTATGAAGCAAGTACTGCCATGCTCTTCATTTCATAAACCTTGGCCTCAGTATTGGAAAACATAAAGTGTCACATCCAGAGCTAAGTTCTCCAAGGAGCAAAGCTGAACCTCCCAGCCCAGGCTCTCCAACTTTGAAGGCCAGAACTTAGTCTCCTCAACCGTCTTCATCCCCTGTAAATGTTATCATGAAACTAGAGACTTCACACCTCAAGTAACTTCAAAAGACTTTCCCAGATACCTTGCTTCTTGGTAGCTACCAAAAATTGTTGCATTCCCCCACAAAAAGGCCAACACATTGCCAAACAGAAGTTTGGGCCATTTGAAGGATAACAGAAGAGGTAAGAGGGTAAAGAGAAGGCACCCTTGAAGTAGAAATTTCTGATTGTGTCATGTGATGCAGACTCCTGTGATGTTCTGTTGAAGCAAGACCCATGAGAGAACACATGATGTTTGGACAGAGTATAAGTAGGACCCAACAGACAGTGATGAAACACTTGCACAGCTAGCCATGCAATGCTTTGTTGGTCTCATGTCATTGCTGATCTTTGCTCTGTTGAGAGAGGCAAAGCAGAGAATTTCTCCTAGCTTTTCAGGGTTCTACTCACTCCCACTGACTCATGCAGCACCAATTCAGCAGAAGCTTGGCTATTTCTGCTGGATTGTGCCACCACACAGATTCCTGTTTGGTGGCACTCTTTGAACCAGACTGTTGGCATCCTAACACTACTGAACTGGACTGCTAGTATCCTGACAACAGAGATTGGAATCACCCCAAAGAACTACTTCTAAACAGGTCCACATCTGTCCTGGCCAGCAGGGAATTAAACAGGGGTCCGGGGAGGTCACCTGAAAGAGAGCAGGGGGCAGGGTAAACAGGCAAAGACATAAAGAATGACGATCTGTCTATAGTCTGATCAGATCACAATTTTTACTTTTTCACACACAGGTTATATACACAAAAAGGCAGGATGTGGGAAAGGGGATGACACAGGAGCTAGGTGTTCAGGGGGAGTACAGATATCTTCCAGAACAGAGTGTCAGCTGGGTGAAAGTTCAGAGGACAGATCACTATGACTCTGCCTATGATTCACTTGTCTTTATCTAAGTTGGTATTATCACCAAGGTTACCTATCTGTAAGGTCTATGACTAGCCAGGCCTGGCAGTCTTTCATCAAAGCTGCTTGTTTACAATAACTTCTAGCCATCTGTTTTGTTTTTTCCACAGAGACCCAAGACTTTGTGTTAGCAGGTATATATGTCAGGCCTATTGCCGATTTTAGGCCTATGGCTGATTTAGGCCTTCAGTGTATAAGCAGGACTGCCCCTGACACACATCCCCTTGTCCTATTTAGCATCTTTTCTTCCCTATCTTTGGATGGTGGGCTACAAGCATTTGAGAACCCTTATTAAAGTAGATTTTGAAAAATCTAAGCCTACACATCCTTTTCTCGATACTTAAGTCCCCACAGCTGTAACGCACATTCCAAGGCCATTCTGCAAAGTCACAGGTGCTATGAAGGGGGAAATTTGAAAACTGGGCAGAAAGACCTCTCTGGGGAGATGGAGGAATGGCAACACAAAAGGAGAAAAATGGAGGAGGAATAAATAACCCTAAGGATGTTTGGAAAAGCCATAGGAAATTATACTATTTCATCTTAACTTACAACTATACACATATACACACCTGTATGCATGTATACTCGTGCTTGGTAGTATACATGTGTATACATGGTTGTTGTGTGTGTGTTGTGTTGCATGCATAGGTATGTGTGCATGTATGGGTGTGTTTGTGTTATGCTTTATGTGTCTGTGTGCAATTATATAACAAAACCCCTAACATCAGGCATGTGAAAGTTCTTTTAATATTTTTTTCAGGGGAATCCAAGAGACAGCCCTAAAAAATAATGTATTGCCATGACTTTTAATTGTCTACCAGGAATTGAAGGTAAGGTTGTGTTGCTCAAGACACTACACACCTTGGGCAGAAGTTCTGGAGAAATTAAGCTGGAACTGACCTGGAATTTTTTCCCTAAGGACTACCTCTCCTAGTAACCAAAAGTGCTATACAATGGAGGAAAAAAAAAAAAAGAATGATATTACACAGCTGTAATGCCTACAGACCACAACATGATCGGGACCACAAATATTCTGAAAAATTCGATATTGGCATTCAAATCCTGGGAGTAATCAACAACTGTCTAATTGGATTCAGGGCCTGCTCAATGGGGAAGAACTTATGTCTGACACAGTAAGCCTAGCCTACCCTACTCCTTGACCATTAAGTCCACAACTCTAGAGAAGAACATTTCTTACGATCTAATATGTACCTTAACCAATATAACTGCATTCTAAATATGTATCCTTAACCATATAACTGCATTCTAAATATGTATCCTTAACCAGTATGACTAAGTTTTAAATATGTATCTTTAACCAGAATAACTGCATTCTAAATGTGTATCATTATGTCCACAGATAGGTATAGCTCTCAATTCTCATTAAAAACAAACAAACAAACTTTCTTTTGTAGCAGACAGAGACCATTACAGAAAGCCACAACTGGTCAAAATTCAGGTCATAGAGATGGCCCAACACCATCTGATACATCTCTAATGCAACCTTTATAGCTAAGATTTAGGAAACATTGCATAAAAGTATGTGGAAAGATTGTAAGAGCCAGAGAACGTGGTCATCTGCTGCAAGATAGTGTCTTCTGTATTTGACAGGGGAGCTTCACCCAAAACATTTCAATAGCATGGCTGCCTAAACAAGATCCGAAAAACTACAATATCTATTAACACCACAACGTGGATGCAGAAATGTCATAAGACCCCACAGCCGGATAAAGAGCTACAGGCAATTAATAACTGCTGAGAGACTGATGGTAGGTCCTGCTTCAGGGACATCATCCCTAGTAGGTGATCTAATTCCAAACTGTCAACCCTAAATACATATGAAGGACACTAAGGAAACTCAGCAGGCAGTGTTTTAAAAAATATATATGTACATATATAATTTAAATATATGTATATATTATGTATATATGTGTGTGTTGAAACAATAGTTAAAGAATAAAAGACCAGGAAGTTAAGGAGTGTGGGGAACATGGAAGAGTTAGAGGCATGAGAGGTGGGGAGAAATGATGAGAACAAAGTAATCATACGTGGAATTCTCAAAAGTAATTTTTTTAATTTTAAAAGCTAATGCCAGACCTTAAGCCTTCTTCAAAGAAGAAGAATCTTTCCCCAAACACGCTCCTAAGTCTGTAGAAGTCAGGGAACAAAGGAGTGGATCAAAGATTCTGTCACCTAACCATCAAATGAGCATGGCTGAGTATTTCTCTGTGTTCCTAGAGAGTTAGGGGAGACATACTGCTGCTTGTCCTTGGCCCAGTGACTACGATCAAAGGTGGGAGCCAGCGTGGCTTAGTGAGAAATGCCATTCGTGCATAGATATCTAAAAAGATGGGTACAAAGGGGAGAAAATGATGTGAACAAGAAATTTAAAAAGCAACTGTTAAAAGGTGCCTAGGAAAGAAGAAAAAAAGAACCAAGGGAAAGAAAAAGCTGTATCTTAAAAACCTGGAAAGATTGCAGTGTTATTTAAGATAAAAGGTGAACAGGCTCTGAGGCTTCTATACCTCACTGATGTTCTATCTTTTCTAAAGGCTTGAATCTCTCAAGAGAGTTTAGGGCACTCTACAGTCAAATAAGGTGGTGCTTGATGCTTAGTATTCTGTGTGGTTATTAGGCAAAACCTGTCTAGTTACAAGTGATGGAAAAATCTACTCAACGCCAGAAGTTACGTCCTAGGCACTCACAGTTGGAGTATCTGTGGAAGGAGCTGACTCTATGAGCAAAGGTATAAGGGTACTTGGATAGTCTATTCCCTTCCTTTCCCTTCCTCTTCCCATACAGCCTGCTGCTTCCCTCTGTGGCCTTTAGACAGCATGGACTCTAGGAGAGAAGGTGAACTAGAGGGTCTTAGAAAAGCACAGTTATGAAACCGGCGGTGGTGGGCACCCTTTAATCCCAGCACTTGGGAGGCAGAGGCAGGTGGATTTCTGAGTTCCAGGCCAGCCTGGTCTACAGAGTGAGTTCCAGGACAGCCAGGGCTACACAGAGAAACCCTGTCTCAAAAAAAAAAAAAAAAAAAACAGAAAAAAAAAAAGAAAAGCACAGTTAGGAATGAAGGTATGTTTAAAAATGGTATGAGAAAAATCTCATTCACTAAACTTGAGTTTCTAGATCATCCTTTGGCCAATTGTCCTGGCCAAAGGGATCCGGTAAATGATGCCTTGGTCATGGGACCACCTCTATACACTGTGCTTCCTATAGTTGTCTGTATCAGAGTTCTAACAATGGGAGGCATGCACCTTTCTGATCCTCCTCTTCTATTAAAAGAGAGAGCAAGTATATCAGAATAAGGTTTGGATAGAGGGATCCAAAACCAAGTATTCTCTTCAAGGCACCATGAAAACTTGGTCATCCTGATGTCCCAATTCATTTTCGCCTATGGGAAATGAAGAACTAGGAAAAAAATGTGTGTGACCTTAGTATGGCATGCTAATACCATCCAATTTTCCTGCTGCTCATTGAAGAAAATTCAAGATATTACCCAATTAAGCTTCTCTTAGAAGCTGAAAGTTGTCAGGTTTTGATAGATCTATGTGAATCAAATTCTGTCTTAAACTACAACTCTACATAAATATCACTTGTGGAAGCAAGACGGAAGCTAATCTCTTGAGGCTGATATTAAGATGTAGCTTCTTGTTTGAAAAATAGATATGAACCTTTAAAATTAAGAAAATGGCCAGGAGGTGGTGGCAGTGGATGTCTTATGTCTTTAATCCCAGCACTTGGGAGGCAGAGGCAGGTGGATCTCTGAATTCAAGGCCAGTCTGGTCTACAGAGTGAGTTTCAGGACACCTAGGGCTGCACACACAAAAACCACACACAACACAAAAAACACACACACAAACACACAAAGCCACCAAACCTTGTCTCAGAAAAAAAAGCATCAAAGAATAAATAAATAAACTTAAATATTAAATATTATTAGTTTAAATAAACTTAAATATTAAATAAATATTGTTATGTTATTAGTCCCCCATATATTACAATCAGACAGAACAAAGCTGGGGACAGAGAAAGAATGGGGAATGGCTGCTTTTCAAACCCACAGTCTCCTAAAGTTGTCCCTTATGACAATCTTTAAAGTAATAAATTTGTTGGAAACCTGTGACGGAAATAAGAAGAATTAAAGCAAGGTCTGAAGCTGCACCAGGAAAACACTAGAAGGCCACACAGTTCCTGTGTGCTTGCTCTCCAGAGATCTAACTAAGAGTTCTAGCCCCACGTGTCTGGCCTGGCCCCAGGCTTCACCTCCTGCCTTTATTACAAGCTATGTTTTCTCTGACCCAAGCTGCTTGTGCCACAAAAGTGAAATGGAGCATTAAGACCATTATTCAGATCCTGGAGGCAGAACACACGCAGACAGGAAAATCGAGGGAAAGTTCAATTCACTTGAATTAATCGAGATAAGCATTTATTTTGTATTTAAATTGACCCTGTAATTATTTCTACTCCTATCCTCCTGAGGTATGAGGAGACAGAACCTTCAGGGCTAGTCCATTTACAGCAAGAAAGAACTCAGCAAGGCTCAGATGACCCATGTCATTCACCCATGCAGGACATACAATTGATTCTCGTGCGGAGGCCAGCCATATGGATTGATTTAGCAGCGTTTTGCCAGCTGCAGAGAGACAAGGCTTGAGTCATCCTGTATAAATTACTTAACTCTATCACAAAGAGGAAAAAAATGTTTCCTTGCACAGCAGTAGCAATTAATGTTCAACATGTTTATGGAGTTTAATAATATACAGCCCAGCACCGGTCTCTGTGGGCAACCCCATTATGCAGAGAGAGAGAGACCTAGGTGGTATCCTCTCATATACAAGACATGGGTGACTGGTTCATCAATAACAGAGCCTGGCCTTATTACAGCAAACAAATTAGACATCTTGGAATATATGGTCATATAGACAGGACTTCCTTCTCCTCGCTACGTGCCATAATTGATAGCAGTAACCTTTCAGCAACACTGAAAAACAGCTTGCCATTAACAGGCTCCCTCTTCTTGAGTACTTGCACCCATCAGAGCAGTGGTCCCCAACTTTCCTAAAGCTGCCTCCCTTTTATATAGTTGCTCATGTTGTGATGACTACAACCATACAATTACTTCATTGTTACTTCCATAACTATAATTCTGCTATAGTTCTGAATGGCCATTTAAATGTCTGGTAGGCAGAATACCTGATATGTGATCCCTGTGAAAGAGTCGTTTGAAACCTCAAGGGGGTCATGACCCTACAGGCTGAGAACCACTGGGGCGCTGGATATTCCAAGGTTGGCCAAGTTGTCTGGCATGGAAGGAGATCGGATAGGCCTTTCATGGGAAGGGTTTGCCAGTGGGATTGCTCACTTCATCTGTCCTATGTTTCATTCCAGAGTGTGCAGAAAGGAGCTCAGGGATGAGTCAACAAGTGCTTAGTAAGAGCTTTCTCTGGGTCGGGTGCTGCTGTGGGCAGTGGGGAGAGAGACAGAAGGAAAGAGACTAGTAATGGATGTGGAGAAGGTCAGGACATGCCTATTAAGTGCTCATAAGTGGCATACTGAAGGCAAATTAAGTGCTCTTGAATCTACATATTTTACATGCCAAATATAGATGTTAACAATAAGAAGAAATCTGTACTCAGCACCCACATGATTAAGTAATTTCCAGTGTAAGCAAGATGTGTTACCTTCTTACTTTTAAGACGTATCTCTCTGTTGCTCTCCTTGAAGATAGAATCTCACGTGTAGCCCAGTATAGCCTCAAATTTGTGACCCTCCTTCCTTCCTCTGCCTCCTCATGCTGAAATAAGAGCCTGTGTCACCACTCATAACTCCCCCAATTTTAAAGTATACATGCAAATTTTGAATGTAGCTGGTTATTATTCATGATTGAATCATTTTAAAAGGTAACACTTAAAGTAATTTATGTAACTTGTAAAGCTTAAAATAACATAAAAAGGGCATTTTGCTTGGTGCTAAAACAAACATGAAATTTGTTCATGTCTATGTCTATTCTCTGTGTTTACAAACGTAGGAATATTCTAGATGTGTAAAAAGCAATTATGGTTTAAAACAATGCTGGAACACTTGAGAATCACAGAAGTAGCACTATGTAGTCCATAGAATGAACTCTTCGGGAGTTGCAATATCTGCTTAATATTTTATTCTTGTGTCATCTTTATCCTTGTAGCATGACATGGGTAATGATCTCTATTGAAAGACATTTAAATTTACAGTTAAGGCACTATTCAAATAATTTAATTCCATGAAAGAATCCTTTAAGGTAAAATATCTAAATGCTTAAAATAAAAGTCTTTTTCACCTGAGATGTCTGGAACCTTCCTCCGATTTTTCAGTACTTGTAGGCATTGCCATTACCTACTTTCACACAATGAATCTTCCAGCAATATTCTCTATTCTCGCCCTCTAAGCTTCTGAAGTGGCATAGTTATCTTCATTATGAAGGCTGGGTAATATATCTGCAGTGACTTTATCTTTCTATACTCCTATAGTGCCACTCTGGCTCCTGTGAGTCCATCTGGTATAAAGAACAAGATGTGCACATTCATTGGCAGTGGACACACTGTGACATCCATGAGGATAATGATCTACAAGTCACCATCATCTGCTGTGCTTGCCACCGTCAAGTAAACTGTCATGAGCAACTACATTTAGTGGAAGCACCCAGCAAGAAGATAGATACATCGGCAGAGAGTCAGGGGAAACTATGGCATTTTTATCCTTTTATTTTCCTGCTTCAGGCATCATATTTGGCAAAGGACGTCCCAGTCCTCTGCACTTTGGCCTTGCTTGGGTCCAGTTTCTCTCTGGATGCCCCAGCCCTATGATTTTGAGGATTCCACCATCTTCCTAGGATGCTAGCATCCAACATTCTACTCTTCCTGTTTCCAGTTCCTTCATTGTCTCACATTTGAATTTTCTGTTCTCCAAATCACCTTTGCAATAAAATCATATCATCCAATCTTCTGTTTATGATTCTGAGTGCCTTCCACTTTTTTTTCTGAATGAACCACTAAGCACTAAGCACCTTACTCTGCACCTGGGAGACAGATACACCAAGGTATTGTATCTGCTTTCAAATAGCTCTCACTCTAGTGAACAGATCACTTGAACTGCAGCAAGGGTGTGACAAAGATAAGGCCAGAGAGATACATACTAAAGTGCCGACTTTTACCTGGACATGGATATCAGGGAGGGTTGAGAACCCAGCAGTGGAGCCAGATGACCCTGGTGAAAGGATTCTAGAAGAGCCTTCAGATACAGTGGCAGCATGGGTGGCTGCATGCAAGCATTGGCCTGGATGCCTGGGGTTGGTGTCAAGGTGGGAAATGATGGGACAGGAAATGGGAAAACAGGGCATCATTCACTGCCATTGGTTTTTAAGGCCCAGGATGGCAAAGCAGGTCAGACACATAAGCCAGTGAGAGGTTAAGCCTCTTCAGTGCGCAATTAGGAGTAATTAATGACTTTTAAATCGGTGGAATAACATGGCCACATTCTCAATTTGTAATTTAGATAGATCTCTTGAGCCAGACCATAGTAAATGCTAACTCTACAAAAGACAAGACAGCAGAAAGGGACAAAAAATTACTTGTAACAGATCATACCAATAACTCAACCCAGCCTAGCAGCATTGAACTCTTGGTGTCCAGCCACCTGCTCTCCTTATGGGAAGAGAAGTGTGAAATTTTGAGAAGTACACCATAACCATTCTACATATTGTTATGTGCCTTCAGCATGTGCCACATGAGTCTCATTAAAACTCAGTAAACAGACATTAGTATCCCCATGTTTTCTGCATACAAAACTGTGTTTCCAGAAGGTATGAGGACATATCCAAGGTCGTATGTGAGAAGACTTGAGTCCTTCAGCCTCCTCACAGCTGAATTTAAGGTGACTGTCTGCCTCTCATATATAATAGGATAAATTAAAGTCCTTGAAAGTTAAATATTTAGTAGCTAAAGAAACAATGGGGAAAGTTCAATATATACATTAGACTACTTCAGAATTCATGTGTGTGGTACATATGCCTGATGGGAGGTTAATTTACATGTTTTTGTTTGGTTTATGTGTTTTAACTCCTCTTCAAAGACAGATTCTAGGTCCTTAAAGAGTAGACAAAGAATCACAGATAGGTAATTGATTCATCTTCTCAGGATTAATTCTGTGAAGACCACAGGCTGCAGAGAACAGAGTCTCATTGTTTACATTAATGACAGCAAGTCCTTTGCAGGTCCCTCAATCTAGTCAAGGGTGTAAGGATAGAGGCTAGTGACCGAAGGAAAGTCATCATACCAGAAGAGATACACAGGAAGTCAGGCCTAGCAAGATGGCTCAATAGGTAAAAGCGCTTGCTATGCAAGCCCAACAGTCTAAGTTTGATTTCCAAATCTAGGGTGGAAGGAAAGCACTCACTCCCACAAGTTGCCTTCTAACCTCCACATATCATCATGGCACTCTCAGATAAACATCACACACAATAATTAAAAAGTAATAATTTTAAAAAGGATATTCAGGAAGTCTAAAAAAATTACAGAAAACATTTTTTTTCTATATAATGTCCTGGGAGTCCCTAGAGGAAGTTCTTCTCAATTAATAAGAATTGATCAAGTTGAGGAAACTGTCCCCTCAAACTCCATCAAGTAGGGTGATAGATCAGTTCCTCAACTCATCAGAAGACCAGCCTTAGGTCTTTCCTGCTTCCCAGTCTAGTCTTGACTCCTGGAGTACCACCCTCTCTCTCAAAAAAATACTAAGAATGCTTGTTGAAGCTACATCCAGTAAAGGTTGAAAGGACTGAGAGGGACAGAAAAATCCCATTGTGTCACAGCTGCACTTCCCTTTGGAAGCTTTCTGACTGCTGCCTTCTTCTGTTTCCTAAGACAGCTACCCCCAAGTCCTTGTCAAGCCCAGCATCTCCCGGGTGAGAGCCAGTGAGAGTCAGTGGCCGGCAGGCTTATCTTCCCCCATCTGCTGCTCTTACTAGGAATGATTCTTTTAAGCAGCCACGTTGCTGCCCACATTTTAGGATTGTTCTTTTACTTTTCTGGGTATGCAGTTCAGACTTCACACCTTTGTTATAGATCAGTCAACTTACTATCATTTCAGAGGAAGTAGATCCTGAGATGGCTCCAGAATGGTTATCACTTGACTCTAAATCACACATGCCATGGCATAGTAGGACTCCAATCAACAGCAGCAACATTTTTTGTGTTCTCTCTCTGTGTGTGTATCTGTCTGTCTCTGTCTCTATGTCTCTTTGTCTTATCGCTCTGTCTCTCTCTGTCTCTCTCGTCTTCTCTGTCTCTCTCTGTCTCTCTCTGTCTCTGTCTCTCTCTTCTCTCTGTCTCTCTGTCTCTCTCTCTCTCTCTCTCTCTCTCTCTCTCTCTCTCTCTCTTCTCCCTCCAGCATCTTACTTATGTAATACTGGCTGACCTGGACATTCATTTGTAGACCAGGCTGGTCTCAGGCTCATAGAGATTGCTCCTGAATGCTTAGATTAAAGATATGTGCCATTATGTCCAGCACAACATTTTCTATCTTATGCACTACCATCTCTCTAACATCTAGTACATTCTCTGAATGTAGTTGGAACTCAATACATGATAGTAGTTAATATTTATTGAACACATAGTATATCATGCTATGTATATAAATTACGGGTAATCACACACAAATTCATTTCTTCCTCAAAGCAACCCTATGTAATCATATTCATTATAAAATACAAGATTTAGTCCCAGCTTTGCCAGTAATATGACTCTCTACAAATACTAATAGCTAACTATTAATTAAAAACTAATAATGTATGGTAATACAGTTTTTATATAAACTGCCTTATGACACACAGAACACAAACAAAGAATTTGGGATCTAAAGGCAGTCTGAAAAGTTGGTGCCTGCTTGCCTGGACAGCACAGAAGAGTTGATCCTGGTAGCCAGACATGGCTTGATCTGGTCTGAGGGCATGAGCATGGGAGAGCTGTCCCTGCCACTCATCAGCCATGTGTTGGTGTGAGAGACATGCCCTCTCCTTCCCTTACTTTTCCTCCTTCCTCTTCCCCTTCCTGCCAAACATTCGACTTGTGTCAGGTGGAAGAGCTGGCCCAAGGTCATGAGAGCAGCAGGAAAGCTGGCCCTGCTCTTTGAAAGCTATAGACTGCAGAGAGCAGCTCAACTAGGCAGTACAGTAGAGCTGGCTCTGGTGACATGGGTGTGGGAAAGCTGGCAAGCTGAGCAACTCAGCTATCACCCAGGGCCAGATCCAGGGCTTTTGAGTTGGTCCACCACGACATCTACCCCATCTATGAACTGCTGGAGTGCCCTGCCCTGCAGATCCAGGGCTACAGGATTTCCATGACACAGGGCAATAGCACAATGTTCCAAAGGAGTCCCAGTGCTGATCCAGTATTAATAGCATAGCAGAAATCAGAGGCCTTGAGTCCAACCAAAGAGTCATTGCAATGAACATTTACCAGTAAAGATGTGTAGACGAAAGGGACACACTGAGACACACTGATAGCTCCCACAACAAGATGTTTTCTTATATTTTGTTTATTTTTCTTTTTTGTTCTTTTTTTCTTTTGCAGAGGTTGCAAGAGCAGAGAACAGACATGAAGGGACAAGGAGATGAGTAGGATTACAGTACATAATGTGAAACTTTAAAAAAAATTAATAAAAATTTTCTTTAAAAAATTGGTGCTCATCTGCATTGGGCTATATACTACCTTTAATTGATTACATGGTTGGTCTGGTCTTGTCTGAAGATTGTGGTATCTTCCTGATTTCTGGTGCTCACTGGTGTTGGATCTGCAGAGGTCAAGGTACAGATTCAATACTGCATTCTGCCCAGGTACCAGCCCATCTTCAAAGGAATTTTGCTCTTACTTTTCCTGTAGCTTTCACCAAGGGAGTAAAAAGCTTTCAGTTGCCCAGGCAGCTTTACTTTTTCTTGTCTGAACCTGCAGTATGCTCTGTCTCCAGCTCCCTGGCTATGCGCAGTGCTTACACGTTTTCTGAAATAGAACAAGGATGCTACATGGTAATTTGTTACCTTCAGCAAAGCCAGCATTGTCTTTGAAGGTGGGCATACATTTCACAAGTCTCCCAGTAATCAGGTTCAAGGAGGATTCTGATGGAAAAGAAATCTCATGAAACTTCCTCCTCTCCAAATATCTGTTCTGAGTCTCATCAGGTAAACCAGATTTGAAAAAAAAGAAATGTTCTCAACTTGGGCTGAATTTTACATGATGAGTTTCCTATCTTGGAAACACTGCAGTCTTTAAAGGTATGAGTGTGTCTTGGCATGGTTACCTAGGTGATTTTAGCCTCTCAGAACATTCACCTTCTAATCCAGATTTAAAAGAGTTGATACTGCTAAAAGGCAGCTTTAAACTTGAAAGTAGACACCCAACGTTCAGCGGAAGTGCTTATGAGGAAGAAAGATGATTTTTGACCTATATAGGATCATGTGGATTAAAGTAGTCACTGCACTTCAAGAACCCTTAAAATAGAAAACATTTCTAGAATTGAAGAGAAAATTCAGAGACATCGTGCTTCCTGAATCTTAGACACTTCCCTTTGTTTTCTGGCAAAGTCACACTATAGCAAATATCATGCTTATAATCTCAGTTTGATCTTGTAAATTCTCCATGGGAGAATCAGCCAGGAAGAGTCCAAATAACCCAGCTAGAAACTTCCAGAGACCACCTTTATTGTATGGTTATAGATGCCTAAACCTGGAAAGAGTATGCAAGAAACACATCAACCATTCAACTGCTAAGATCTTTTGTTTCCAGTGTCTTCATCTACTCTCTCACCAGAGCTTACAGCCCAAGACCTGGACACATAGCCCTAAATCCATCCTCCTGCCTCTCTATATAACTTCTCCAAGTCCAAAGTCAAGGGAGCCTTTGTCTATCCATGGGATCATGCACTGGGTGTTCTTCTTTCAGTGATGACAATTAGTATAATGTTATTAATGTATAACCCTAGTTATAGCATATGTCACCACTGTTTCATTTAATTTTCCAGTGATGTCCTACTGTCTGGGTGTGCCACATTCTGCTCACTTGATCCCAAGGTGATGGATATTTGGGCTGTTTCCTATTTCTGACTAGCATAAATAGCATTGCCATGGACACCTGAACATGTTTTTCTTGGCAAGTGATACTTAGAAAGAATTTCTGGGTCACATAGCAATGCTGTGTTTAACATTTTAAAACCTTTTCAGACTGTCTTCCTAGAGTGACCTCACCATTTTACACTCCCATCCAGACAAGTATTGTGGTTACAGTATCTCTACATCCTCTCTGACACCTGCTAATACCTGTCATTTTCATATAGTTGCACTGCGGGTGTGAAGTGTTCATTGAGTTTCCTGACTTGCATTTTCCTAATGCTAACTATCCAGGACATCTATCAGTTTATTGGTCATTTTCATATCTTCTTTGCAGAAATATCTGTTCAGATATATTTCTCTTTTTATCTTGGTTCTTTCTTTTTTTAAATTCTGCATTGCAAGAAGATTTTTACATTCTGAATGCTCATCTCTTAGCAGACATGTGGTTTGCAAATGTTCTTCTGTTGCATGGTTGCCAGTTCATATTCTTAGATGCATCATTAGCAAATAAATGTTGTTGTTTTACATTATTTACTCACATTGAGTGTATGGGATGATGGGTGCATACCACAACAAGCAAATGGAGAGTCAACTTGCAGGAGTTGGTTCTCTCTCTTCCATGTAGCCATAGGGATCAAACTCTGGTCCTCAGCCTTGGAAACAAGCATCTTTACCTGCTCATCATATATCAGCTAAAGTATAAAAGTTTTAATTTTGATTAAGTCCAAATTTAGTAAAGGAACAGTTGCTGTTCCTTGTGCTTTTACTGTCATATTTAAGAAACTATTCCCAAACCGGACACCATGAATATATTCTTCTAATTTCTTTTTCTGAGAACTTGACTATGCTAGCTTTTCCATGACGTGATCAATTTTGAGATTGGTACAATTTAATTCCTTGCAGATGGGTACCCAGTTATTCCCTCACCATTTGTTGAAATGGCTCTTCTTGCTTCTTTTGCCTGTTGAACCATTTAGACACCTTTGTTGCAAGTCAGCAGTGATAGATGTAAACACTAACCTGTTATCTGAATTCTATTCACAAATCCTTATTACCTCTCCTTATCCCAGTGCCAGATTGCCTTGGGGACAGTAGCCTTGTAAGGATTATGAAGTGAGTCTTCTGACTTCATTCTACTCCAGGAAACAATATTATATGGACATTAATAAACAGATACACAAAGAAAGGAACCTACATTACTAAATCTTGTTAATGTGTTAAAGTACATATGGTTAGAAAACAAGTTGGGAATGCTATCTTAACAATTATATCCTGCTATCATTATCTTTCATAATTCCATTCCCATGTAGAACTTTGAAGGAAGGTTGCTTTAAAAACAGCTTCCTTCAGATCTGCTTTCTGTTCCTCAGTTCTAGTGCTACCACTTCCCAACTGTAATCCCATCTATCCTTCTATCCATGCTAGCTGAGTAGAATTCACTCTTCCACCCCCTGACCCTCTGCCTCCACTTTCCATACATTTGACCAATCTTACCAGTTCCATGCTATTCTTAAGTTCCTCAGGCCCATTGCTAACAGGGTCTTTGTCTCTGGCTCTTCAGTCAGCACTTCCCTTTCTTCCTCCCAGCCATGGAAGGCTAGGGCGTCATGGAACCAGATCTATCTTCAGGATAGGCTTCCTAATCATGCTGTGTCAGCCACCCCTGTAGGAGTCTCACAAAACCTGTGGACATCATCTCAGAATAATAGTTTTAGCAATCTAAAATGAAATGCACAAAATTATGCAGAAAGCCAATACTAGAATGCAAGTATCAAATTGTTCATAAAATACGTCCAATTACTACTATTTGAGTTCTTTACTACTGTTTGTGGATTCTAGCTGTGGGTCTCACAGCTAACATAATCTTAAGGCAATGAGGAGTAGAAAAGAATCTGCAAAAGCCATGATGGACTATGAAACCTCTTGAGAATATTCTACCAATGACATTACAGTATTGTCACTGCTGCCACAGAGTGTTGTTTCATGCACAATTGAACAGAATCTCTATATCTAGATTAGCTGTCAGAGAAAATGAAGGGATTTGGAGTTTGTGATTTTGTTTTCCGTATTTGTCTCATCATTAAGTTAAAAAGAACATTGAATCTGTCCTGGTTTAAAGTTCCAGTAAGTGGAGCTAAAAATCTTCCCTTTGAGTAGCCTTCCAAATAATTTGACTGAGAGCATCGCAGAACCAGTGAATGCGAGAACAGGGGATCACATGCATGCATGTGCACACACACAGAGCACCACCTTACATTCAAATAGTCCAAAATACTAAAAAGAGGAAAATTAAAATTCTTTCTTAAAAGTAAAATTATAAGAATTTACATTAAATTCTTTATAGCCCTTCAAATTCCATATTTAATATGGAACATGGGTCAGATATGTTGGATATGATGAGAAATGGGACTTCTTAAAGTAAGAATTCCTTAAGCCCATGGAATGCTTTAAAACCTGAGGACCAGAGAACAAATAAAATGACTAGAAAAAGGTATAAAATAAAGGCCAGCAACTGACACCAGCCCCTGCTCTAGTCTAAAGAAGTAGTGTATACCTGCACTTGAGAAAAGCACACTTGTCTTTCAGTACTAGGTCATTGTAACATCCTAAGCAAAGGAGTCCAGCATGGCCAGTCACTGACAAATGTAGAGACCAAGATACTTAATCAAGAATTTCAGGTTCCAAATTTTGACAACTGAAATCAATAGATTTAACTGAAATCAATAGTCTTCAGGCCACCAGCAAAACTAGACTTACTCCTGGTTTTGGAAACTATGGTACAGAGAAGGAATTCACACTCAGGATTGAAAACGTAGAGTTTACCTCAGGGTAGATGAGGACATGCAAGTTCTCCAGTGTGGGTTCTGATACTAAGCAGGCAAGCATACTATAAATGACTTAAACCTTTATTTATAGTCCCAGGATTAGTTCCCTGTGAATATTATAAAATCATTTGAAGAATAATTAGTTCGATAATGAGTCTGCAGGTGAGAAGCATCTGTTTTGCCCCTGGGCTCAGGGTCACTGTCTCTGCCACGTGAAGAGTCAGGAATAATTAGAAGAACCCACAGTGCCAAACTAAATTAAAATCTTTCAAACCGTTATTCACTGTATGATATAATTCTGTTTCGTGTTCCCAGGATGAGGAACTCAAATTAAGTCTCTATTCATTACAAAAATAGGCTAACTAATTTAAGGCTATGAGCTATCTGTTTGTCGATGGATTGAATGGTTTCTATCTACTGTTAGCAATCATTCTGCATTAAAATAAATGGGCGTTGATTATGTGCCAATGGTTTATTTAACAGCACTCAATTCTACCAAGCCCTGAAAATGTAATGGTCTCAGTGGACCCTCTTGCCTGCTATTTTTCTGGAAATAAAATATTGATGTAATTGGATTTCCCACCCACATTGATCCATGAATGTACAGATGGGATCAGTTTAAGCAAAAATGTTGAGACCTGAAGAAATAGTGATAATCATTGAATAAAGATATTCATTCCAGACACCTGAGTATGTTCAATTCCACTACCCGGAGATCCATGAAAATCTCTGAATGGTGTTTTTGAAAGTTCTGAAATTATTGTGTCCAGACAGAGAATAAGAAAAAAAATTATACCTGGACATTGAAAAACAAAGAGAAAATGTTTTCAGGACCATTCATGGATCATAATGGAACCAAACTCAACAGGTTAGTTCTGTTAATCAATGGCAGGGAGTTGGGGCGGCGGGGGGGTGGGGAGGACGAGAAATGCCACAAAACTTGTTTCTCAACATCCTTTAAAAAAAAAAAACAAAACAGTTTATGAATTGCACTCCCCCTTGTTCCAAGCTGGCATTTCTCTGTTCTCTGGGTTACCTTTGATCACACCCTGCAAGCAGCTCATCTTGGTGATGCAAGAGTGTCAGCAAGACCACAGGACTGAGCTCTTAATAGGATGGCTTACTTTGTTCCAAACTCTTTGGTCTTTCTCTTCATTTTTCTCTGTTCTCTCTGGTCACCGCCTTCTGCACTAATCCTGTTAGTAGACGGATCTTGCCTGATGCTTTAAGTGCCTCCTCTGTTCCTATCCAGCTTAAGCAACCAAATGGTCTCTTTCATCAGCATTCAAAAGGCAACATTAGCAGCAGTCATCAAGAGAACTCAAATCCTGACTGATTTTTCTTCCCATCAGTTCTAAAACAAGATAGACAAGTCCTGGGTATATTCAAGTTCTCAGCATCTGGATAATAACACATTTTTATTTCTCTTAAACATAGACCATACCCTTACAAGAAGGAGGTTGGTTAAATGGTACTACCCTAAGGTTATCGCAGGGTCTGAGCCCTCTTCTACCATTAAAGAAAACAAAGATGACTCTTTCTTTCAATTCTCATATATGAATGAGTATTCCTGGTAGAATTATATTTTAACATGATACTACTAGTGGCTTGTAAGTTATAGTATATTGGAAGATGATGGACATACCTCTAATATCAGTACTTGGGAGACAGAAACAGGAAGTCAGGATTCAAGGTCAAGTCTCACTGGAGGTGATTCCTCACAAAGCTTGAGCTACATGAGAAAGGAAGGAAGGAAGGAAAAAAGGAAGGAAGGAAGGAGGGAAGGAAGGGAAGGAGGGAGGGAGGGAAGAGAGAGAGAGCATCTTACATACACAGAGATCCCATAGTATAGAGAATTTACTTAAGAGTATTTTTTATAAAATAATGACTTTTTTTCTGTGAATTTTTCTTTAAGTAAATACACTGAAAATATACACTTTTATCTCTCCCCAATGTAATCAACAAAACAAGATCTGTAGCCAAGGGAACCTACGTTTAGTTCTGACTTTCCCTGGATATGAGTTGTCCCATTTTAATTCTTAGAACATCTTATTTA
The DNA here is from genome assembly GCA_021653895.1 of Mastomys natalensis. Taxonomy (NCBI): domain Eukaryota; kingdom Metazoa; phylum Chordata; class Mammalia; order Rodentia; family Muridae; genus Mastomys; species Mastomys natalensis. The sequence goes on from JAJTUV010000084.1 coordinate 735,539, forward strand.
ATGACTCAATAACTGGACCAAAAAGATACATGTTTATGTCCCTGCCTCAATGAGTTTTTGTACAATCTGGTAGTATCTTAATGCTATCCATTATAGATGCTGTTCATAATTATGCTTATGGTATAAAAGAGAGTAGTACTGTGGGTAGTCACCAAAGAAACCTCAAGGAGTTTAAAATCCCCACCCAATCCTTCAAGCATTCCTGAGAATAACATTCCCAGTTAAATCAGAGTGGTCAGGGTCACTCCCCTGGCCCTAATATGGTTTAAAATTTCTTATCAAACATCATTCAGCAGCCGGATTCCCTCTGAAAGTAAACTGAGTATCTGAACATTCACATAAGCCAGCCTCTGCCATATTATAAGGTAGTGTGTGAAGAACTCCCATATATATCTTGGAGCAAATTAAGGAAAGCTTAGTTTCATGTTTTTAGCATTTTAGTAGTTCTTTTGCCTCTAGAGAATCATATGTACATTTGTACAATAAGGCAGTAACTGGTAAATACTTTAGACTTTTATTTTTTCCTCTTGACCATGGACAAATGGGATTGTAGTGGGTGTGTAGGCATCCAAATGGTTGCCAGGTAGAGGGGCCAGTTTATACAAATTAAAACACCAGGAATCTAATATTAGTGTTAATAGTATTAATAGACAAGCCAAATTTATTCCTCCAACTATATGACTGGAAAGAAAAATGTACCAACACCTTGTAAAGGTCTGACTTATGGCTGTGTCAGGACATCTTTTGAATCCACTTAATGGGAGAGGAATGACTAGTTAAAGAGATCTGAAATTAATTTCTTAAACCAGGCCTCTCAACAGTGTGGTAAAAGCAGGCATGCAGGTGGGTCCCACCTTGCTGGCTAAGCCATTCTTCTGAAACCTTACATAACCTGCTAGGATTTAGTTGAACTATTTCTGTCTCTTTAATCGACGATTAAAAAGAGGACTGAGCTTGACTTTACAAGCCTAGAAGATGCAAAGGATGAGTTATAGGCTGTAATCTGAAACTAAGTGGTAGGTAGAATGCATGATCTGGCAGAATATAGATTACACAGAATCGAAGAACTTAGAACATGAGTTTTAGAAGGGCATTCAAATAAGCCACGGATGGCCTGGCTTATTACATCCGTCTCTTCCATTTGTACAGCTTTGATCCATCCAACAGGCCTTAATCATTCTGAACTCATGTGCAAAAGTCAAATTGAGGACTTGTGACTGATTTCATTCAACCTCCAAAAAAAGTGGACCCAGCCTCACCAAGGTCCTGCTACTGGGACAGACCCTTCTCTGAGGCAGCATTTATGCCGCAGCGTCCGCACCCCATTCTCTCCACAGCATCTTTTCTTCTTCTCTCCAATAAGACAGTCTTGGCATTTACAAATCTTTTGATGGGATTGTGTATAAGATGTCTCCACAGGCATTAGAAAACTGGCATTATCCATCCTCCACAGAGGACAAACTCATTTCTGAGTCACTGCGGCTTATGGTAAGTGGTGAAACTCAGCCTAGAATCTTTCTAGAAAGGAATGCCAAAGTGCTAGTTTGACCACATGGCTTATTAAATCTCCGAAATTATGGGATTCTACTACTTCCTTATAGTACCCCACAGTGTGTCCCCTATAATAGCCAGCACTACCTGGATCAAATAGTACGCATCAAATTAATACTATCTAAATGCCACAGACTATCCTGAAAGCTCTCACACACCCATCCTCTTTGTTAGAGGTGACTCAGCGTCTGACTCAGCAGAGCCTCAGCCTTTCCACATAGACAGTAGTTCTAACAACAAGCCTCTGCACCCAAAACCAAGGGAACAGACACCATATTTAAAGAACATGTGGCTATACTACTTTGGCTTAATTACTCCAGCCCCACTTGACCTCTCCTCCCCACTTTTGGGTCCCTCCCTTTTGTCTGTTTCTCCTACTTTTGACTGACGTGGTGATGCATCATTTCTTCCATTTGACCCTAGTAATAGACAGTACAATGCTGTCTGCTCATCTACTAATTTTGTTCACATACACACACACACACACACACACAACACACACACAGAAGAGAGAGAGAGAGAGAGAGAGAGAGAGAGAGAGAGAGAGAGAGAGAGAGAGAGAGAGAGTGAAAAACAAACAAGAAGCCAGTAGAGTGCAGCCCCTGATCTCTTTTGGAGTCCCTTTATTATCTCTAATTCTCCTAATAATGCAACTGGATATGAATTAGCATCAGTCTCATTTGCAGAGTAGAAAATGGGATTCAAGACAATTAAAGGCCCAGTCGAGGCCATAGAAGTTAATAAAAGCTAGGAGAAGGTTATAAACCGATTCTGAATCTAAAGCCCTCTTTAAACTGGAATTCCAAAAACGTTTAACATCCACTGAAAGCTGAAGAACATCTTCTAGAACAAGGTCCCATTAGGTTGATATTTTCGGAGCATATTTGAATAAGATTGGAATAGCTTATTGTAGTACTTAATAATTAATTGCTTTAGGTATATGAAGAATGACTTTTTTCTTAATGAAAAATTTCAGTATGATATTATAATGTTAATATTCTCAGAAAGTACTCTCAGGTGATACGGGCCTCAATTGTAATAGGAGAAACTATATTCACACTTTTTTGCAGATAATTCTTAAAAGTCAAAGTATTTAAAATAACCTTCATTGAAGCCAATTTTATTGTTGAAACATAGAAACTATGAAACATAGTTGCTGGCAGTATCTAAGAACTTAATAAATCTCTCCCGGTTTCAAACCGGCATTTCAAAAGGTATTCAAAAATACTGTTTTCTTGAATTTGTATAACAAAGAAAGGGGAACCAAGGAAGTGGGGTCTGGCTGTGAGAAGCCAGAGAAACCAAGGGTTTCTTTTGTATTCTTTGGTAAGGCCTATTGTTTTACCAGGTTGCTGTTTAACATGTTGTAGTGCAGATTCACATCTAGACAGCTTTCTAAGAAGCCCATGGGAGTGTGGCTTTCACTAGGCCAGGTTCAGCAGAAATTGTCCTAGAAACAACCTCAGAGAAAAAAGAAGGTGATTACAGGGAATTTGACTTTGCTAACATTCCCTGTGCATCTCTGTTCCTCTGCCTCTGTTTTGCCTTCTGCTATGTTAGCCACATTATGAGATATAAAATATACAAACCACAATTTTCCGTCATTCTTCAAGGCACACTTCAGTAGCATCAAGTGCTGGCCTGTAACCATCCACCATTCATCTCTACAGCGTCCTCAGCTTCCCAGCTGAGGCTCTGTCACCAATCAGCACGAGTTAAGAGCCCATATCTCTTCCCTTGGCCCCAGTAATCACAATATTAGCTTCTGTCTGTGTGGATGTGATCATTTTGATCCCTTATATAAGAGAAATAATATGGCATTTGTCTTTTCCCCATTCTGCATTTTTTTAAATGTTACCCCATAATTCTTTTTATTTCCTTCAAAGGAAATAGTGTGTTGAACTGCAGCCCTGTTACTGTGAAGGGGCTTATATACTTCATACTAACAGTGCTAATAAGTCAGTAACATTTTATTAAATTATCGAATATATCTTTTTTGCCTTTCCATAATTTAAAAAATAATAAAAAAAAATAATCTGGGAACAATAAACACTGCTGCCAAGGACAGAGGGTAGTGTCACCACAAACCACCACATTAGAGGATTGCCTACAGTTTCAGGAACTGTAGCCACAGACAGCTGGCACGAGATGGGACCCAAAGGAATCATCATGGTTACTCTCACAGCCTTTGGTAACCTTCTGTAACTTGGTGATTTTGTTTTGTTTTCCTTGTAGTGGTTATCGGCGAGGGGGTGGGGAGCAGGGATGCGTGCTGTGTGTGTGTGTGTGTGTGTGTGTGTGTGTGTGTGTGCGTGTGCGTGTGTGTGTGTGTGTGTGTGTGTGTGTGTGTGCGCGTGTGTGTGTTTAGAAAGGAAGAAACTATCTAGAAACGAAGCTGAAGACGAGTTGGGAAGAGATACTCCCTGGCCACTCTGCAGCCTATCTGGGGAAAACCCAGGAGATGCAAATGATGGCACCCAGTGATGTAGATGCCCCAGCCTAAAGACCTTTAGGGAGCTAGCATGTGGCTACATCCCCCTAGTCAGCATAGAGGCCTCTCTGACTGTGATCAGAATGGCTACAGCAAAAGCCTGTGGGAGGATGCCAGATGAAATCCCAAAAATGGACCTCATCCCAGAAATCCTCCCAGAATATCTGAATCAGGATACTGGCAGTATTACAGAATTCAACCTGTAGGGGTGCATGTGTGTGGCTTGTGTGTGTGTGTGTATGTGTGTGTGTGTGTGTGTGTGTGCGCGCGCACATATGTATACATGGGCATGTTGAGAGAAGGGAGAGATGAAGAACGCACATTTCAAGAAAATTACTGTATTTAAATGCTTCATTTCCAGTCCCATTTTGAACTATCTGACACCCTCTCAGATTCCACCTTACATCATCTTCCCAGTATAGACACTCAAGGATGGAACCCGTGAACTGTGCTGGTACCATGATGTACAGTCCCCCTGTTGCTTTCTAAGAATTCTTATTTTTCTTCTCAAATGCTGACCTCTCTGCCCCTGTTTTAACATGAGTAATATAAGTGTGGGAGGGGAAGAATGCAGCAACAAACCTGGGGGAAACATTGCTAATTTATAGCATTAGTTAGCACACCATGCTGGACCTGATCCTCTGGTTGGGGTAGAAGTGTTTTGCTCACCCAAGATCGCACCACATGAACCAAGTTCTCCTCCGCAAAGATTCCTCTTTACCTCGACCCCCAGCCCCCTGCTTTCTGATCCTGACTCCTACAGAGATCTCAACTTGATATATCTATGAAATTAGTTCTGCCAGGGCTATAAGCCTGGCTCAATACAAAACCCCCAAGAAGAATTGTTGTGGTGTCCCAAGGTGGCCATAAGAATGCACCAAAACCACATTGGGTTAAAATAACAGAATCATATTACCTGGCAGTTCTGGAGTCTGAGTGTATACAGCCAAGTTATCAGGGGGGCCATACACCATAGGAGACTTTCTACATTGGGACAGTCTCTCTTGTTTCTTCCTGGCTTCTTAAAGAATCTACTTTTTGTCTGCATTCTTCTGCATTATTCTAACCACTGACTCTGTCATCTACTTCCTCTCCACATCTCTACCTTAAGGTATTTTCCTCTTGTATAATACACCAGTCATATCAGATTATGTCCCTTCTTAACTTGATGTCTAGATCTTGATTATGTCACATAGATGTTTCCAAATATGGGCATGTTCACAGTTCCTGAGCTTAGAGATTATTTGGGGCATGAGTCAGCCATTAGCAAAAGTCTAAATTCAAACTCTTGCCCAGCCTCCTTGCCTAGATTCTGGCTTGCTGGTTCTGATGCCCTTTGCCAAGACTCTAATTCAGTTACTCAATACTTTTTTGGGTTTTTTTTTTTGTTGTTGTTGTTATTCTCATCAGATGAACCAGACTTCTACATACTGATCCTAAGCTGGGGATCTTCCCAACCCTTTAATGCTGCTCTGGCTTATGAGATATTGAGGCTGAGACTTGCAGTTTCAGAGAACACCTTGGACCAGTCCCTATCCTTAAGGTCTTCTTCGCCATGCCTGTCTCTGGTCTACCATCTGGACCAACATCCCTGGAGCCTTTCTTAGACCTCTGTTTATCAAATCCAAAATTGGCCTGCATCACTCGGGAGGCCTGATACAATCCAACAAGAATACTCACTTTCCAAAAAAAAAAAAAAATCGTGTTGATTTGTTTTTGTTTTTATGCACTTCACAACTAGGGTGGTCTTTGTGATATCAAAGAAATAATCCATAGACCATTTTACCTCACATAACTGGCATACAGCTTTAAGTAGCATCTGCACTTGGAGAAGGAAAAATATTTAACCTTAAGTATCATCATTAATGAAACAATTTACACCAGTGGATGGATCAATTATAAAAAAATTAGTTTCTTCAAAATCAAACAGGTTCATGTTTCCACTAATCATACCTAAAATGAAAAACTGGAGCATTTCCTTTTTTAATTTTGTATCATAAACTCTTTTTTATCATAAGTCTTTGCCACAAAATATTTGATGGAAATCTCTGCCTTTTATTTTTACTTTAGTTAATGACCTTCATCTTCCATTTACATGTCTCCACAGACCTCAGCTGAACTCAGATCCACATGCTAACCTAGCCAGAAACAAACCAGTATCACATCGCCCTCTTTCTAAACAATGGTGCTTGGTCAGCTTATATAGACTTTGAGGTCTCTTGGGACCATAAACAGTTGGGTATTCTTTTTTTAAGGAATCATAATTTCCATTCCTTCAGCACAGAGGGATGGTCAGTGGTGGAATTAAACAGGCTGAAGTTGCCAATATCCTTGTCATCTTATAGCTGCAAAATATCCCGTAGCTCACAATTTACAAAAAGATTAACAGCTTGGCGTGCTTACAGTCTACAAACATAAACTTAATAACCTCATTAGAACCTTCCAACTGGCCACATTCACGAATCCAAAGAAGAAAGCTAACCATCTTCCCGCTACCAGCCATTCTGGTTATTGATATGCATGTGTGCATTTCTCTCATCTGCCTTGTGGTCCTCCTTTGTGCAATTCGAAAATGAATCATCTTCATTAAATGGAAAGTAAAACTGACCAGTGAATGCTTGTTGCTGTCCAAACTCCGCCAAGTCACCAGCCACTATTTCTGCTCCTAGGGCCACCAGAGACCAAATGGACTATTTCCATCCCCTGCCAGGAACACATGCCAGTATTTACTAGTACTTATGCAAAATGATTTTCCAGAATCATTTTTCAAAAGCTGAATGCTCAGTTGACTTATAAAGTCTAAAATGGATTAATAGGAAAGAGATAGACAGTCCCAGATGCACAAGTTATCAATTTTATGCACAGGATGAGTAAGCCTTACATATTTCAGCTAAGCTGGAATTACAATAACCCCGTTTCTCTCAGGAGAAATGGTGGCTGCTATAAAAATGAAGATGTGCTTTGTTTTACTCGCAAAACAGGAAGTATTCTTGGCTGGATTAAAGTGATTGGCATGACAGCTTAGAGACACTGCCTTAGCGGATTTGTCACCGGTGCTAAACCATGTCTACATGACCACGGTGGCCAAATGATAGGAGATGTGTGTGCTCATTTGTGCGCTTATATTTTTTTTTATCCAGATAACATTCACTGAGGATTTAGCATCAGTAAGACATTCAAATTAGACATTGGGTTATAACAATAAAGAGCAGATGCCTTCCTGCACAAACTCATAATCTTTTCCCCTTATGGTCCTAAATATTTGGCCACTGTACCCACTGCCTATAAGCAACAGAAACTTTCTCTAACTTTAAAATGTGGAAACCTTTAAAAAAAAAAAAACAACAACAACAAAAAAGAAAAACAAGGAGCAGACAGGCCAAGCAAGGAACAAGAGCCAGAGCCAGATCCCTCATAGAAGTAATAGAAAAAATATAAACAGCTTTCAGGTGTCTGCTCTGAAAATGAGTGTTCTCCAGCCCCTTTCTGACCATCTCATGCTGTTTAGCATTATAATTAGTTTATATTGTACCACACACAATGATCCCTTTGCAGCATAAGGGTGGGGTACCTTGCCTGAAAGACTCATCAAGATTGGCTTTAAAAGGGACAGAAGCAATTGCTTACTGTAGGGGGCAGGAGGTCCTGGGAGAGCATTCTTCCCATTCTACAAGCCATATTTTCTCCTGGTAGATTTTCACTTGATCTTCCCCTCACAGCTAATCTCGCCCTAGGATTTGAGAGAAAGATGAAGAAGTAGATAGCTCAGAAAATTATCACTTATTCATTATTGCCTCAAGACTCACTTAGCTCTTGCTCTAGATACCAAGAGCTGGATTCTGCATTGTTACCTAGGACCCAAGTCCTAAAAAACCATGTATCCATCACCTGGTACCTCAGGACCCAAGCACTTCACCCGCTGCAGAAGAATTTGAAAACTACCAGTGTTGATATGTGTTGCATGTCCAATGACAGGTCCTAACTCTTTTCTCTATATTGCTCTAAACACCTACGTAATATCTAGTCTCTGCCAAACTTTGGCTCTGTCTCCTCTCTTTACTTCTACTGGAAGCGACCATCCTGCTTTTGAATCTAAGATTTGCAACTGGATGGTTAAGGAGTAACACTCCTGACTCAGAAACAGATATATTATCTTGGAGAAACAACACCTTCCTCTACTTCAACTATTACTATAGGGAGTGGGGAAATCACAATGTAGTTAGGAATCGGAGACTACTGAGTGGCCACAGGAGAATCGGCTTTCTGAAAGCAGACTTGACTATTTTCCCAATATCCCTAATAGGTAGGAGTGAGTCAGAAAGGCCATTTCTCCTTCAACTACTAATCTGTAAAATGGGTTCAATCATATATTAATATTAATTATATTAAATACCATATACCTCACTAGGGAGAGGAGATTAAATGAGATTATTTTATAAGCATTTAGCACAGTTTCTACAAATAATAAAATGCTTATTAACTAAGCTTTGGTGTCTTCTTAATACATATTTTAGAATTTTACTATTTGTCCATGTCTTGCTGTGTAGCTGGCTGAATGTCAAGCCCTGTTTCCATCAACCACAAAGTCTTATATGTTCCTGTGTTTTAACTCTCTCTTTCCCACAGTCTTAGACTGGCCCTAACAAACCCAGGTCCAGACTCCCTGTCTCTGGCTGTGTCTTTTGCATGCATCTGAACCCAGTCCCTTCAAACCAACTGCCCGTGGCTACAATTCAGCCAAGCTAAGGGTTACTTTCTCAGGCTTCTCCTCCCTGCAGCCTAATATCCATAAGCAGGAGGCTTGGCTCTTCTGACTTACTCCTACCTATTAGGGATATTGGGAAAACAGCCAAGTCTGCTCCCAGAAAGCAGATTCTCCTGTAGCCACTCAGTAGTCCCCTGATTCCTAACTATGTTGTGATTTTTCCCCCTACAATTATTTGGCTGAATCTTTAGTTGCCCAAATCCCAGAAATGCTTTCTTCCCTCCTCAACAAATAATGTCTTTAAATATATTGATCACCTTTAATGTGTCAGGCACTGAAGCGAGCAGTAGCTGCAGCAAGGTACCTAGGGCATGATTCTGCATCCCACTAAAGACAATGAGAAGACAAATGTGCATAAACACTGATGCCATAGCTAGTTACCATCTTCCAATTAACTGGTGAGTCATGATGTCAGCCAGAAGCAGCTCAAAAAAAAACTTGTGAAGTCAGAGAAGGAAGACACCGCTTAGGCTGGGTTCTAGAATTCCCTATGTCTGTTGTATTTGAAGAGAAACGCACCAGACATAATTTAGAGATCAGCTTTTTCACGTCCAGTGTGCAATCAGGCACTGGAGCCTTAGCCAAACTCCAGCAGTCAGCTCTGCACCAAGCTGACAATAAGCAGACTCAATCGCTCCCTTGTGATTGGCAGCCTTTCCTCATCATTAGAGCTATAGACTCACACGGAAGCAAGTAGTTTAAGGCAGCTCACTCTTGTTTCTGAATAATGCCCCTTTGTATGCGTACTTAACACTTTATTTGCCTGTATTCCCAAGATGTACATTCTATTTCTAGTTTTTGCTTTATGAATAAGATTGCTTATAAGCATGCTTGCACATGCTTTCGTGTGAATCATAAGCGCTGTTTTCTATGGAGTTTATACCTGTAAGTGGAATTGTAGGGCCATAATATGTGGATATGCCCTACTTTAATAAATACTTCTGAATGGTTCTCTTCCTCTGCATGTGTTTTTAAGAAGGTGTTTCTGCTATTCTAGAGACGTGGCAGTTCTGCAGGGAGGCCTGACCCTGTGGTACCTAAGACGTTGACTGTGCAGTGCTCTGAGCTCAGCTCCTTCCTTGTGTTTGCTCTTTGCACCCAGGAGACCTTTTTTTATTACCTGCTGGGCAGATGTATCGTTAATCAAGAATTTATGCATCTCCCAAAATCCTGATGGAGATTCCTCAGGGCAAAGAGTATGGTTCCTCACATGCATGCCCTGGTTTAGGAGCCTCCTGATGGCAAGTGAGTGAGGATACAGCCAGGGAGGCAATCAGAGGGGTGGAGTAAGGTCAGAAAACCAGATGGAGAATCCAAAAGCAGGCCTCTGAGGACAGCCTAGGAAGACATGAGGAGGAAGTGAACTAATCTTTCCAGTCGTAATCAGCGACTGTGAGCAGCTCATTCACTCCCAGCACTAGGGGCCTAATTACTGCTTGGCCAATGCTGCACCCAGCACATACCCCAGTGCAGCAAAGGTGATTGGCAGGAATAGACCACCTGGGCAGGTGTGTGGCACCTTCTTCATCTAATACTGCATCTACTTGGACTGCATGTACTTTAACTTTAAGAACAGGCTTCGAGAACGAAGAAGAATCAGAAGCTTGCCAAGGGAAGAGGCGATCTGTCCAAGTCACCTGACCTTAGGGCTGCTGAAGCTATTTGGAAATTTTTCCTCGAAGAAATGGTGTGGTGAAGAGTTGTTAATACAAGGGGACCTTGAGGAGCTCCACTGACCAATGCAGTAGCTGCATGTGGACAGTCTCAGCAGCTGCTTCATGTGTTGCAGCAGACTCTCCCAGTACCCCAGTTCCAGATGCTTCTAACCAAGCTTCCAACCATCAGAGAGCTGTAAGTGCTCAAAGTTTGACCTAAGATACAGAATGAGCCAGATGTCAACACAATATAGTTTCAGTGAAAATTATTGTTAAAATTCTTACCTTCGCAGCTGAGTCTCTCTGGGGTTAATAATGATGGGTATACACAATTGCTATGGACTGGTCGGCAGTGAAATTTAGCAAATCAGTATTTACTTGGACTAGTTCTACAATCTGTTTGTTTGTTTTCATTTTCTTCCCAGTGAAAAATTCATTTTTAATAGAGATTTTATAAATACACCATGAGTTGCAAAAATAAAAAAAAGGAGTGAGCCATTATAAAGAATTACAGCAGGCAATGAGAAGGAACCCAGGGTGAATCCTGAGTCTACACGAGCTGACCTTCAACGGCCACCTTGACTGTGTTTTATACTGTTGGTGAGGAAGAAGCAGCCAGGGTCATTCCTCTTTCCTGGATCACTACCTTTCCAAGGTGACTGTTTAAAACACCAGACCCTATGGCTAAATAGTCAAAACCCTTCTCCATGCTATCAGAACTTTGAAACATACATGTCTCCTGGTCTACTCCATCAGGAGGCAGCATAGCCATATTATACTTAACACCCATAAATTCAGAGATCATTTTGAGGATTACTGTAGGGCAATCGTTCAAGAGAGGAAAAAGGAAAGAAAACAAGTGGTATCCTTAGACATGAGAACATTTCTAATGTTTGACAGTCTAGGAAAATAGCCACGATAGACAACAAACAGTTCATTGTATACTTCAAAATACCTAGTGGTGAAGATTTGGCCATTTAGAAATGAAAGCTTGTGGCTAAACCTTCCTACCACTACACATTATCATAAACATGGATTGAGTGTTACACACTCTACCCACGAATGTGCAACTACTTTGTGTCAGTGTTAAAAAGAAAAATAAGTTAATCTGCTCATTGTGGGTATATCTATGATCATTTTTCTAAATAAGGAAGAGCTAAGGATAGCTGATGGATTGGATGAGTCTTCTAAACCATTACAATTTGTGAAAACTAAATTTCTGTGCAAACATGTTTAAATTAAAATAGCAAAGTACAGAATTTGTGAAGGCAGTAACACCAGTTTCATAGGGACGGACGAGAGACATTAGAGCCATAAGGATAGGAAATGGCATTCATGCCCAGGGCATGCTAGTACTATTCTGAATGTTTAATATAAATTAGCAATCCTCACAGCAACCTTCTGAGGTAAATAGTATTAACTCTGTGGAGGAGCAAATTAAGCCACAAAGGGCTAAAGAGTCAAAGAGCTAAAGGCTTGGCTCGAGTGTTTTCATCTCCAACTTCTGAAACTCAAAACACTGTCATGAAAACACCAGGCAGTTTAGGGATGAGAGTTCTAATCTTATCCATCTTTCTAGGTCTTTACTCAATGATGCTTCCTTCACAAGCATCATTTTATCAGATGTCTCAAGAATCTTGTGCCACTGAGATAGCTATCAATCAAAAATAAAGGTTATGTTACCCCAATTATTTAAAAAAAAAAATCTCAATTCAGTCTACCAAATGACATTTGTATACACCAGTACCAAAGAACAGACATTTTTTTTTTATACTAAGGATCTAGAAAAAGAAAGGGTTAATGGAAAATTGAGGCAAGATGAGGGCTGGAAAGGTCTTGACTGCAGATTCTGTCCCTATACTGATTTGAATAAGGTTTGGGTGCTTGGTGTATCTTCCCTGAAACCCTCAGGCAGCATTAGAGAGCAGAACTTAGTGATCTGGAATCTAGGAATATTAAGCACTGGAAGATACTTTTTACCCAAATCTTCATTTTGACAACAGGACAAGTGAGATCATGGGCATAAAGTATTTCTTCCAACATAATAATCTACTCGTGAGAGAGTTACAGCTAGCAACCCTTTCTTGGAGACTCAGTGGACACCTACAGCATCCCAGTCACACACAGATGTGGAATCCATGTCACAGACAGACTAAATGGAGAGAGAAGAAGGGTGCTTGACTTGCTTATGTATGTAGACAAAGCCCAGGGCAGGCAAAATATATAAAATGCTACGGACAGACTGGAATATATAAATCAAAACAACAGGGCATAATAACTCAACTATCAACTGCTAGCCCAACAGAAAGACATTTCCTTGGGAGGAAAGGGCAATAGAAAGAAATCTTTGTTACGCATGGTGCTCAAACCTATTGAAAATGTCAAAATAATCTCATTAAAGTGTAACACACTCAAGACAGACACAAAGAGTCCATGCAGTCTTGAAAAAAAAATCTGTTGAGGAATTTCACTTAATCCTCTCCTCTCGCTGACTTTTTCTTTTTCTTTCAAATTTGCCTGTAAACTAATACTTACATCATTTTATTTAGGGCAAGGGCCTGTGCCTGCAAACAGTTATTAAAATAAATGTTCTTTCCATGACCCAAAAGGACCAGTTGGTATTAAATCAAACTTTTTTTCCAGTTTATCTGTTGACAGCCCTTTCAGAAAACCTCAAGAGATGACCTGTCGCCCTGCTCTTTAATAAGCAATAGTTTTCTTTGTGACTCAGGGGTGATAAACAAGGTCACTTTGAACACGAAAGAAGCATTTACATAAACCAACAGCATCCAGAATATGCAATTAAAAAAACGAATAGTTAATGAGCCTGCAAAATCATATGCATCCCTTTCTAGAGTAAATCTTAGTGGATGATGAGCGATGGAGTTTTCTACGCTTGAATCTCTTTTTTAATTGAGTAAATAAGCTAAGGTAAGAATTAAAGCATAAATTAAAGCGTGAGCATACACACAATCTGTAGGGGAGTGGGGGATGGAGATGATCCAGGAAAACAAAGGGAAGATTTATTTCGCTGGATTTTAAAGTGCCTGTGTCTCCTTTGCATTTAATGTTGTATATATGTGCACACACAAGCACATAACAAAATGAACTAATTTTGACCTTGTGGGTCACCTCTCTTTGGCTTGGATATCTGCAGCCTATATTTCCATTCTTTATCACTCCAACCAAGAAGAAAACAATATACGGAAGTTAATGAACATACGGTACACTAGTGTGGTAGGTGGCATTATTGCTTCCAATTCATTCTTCACTTGTCTTTGCACTGAGGTGACATTCAGCTATGGCACTCACTTTGACCAGTAGAGTAAGAAGTGACAGTATGCCATTTCCAAGACTGGGCTTTTAGATATCTTAGTTCCCAGCTGCTCTCTCTGCTACCTTCATGTAAAGGTTTTGTCCATGCTAATCTACTGGAAAGTAAGGAATTTGAGAGATACATGAAGGAGAAGAACTTGGCTAATCCATCTTAAAATAACCAAATTAGCAAAGCCCCACAGCTATACCAGCTAAGCAGAGGTGCCTTGCTGCAGCCCACTGGCTTCTGAGCTAAAATAATGATATAAAAACAACCATGTTTTGGTGGTTTGTTTGATGGTCAATTTGACTGGATTTATAATTACCTAGGATATTGAGGGCTCTCCCTCCCTTCCCCCTCCCCCTCCCCCTCCCCCTCTCCCTCTCCTCCCCCTCTCCCTCCCCCCTCCGTGTGAGTGTGTGTGTATGTGCATGCATCTCAGACCTGCCCTGCATGTGGGTAGCATCATTTGTGAACTGGGGGCTTGTATGGAATAAAGGGGAGAGGGGCTATTGGTTTGAATGAGAATGTCCCCCATAGGTTCAGCCAAGTGAACAATTGGTACCCAGGTGGAAGTCCTATTAGGGAAGGTTTATGAGGAGGTGTGGCCTTGCTGAAGGGAGCATTTCAGTGAGGTGGACTAGCTACTTTTACCTCACACCCAGTTCATGCTTTTGGTTGAAGATGTGAGCTATCAACTTCCTGCTCCCACCTCCAAACCTACTCCTTGCTACCATGGTTTTCTGCTATGTTGAACTCTTATCCCACTGGAGCCATAAGCCCAAATAAACTCTTTGCTCTGTAAGTAGATTCTAATCACAGCATTTTATCACGGCAACATAAGAGGAACTAACCACAGACTGTAACAGAAGGAAAAGATATGAGTGCCTGCATTGCTTTTTCCTGTTTCCTCGTCTTCTAGGGTGTGAACTGTTCTACTCCCCGCCACCACACTTGCTCACTGTGATTAGCCACACCTTGGAAACCGGGAGCAAAACCCTCTCAAGTTGTCCATGTTACAAATTTTAATCCCGGTGATGAATAACTAATCAATGTAAATGTGTCATTATATAACCTAAGAGCAAAAATTATTATGTACCTATAGCATGATAACTTTTGGATTGGACCCCTGTTTTAGGATGGCTTAGTATCCAGAAATAGTTGGCAGCTGTGCTAGAGATGTTCAGAGACCTAACAAATAAGATCTCATCTAAGTGATGGAGGAGACATTTCCCTGTCCGTGATATATTTTTCTCTACTTGTTATAGAACAGCAAATGCTAGCTGTACCTTGCAACAACGAGGGTTAAATGACCACTAGAATATTCACGCAGCTCAACAGAAAGGCTCATGAGCTGACACAGAGTGGGAAGGAGGAAGGGAAAGAAGAAGGGACAGAGATAGAAGATAAAGAGAAGAGTAAGAGATAGAAAGGGAAAAATCCTCTTCTCTAAGGGTTATTATATTACTCTATTAGTTACTTCTCTTATTGGGACAAAATACCCAGACAAAATCAAATTAAAGGAAGAAGAGTTTTTTTTGTTTAGAAGTCAGTCTACTAAGGAAGGGTTAGGCATGACAGCAGGTGAGGGATGAGGCATTTTGCCACCATGAAAGTAAGGAAGAGGTAGTAATAACTGTTGCCTTGCCCTCTACTTGAGGTCAAACTTCCCACAGGAAAGCTATTGGCTGAGTCCATGCTGGGATGAAAACACCCTTCCGCTAAGCCTCTCCCAACTGTGTATTTAACTGACCTTAGAGAACTCTCCCAAGGAGAGCTGTGGTGCTCTATCTGACGTGATCCATCACAGAGGAAAACATGGTCACAAACTGGCACCAATTCTTCAAAGTAGAGACAGAGAGGTGAGATGTTGAAGGTGGAGTTGCCAGGGGACACCAGCAAACTATGAAATATGTACATTCAGACATACACAGAGTACAGTTCCTAAACCAGGTGAGCAATTTCTAACTGTTCACCCCTGGTAGACTTCGGGAGTCCTTAAATTTGGCTTCCTTGGCTCTCAGATCCTTTCAATTCTCTTCCTTTCATACAAAGGATGACCGCTGATATTCTACCCAGCCTGGAACTGATTTGTCCAAATGGACTACACCTTAAGCCAGGCACTCATCCAATGCAGAGCCAGGGTATCAGATCTACCTTACATCACCGTCTTTCCCATATGCCCCACTAATCATTCTCTATGCAACAATTCAGCAATCGTAAGAACCTAATTACAGCCAGGACTCTGAGACTCCCAGACAGAAGAGCATAAGTCACAATGCTAAAACATCTTTGCAGTCTGGACTTTTTACTATATCACCTATCAGAGCTGAAATGAGAGGCAGTGGATGGCAAAAAAGACACCCCAGGTGTTCCCCGTGACTGGTAGAGAGAGGTCACCTCACTTATCTGGCAATGTCACTGTGTCCCTTTAGTTAAGTAACTCTTCTTTCACAAGGTAAATCCTCTTACCATCTTAGGAGAGCAAATATCCTATCAGCCCCTTGCAACTTAATAAGAATGTAATCTTGTCCAACAGAAAAGGTTGATAGTCAAGGGAATGGATATGTGACTGGCGAGTAAATAAAGATCTACTTGGAACACTATAAAACTTGGTTAGAGGGAACTCTTCCATATAGATTCAGCTTCTAGAAGGGTCCATGTGTTCCTGTACACTGAAAAGTACAGGAAACAGAACCAGGAATAAAAGGAAATAGCAAAGTCTGGGAACTAAATGTGGAATGGAATGTTCCAAGAGGGAATCCAATCATAGTGCATTCATGGGTTTTAGAACCCAGGTGACAAGTCCTGGGGATAGACACAGGGGTCCAGCCATCTGGGTGGGGCTTAGAGTACCTGGAGTCCTATGGTCACCACTAGCCACAAGTTGCTGCCTGCATGTAACAGATTCATCATCTGAATTGTCCATTTCTATGTGGGCCACAATGGGAAAATAGCCTAGCTGTAGTTCAGACTAAAAGTGACAGTAAAAGAACATAAAATCTGGGGACATGCTCAGTGACCAAAGTGCTTGCTTCACAAGCATAAGAACATGAGCTTGGATCCCTAGCACCAACATAAAAGACGGGCTCTCCAGCATAGATCTGGGTAGGTGCAAACAGGTAGATTCCTAGAGTTCGTTGAAAGATTCTGCCTCAAAAAATAAGGTAGAACATGATTGAAGAATACACCAGATATTGACATTTGTCCTCTATGTATACACACACACACACACACACACACACACACGCACACAATATCTCAGCTTCAGTGATAGGCCATTTGCCTATCATGCAGGAGGCTTCAGGTCCTATCCCCAGGACCACAAAAGAATCTCCTTTTTCACCACAGGAGAAACCTGTAACTTACTAGAGCAAATACAATTCAGATGATGAGTCGGTTGCATGCTGGCAGCAACTTGTGGCTAGTGGTGACCATAGGACTCCAGGTGCCTCCACCCTTTCAACCTTTTCCTGTAGTCAGGCCTGGTTATCCAGTCCAGCTTCCTGTACCAACATCCGTGCACTCATCCTCTTCACCTATAAAATCTATACATGGTGACTTCTCATGTTCCTTTTGATTCCAGATCTCCTGCTGCCTTCTTGACCTCCACCTCTACACTCTAGCAAGTTCTACCACTCCGATCCATGGCTCCACTCTCAGGCTCAGCATCAGTGCTTCCTTCTCAGAGAGGTCCTCAGAGGTAAGTGAGGTTCATCTCAAATTGCTGTGTCAGTACACTAGCTCATTAATTCATGCAGCAAGGATTTGGAACCAGGCAGACAGGTTTAAATTCCAGCACCATTGCTTCCTGCCTTTGGAGCCTTGGATAAGCTACTTAACCTCTATCTGAAGAAGTGAAATGAATAATCATGTGGGTATTATTTCAAAGTTGTAAAACTCAGTTGGATCTGGGGCTAGAGAGATAGTTCAGTAGTTAGGAGCCCATGCTGTTCTTACAGAGGACTGAACTTGGTGCTCCACAACTACAGGCAGCTCACACTCGCCTGTGACTTTAATTGCATCTGCAGATCTGATGTTCTCTTCTGGCCTCCATCAGAACCTCACTCACCGGCACCCATCCCATGTAGATTTGTATGCATACACATAACTTGAGAATAAAGATTTTTTTTTTACTTCGAATATAAAGAATTGACTGAGATAATAGTTTGTAAAGCACAGAGAGTGGAGTAAAAGATACAATAAAGGACAATCAGCAAAGCAGTCATTGTAGTTTTATTTTTTTGCCTTTTTGGTTTTTTACTTCTTAATATATTCTTACTATATAGTCCAGGATGTCCTAGAACTCATTGTACAACTCACACTGGCCTTAAAGTCTCTGATACACACACACACATGTATATACATACACAGACACATACACATACATATACATATGCATTGATGCTGAGTATGAGAGTGGAACCATGCATAGGAGTGGTAGAATTTGTCAGAATGGAGGATAGAGGATGAAGGCATGGATGTTGGTGCAGGAAGTTGGACTGGACATACACATACATATACACACATATACGATATATTATATATGTTATATATAATGTATTGTAAATACAATATGCCATATATGTATATATATGTGTGTGTGTGTGTGTGTGTGTGTGTGTGTGTGTGTGTGTGTGTGTGCGTGATTTTGATGATGACATTCTTACAATGCTAAGTACAGTGCTTGGCCTAGCAGATATTCACACAGCAAAAGATACAAACTATTGGTTGAGCTAATTTATAGATGTGAGTATAGTGCTTCTTCAGTCACATCACATTTTCCTTTGTGATTATTCTCAGAATGGCAACATTCTGTCTCTTTACCTTAACCTGTGGTGAATGAGACCAAATATAACTGTCTCTGTTCACAAGAGAAATCTTACTACTTGGAGATGTTGCATGAATACCTTTCTCAAAATTTCTTCCTCCCAGCTCGCCATGCTAAGTGCCTCTTTAAGGAATTACATTTCAGGGAGCCCACTATCGTGACCAACAAGAAAGGGAAAAGTCAAAGCTTTATTTATCTATTGGATTTCCAGATGTTGAGCAAGTCTTAGTTTTGCCTGAATGGTATTGACAATTTATGGTTGTCTTTGGAAAATCATTTGATAATGATCCAACTATCTAGAACCTCTTTATTTTATGCCCGTTAAAAGAAAAGAAAGTTATTACCCAGGAAAATTTCCAGACTGCCATAAAAGTAAACTGATTGCTGCCAAGAACCACCTGCCATAAAAATTCTCCTAACAGCTTCTTACCTTTATGTATCTGTACAGCAGCCTTTTTAAAAATGAGAAGAGACCATCAATCATTTTTAAGGCTAATTGCAAATGTTTAGTGCAGAAATTAAATATTATAAGATGTGAAATAAGGTGTGTGGCATTCTGGAATTAAGTGTGTGCATCTCCCAGAGGGGACCACAAGGAGCACCAGGACTATAGAACTAGTAGTATCATTCTGTGGGACTTTTAGTGAATCCTTGTTGGCTCCCTTTGCCTCTTGTTCGCCACATCTCCTAATATAACACAGCTAGTGGAAGTTCCCCTGCCTTAAAGGATTCTTCGTAAGCAGAAATGAGACAGAAGATGTGTGAGCACTTTGAAAAACTAAATGTAGGCCTGACGAGTAAAGGCAAATGCCACCAAGTCTGATAGCCTGAGAGCCACAGGATCCATTTGATGAAAAAAGATAATTGATTCCAAGATGTCCTCTGACCTTCATGTTTGTGCCATGGTGCATACATAGACACCACAGAAATCACAAATGCCTGTGATCCTCTCTGTGCTAATAACCAGAAGAATCTCCTTTTTGTGTTCCATGTACAGCTAGCTTTAAAATTCTTATCCAATGTCTTACTCGGGGTTTCTATTCCTGCACAAAAAAAAAAAAAAAAAAAAAAAAAAAAAAAAAAGGAAAGAAAAGAAAGAAGATAATTGATTCCAAGATGTCCTCTGACCTATATGCTTGTGCTATGACATGTGTGCACTTGCACACACACACACACACACACACACACACAAACACCTAAAACAAATAAATACAGATGTAATAGAAAAGTAAAAGAAAAGTTAAGTATGACATGAAAGCCAGGTGTGGTAGCACATGTCTGTGATTCCAGCATGTGGCAGACTGAGCGTAAATCTTGCTTTTATTTCCTTAGATGAAGTGATGAGATGAGAGTCATATCCAAGCAGTGCAAATACATAGCTTAGGCTGAGCCCAGAGTATTTCCTTCTCTGCTCTAACTATCCCCGGATGCTTCTATCTTCTGTACAGGCTAATCTTCCAAGCTGACTGATTCAATCTGGTTTTTCTCAGCTTCTGTTTGAATTAGTCTACTTGGCCTCATACTAATTTTGGCAACATGTTCTAATTTATGGCTCCTTCTCATTCTCTGGCTAGTTCTGTCTTCACCTGTGTCTTGTTTGTTCTCTCAGTTACTTGTCTTTGTAAAACTGTCTTGGTAAAACTGCCATATACTAACATCACACACCAAACACCACACACCACACACCACACACCACCAATACTTCTTTATCTCTCAGTGCCTTTAAGTAGCCTCTCTTCCTCTGCTATTCTTGTGAGTTGGGTGTATCCTATCTCTGACTCATTCTGTCAAATCTTTCTCTAACTCATCACTTTGTCTGTCCCTCAAGTAGATATCACTTTCAAACATGACTGCAACCTTACCTTCACTGTTAGGGATTTAAGGTGTGTGCTAAGGGTATGTCTATATTATAGCAAGATCATACTGTAATTCAGAGTGTGTCTTTATTCCAGCCAGTTACTATCTTTGGATATGATCCCTTGGCAGAGCAGCCATGTTGCTGGATTAAAATTCCTCTACACTGAGGAAGCTGGAAAGTCTGAGGTAATCATGGTGAATTTAGGCCAGTCTGGGCTATAAAGCAAAAAACTTTGTATCAAACAAGCAAAAGACGAATAAATGTGATATGAAACTAAAAAGTGTAACCTTTTTAAGAGGGAAAACATATTATATGGACAGTTCCATGTTTACACAGTATTCAAAGCTACTGTAATGAGAAAATAAGTATAATTGCAGTTTGGACTCTAGATCAGTGGTTGCTAATTCTGACTGAGTATCTGAATCCTAAATACCTACTTGATAAAATCATGCCGTTCCTACCACCATAAGCTTACCACATCAGTCTCCACAGACCTTGACCAGTGTATGTTGGACCTGGGAATCGATTTCAGAAAACTTCCCAGGAAATTCTAACAAATGGGGAGATCAGGCAAATCCTGGGCCAGATGACTTGGAAGGTACTCTGCCACAAGTGAAAAACAGGGGAGATCTGTGTTAGAATGGGCTAGGATGTAGTGGAATGTTTTGATTGGCCATGTTAATTAAGTGAACCAAAGGGGACTTTTGATTACTGGACTTCAATACTTTGATGGACCTTGGTAGTCAGCCTCAGGAGAAGGAAGTTGCCAAATAAGGGAATAGACAGTGATAGCTAGCTTTAGGGATGTAGCCTATGGTTTACAAGGGAGAGAAGGAGGAAGGGCAAGGCCTGCTAGCATCATGTTTACCAGACTTGAGCCTGCTAAAGACCTTCAATTATGCCTTTCCTCTCTTCCTCATTCTCTGTTTCTTTATTGTTTTCTTTTCCTTTAACATTAATCTATTATGTATTTATAACATGCCAGGCCCTGTGCTAAACTCAGGTTACATGCTGGGCTCATAACACTCAGAGTCTGGTAGGACAGACACCAGTGATAACAGCCTCCCTTGTCCTTGAGATGGTGCTATGGATCTAGAAGGGTACTCAGCTGCAGAGCCCTTACCAGGGAATTCTGAGGAGGAGGACATGATCAGAGAGACAAAGATAAACAAGGACTGGGGGTCAGGGGCAAAGTTAGTTAGCTGCCAAAATAATTCAGGCAGAGAGAAGAGTCTACATTGATATCCTAGTAGATACCAAAGCCCACAGAAGTATCCCAGACAATGAGGAAAGAATTGGTGCCATGAAGTGTCACCAAAGAGGCAAATCAATGCCTTGTGAGTGATCCATTCAGTATATCCAACTCTATCACAGGAGCAAGAGGAAAGCATTAAAAGGAAACTGAAGAGGAAGTAGCTGGCAGGAGCTCTCAGCTTGAGGACAGGAACATATGTGGAAACAGAATCATTGAGTTACCTATACAACACGGCAGTGGCCATAGATGTGAAGACTGGGGACAGGGTTGCCATGGTGGACAAAATTAACAAGGATGAATTAGCATTTTTACTGAGGATGGGAGAACAAAATAGTCTATTTCATTTGGTAGGAGGAGAGTGATGTTTGGGGCTAAGGAGAGATGACCATACAAAATAAGGTTTGATAAAGCGAGGCCTAACTACCTTCTTAACACAGGGAATCCTGCCCAGAGATGTTAGCCACTGCTTTTACGAGAAGCACATTCAATCAGAATGAAGGCCCAAAACTTCCATCCCTGTTGCATAGGATCCACCTAGGCAAAAATTAAGAGCAAAATCAAACCAGCTGAGACCAGTTACAGAGTTAGGCTGAAACTGTGCCCTGCAATACTCTTGGGAACTGAACTTTTGGTGTTTAGATGTGTGAGTCTTATCTTTTAATGACTAAGCTGTCTCTTCATCTCTGCAAGACACTCAGAAAGAAGTATGGGGGTGGGGGTTTGGGATGGGGAGACAGTTGTTCCTGGTTCTCTCAGCTAGAATGGACCTGATAAAGGTTTGTGTTCCTGCACTGTCCTGGGGAAATTAATATGATGCAAGGAAGAGATCTAATGGCATTGACTCAGACTATGAGGATGGCAGTCCTCCCAATAGGCCACCACACAGCCCAACAGCATTACATCTAAGACAAGTCATGCTCACTCAGGCAGACCTCTCACACCTACTTTCCCAGATGTGTTCTTAGAGCTGATGGAGCACAGCTGGATTCACCATGCCCTCCCTCCCTCTCCATGCAAGTCCTGTGCTTCTCAGAGTTTCACGAATGGAAGCAAGAGGCTTCTTGTGGTCTATATTACACTCAGCCTCAGCCAAAACGATGAGCCAAAGGAGCTACAGACCCCGTGTGACCTCTGAGGCAGCCAGCCTCATACAGACTGGTATTGTGGCTTCCACAAGATTAATTGTATTTTTCCTGGAACAAAGCTGGAAATCACTCAAGGGGTAATAAATGCTGAAATATGTCTATGTTCTGCCAAAATTTCAGACAATAAGCCAATAAAGCAACTTTTACCTTATATGTTTGAATGGATTCTATACCGCCCCCAAAACAGAATTTGTAAAATACAATGGACTAAAGCAACCAGAGAACTCAAAAGATATGTTTATTTAAGTTTAATTTTTTTTTACTTGGGTCTGTCAAGCCATGTGTTAGCATTTACTACCCAAGAGACTCCAGAACCCCCATCTCCTGGTTAAATCTCATGAAGGAATAATGTTGCAGGTATATGGACAGCACGCAGACTCTGAAGGTTGCCTCTTGACACAGCAGTGGCATCAACAATGCAAGGACTACAATAAAAGGCAACCTGTTGGCTACAGCTACCTCTGGGCTTTCCAGACATTTCAGAGGTAGACATAAAATCTCATCCTGGCATGAAATGAGAGCTGTTGGGGGTTCCCTCAACTCAAGTGGAAAGCTATAATAACCCGTGCCCTATATGTGTACAGAAATTTATGGGTTATGAAGAATGGCCATATACCATCATCTTTATCCTCCCAGCAAACCTGTTTCTTGGGTGTTATCATTAACATCACTATAAAGGTAATATAACTAAGGGCCCCACTCTTTTAGCAGGCTTATAGAAACTCATTAGGAAAGATGATCGATCATGTATGTGAAGATAGCTAAATACGTGGCTATTTTCACAAGTGACCATGATGGGGATCTGAGCAGAATCTCAGAAAACTCAGAATAGAATCATTTTAAGTAAAGAGGTCATACTGGTGGGGGAGGGGGTTACTAGGGGTGAGAGTGGGGGAGAGGGTGGCAGGGGGATAGTGGGGATGGTGGGGTGGTGGGGTGGGGAGGGGGTAGCAGGGGGATAGTGTGGCTGATAGGGATGGTGGGGTGGAGATGGTGCTGATGCTAGTGGTGGCAGGGGGATGGTGGTAGTGATGGTGATTGAGGGTGCAAAGGGATGGTAGGGGAGGAATGGTGCTACTTATGGTGCTGCTGCTGGTGGTGGTGCATTTGGTACTAAGGATTTAAGATAGGATCCTGTGAATGCTACACAAGCCCTCCTTCAATAAGCTACATCCCAAAACCTTAAGAGGTTGTAGAAGTTGCTATTTCCAAAAGTGAGAGACAGATTTAGAAAGGACACAAAGGATACATTGGTACTCTGGAATTATCAATGTTACAGTTGCATTTTATTCTAAATAGATGCCAGAACAAAACATAAGACAGGAACACTTGAGTTCTGTGACCATCTTTCAAGGCAGACGGTGACCTGGGGAAACAAGCATACCAGTCACCTGGCTCCTTGTCTTAGCCAGTTTCCTGTTACTATATCAAATGCTTGAGAAAACCAATTAGTGAAGCTCAATTGTTTGTTTTGCTCACAATTTTGGAAGCTTGGTTCATTAGTTGTCTCTTTTAATTTGAGCCTGTGGACAGGTAGTACTTCATTGAGGAAGCCCTCAGACTCACCATGGCCTGAAAGCAAAGGACAGAAGAGAAAGACACCAGGGTCCTACACTCTCCTTTGATGACATGCTCCCAGTGATCTAGTAGTCTCCAACTATGGCCCTCTTCTTAACGACTCCACTTTCTCCCAACGGCGTGAGCTTGAGGAATAAGTTTTAACATGTGGATCTTTGGGGGACATTCAAGATCTAACCTAAATCAAATGGACTCAGACAGTAGTAAGTGGATAAATAGCAATTGAGGTAAACCACATACCTGAGCATCTTGAAGCAGAGTGTAGGAGAGGAAGGAGAAAAACCTCGAGAGGAAAACGGCAGACAAACACATTCGACCCATTTGTCTTAAATGTCTGGGCCACTTCCTGAACGGCAGCTGCTATACCCAGCAATGCTGACCTACAGAAGCAGACTCTGGTTGACCATCAGAGGTCCAAAGAATTCTACTCCAGCAGATGTTTCCCAAGCCCTTTACATGCCAGGACCAGAAGAGAGCACTCCAGACATTCCAATCACAAACTCAGAAGTCCGAGTTCACTGATCTCAGTGCTGTAATACAGAAAAGGCTCGTGAGGCTTCTTGGGAAAGGGGGGGTGTTTTGTTTTGTTGAGATGGAGTCTTATGTAGTCTAGGCTAGCCTCAAACTTTATTTGTAGCTCAGGATGATTTTGAACTTCCAATCCTCCTACCTTAATCTCTCAAGTGCTAAGATTAGTGCTAGGCTCCATCACATCTGGTTTTATGAAGTGTTAGGGATTTAAGGTCAGGGACCCATGTGTTCTAGGCAAAGTCTGTCACATGAGATGCAGGAAGGGTTTAGCAAGCTCTAACTACATGCAAGTTCTGATCATGTGGTTTTATACACATTTCATCCTTACAACCATTTTGGGTAAGTCTATCACTATCCCTGCTTTAAACAGGAAAAAGCCAATTCCCAGGGAACTTACGTACCATGCCCAAGATCAAATAGCTAAATAAATGTTAGACTAGGATGTGGGTGAAGATTTGTCTCTTAGAGCTTATTAGTAAGACAGAGAGATAGGCTATGTTTATTTGAGAAGCCATAGAATAGAAAATCATCAGTACTAATTTGTGCTCAATGATGGTGTCTCCCATGGAGTCAACATTTCACAGCACCTTCGCCTTGCCGATACCCTCCACATGTGAGCTGGGTACCAGTCCTCCAATGATGGAATGTGTGTTCTGATCATATGCCCAAGAGGAGGGCATGGAAATTGGTGAGTATTCAGTTTCTTCCCAGGAGGAAAAGGTAGCTGTTCCTGAACTCTCCAATCTCACAGCCCATCCCTACATAGCAGGGTAGGAAGTTCCTAGAATGGTCCAGGGATGCATCTAAATGAGTCTTTACTCAGATTCTTTATTCAGCACAATTAGAAAACAGAATCCAATTCAACTGCCTCCAGTTGCCATGGACAGGATAGCAGAAAATAAGATGAAAACCTCACAGAGAGTTTCAGTCTCCAAAGTCAATTTCTCTCTTCATTTCAGGAGTACATGATAGCTAACTAGCCAATATGGTTTCAGTCCTTATTGAATCAATATTTTAAAGAGTATGCTGTGGCTTTGAATATTAAATAATGCCCACAGGCTCATGGGCTACAGGCTTGGCCGCCAGCTGGTGGCACTATTTTGGAAGGTATGGGAACTTTAAGAACTGAGACTGCATGGAGGAAGTGGTTCACTCTGAGTGGGATTCTCTGTGAAGGACATTCTGTCCATGACCTGCTCCCTTTCCTGGTCATCATAGAGCGTCATCACATATTTCTGCCTCCCCTCGGTTCCAAAGCAATGGACCCATGAGCCAGAACAAGCTTTTCCTTCTTTTATATCTGGTATTCGGTGACAACAATGAAAATAAATAAATGAGTAATAACTGACTCGGCAGCAGGACACGTCAAAGTGGATCTCCTTCAGGCTTCCTGTGGTCACCCCTTCCAGCTTGATTCCACCGCCAGAGTTTCCTTGTCACCTTACAAGAGCTACTGTACATTAAGATTCCATTTCACAGTAGGTGAAAGGATAAGTTGTATCTTAATTTACCTGGTGTTCTGCCTACCTAGCTTATTTAGATTTTCAGCCTGCTGAGAAGGAATTGGTCTTTCTTAATGATCAGTTCAAGACTTAACCTGTTGCTGACATGGGAATGTATTCCAGCCCTGGTTAAAATTCAGTGATAGCATTTAACCAGGCAGCCTGGGTAGTGGATCCTCTCTAGCTGCTGTCATTACTTAATTTTCTGCCCAGTCAAGGAAATAGAACTTGTAACTAGATTACATCTGAACCTAGGAAATGTCACCCCTTGAATTCCAGCTCCCAACCTTAATGCTTTTTGGCATGAGTGAGCATCCATATTTCCAACCTGACACCCAAGCTTTGCAGCTCCTACTGTTTCCAGAGCTTACTGGTTCTCAGCTGCCCACTTTCTACAAATTATTAGAAATTAATTTGACTTGGTTCAGCATTATCTGACAATTGCACTGACCCCCCCATGAACCTTTCTGACTAATTTACATCCCCGCCATGAGGCTTAATGTCTATGATGCCCACGCACATTATTTTAAGCTCATGCCAATTATAGTTTTTAATACAGTCTGAACGTCATGCTGTTACTTAGCAACAAAGGTCACTCCAATAAATAATAATATCTCGTGAGCATATTGATAGCCTCAATTCTTTTTCATGGGGATTGAGAGTGAGTAGGGAGACCTTTCCAAGCTACTGCTAATGTTTGAACTATTGATAAGTAACTACTCCCTTCAGTTCCTCTAATACAGCCAAGTTCCTTCCCCTTGCCTGTTCATTCGTCTTCTCTTTACTATAGCCGTTCTAGTGGCACTGTCTAAACGTCCCTCTTTCTACCATTTGTCTTCAGTGTTCATTATATTGGAGCAACATCAGAAAATCTGGTCAATGTACAGATTCAAAGAGATCCGGAAATTTCAAGCCTAAATTAGGAGGGATGTTTTATTTCAGAAGTCAAAGGTTGAACACCCTTCCATGGATACCCAGCTTCTTGATATCACAACACCCTGGAGTAACTGGACAATCAGGTTACCAATAAAACAAAACCAAACAACAGCAAGAACAAAATAAATGCCCTGAAATAAAAGTCTCATACTTTAAGTAACATAAAGGTTTTGTGTTGGGCCACATTCATAGCTGTCCCGGGCTATGTGTGGCTCATAGGCTACTGGTTGGACACATCTCTGTCTCTTAGAAAATGACATTATCTGTAGGCATGTTGCATGGTTCTTTCCTTAGTGGGCA
Organism: Mastomys natalensis; assembly: GCA_021653895.1. Lineage (NCBI taxonomy): Eukaryota > Metazoa > Chordata > Mammalia > Rodentia > Muridae > Mastomys > Mastomys natalensis. Next base: position 763,253 of record JAJTUV010000084.1, read on the forward strand.
ACCTTAGAAGTAATCAAGGCCTAAGATTTCCACAGTATAACTGTACTCTAACTCAAATCCCAAGGACATGGTCTCCCAGCCTCCTACACACTTGGCTTTGCGGAGGCCTATTCATAAGGGATATGGTTTTCTCTCTTTCCTCTCTCTCTCTCTCTTCTCTCTCTCTCTCTCTCTCTCTCTCTCTCTCTCTGTCACACACACACACAGCATACATTTTATTCTATAGAAATTAAGCCAATGCTTTTAAATTAACTCATCATCAAGTATCAAATCCAGACCTTTTACAGATTCACTTTTTAAATCTGAAGACCTAGGCACTATTACTATTCTCATCCTATAAAGAGAAATGGAAGCACAGAAGCACCCTGTATCATTTGCTTAGCATACATCAGGGACATGGTATATAAACAAAGATTCTTACTTCAAAACCCCATGCATTTAGCTACCAGCTTCCTTGGTTCCTAGAATATTATGAAACCATTCGCAAACACCCATTCTGTGGGGCATAGTGCAAAATCTCAAAGGATCTTGCATTCCACAGATATCTGCAAGGTAAAAGTACAGGGGATCTTGTCTTTTTCACTCTGCTTCTCCACAGTACATCCCAGCAAGTGAGTCCTGGTGAATTTCTCTTTCCTTGATCAGCTTTCCTCTTAAAGATCCAGCCCTAGCCTCATAATTCACTATACACTGTCCATCTGCAATGTGCTAAACCAGATGTCAGAAAAAGTCGTGGACACATGAGATACCCTGATTAGGATGTTTATCTACATTCTGTGGCCATGAGCACATCCATGGGTTAAAAACACTAACTGAACAGGGTATTAGCACCACTGAACTCATCTCTCCTATAATTACCATTCAACTTCATTCCTATGGATTAAAGGAAAATGAAGCTATCAATTAAGCCGTTTGCCTTCCAGACCAGTGCTTCTTATAGCAAGATAGAAGGTCAATGATCTGTTGAGAAGGGACCCAAGTCGTGTCATTTCAACAAACCCCTGCAGGGCCTTCTCAGATTCACTCTGAGCACTGGCTGATCAGACTGGTGTGTCTACAGGTCCACAGTCATTGATGTCGGTCCAGGAGGTGCCACTGTGCATAGGAATGCCCCTCCATTATTTCATTTTAATTAAAAATCATTTGCAATTCTTTTCCTAAGCCAGAGTAGCCCCAGGGTCTCAAAAATGACAGCTGTTAGAAGCTGCCTCCCACCCTCAGGCTTCTGCCACACATCACTTGGAATCAGGGTAGAGACCCACTGGCCTTTAGTTCACCCTCCAGCAGGAAATTGCTTCCTGCACTCATCCATGGGACAAAAGCCAGCCACACCATCAGAAACCATAAAGAGGCCAAAGGCAAGCAGCCATCCACTTGGATGCAATTCTCTTCAGAGTCTCTGCTTTTCCATGCTGCTTCCTTTCTCTGCCCGTTATGCTCCAATTTAACGTGTGTGTGTGTGTGTGTGTGTGTGTGTGTGTGTGTGTGTGTGTGTGTCCCTGTACTTCAGTGGCTTGCATGTTTTCTTAATCTTTACCTTACCCTCAGGCCCTGGCATAGGAACGGTGTCTTAAAACAAGTCTTCATATTCTCAGCTTGTCTTACACTTGTATGTATCCATCCAAAATTTGTAAAAAAGCTATTCAGCACCAAAGTGTGCAAGATGTTAAAGACAGATGTGAATAAAATACCTATGTATTAGAAAAAGTCAAATATTGTAAAGAAGTTAGATATGAAAATCAATCATTGTAATGTATGCAATGTGTAACTCCAAAAATTACACATTGGTAATTTTTGAAGAAGGTAAGACAGACTTGGGGGGAATAGAGATGCTCACACAGAGGAGTAAACGAAGGGGACTATTGTACTAGATCCTAAGGATTAGGATAGAGTAGGGAGAGTTCCAGAAAGAAGCATCAGTATAATCTAATAATGTAAAGGAATGTGGATGACCAGATGGGTTCAGAAGACTGGCAAGTTCTTTACCCTCTGCATGTTAGGTAAATACAAAGTATGACACATGAAGAAACATGAGGGTAGACAGGCAATGGGGACCAGGTTTTAGAGGGCTTTATGTGAACCCCTGGTGACTTTCTCTGGCAGTGTAAGTAGCTTACAAATTTTAAGCTGCACAATACATTGAACATGCAGCATTATCCCATCTCAGTAAAGGAGTTATTAGATAGATTCATAAGAAACTCACCAGGGTTCCATCACATTGACCCACAGACATGGAAATCCCATGGCCAACCTAGCATGGTTCTTAGTGCCATTTAAGAGACAGGAGAATTACAGCAACTTCACAATTACCCAGTGACACATAGATATTAAGGAAGAGGTAGTTTCAAACCCATGTACTTTCAAAGGAGGGGTTACATTTTTATATAAGGAACAAGAAGACCTCAAAGAAGTGAGAGTGAGCATGTTGGTTACCTAGAGGAGAGCATCACCGGAGGAGGAAAAACCAAGTACAAATTTCCTGAAACAAGAAGATAGCCAGTATGTCCTAGAAACCCAATAGAGTCAGCATGGCTGGAGCAGAGGGAAGGGTTAAGAGAATAGTAGGAGATGAAATCTGAGCTATGATGTGAAGAGTGATTAGTCCAGTGAGACTGGAGAATGAACCCAGATGATTATCTGACTCCTATATAAGAATTGACTTGAAAATGATATAAAAATATTATAAACAGGAGAACTGAAAGCATAAAAGTACAAAGGAAAACTTTATGTCATTGCTCAGGATGGTGACTTCTTGGATATGAACTCCAAAGTTTATGCAAAAAAATAAATAAAAATAAACAAATGGGAGATGATATCAATCCAAATCATAGCACAGAAAACAATTGACCAAGTGAGCAATCCATAGACAGTAAAAAAGAATTTGCAAATTATACACAGATAAGGGACTGATAAATAAAGTATATAAGAAATTCAAATTGCTCAATGATGATAAAAATAAATACAAATTTAAAAAATGGATAAAGGATTTAGACACCTCATAGAGAACACTCAATTGACTGGCAGGTATACTTAAAAACTGGAGATGAAGGCACCCTACCCAGAGCTAGGGCTGGTATAAATTGGTGTAGCCATGTTGGAAAATAGTTTCCCACATGTCTTCTCAAGAAAACTGAAACCAAATACCGGGTATAATCCCAGAATCCCACTGTCCTGAGGAACAGAAGTCAGTATGTTCAGGGATGCTGGCAAGAAAGAGTACCCTCTGTTCACATGTGCAAGGTCATGAGTTAACAAGATCAGTAGCTGCTCCACACTCCTCCACCATCTCTAGTAGATGCTGAGACCAAAGCAAAGAAGCCCAGAGTGTCATGTGACTAACAGTGCAATCCCACATCTAAGACTTGTCCCTCCCATCTAGCTTTCTTTCCAGTCTGGAAGTGCCATTCCCCAGGTCACTTTTGTAGCTATTGTTGTTGTTAAGAATTTCATACAGTATACGTAGTTCATATATTTTTCCTTTCCCTAACTCCTCCTAAATCCTCCCCTTCCCCCACACATATTCATACATGCATCAGTCTATTGTGTCTGGGAAACACCTTGGGGGTGGGTGGTGTCATCCACCACCTCTGGCTCTTAGAGTCTTTCTGCTTTCTCTTCTGCAATGATCCCCAAGCCTTTGGGAGAGGGTGTAAAAAAAAAAGACTGAGCACTCACATGTCTCTCAGTCTCATATACTGGCCAGCTGTGCCACTCTGTGTTACTTACCATCTCCATCAAGAAGCAACGAGGGTTGAGCAAGGCCCTGATGTAAGAGTATAGCAAAATGACATTGGTGGTCACACTATTATGCTCCTTTAGCCAAATAATAGTGGTAGATTCTCCCCTAGGGCCCATGACCTATCTAATCACTTTTGTAATCCTTGTGTCACCAGCCATGCTCTCAGTCATCCCCTTGTACACCATGTGTTCATTCATTCCCTTGTATACCATGTACTAATTCATCCCCTTGCACACCATGTACTCATTCATCCCCTTGTACACCATGCACTCATTCATCCCCTTGTATAGCATGTGCTCATTCATCCCCTTGTACAACACTCTGCTCTCAGCAGCATTTCCTCTTCTGACTCTGTTGTAAAAAGAAATTTGACAATCCACTGCACCCAAAGTCAAACATCTGTATGTCTGCTCGTGAACACAGAGATACACATAATATAAGCATGAATGTGTTCCATATGTATCCTGGGAGAACATGGCTCTACCAGAACAAGAGGGCATCCAAAATTAATCACACACATGAATTTTGCTTAAGAGTCTACCCGTGGCTTTGATTTCTGAGAGAAATTAGCATTTTAGTCTATGTAAATAATCTTTGCCTTTGAAAGAAACAGAAGGAAAATTATTTTTTTCCCTGTAACAGAATTCGTCTCCTTCTGGTTAGTAAGCACCAGTTAAGGTCAAGGGAAAATTCTTCTACAACCTTGCAACAGTCATCCTGGCTCGACATTGGTTAATATCAGCTAACAACTTTGCTCTGGTCACCTAAGTCTTCCTCTGTGTAAGAGAATGAGCCAGCCTTTTTGGAAGAGGCCTATTGCTTTTAGTGATGCTCAAAGTTAGGGTTCTTATCCTGTTAATCCCCTGAAGTGATGGATCTGCTGAGCTTTTAATTTGATATTCTGGAGACTGACATGCACTATTATGTGACCATGTTGCCTTTTACATGTGTTAACATGTGCAGTGCACTATCATATGTGAACCTCATTTTGAATCTGGCCCCACCTGATAACTCCCAGTACAGTCTTCATAAAAGTAGAAAACCCCTAGGGACCTGGCTTTGTTGTCACTCTTGACTAAGGAAACCGACTCCCAAGCAAAATCAAAACTATTTCTTTATGAGAACCCATGTAACATATATCATCCTTGGAAAAATAACTTGATAAGTAGGCAAAGTTTTTGCTGTTGTTGTTGTTTTTCTATGAAACTAATACCCACATCTATAGAAGCGATTTGGTTAAAAGTCTTTGGTGTGTAATTATGGCACCAGTTAATACTTTCAGGAGAATCACATCATCTGACTTCAGCTTCGTTGTGGTACCCCACTATACAGCTCAGTTATAGCCCTAAGGAGGCTTTGGGAAGTGGGTAAATGGGAGATCCTGACATCTGGCTCAGAAGCACTCCAGTTTACTATGTGTGTGATCAATATTAGTCCTTGACACTCCGCACTCCCCTCATTTGAAGATGATGCTATCAGTTCAAACAACATTAGCAACACATTCAAAAGACAAAGGAGCCTAAGAGAAATGAGCATCCAATTAGGGAATGCTCTGGGGTTGGGAAAAAGAATGACAGAAGGCTATTGGGGCTGGCATAGAAAGACTCCTAAGGCACACTGACCACTGTAAATGGGGAAAAAAAAAAAAAAAGCAAATCACAGAACCCAAACTGAAAAGCAAGTTCTATTTATTTTTAAGAGAGATCTCTGTAGAAATGTAAATTGAGAATTGCTACATGTTCATGAGTAAACAACTATGCATGTATGTATATAACACACCTCTTCAATTGTGAACGTGCACTCCCACATCATACAGCTGCAGTGTGAATCGCTCCTCAGCGGCTGAGGTACACTGAGTGCACAATCTTCTTTTTACCCAGAGTTCTTTATTTTCCACAAGGGGGGGGGCACTATGAAACACCACGACCAAAGCAGCATGGGAAGGAATGAGTTTATTTGGCTAACACTTTCATATCACTGTTCATCACAGCGGGAAGTCTGCACAGGAACTCAAACAGGGCAGGAATCTGGAGACAAGAACCTGGAGGCAGGAGTTGACACTAATGAGGTCATTTAGGGATACTGCTTACTGGCTTGCTCATCATGACTTGTTAAGACTGCTTCCTTATAGAACCCAGGACTACTAAGTGCTCAAGGGTGGTACCACCCACAATGGCATGAACCCTTTCCCATAAGTCACTATTTTTAAAAATGCCCCACAAGCTTGCCCCAAAATGTCTTATGGAGACATTTTCTCAGTTGAAGCTCCCTCTTCTCTGATGACTCTAGCTTGTGTCAAGTTGGCATAAAATTAACCAGGACAGTGTGTAACTTGGAAATAACAAAAACAAGTTGATTCATTTCCTTCTTCAACACTAGTGTGGTGGAAAGATGGCTCCAAGATTAAAGGCATTTAAAAAGAGTTAGCAAGTGCTAAAGTAGAGTTAGTTGGCTCTCCACTATCGATTTTTTCTGCTATTCTCTCCTCCCATTCCTCTTATAATGTAATGCCACAAGCCGAAAATTTGCTGTTCTAGCCTCTCCTGTGGCTCCAAAGAGCCAGATAATGTGGCTAATGAGACATGAATGGATAGGCTGGAAGGAAGAGGCGGTGGTACCTTTTGTCCTTTCCTTGAAAGGATAAGATGCCTGAAACCACAGTAGCTAGTTAGCCAGTGTGAAGTGTCAAGGCTAAGGCGACTGCAGAGGCCAGGCCACATGTTGTTTAGCTACTAAACAAATACCAGCAGCTGCCTGCCTCCGGAATTCTTAACGTTATTAAGAAATATAAATCTCTGTTAGTTTAAGCTACTGTTGAGTATTTTGTTGCTAGCAGCCATGTTCATTCCAAACTAGCATAAATGTTTACTATGTGCTGGGAAAAGGCAAATTCGAGATGTTCATTTTACAAGAAAGAGGAAGACTCAGAAGCAGCATAAAATGACCAAGCTTACAGAAGAAGATGATGCTCAGAATATAAATAAAAGCAGAAACAAAATGAGAGTAACACAACTTCTTTAGTCCCCATCTCAGGGAGAAGGAAAGGGCATGCGATCCAAAGTCATAAAAACAAGAGGGCTGTTGAGCTAATTAAGTGAGATATAATTTATGGATGTTGTTTATAAATACAATAACAGTATACAAATCTAAGGGCTAGCAGAGGGGTCACATGTGGCTAGGTTGAACTATGGATAGTAGCTAAACTTCCATACGCTGTCATATTCCTGGACTTAAAATCTTAACACTACACATGCTAAGATATGGATCTCCAGAAAAATTATGTCATTCCTCTGCTGCACTTCATTTTCCTAATATAAAAATTGGTATCACAGTAATCACAGTGATTATTTCCATGGTACTTTGGTAAGATTTCAATAAAAAGCTAGAGGGATTTGTCCAGTACACTAGAGAGTTCGGTCATTGTTATATTAGATGCCTTCAGCAGCATCCAAAGGCACCTGTGTATCAAAATGTAGGATTTTTGATCCACATTTTGGATCCACATGGAAGAATTAAAGAAATATAGCATTTACCCAAGGAAGAAAAACCTTGGCCATCCTGAAATATGTCTAGGGGAGCCACGAAAAGCAAGTGGGGTACTGAGGGGATAAAATGGAATGGTGGAAACATTCTGTGAAAGAGATGTGAACCCAGGAGAAGCAAAAGAACACCCAAAGGAGAACAATACCCCAGGGCAGTGCAGGAAGCATCCAGAGCCATCAAGTGATTAATTGTCAAATACAAGTGCAGAAAGGATTAGGGAGATCCAAAAGGCCAGAGAGATGTGAAAGGGGGAAACGGTGATCCAAGAACATTCAAGCAGAAAGGAAAAAACACAAATCCTTCTACATAAGCACAGCAGAGCAAAGAGCCATCCCAGGGAGGGCAGATGTAATCCAAGTCATGAAAACAAACACTTAAGCATATCTGGCATAGCCTGGGTGTGGAGGCCACAAAAGACGACCAAAGCAAAGAGACTGTGAAAGGGTGTGCCAGTGCGGAGGAGGCATCCAAGCCAAGAGACTGCTAACGGGGAGATGCAGAAGTCCCAAGCAAAGCCTGGAGTAGGAAAAGGGTGCTGCAGCTGATGAGTTAGCCCCATGATCAGAGCCATATGTTGACATGGATCAGCAAGTACCAGAATAAGCTCAGCCTGGCCAGTAGGGCTTGTGGTAGTGACTCCTATAGGTGGTTATGGTGAAGACCCTTTGCTAGGTTTTGTCAGTGTGGACAACAAAGTTATTAAGCCAGTTAGAACTCGAGAAACACACAAACAGAAAAATAGGGATGCTCTTCTCAGTAGTTGGCCCTTGCCTAAGCAAGCCCAAGATCCTGAGTTAGGTTCTCAAGTCCAATTTTTAAAAAAGGAAGGGAGAGAGGAAGAGAGGAAGCAAGGATAAGAAAGAAAGAGAGAAATGTGCCATGCGCCAACAAATGCCAAAGTCCCCTTTGCTTCTGCCATAACTCAGTGTCACCTCCACTGAACTCCTACAAGTTCATGTGGTCAAGTCTTATATGTTGTAAGATCTTGAGGTAAAACAAAGAACAAGACACTAAGTTTACAGGACATAAAAGGGAAGGGAGATCTTGGGAGCCGGCTACACTGCCTCAAAAGGCAAATGAGGGATGATAGCTATGGGCTCCATAGAAGATGGAGAAGCTGAAGAGGAGAGGATCTGTCCAGAGACATTTAGTCTATTTTGACCAAAAGACAGGCTTGGCTTCAGCTGAGCTTACATAGTTGAATCTCCTAAATGCTAAAGCAGCCTCTTCTGCATGCATAGCTCTTACTTACAGCAAGGTCAGAAATAGTAGCTCTCAAGGTCATGCTCAGCTGTCTGAAATGCAGGGTTTAGTGATCATAGACATGAGAAGTAGCTGTGTGCTTGTCAACTCAAAGTACAGGATTTGTTTGGATGGGCTGGGGCAGGGGGCTTGCACCAAGTAAGTAGGTGGAAGAGGCTGGCTTCAGGTAGTCTTAAAGATAAATAAACACTTGGAGGTAGGAAAGAGTGTTAGAAAAGAGCCACACAAACCTGATCCTAATTATAGAATAGCTTTATGCTTGTCCAATAGCAAAGTAGTCTTGGCTAAGAGACTCACCAGGCTTCACAGCAGGACTTTCAATGGTGTTCCATCAACCCAAAGCTTCTTGGGCTTGCTCCATGCCACCAGGCTGTGCTGACAGCATCTACTTCCTGCAGCTCATGCTTTCTGATTCCCACAGTGCTTTCCATCTTCCTGACTGTTCTTGCTAAGACTCGTGGCTGTAGAATGGAGGGCAGAAAATCAGCCCAGTAAGGATTGAAAAATGATTATGTGAGTAAAATATGGGAAGAAATGGGTGTCAAGTTGCACTTGTGAAGTGTGTGTAACAATGATATATGCATGCCCTTCTGCACACGCATGCAGAAGTATTCTCGTCTATCAGCCTCACAGACTTGAGAAAAGGTTTCTCACCAAACAAAGGCTTGATGGTTTGATCCAAGAGCCTGGCCAGCCATGATCTGCAAGGACCCCTCTGCCTCCTGCTCTACTTCCCACCTCAGTGTTGAGCTTATGGGCACACGTGTATGGCCAACGTCAGCTGTTCATGTGGATGCTGAGACTCTGAACTCAGGTCCTCGTGTTTGAGAGGTGAATGTTCTTACTGCCTATCTCCAATCCCATAGCATTGTGAAATTTGACAACAGGGAGAAGGCAAAAAGAGACAGAAACTTAGAGAAAGTCAAGAAATCCTCAGAAGAAAGGGTAAGGACAGAGAAAGAGCTGGAGACAGAAGAGAAAGGAAACTGAGAGAAGACTCAATGTGGGGGCAGCAGGTGTACTTAGGCAGAAGAGCCTCACGCTATTTGTCCCTGGTTCTGTAAGCTCTAAATGAACTTGGATAGCTCAAAAAGTCGTGGGTTTACATTTGAAGATAGTGGGGAGGTTGGGTGGAGCTCAGAAACAGCATTCTGCTCTCCATTCACAATAAAGTAGAACACTAAAAGCCTACATTCCTGACTGTTGCCATATGACCCAAGGCAAGTCGCATTGCTATTCTAAGCCTTAGTTTCTTTGTGTGCAAAGTGGGATCTAATTGCCTGCTTGGAGTTGTGGGGGGGAGGACTTGTGGAGAAAGAAAATGAGCAGACAACACAATTCCTTGGCATAAATGACAAGCAAGCTAGCTCTTGTTATTTCGTGTGTTAACAATTACTGTAAAGACAAACAACACGGCCAGGGAACACTAAAGCTATAGCTCTAGGTGTCATAGAGACACAGAATCTGTCTGACTCTTACCATAGCCATCCACCCAGAAGATCAAGATGCTTGTATGAATCAAGCCACAACATGAATATACAGTAAATGAATGCTTCATAGAGCTCCAGCTGTACTCTCGGTAAGAAGAGATCTTGTGTTCACGAAAAGCCACCCCCGACCAGCCCCACAAAGCACTTTCTACCAGCTGTAATTATGCCACTGAAATGTCAGTATCTTTTCCCTCTATATCTGAGTAACAAGGTCGCCTATTAAAATGTTACTGTCATCTGGAAGGCAAAAACCTATCAAGTTTTTATCAACTGTTAACACTTTGGATATCATAAGTTTAACAGATTAGCTACTTAGTGATTTTTGCAAGCAAAGCAAATAGCTGCACCTATCATGAGCTCATTGCTCATACCCCTGGGGAGGGCTCCAGAAGAGTCCCATCTGTGGGGAAGGAAAGACACATAGGGAAAAACAAAGCCAGATGTTGCCAAGTTAAGTCCTGAATACAGAGGAACCCCCTTGGGAAGCTGTTGTGGAGTTCCAGGGGGAAGCAGAACTGTGCACAGAGGGGGTTTCAGAAAATGGGGGAGACTGACTGAGAAGTAGCAAGCAGTCAGCTGACCTGGTGTGGTTTTTATGAAGGTTGTTGCAAGAGGTAAGTTGGGAGTTAACTGTGGAGGCTGAAAGCCAGCCAAGCACAGGGCCAAGGATCTGTCCAAAGGTTGGGTCAGGCAGTTTGAGGATTCAAGTGTGCTTCCACTTGAACTAAGACTCTAACAGATGATATAGAACGCCCATAGCATGCATCCAAGGTATGCTCAGCTTCTAAAAGCAGACCTCCAAAAGTGCATGTGTTCAGCTGATTCTGAACCACTGAAAGGCCTGATTGGTGGGGGTGAAGGGGAAGAGGAGATTGTTATTTGTGGTACTAGGAGAAATCGGGTGTGGAGAGTCTGCCGAAACCTGCATGTAAAGGAAGGGAAGGAATCAATCACTAGCAGTCATATTGAAAGATATGACAAGTCTGAAGCTTGGTGACAGAAATGCTCAGGTTTGCTTGGTTCATCACTACATCTCCCATTGCTGGTCCCAATTCCAGAACACACACAATGACAGCAAAAGTGAGTGTGAACATGGACTATTCGGAACATGTCTTCTTTAACCAAGAGCGTGCCTTTTTCTTCTCCCTGAGGCAAGTAAGTACTAAACTGGTCTATGAGTGAGATCATGATTAATAAATAGAGGGTCAAATGGACTCTTCGAATGAAGACCAATATTTGGGATAAGGAGGTCATGACAATTTGAGCTGCTTGGCCAATGTAGAGGCCACATTGTCTCTGTGACTGTCCTTAAGTCTGGATGAGTTTCTGAGGTACTTCCACTAACAGTTGGGCTAAACAGATATAAAAGAGGTTCACTGGAGTTCTTATCAGGACTGTTCTTTTCCTGAAAGTTAACCTTGTAGAAGAAGGGGAAAGCCTAGCCCTGCCAAAAAGTCACCCCGGCTTCCTTCTCATCACAGTACTTGAACACATCCACCACAGGCTTTCTCTCTCTCTCTCTCTCTCTCTCTCTCTCTCTCTCTCTCTCTCTCTCTCTCTCTCTCTCTCTAGCTTATCACAAAGCAGAGTGGCATTTCAAAAGACACATTTACCTCCTAGCCATGTCTTTCTCCCATACCATCTCATAAAATCAGACCAGACGATAAAGTTGGTGAGACCAATGTCCCTCCGTGGCGCATGGTTCAGGAGCTGCTCTACACCATGAACAATAAGCATTTAAATGAAAGTGCTCCGAGTCAGAGAAAGGAAAGGGAAGGCAAGGAAGCCTTTAATTGACGTAGCAGAGGGAGAAATGCTAAGAACATATGGAGTACAAGTAACGAGCTGGACACAGCTTCAGGGGAAAATCTGGACCTTGGTTTCTTAGAAGCTCTTCCTTAATACTTTGCAACATCTGGATCCCATCCATCTGCCATGTACTGTCCCTGGGAAATGTAACCAAACAAATCAACTCTTCTGCTCCTCATTTCAAACACTTTCATTTTTACGGTGGATGGGAAATCTGCGGCAATCGTTGCTAGAGTATGTATGATTTTTTAAAAAGTCAGCAGGTAGACAGACTAAAGCAGCTAAGGCAAGTTCCAGACCTTTCTGTTTGCATGCCACCTTTGGTTTCATAGGTCCGACACAGGCCCAAGAAGCTGGACCAACACAAGCCAATTTCATCAGACTCCAGAGAGGTACATTTTAAGAGAAATTAAAAGTCATCCATGGGTTTCTTATTCTCCCCCAATCCCCCACCCCCGTCTTCCATGACAACTGGCAGGCTCATTTTTCCATTTTCCAACCTCCATGAGTGGAAAAGAAAAAGTTGATAAGTGTGTTAATTACCCAAATAGACATTCAAAACTTTCATGTTTATGGGTGATGGCCCCTTGCCAACCAAAACAAGTATCTACTAAAAGTTCAAGATGAATTTTTTTCTTCTACTTTGCCATAGAACTTTCACACATAGACTTGTATTCAGAAAATGAAACTCACTTTTTCCCACCCTTAAAATGAAAATAGTGGGATAGGTGACCATTCAGCTACCTTCTCCAGCCAAATTCTATAAGCTTAAGTACAGCTGTATGCACCTATGTTTATTTATACAGATCCAAAGTATATATACATATGTATATATACTCATATAATAAATATAGGACAATATCTAAATGTAAAAATAAACTTTCATGTATATATGTGCATATACATGTGAGTGCACACACACCTATGGAGACACATACTGACATGCCAGAATCATCCTAAGATACAGATGCATCTGACATGGATTTTGCCTCTCAGGCTAGGTTTTAAAAAGGAAGTTAGGACTTGGAATCATGGGTGGAAAATGAGTTTTGACTTGCTTGCCAAATCTTATCCCTTGCCAGGATCATTATGTTGAAAAACATTGGTAAAGCTATGCCTGGGCTCAGCATAAAACAGTGCGTATATTTATAATGAGTATTTATATATAGGGAACATTTATGATGAGTAATTAAAATAAGTCATAACATGAGACAGATCATACATGATATTTCTGCTGTTCTCAATAAGTCTATTAAAGTCTAAATCCTATTCCATTTGTGGAAAAAGCTATCTCAGGGACAAAAAAGAGAAGCTGGTGTTTGGATAATGTATCCTTTGGGGTTTCACCACAAAAAAAAAAAAAAGCATCCAAAAAATGGGATTCGTCTGTGGTTAGAACTCAAACCTCAGCACTATGAGTCCAGATTCATTAACTCCCCACACCATCCCTCAAGTGCCACAAAATGGTACACCCACCCATGCCCAACAAACTGGCCGGGTAGAGCCCCCACAGAAAAGAAGCAATCTCCCATCTTTCAGTATTTCAAGCAGAATAAATTCAATTATGAAATTGGTTGTGTAGATAACTGAAAGGTAAGAAACTGAACAGGTGGCAAAACCCTGGGACGAAGAGTAGCAGAAAGCGATCCTATTCTTCCTGAAAGGGCACTGGGGGAGGGTGATAAGTCACAGTTCAGAAGCTGCCCAGCAAGGGTTAATATTACTGACAGGGAATCCATGGAGGGCTAGTACCCCTGAAATGAAAGCCAGTAAGGTCGGCCAGCTTCTCTTTGATCCTGATTTAATCTCTAGTCCTTTGCAAGTGGTAGAAAGAAAGCCCCAGAAATATTCTCATTGACCAAATGCACTCAGATAGCATTTGCAAAGAAAGCCCAGGAAACCTGGACACACAGTTGTAAGGAACAGCAGGCTGAGATAAAGCTATATATTGCCAGATAAGTAGATACACATGGGATTTCAGGCCATGAGTTTAAAATCAAATACCATAACTACATCCTCTGGTAGACCTAATTTTTTCCCATCTAATCCATTAACTTATTCCTAGTAGTACATTATTCCTCTCTCTTAATGGAGAAGGCAGGATTCTTTCCATTCATCTGAGATTCTTGCCTCTAGAATCAGGGTCAAGGGGTACCAATTGTTATAGAAAAGTATAAATGGGAGTTCTGAGACAAAGTAAAGACATCCTCCAGTCCTGATTCCTCCAGCTCTCATTCGAAGACACAGAGAGAAAAGAGAAACTGACAGAGAGGATGGCCCAGGAATATTAGCTCTCCTCAGAGACCTATAAGTTAAATGAAAATGTCTTTAAAGTTATAGATTGAAGATAATTCTGAAGCTATGAGATCTTTGACTCAATATTAGTCGATGGTTTAATAAGATGATGATTCTCAATGCATGGTTCTGGCTATCAATATCCAAACTACTTTGAGATTTTGGTTAAAAACTTAAACTCACAAGAATGACCAAATCTAGATATTGAATTTGAATAAGCTATTTCAGATAGTACCTGTAAGACATGTTAAGAAGGTGCTTAGCATCAACTAGAAGCTTAGGGTGTAGCTACTGCATTCCTTCTCCTAAATTAGGAATAGCCCTTAGTGATCATAGCATCTGCATCCACCAAGTGCTTGCTACTGTTTGATGATCTAGGAGAAGCACTGACCATTTCCCAGTCTATTCCTGGGAATCTGTTCCACTTCTAGACTATGCATTAATAATATTTTTCTTTATTCCCCTTCTCTGGGGAGAATCTCAGAGGTAATGGCTTGCCTCCCCTCATTGCTACAATCCTCCCTCACTTCCCTGTCCTCGGTCTCACACCAGAATCCACAGGAGAGCCCCTCCTCCCCTGAAATGAGGGTCTGAGTTGTCAGCTTCCCTGCCTCTCCTGTCCCTCTCAAGAGGCAGAGGAAGTGACTGGCACAGCTGCCCTCGGTCAGAGAGACTTGTTTATCACAGGTGGTGGGGACCTTGTCCCCTTCGGGGCTGACTGAGGCTGAAGGCCCCTGAAGGCTCCTGCTGTTTTACAGCTAGCTGATCTTGGGATGCAAATGTCCTCCCCATGGAAGCTTTCTCTCTGGAGGCTTCCAGATCCCCCTTCCTCTGGGAAAGGACTGGAGTGCAGCATTTTTATTTGTGTCTGGGATAACGGTATTTTCTTTTAAACAATCAACAGAGGCCACCTTCCTGGGATAGAAGATGAAAAGATGGCGAGATTACCTGCCAGGACCAGTTAGGCTTTAATGATTTTCATGTGAATGCTTCTAGAATTGCCATACAGCAACCGAGTCATAGGATGCTGTTCTAATAAAATTAAAATTACTCAAGTAAACTGCCAAGCATCTGGAAAGCATGGGGAAACACAGCCTATTATGTGAACTGACATCCAAATATTGTACACCTACGTGGTCCTTGAATTACAACGAAGGTATTGTGCCTATTTTTTATATATTTTAATTTTCTTGTAAGTAGTTTTTAATCAATAGATATCCAAATCACATTCAGCATCAATTTTCTTTATGTTGTCCAGTGGGCTATAGTTTCCTTATATCAAATTCTCAGATTCAATTTCATATTTGGTCTAGAGCTGAAGAAAGAAAACAAGGGGGAAATCAAGTTGTTACAGATATGCAAATAAATTATTGCTTTTCTCCTCCTCCTGTTCTCTTCTGACTATCCTAGGATGTATCAGAAGCAGACTTAACATAAGATTAAAGTTCCAAATATGCACATTTTGTGATTCTATGTGCATCAAGCTCTGTGTGTAACTTTAAAAAAAAAAAAGCCACACCAAGCACCAAATGACATTCAGTTTGATCATGAATATTGATAGTATTATATTTATTTTAAATATAATGTATTCATCGGTACTCAACCCAAAGTAAAATTAAACTCATCAGGATCAGAATAACTGTTTGGTTTTGCAAAAGTCAAGGACCCTTGTTGGGTGGCTTAATGACTTCTTGTTTGTGTTCTGTTTGCATAAATTATCCATCAAGTGCAGCCATCAGTCCGGATGCAGCCTGGTACTTGCAGAGGAATGAGAGCCACATCAGAATCCTCATTAAACAGAGATGCGCTCGGAATGGAGTTCATTCCCTGCCTGGCAAGGACTTGCCATATCTCTCCTTCCCTTCGCACCAATTCCATTTGGAGTTGGAACTGGACTCAGGTACCCAGATTTTTGAGAGGCAATGGATGCAATCAAACAATAGAGGTTGAAAGAATCAGCCACTGCTCCTGTAGCCAAATACAATAAAGAAAGAGGCAAAACACGGCTTAATGGGTTTTGAGGCAATCAGCTGAGTCTCTGAGAATGCAGGTGCTGGGGAATGCGCTCTCCCTTCATCTCCCGATGTTTATGTACCTCCATCTCCGCGCCCCCCTCCAAATCTTTTTTTTTTCAATATCTACACACATTCTTTCTACCTCATAGTGTTTCTCCCCAATAAACTGGGTATGGATCAGACCCAAGTCATGCTGTGTGTAATACTAATTAAGAAAGACAGCAAAAATAATGGCCTCCTTGTTTCCCACAGCACGATCATTGTGTTCCAGTCCGGACACATCCTGCAGCTATTCCTGTGTAATTGTGTTACTTAACTCAGGAAAACCTCTGAGAATGTTGTTGTCTAGAAAAAGATAATGTAAAATGAAGTTGTAGAGCATGAAAGAAGCTACATAATGGGAGGGGGAGAGTAACTTCCCAGTAGAGTGATAAGATGTTACGTCTGTGAACAGTGCAGAGCTGAGCATATGTTGTATTGGAATTAAAAAAAAAAAAAAATGCAGGTGAATTCAAGGGAAGGGAGAAAACACACCACTTCTTGCTGCAATCCTAAACAAAATTGCCTGTGTACCTAGAGACGGTTTGGTTGGTTCACAGACCTTCCATTCTGTAGTAAGAAATTGAAGAGCATTATCAAATGATGATCATCGCTAAAAACTCACCTTGGCTAAAGCTGCCCTCAAGGCTAAGACACTATTACCAGCAGCTTATGCTTGTCACAAATGGTATGGGCAAGACAGCATATTCCTGCAAGATCCACACAGCTGGGGCCTAGAGTCGCACTTATAACTGGCTCGGCTGGCCCAGACTGGACTTTAATGCTCTATAGCTGATACCCTAACCAGATAAGATATGATGTGCTTAGTAATAAAGTATATCCTCAGGCCGAGTCATGCCTCCTAATCCGACCTTAGAGGTTCAAGTACATGAAGGAACACCATGCACACAGGTGATAGGAAGCAGCTGTGTTCCATTTACATCAACGACAGGAACAGAGGGAAGGGAGCTGAAATTAAAACAGGCGTGTGTGGCAGGTATTAAGACAGAAATAGGAACAATGACGTTATTAAGCAGGGGCCGCATGATTAGAGACTGAAGGCAAAGGGACTTTCAGGCACTGAGAGTATACTTATCAGTGGCATCTAGATCAGTGGCAGCCTGTACGCACATTTTTCATAAAACAGAATCTTGAACAACATGAAAGTAGCATTTTGGTAGACCCCAAGTGGTCAAAATCAGCAATTTCATGTGGTTCAACCTAATTCTACTTCTGCCTTAAGTTAGAATCTTGATCAGCACTTTGTCCTGGTTTCATCTGTGTTGCTGTGATAAATTATCCTGACCAAAAGCAACTGCAGGGTACAAAGTGGGGAGGGGAGCTACTCAACCTGCAATCCCATGTTATAGTCCAGCATAGCAGGGAAGTCATGGTGAAGCAGCTGGTTGGATCACGATCACAGGCAGTTAAAGAGCAGAGAGGAACACATGTACCCATGCTACCTGCTCGTTTCATCTAGCTCCTATCCTACACAGTATATACACACACCTATACCACACACACACACACACACACACATGCACGCACGCACGCACGCACGCACGCACGCACGCACGCACGACACGCCTGCCTGCCTGCCTGCCAGCCAGCCTGCCAGCCCAGGGAATGGTGCCACCCACAATAGGCTGAGTCTTCCTACAACTATTAAGACAATCTCCCCCACCCCAGACATATCAACAGGCCAACCCTACCTTAGTAATCTCTCATTCAGGCTCTCTTCACAGGTTGTGACAAGCTGGCATTTAAAACTAACTACCACACACCTAGAGCATATCAGGCAACGAGTAAATAACTGTGCCAGGAAAAGTGTAAATAAATTAATTTTCAAGTATTTAAAAGGAAAATATTTGACTGAATGACCAAGACCTTCCTAGATTGTTTGGCACAGACAGCAGTCAGTCTGGTATAGCTTTCTTTTTTACAGCTCTACATTTTCATGCAGGAGGTCACCTTCTAGACCCTCTTTGAAGCTATGCTCTCCGGTATCATAGACATTAGTCATTTACAGGCATTGTTGGGAGTTATCCTTTTGCTCCTTCAGGTCACCAGCAATGATGGCCAGTGAAAACTCTGTGGTTCACATCTCTTTCTAAAATTTTTTGGAGGTAATAGAAAATAAATAAATGAAAAAGAAGCCAAAGATTGTTTGCTTCAGAGTCTATTTTCTGGTTTATAAGTATTCAAGAGAAACAAGCCCATATTCACGGTACATGCCTGCATTTCTTCTGTGCTTCCAGCGTCTTAGACATACAGCACTCCCTCAGCATCATAACATACACTGACTGTAGCCTTTCACTGGTACAACCCTTATGGCAGTCCTTAATCACTTCTTTTTACACTCTCACACCCCACATCTGACCTATCAGCAAACCTTGAGGGTTATATTCCAAATCAGTCAGTACCCACCATGTCTCCTCCGTGCACACGGACACCACATCCAAGCTACCACTCTCTCCTGATTACTTCAAGAACCACTGACTGGTCTTCCTGGTCTTACTTGTCTCCCTATACATTATAGTCCATGGAGCATGAAACTATCACCCTCAAAAGCTTCTATGAACTCCCATTCACTCAAAGGAAAAGCCAAAGTCCCAACAATAGTTCTGAAGACCTGCCCCATGTCCTCTCACAATCCCCAGCTACCTTCTTGATTTAACCTGCATCCCCAGCCCAACTAAACTTCCTCTCCAGTCTGACCTTCTCCTTGTCACTTTGCCAACAATGTCACCTACCCTTCACCAGCTATTTGTTTCTCGCCTCTCTACTGTATTATATTCCCTTAGCCTTTGTGTGATTTAAAAACAGCTCTTCTTGCACATATAAACTCTACTTGGGGACTCTTCTTTCAGCAAATAGAATGTGCAGAAATGACTGCTGTCATATAAACATGGGTTGACTTTCTTCATGTTCTTGGAAACCACCATGTAAAGAACAACTGAGGGCTCCTTAGGCCCAGGAGGCTATCTTAGCACAGACTTACTCAATAGTTTTACTCAATCTCATGACAGAGTCTGAACTACACACACCCAGCTAAGCTATTCTCTGATTTATGACCTCCAGAGCTATAAGCAAATGTTATTATTATTTTAGCCTTACTGTTTGGGGGAGATTTGTTATACAGCAACTGATATCTAACATAGACCTGTTGCCATATGAACATATCCTAAATCTTACTTATCTATCCTGTCTATTGATGTCTCCTCCAAGGATTGAGTTCCGTGAGGGCAAGGACGTTTATTCATTTTGTTCATTACTGTGCTCCCCAGTCTCAATACAGTTAAATGAATCACGCTTCTATTTTAATAATGAATGAAGTCAGTATCCAATACACACACACACACATCAGATCAGCAAAAAATGTACTATTTACAGATACAAACACACGCACACGCACACATTTTGAAATCTAGCAAAAATACATATGACTTGAATTGAGGTTGTAAGCAGAGTGATTATTCTTGTCATACAGCAGTCACCTGGCATTTTGACAGTGGTACTAAACTAGTAGAACTAAAATAGGAATGACTTTATTTTCCTACTGTATGCTAAAGATGGGCTCTCATCGAGAAACAAGTCAACTAGTCTGTTACTTACAAGCTATTGTTTTTCAGACAGGCCAACAACAAAACCACTGGCACACCTTTCTACACCATCCTATTGTCTTGGTTCGGGAAGTCTGGAAGGAGGCCTCAACCTCTGTCTATAAAAAAATTCTAGATTATTCTCCTGTACAACCAAGACTGAGGGTTCCCTGCCTGACTGAATGCTGAGCAACTACAAAGATAGTCGGAGCCACTGTCAGGTTATGCTGGAGGCATTTCGTGGAAACTCAGCATCTCTGAAGTTCCCTACTTGTTATTTTCTGTTGCTGGGCACCGTGGTCAATCTTGAGAGAGTGCCGAGCTTGTCAGAACTCAGGCTCTGGGAAAGGAGATCAGACTCTTACCCAAGGAGACATCCAACCCACAAGGACAAGAGTCAACATCCAACTTTAGTCCTGCTTTTTCCACCATCCAAGCCTAGACTCACGCTACAATGACACACCCCCTGGGCTGAAGATAGATTTGGCATTCATCATCATCAAAAAGATACAGGGTGGACAGCAACTGATTCCAAGGGAGAGCTGAAGCCACCTATGGAGAATATGCATACAGGAAAGATTCAAAATTCCAAGGAAACCTCAAGGAACACCAGAATTTAAGGACTTCCCCTGGAAGAAGAACTTGCTATGACATCTAAACTGTAGGTTCTTTGGTGCTAAAAGGAAAGCTAGACAGCAGGACAAAGTCCTTCAGACAAAGGCACAGCATAAGAGTCTGGTGTCTATAATGTGAACTGTGGCCGTACCTGCTCAGATCTGTACATTTAGCATTCTGCAAAGTAAGTTATCTAAACAAGGGAAACCCCCATCCAACTAGTTCATCCATGATCAACAAAGAAAAAAAAGCAAAATGTGGGGTGCACACAGCTAGGGCTCTTCCATGTTCTGGTCATCTATTAACCATTCTGGCATTAGGGAAATAGAAATCTCAATTGTTTAAGGGTCTTTCCTTCCTCCTCTGCTGACCAGTACTGTAGAATAAATTCCCTTTAAATTAAGTTATTCTTTTTCAGATCTAATGTTCAATGAAAAGCGTTGCGTGTGAGATCATTCCTGATCCTGTTCTCTGGGAACTGGAAAGCATTACACTATGTATAAGTGAGGTTGGAACGGGCTCCATTGGTGAGAGAAAGCAAAAGGCAGGCATATGCTAATTTTCAGAGTAGTAGCTGACAGTATTACTCTTCATTTGGAAAGTATTTCAATACGGATTGGAAGAGCTAGAACAAATATCCTCAGGCATTCTTGCAATTCCAGGGAGCTGTCAGAGGCAGAGATTAAACCCGGGAGTTCATTTGGGTTACACAATGCCCTGGGCTCCTAGGCTGCTGACAACACGGAGTACTGGCCTCCCTCTTGTTGCTCACCACCCATCTCTGCCTGCCTCATGGAAGGTGTCTAAAGGCTGCAGCCCCACACCGACAGTACCACACAGCAGCTCGCCAACCTTTGGGCGTGGTGTAGGCCGAGATATAATTGATGCTGCAGCGGGTGGTGAGTTGAGGGACGTGGGAGGTTGGAACTCCTTGTTCCCTCTGCCAATTAATTCCTAAGAAACATTCTAAAGAGAGATTTCCAGTCCTCTTTCTACTCCCTCTAGCTGGAAGGGGAGACAGGATTCAGAAAAACAAGGAGAAAATGAAGATGGAAATAGTAGTTCATTCCTGCCATGCTTGGGGGACAAGGCTTCCCAATTTTTGGATAAGATCATGATTTGCTATGGGGATGCTCTGTACATTATAGATGTTTGGCAGCACTGTGCTTTCTGCCTATAAGATGCTAGCTGTGCAACCTTCCAGTTCCAATGATGGCTGCCATTATCTCCTGCAAAGAATTCCTCCTCTGAAGCTGAGTATGACACACGCTTGTCACAATACTCAGGAAGCCGAGGCAGTTAGACCAGGGGTTCAAAGCTACCCTTGGCTACAAAGGGAGACATTTTCTCAAAGAAAGAGAATCACTCTGCTAAAGAACACGTCCCCTCCCCCACACACACACACACCACACACATGCATACACAAAGGCCAGACAAACCGGACAGGCTGTAAGCAGTAGTACCCACAGTCCATGCTAACATTCGAGCCAGTGTTCTCCATGTTAATTGATGGTACTTATGCAACAAAAAATTAAATGATCATAGCAGAATCTCCAGCAACAGCGCCCCCTTGCTCATTCTGAAATTCCACACACAGACTGTAAAATCTTCGATCACGGTTAGGTGAGCCTCAAGGTCACCTGATCACATGGTAACCCTGGAGCCCCTGTGGTCCCTGCTTCTGGATGTCACCCCAGCCATTCTGCCTTGACCTTCTTCTTGTGGATCCCAAGATCAGCTTGTGTGGAGAAGTAATTCCTTGAGATGGAGAAAAAAAAAAAAAAGACTGGCTATCAGGATTCATGGTGAGAGATTTCTCTATATCATTTACACGTTGCAGAACTTTCAAAACATCCCTTGGGCCTTCCAAAGACACCAGCTCTGCTTGCTTAAAGCCTCCATGAACCCCAAGTACAAGTCACGCGGCTTCTATAGAACAGGAGACAATGGCCAGGACTCACTTCCTTGTTGTGCCCCACGAGGATCGCTATTATTAGCACACCAGGTGAATGGTCCAGGAATGCTCCTGAGGTAAACTTGTGGAATCCATCTTTCCATTCAGTTCTTACTTCACTGGAAGTTGCCTTTGCCTGACATGCAAACATTTGAAAAGAACTCCAAGCAATTTCTTCATGAAACACTGTCCAACAAACATCAACAAAAAGGTAATACAAACCGCCTGTGAATACTGAGGTCATGTCAGTGAACAAAGCAGACCAGATGATGGCCTGCGGAGGGCTTACTTTTTCAATGACAGAGGAGTAGGTGTGTGTAAACAGTGAACAAACAGGAAGACGTGACGGAGAAATAAATTACAGTGTTCTAGGAGCCAATAGATGGTGTGGGAGGAAAAGTAAGCAAAGGACATCCAGTCATGTATGTGTAAGGGGGCAAGGGCAACTATAGCTTGGCACGGGCATCATGGAAGAGAAGTGAAATTGAGACTGAGATGCTAAGTGGGTTGTCTCTAAGCTCCCTGGAGAAGGAAATTCCAGACATGGATCATCTAACCAAATGCTGTAGTATTCAAACATCCACAAGAGGCAATTGTGTTGACGGGAACAGAGCAAACCAGAGGAAGACTAGGAAATGGGGTCAGATGTCTTGCAGGGAAGAGCTGAGGTGTGGAAGGCACCACTCCATCCTAGCTGGAGTTCAAGTCCCTGAGGATACAAATCAACTCTTGAGTCCCTAACATAAGAAACCAATAAGCCACCAGAGAGTATGTGGTACCAGAGAAAAGGAGTCACTTGGCTCCAGGAAAACATGACTGAATTCTAAGACAGTGGTCTTTTGAGGACTAGTTTATAGGCAATGGAGGAGGCAGCGGTCTCTGCCCTATTTTATCTAGAAATTATTCAGGCATCTCAGATGCCGTCAACTCATCCACTACCACTTTCTTCCCTAAATGGTGCCGTATCCTGCACCTGGGACAGTTGGTGCTCACTAAGAAAGGCAGATACTCACTTCCAGTGGTTTTTTTCAGTTCTCTGTCTTTTAGACTTTAGCTGTTTAGTCTGATTAAAAATAAAATCCAGAAGATCCTAACTCAAAAGCAAGAGACCCAGAACCAACTGGAGCAAGGCAAGGATTTCAGGCCGTGGCCTCCATACTGATGCACTTATCTCAAGCTTGCCTCTTCCTTCCCCAGCCATTTGCAGAGATGTCAGTATGAGAACACACAGTTGGCTTTGTGCCTGAGGGAGAGGCAGGATAAAGCAGTGGGGGACGTGCCTCTCCCTATAAAAATTAATGGAACAAAGCACCCCTGTGTGCTGCATGAGTTTTATCTCCTAGGGAGTTTACTTTCCATCCTTCTCTCACCAAGCCCTCCTTCTGGGCTCTCCAGTCTCCTGGGTGTCTTTGGCATAGGTTAAAGAATCATCATTAAAGGCGTAGGGCCCAGAGAATAAGCCAGATTTGGGGGGGGGGAGTTGCAGAGACTCAAAACATATATGCACATGTAAATGCATGATAGTAATGAGTAACGTATGCAAGTGCATATATATACATATGTACATTTCGGATGCTTTTTTTTAAATAAACAAGATCATTAGCAATACCTAAAGGAAAAGAATTATATAGAAAGATATGAGGAAACCTACTAATGGTTCATAAAAAGTCAAAAGGCTCTGGTTCTCTCTCTCTCTCTCTCTCTCTCTCTCTCTCTCTCTCTCTCTCTGTGTGTGTGTGTGTGTGTGTGTGTGTGTGTGTGAGATGTGGTATGTGTGTGTTTGTGTGGTGTGTGTATGATGGGTGGTGAGTGTGTGTGTGTTTGTGTGGTGTGTGTGATGAGTCTGTGTGTGTATGTGTGTGTATATGTGAGATGTGTGGTGTGTGTGTGTGTTCATGTGGTGTGTGTGTGGTCTGTGGTGTATGTGTGATGTGTGGTGTGTGTGTGTGTGTGTGTGTGTGTGTGTGTGTGATGTGTGGTGTGTGTGTTTTGAAAGCTTCATAGCCCTGTGCTTCTGTACTGAGCATCACAACTCACAACACTCCGGTTCCATTCCTCAGAGGCAAGCGTGCTGGATTCGTGTTGATTGTGTTGCTCTAGGAATGGCTCTTCCCCCAGTTCCCTTCCCCTTATAGCTCTCATTTAGAGGATGCCAAAAAAAATTGACATGCAGGAGATCTGTGAGGCAAAACTGAAGCAGCAGACAATATAGTCAAAAGGTTGTCATTGGTCTAAAGTGACAGGAGACAGAGCAGAGGTCTACCTTGTCGTGACTCTCCTCTCATCTTCTAACTGCCAAGTGACCCCAGATGCTTCCCATAAATACACAGATAGAAGCCACCAACAGGCAGCAACATGGAGCCTACCTATGACTGGTGATATATATACCAGAAAGATATAATCTTTACACGGTCAGATTTCAGATACCAACAGGCTGGAAACAAGATAAGAGTGAAGAGCACAGGACAAAACAGGTGAGGAGATACCAATGCAGGATCAGAGAGATTGATGACAGGCACAAGACACCTAGCAGGAGATGTCACTGGGCTATGGGAGGGATCAACACAGGCGCACCCTGTTGCAGAGGGCTGTTGGAGCGTAGACTGGTATTGGGAACTGAGTGCCCATTCTCATGTTGTCCATGCCAGACCTCATGCAGGGCCCTAAGGAAAGGCTAAAATGGATACACAGGCATGCCAACCAGACATCTGCCATGCGCCAAGAAATAGGAAGCTCTAGCCACTTTCAAATTGTTGATATCTATTTTCTGGACATCATGATAGTCATATAAGTAGAAGCCTTGGCCATGGACCAGAACCAAATAGAATATCATATAGCTATTAGGCATAACAGTTATGAAGAATGGGAAGGGATTCAGTCTTGCTCATGGTTTGAGAGATCACAGTTCATAATAGCAACACACAGCAAGGGCCACTGCAGACTATGGCTACAGAATCACAGGGCAGGGCAGCTGATTACATCAGGTCCCCACTTAGGAAACAGAGAGCTGGACTGATATGAGGCAAGCCTACAACCTTCAAAGCACAACCCCACAATCTTACATCTACCCTCGATGCCCCAAATCCAAAAGGTTCAGAGCCTTCACAAACAGTGCCAATGGCTAGGGATCAAGTGTTCAAATACATGAGCCTATAGGGGACTTGGTACACTGGAGCCAAAACAACAGTGATGAGGGAAAGTGACCAGGTTAATCTAGGTCCCCCAAGAGTGTTTGTCCAAAGTGAGTGTGAGTAGCAGCCCTTACTGATGGAATCCAACAGGAATACACATACCACATACATACAGCGTGCATAACACATACAACACAGTGGGCATAACACATATGTACCCACACAGCACACAGTGTGTACAATGCATGCCACACCCTTCACACAGCACATATCCCACAGAGACTTTTTTTGTCATGTGCATTTCACATGGGCATCAATCAAAGTGGGAACTTATTCCTCAGAATTCCTGATGAACTCAGAGACCAGAGAATCTCTTTCCTTTTTGCCTTCATGGAAAACTGAAATATGGTCTCCAAGACATTCACACCTTAAAGCAAATGGGCGCCCTAAGCCAGTTCGCTTTCCACAGACCTGATTTTCTTGAGAAGACGGTTGTAAATGTGCCAATGGCCAGACACATGGTACAAAGCCCAAGAACTACCTCCAGACAAGCCACAGCCTGTGTGAGAAAGCCCAGCCCTCACACCGCACAGGCGAACATTCCTTCTTGTTTCTCTTGTTCAAAGTGGCTCTGCTGCTTCCTCTGCTAGGAGGAGGTGTGCTCACACATGTGAAGCTAACCCATAATGGTCGTCTCTCATTTATGATGCTGGTATTAGGCTTACTGAAGTCTTCCAGCATTGGATATTAGGCACGGTACATTGCATGTCTATAAATCAAATTAACATACACTGTCAGTGCGCGGCTGAGCAGCTGTATTCTTTGTGTTAAATTTCATAGTTAAAATGAAACACTTTTCCATTACCAGATTGCAGCTCCACTGGGTGACTGCAATGGTTACCTGCCAGAATTAAGTTTTGTAATGCCAGCCCTGTCTCAATGTGGCACATGTAAACTGGATTTATAACGTGACTTAGGAACTGCTAATTGCCACCAGAATAAAACACTAAAGTTGATTCAAATCTTTGAACCAAATGTTTGTGAAAACTGAGCATGCACAGTAAGTGCGTGCCTGGTTTAGCTGGTCAGAGAGGATTCTGTGAAGGTCAGGGTTAAAGTTCCGGTCGGTGATTAATATCTAGGCTCAATTAGATAACCTCCACCCTCTTATACCTGTAAGCCACACTGACCAGTGCTGAGTGTGTTTTATAGAGATTTTGCACACTGTTTTGTGTTTTCTTAAGCCGCCTAAGGAGATGGCTAAGTTGGCAAAGTATTTGTTGTGCAAGCTAGGGGACCTGAGTTCGGATCCCCAGCACCCCCAGCAGAATCTGGGCACAGCAGCTTCTAACTGTAATCCCAGTTTGGAGGTGGTGAACGAAGTCAGGAGGATCCCTGGAACTCACTGGGCAGCCACTCTAGCCAGATCAGTAAGCTCCAATATCAGTGAGACACACTGTCTCAAAAACTAAGGTAGTATGAGCCAGTGCATTTGGCTCAGTGGGTAAACCTGCTGCTTGGCATGTGTGCCTGGTAACCTGAGTTTGATCACTAGAGCCCGTGTAAAAGTGGTAAGAGAGCATCAACTCCCCAGGGTTGTTCTCTGACTATGATCTGTGCATCTGCCTATATATGTAATACACACACCACCACCACCACCAAAAGAGCCAATAAACACAATTTAACTTTTAAAAATGAAATGGAAAACTAAGAAAAAAAACACAAAAGTTTACCTCTAGCCACTATACACACACATGCGCGAGCGCACACACACACACACACACCACACACACCGGGTGCATATATTCAAGTACAATGGCATATATGCAACAAAACATACAAACATGCATATACCACACAATAATAAAATAAATTAAAAGCCATAAAAGGTATTGGTCCCATGACACACATAGGGAAATTGAGACTCGGGATGCAGTGGATTTAGCATACACTAATAAACACCTTAGTCAGGCCTCGGACCAGGATGTAACTGAATCCAAGGCCTGCATCCCTTCCTCTCCTGGGCACTGCAGCTGGAAGGTGTGTGCAGATTAGTGACTGCTGGAAAGAGCCGAAGTGCTCAGCACATGCTCTGCTGGTGACGACTCGACAATGACAGCGCCTCGAAGATTCCTCTTAGCACTCAACACCTTTCCTTAGGACCCAGGTGTTCTGTTCCCTGCCACCTGGGTGTATTTGTTGTATGAGGCCCAAGGCAGCAAGAGACAAAGCTTTCACCTGACTATCCCAATGTCCAAACAGCAAGAACACCCCTTGCTTCTCCCAGCCAAGCTCCTGTTTGCACATCCTCCTCAACTCTTGGCATTTTACCTCTAGAGGGGGTTCCTTGGCTCATCCGAGCAAGCTCTTGCCCACCTATACCAGTCAGGTGGTATAATCAGCTTTAACAATGTCTCTCAACAGAGCCCTAACAGCTCTATCCTCCTGACTCACAGAGCCTTGAGTGTTTCCCACATGTGTAAGGTTTCTTGATTTCAGTCAGTGTGGTGTAGGAAGGAAGGGCAGGGTAATGAGTCAGCCCTGTCCGTGCTGAGTTTCATGAGGGCAGTGCACTCTGCTGTTTATAGGGCTGAGTGCTATAGACCTCTCTGTAGGTCAAGTGTTGGCAGCTATGTGGTTCTTCAGGAAACTGATTGGGTGGTTCTAGAAAAAATAAAATCACTATCCAAATATTTAGTAGGCCCCAAGAGAGAAGAATTATGCATTGGGGACTCATGGAGCCATTTTGCCTCAGGCAACAGATAACATATGCCCCATTCCTTACAATGCCTGAACAACAAACCAAGGTTTACCTTGGGAACCAGTAAGTTTACTGAGCTCACCGTCATAGCATGCATGGGTGAGGGGCAGAAATGTGAATAACCCCAAAAGCAGCAGCGCTGGAACATCTGCATTTAGCAGTAGAGAAGGCTTCCCTACAGCTATACAGATGAAGTCCCTCTTCAATTACCCAGCCTCAGAGAGTATACTCTAGCATGTTCAGGCACATGCAATCAGGACAGAAAATTGCATAGTAAAGGCTGACAAGAGCCACAGGAGTCTGAAGTGTGGATCCAACCTCCCCTACCTACTCCTTCTATGTGGGAATATCAACAGTCAACAAACCCCAGCAGGATGGTCTCTTTGAAAGTAGGTACAGCTAATCTAAGGACGATAGTGCTTGCTTTGCTCAGAGGCTCAGACCCTATAATTGTGGGTATGGGTAATACGTGTTGGAACGAGCAACAATTCTGAATGTTGACTCAAGAGTTCTATCTCTTTGGGGAGCATGACTGAAAATTCCATTCTAAGTTTTATCCCAGCAAAGAATGAATACGCCATGAAAACAGCTGTCCAGGGCCTGCTACTTCCTAGCTGTGTGATTGTGAGCAGGTCACTTCTACCCAGCAGTTGGACTCAGGGACTGTAGGCAATGCAGAATGGCAAACGCCACAGAGCCTGGAACCCAGGTGTGTTATGTCTGACAACAGTCAAGTTGTGTAATGTCATGTATAAAGTGTCTTTAAAAGTATTGCTCATGTTTCCTAACAGAGTGATAAAATGTTTGGGCACTGGATAGAGAAAATGCTTACACAGCATGTTAAACGTAACATTGAATCACTCCTTTTTAAATGACTAATTTCATATTATGTCCTTTTTATCTCCATAAAAAGTATTCAAGTAATGCACCCATTTTAGGTTATTTAGGTTATTATGATGACTTAAAAGGTGTGACACGTAAAGTCCACAGGGCAATATTCCATCCATACAAAGTACTATGCAAATATTAGATATAATTTCTCAGGACAGATACTGAGTAATTGTGCACATTAAATCCTGATAATGTCTGCTATTATTCCCATTTCCAGATGAGAAAACTAAGACATGGAAGGGTAAAATATTACTATTATCTATACTGAAAATCAATCCAAAACTTGTGGGCTAAAGATGTCTTCTGATAGCAGCCTTGCCATCTGTGTTCCAGAGATTCAGAAGAAATAAAAAGGATGACTTGTCTCGGTATCTCTGTGTCTAGGGACTGTACTCGAAGACTCAAGGCTGGGAGCTAGAGTCCTGTGGAGTTCTGGTCCCTCCAGGTCTAGCAGTTGATGCTAGCTCACTGTGGGGAAACTTGCATCCTCTCCATGTTCTCCTTCTATGAAGCATTCCTCACAACATGATAACTGGGTCACCAGGTGGTGGTGACAGACACTGTTTCACCTTTACAGTCACCTTAGTAAGCACACAGACTGCTTCTGCCACATTGTATTCCTGGAGGTAACTGTAAAATCTTGCCAAGGTTCAAAAAGAGGGAAAGTAGACTCTTCTCCTTCTGGGTAATAGCAAGATTCTAGAAAAGAAGGTGGGAGGGGCCATATGTATTTAAGGTTGTTATGAACAACTCAGTCAGACAGGAAACATACTGAGACTTTGTAGCAGAATATTTCCCTGAAAGTTGGGAGGCGCTAAGGTGGGAGGAGTAAGGAGAGGAAGAGGAGGAGCTAAGGAGGCAGAGATGTAGGAGCCATGGATGACCACGCATGTACCAAGAGCAGTCCTGGGTAACAACTTATATCTAGGTTAGTTAATTGGTTAACACTTCCAATTGTGTGAGCATCTTGATATTTGAGCATTACCAAATATATAAAGCTATTGGATAATCTTAAACCATTAGAGTCTCATTTCTACCGGGTACCACATGGATGGTGGTATGGTCTGGGCTCAGGCCAGCCTTGTGGAGACAGCATGGAAGACTGGCAGAGCCATCTCCCATCTTGGCGTCTTGTGAGTGGCTGGACCACTGTCTCTGGCTGCCTGAGCAGACAGCCTGAGCAAAGCAAAGCAAGAACACCGCCACTGCTTGTGGCCTCAGGCCTTGCCTAGTCGGAAAGATGGTAGTCTCATAAAATCAAGCAAGATTGAGTGCCATCGTTTTAAATATCTCCCGCAACAAGACTTGGTTACTGAACCTTTAAAATAGGAATGCATGTTCATACTTCTCCAATTTGTTAAGAGGATTTATTTATAGTCAATAAATAAAAGTAACAATGGCCAACAGTGTAGCTTAGCCGATAGAGCATTTGCCTATCATGCACAGAGTCCTAAGTTTGATCCCTAGCACTGTATAAACCAAGCAAGAGGACACATGTCTATAATCCCAGGACTAGGGAAGAAAAGACAAGAGGGTCAGAAGTTCAAGGTTAGCTTCAGCTATGTAGTAAATTTGAGGCCAGCCTGGGGCTAGTTTCTCTCTCTCTCTCTCTCTCTCTCTCTCTTCTTTCTCTGTGCATTATATATATATATATATATATATATATATATATATATATGTGTGTGTGTGTGTATGTATATGTATGTATCTATATACATATATAGGCATATATATATGTATATATATATATGTATACATATGTATAGAGAGAGGATATACTGTCTAGTGGGTATTGGTATTTAAATGTGCTTATCATATATATGTCTGTGTATTATGTATATGTATACATATATGTATATATGCATATTCAACTGTTTATCATGTGTGTATACACATGCCACACACACACACACACATATATATATATACATACATATATAATATACATAAATACATTTGAATACTGAAACCAAGTAGTCAGTATATCCTCTTGTCCATAGACAAGTCTAGCTGTGAATTAGATGAAGTTGAGAAGTGACTTTGCTTAAGATGCTTGGAAAGGATGAGGCTGGTTCAAGCAGCTTCAGACCTGGGAAGAGGGAGAGGACTTCACCTTTGAACTTTCTGTTGCTATGTCACCCATGTGGCACTTAATTGGAGTACTGCTTACCTTTTAATACTTACAATGTGGTGTCCCTACAGGGGGGGTTGCAAAAACATCTTTGTCAGCAGTGAAAGCAAAATGTCCAAGGAGCTCTTAGTATGCAGCTATCCAGTTACAGATGAGTTCTTGTTAGTTCCTTCTAGGCCAGGGCTGCTTCCTGGTGAAGCTTCTTAACTCTGGAGGCCCTCACTCATGCGCAGCCTGCATCTCACTTTAGCTCCCTAAATGAAGCAATTGAGTCCCTGCCACCACCGTAATAACACGTTCTGACAAAAACATGAAAGATAGTGTATCTGTGCCTTAACTCATGTGGGTATCAGAAAAGGGGAAGAAAGTAAATTCCTTTAAAATACAGACAGACTCTTTTATCAATGGAAAACTGTCGTGTGGTCTTTCTTATCTCTTTGTGCAGTGACAGTGGGATTTATCTTTCTTAGACACCAGCCTCCAAATGAATATCACGCCTGTTGTGCCAAGGTGAGCAGTTTTTCATCTCTGGGCAGGCAGACATGTTTTACATAGATGTCATTGTGCACACATGCCATCTATCCTCAATCCCGGTGCCCTCAAGGCATCCCAAACCCATCAGCACCTGCCGCTCCCTCAACAAACGGGACAGCCCTATGCTGAAAGCCTGTTCCACAGACTCTGAATAAACAGAATCCTCAGGAACCTGGAGTCCCTGAACTACTGTGTATTTCATAAACATATATTATATATGGCTTCCAAACGGCCAGGGCACTGAGAATGTACAGCAGAGTGAACCTGAGTATAAATTATGGACTTAGGATCCTAGTCCATAGTAATAATAATAATGATAATAAAAATCACAGATTAATACAAATATACTACTTGAATGGGGTGGCTCCTCAGAGCTGGGGAGGGGACTTCCTTTGTGGGGTAAGGCATATAGGGGAAATACCTATCTTGTGTTCATTTTTCCTGTGAGCCTAAAAACTTACCTAAAACATGAAGTATAATAATAAAAAATGGTTTCATTTGGGGGTTACAGAGATCACTTCATCAGTAAAGCACTTCCCTTTGAAGCATGAGGACCATTGTTTGATTCCCCAGAACCAACATATATACATATACATATACATATACATATACATAATACACATACTAACATACAATACATATACCATCAATACAATACATATACATATATATAACTGGATTTGGTGGTACACAAACATGCTCCCAGTACAAGGAACCTGTGGGACACTGTGGAGAGCTTAGCCTACTTAGTGAGTTCTAGGCCAGTGAGAGACCATATCTAACAAAATGATAATAATTTTTAAAAGACACATAAGGTAGTCCTCTAGAGAGACACATGCACATATGTGCATGTACCCCCTACAGCCACACACACATGAACATGCACATGAATGCTTACACACAGAAATTCATAACATGTTATGTGATATAATTCCTCTTCTTGGCTTTGTTTGCTCTGCTGTAGTTGCTACCCCAACAGCGAAGAGATATCTTGGCTGGAAACCCAACTTCCTTTGGAAGGAAAGTCTAATTTGGAGTCTATAGTAAGAAGAAATGTTTCCTCCAGCAGAGAAGTCTGCCATTCATACATCTCCATGGGCCACCAGTAAATGGCAGCTCATTCTTTGATTGTATATTAAAAGGTTTTATACTTTCTTGCCAAACAAGCCTTAGAATTTTCATCTGAGTTTCTGACTTGGTGATTATAGAAGGGCGTTCAGTACCAGAATGGTGATTAAAAGTGATGACAGATGGATGAATGGATGGATGATGGATGGAAATACATTAGATAGATAGATGATTGATAGATAGATCAATAGATTGATATAAATAGATGATAGATAGATAATAGAATTTATTGAACATCTACTATATTCCAAGTATCATTTTTAGCATATTATGTGTCTTATTTAATCTCTATAATGTCACACATAAGCATACTTAACAATATTCCCATTTGACCTAAGAAGAAACTGAAGCTCAGACTGGCCTCAGAGATCACACAGCTAGAAAGCAGTACAACCAGGAAGAAGAGCTGGTGAAATGGTTCCAGAACTTGTGGCCTCAGCGAACAATTCTGTCTGCCCAAGTGTACACGAAGGGAACTCGCAATTCTCTGACAATTTACCCAGCATCCCAGGAAAAGTTACACTCCATTAGGAAGAACTTCCACAGAGATTCCACTGGGTCTCCTGTCTTTTGCTCAAAGTAGGAACATGATTGCTAACTAAAGTCAAGTTTAACGAAACCCCAGGGGTCCTAAGCCAGAACTTAAACATTCTACCCACTGGGATTTGGGACTAACTTACACCCAAAAGAAGAATTACTGGGTAAACATTGAGAGACCTTTAGAACTAAAGGAAGACAGACCTACAGATCTCAAGAGGAGCTGAGGTGCTCAGGGGGCCCAATGGACAAGCTTGAAGACAGTCTTGGGTGGACATTCCAAAATGATGACTGACTTTTACTACAATCTCTATTGCATGATTCACAAACTGTTAAAAAGTCCTGGGGAAGGACGTCCCGGTGGCTTCCCTTGGGATATGTGCTGAAGCTTAGGAGTCCCTCAGAGGTTGTTCAAATGAGCCCCAAAGCTAATTCTGACACAGAATTAACCCCCAGAGGATCCGCAGCCTACACTGTGAGAGAGACCACAGCTCACCTCACTACTTTGCAGTGCATTTTGTAAACCACCGACTGAAAGTTGATGCTGGAAGCTTCAAACTGTTGACAACAGTCTGTAGAAGAAACATTACCTTCTACAACTCGGGACCCAGAGACTCAGAAGCTTCAAGTCATTCCTAGAAGACACCAGAAATTCACTGGGGTTCTCATCCCATTTAGTCCCAGATATCCTGAGATCTGGATGCTATCCTGCCAACTGCACTTTATGCCCTGCAGACATTTACAAACCTTGGGTAATTTCAATCCCTTTCTGCTTTAACATGTGGAGTCTTTGTTTCTCTTACTCTCTCCACCCAACATATACAGACATGCCTGCAAACCCACTCATTCACAAGCCCACCCACTGCCAGAGAAGGAGCTAAGCTACATGGTGCAAGGACCCCCTCTGTAGGAAAAAAGAAGGCTACACAGTGGAGCTTTGTCTATGGTACCTGCCTGGCCTGCAGATCTGCTCTGTCTTAGAGATGCTAGACTGCAAGTTTCTGCCTTTTCTGTACATGGCTTCTGTAGAGGGCTCTCCCACGATACACTTGGGTCTGCTTCCCTAGAGCACGGCTTGTGGATAGGGGGGGCTTATTAGATGCAGCAGGGTGCATGGCTCAGAGAACACTTGAGTGGTTCTCAGTCAGGCATGAACCAGTCTGCAGCTGAGGTAGGCGTGGTGGGGGAGGGGGTGGGAGTGCAGCATTCTCTCCCTTGCACATCTGGGAGAGCACCTGGATGCACCCGCTAAAATGCAAAGCCAAGGGGAGAATCGGCACTGATTAGGACCCCATCAGTTTGCACAGTAACATTCACTTATGCTAATGGGCATCAAGGGTTCATTCATCACTACCAGTGGAGCGGATTGGCCCGGGACAAGCCGAAGTCATAAAACACACTTCAAATCTCTGCCTCGAAATAGACAAGGGAGAGAATTTATTATTGTTGTTTCTTGGTCACAAAAGGAAATCGGGAGAGAGGGAGTAAAACTGAAGGTCACTGTCCCCTTTCCAGCTGATGCCTTACCTTTCTCTTGCAGTCAGAAGCAGCAGAGCTTACTATATGATTGTCTGCTGTTGCTTTCATTTGGCTCAGGATGAGAAAGGATGTTCTATTCAAATGAAGCTGTTCTGCCCTAGTGCTTCTTGCTCAAAATTTAAACATCGTTGGAAACATATGTGAACAGAGTCAAGACCTACCAGGGATCTTAGGAAACACATTAGTTCAAAAATAATAATCCCAGGGCTGGAGAGAGGCACAGAGGTTAAGAGCACTTGCTGCTCTGGTAGAGGACC
Organism: Mastomys natalensis; assembly: GCA_021653895.1. NCBI lineage: Eukaryota > Metazoa > Chordata > Mammalia > Rodentia > Muridae > Mastomys > Mastomys natalensis. Next base: position 798,526 of record JAJTUV010000084.1, read on the forward strand.
TTGGTTCAGTTCCTAGAACCCATATCAGGTGGCTCACAACCTTCTCAAAATCCATTTCAAGGGTTCCTATGCCCTCTTCTGGACTTTGTGGGCATCTGTATATACATATACTCAGTCACACATACAAACACAGAAAATAAAAATTAATAAATCTTTTAAAAGTAATAAAATAAAATATTTGGCCCTCATACCATCTCTAGAAGTATATAGATAAAATAGAATAACTTACTCCATGACACAAAGTTCAAAATGAGAAGCAGTCCACTTGTTTGTGGATTTGTTTTGTTGTGGGTTTTTTTTTCTTCTGATTTTGAAACTAGTATTGTCTGTTATACAACATTTAATCTCTTAGGAATTCCATCAAGAATCATCCTGTAACTCTCAAAGACTCACAGGACTATAAGTGTATTGGTGGGTGTCCTGTGATGTCACTGAGATGTCTATACCTACATATCTACAGTAAATCAGCACATAAACAAAACCCATAGTGGTATAAATTCCTTGGGAATAGCAAGTTCAGGGTCAATAGCAGCAAACTACTCAAAAATGGGTCTTAGTGTAAACACTGTCACTCCACAGTAAAGTCCACGTTTTAAAGGCAGAAACCTCATTTGCTCTAGTACCATGGCAGCCTTTCTTTAAAATATCCCTTGGTTATTTTATAAAAGTCACGTGGTATCTCAATACCTCTTGCCCTCGTCAGTGTTCTATTGCTGTGAAGAGACACCTCGGCCACAGCAACTCTTATAAAGGAAAGCATTTAATTGGAGCGTGCTTACAGTTTGCTTATCTATTGTCGTCATGGTGAGGAGCATGGCATGGTGGCAGGCGGGCAGACACGGTGCTGGAGACTGAGAGTTTTACATCTGGATCCACAGGCAGGGCGAAGGGAAAGAGACACCAGGGCTGGCTGGCTTGGGCTTTTGAAAACCTCAGAGCCCACCCCAAGTGACATACCTCTTCCAACAAAACCACACCTCCTTATCCTTTCAAATAGTGATATTCCCTGGTGACTAACCATTCAAATATATGAACCTATGGGAGTCATTCTCATTCAAACCACCACACCTCTTAATAAGTCTTCTAAACATTTCCTTCAGCCTCCTGGGCCACCTGTAGACCTCTGTGGAGTCAGTATTTACATGGAGGTTGTGCCTGGCTCAATCACATTCCATGGGTTACCTTCCACCACATGGGGGCCCCTGGAAACAAAGATATATGGAGGAACTGGAAATATTGCCTGGGCCATAAACTGACCCACTGAATCTACTGAAAGTCCCCTAAAATCACAAGGAACAAAGCTCACTCTTTCTGCCTAAATTTCAGCTTGCATACAGAGGTAGCCCACCTTCTCATGGCTCAGAGAACCCTACTCTCTTTGCCCCCTTTTAGCCAATCCTGAGTTACTGGCCCTCCAGGTCCCCAGGCATCCTTGGCCAGGTGATGCTGGCCACCCTGCTATGCCTTCTCTCTGAGGTCTGAGAATGGTCTCAAAGAGGCCTTGGATGTTCCTGGAGACCATCTGAAGGATGTAGCATTTTCAATGCCTAATGAATAAGAAATCTAATGAAATGATAAAAGACAAAATATTGAAGCCCAAGGACCTCTTTGTCCTGATCTGTTCACAGGAGATCAATTAAACACACACTTAGAAGCCTTAAGCAAACAGAATCAAGCCACCAGGAGAAAAAAAAAGTCACACAATTGCAAAATCCAGGCCCTCTGTACACAGACCAAGCTAGGAGTCTTCACATGTGTTGGATCCAAGCACAAAGCAAACATTGAATCGGATACAATGTGTCCCCTCTCCCCCATGCCCCTCTGTTCTCCAGTTTTTGATAGCATCTTTGACTGGCACCATCATGGTAAAAGGAATAGGCTTTGGAATATGATACTGTGGTAAGCTACCCTTGAGATGGATGAAAGTCAGTCACCAAAGTCCCCTAGCTATGGGTCATATCAGAGCTGTAAGGTCCCTGGGGAGATGACAGATAAGCCAGAATCCAACATGCTGACCACAGTACAGGTCACCACTCCTGAGCCCACCGTTTCAAAAATAGTCAGGCCCCTTTCCCTGGGCCCCAAACCCACATTCTTACAACTTAAAGCTTCCAATGACTTTAATGCAAGTTCCATGCACGTGAGGCCTGCAGGATAAGACCCTCTGGGAGTGTAAGGTGACAACATAATAGAGAAAAATCACTTTAGCAGGCAACAGTGACAGCTGGGCAGGCATTAGAAAAGAGAGAAACGGCCTCAGTTTAGACAAATTACTGAACTAAATGAGCACATGAAAAGCCCTTTTTACAGCTGCCACTGAGAAGCCCAGAAAATATAAAACATGTGAAAAAAGTAAATAAAAGGAGTTTGAACCTTTTTTCCCATTTAAGGTGTGGTAAATGGTTAAAAGGCTCTAGAAAGATTCTCGGCGTTCTGAGTCATGGACCCAAATGGAAAAATATGGTTATTTGGGTTTTACATGTCAATTTTGATACAACCAATAAAACATAAACAATGAAAGCACTCCAAAAATCCTGGAAAATTCCAGAGCATGCATCAGAGGCTCTGTGATTATACACCGATCCTCTCCTTTCCGTGACTTCTGACATCTCATTACCCTGCATTAGACTTTTACGGACTCATTTTCCAGCATATATAAAAACGACTTAATGCGTCCTCGAACCCATCTCGATTTCCTAATTGATGAGGGCTATCAGCCACTTAAAAAATAAAACAGACATTTCCTTAATAAAAATAAAGACCTTGGGGGAGGGGAGGACGGAATAAATCCTGTGTTGGCAAAAAGAGTATTAAATATAAGAGGAAGCATGATGGTGGAGGGTGGGGCCCCAAGCGGGTGTTAGGAGATTGGGTTTCTGGAATGGATTCTGCAGCTAATTTGCTGTGTGATTTGGGGCTCAGTTAACCCTCACTGGGCCTGCTTGCCAGATCTGGAAGAGGCACTGTTAAACCCCATGACTCACAAACAACCTGAGATTTCAAAGCCATCCAAGGCAGGTCCATTTCAGAGTGTGGCCGCAGTACCCACACATTTTCAATTTTAGATGCAGAAACCACTCTTGGTTTTCTGTTTCTTTTTTTATTCATTGTTTTATCTTGCTTTGTTTTGTTTTCTACAACCCAGTATGGACTAGAGAGGGATGCAGAAGGCCACGGAATACAATGATATTTCTCCCCTCGGGGTCAAAATCAGCTTTATATAGTAATTCCCAGGACTATCTCAGATGAAAGCTAAAGTACTTGCAGAAAAGTTTCTATGGAGACAATCTGGGGAATTCTCTAGTTGGCCATTGGGTCAACTTCCAAATATCCCAGTGTTCTTGCTCAGCTCCTAAAAGCTTGGTCCAAGCCAGGTGAAAATTATATAAAGTGACCTACATACTTCAGAAAAAGGGAGAAGTGAACAACTTATAATATATTCACATTAAAACATATATATATATTATATATAATATATATATAATATATGTGTGTGTGTGTTGTGTGTGTGTGTGTGTGTGTGTGTTAGAAATGCAGGAGTCTACATTGGCAGTGTAAAGCTTGTGGAAGTCTCCTGTTGCCTGATTTTAGAGAGAGGAAGAGGAAGGAGAGGAGGTGAAGATGGAGTCTGGTATAAATCATTTGAGACCACTGATGCTCACTGTGCACATGAGCTCGCCCAGGGATCGTCAGAGTCTATAGCACACTGAAATTATACGATAAGCTTAAAACAAAAACAAACAAACAAAACCATCCAGGGTTGGCTAGGTAGTAAGGTAGCTGAAGACACTTGCCTCAGAACCCGTTTATGATGGAACCAATACCACAAGCTATGCTGTAGCCGCCATACTTGTTTTATGTAGGCACTCCTACCCCACATAACAATAATAATTTTTTAAAAATTGTGGTCTAGAGCTCACCGTCTAAGGTTTCAATTCAGTTTACTGAGGTGTCACTTAAACGCTGAATGCCAGGGTTCCTAAAAACGCCCCAGATGTTACAATTGAGTAATCAACTTTGAGTCACTGGTACAGTCATACAAACCACAGTCCTCCAACTTCTCCTGGTATCCACTAGAGGAGTTATCAAAACATGGTTTTTGAATCTTGCCTCCGAGTTTCTGAGTCTGTGACTTCTACAGGATGAGGCCCCCAAGTGCATTCGTGATCTGATCCATTGTGACACTCGGGTTGACAGTCCAGAGCCCACACTTTAGAAATGAGTGTTCTAACCTGTCACTTTGGTTCACTGACGATAGGTCCTCTCAGACAACCCATCTTTCTAGCCTCGATCTCTCTCCAATCCACTCAGCTGTGGCCACAGCAGGCCTGTTACCATTCACAATTGATCAGAACCCAAGACTCAAGTACGTCTGGGGAGCAACAGAAAAACGCCTGGCTTGGCTTCTGCTAGCTATTTTTTCCACACATACACAAGCCAAAAGGAAAATCTTTACCCTTTGGAGGGCACCATGTTCCATGAACATTGTATGTTACGCTTTAGCAAAACAGGAGATAGCATGGAAAGAAAGCCTGGAGCCAGAAGCATGACCCTTGGGCAGAGGGTAGAGAGGCCTTGGGTGGTTGAAGACATTGGATCTCATAAGTGTAGACCTTACAGCTTGGACATGATGGTTCATGTTTGCAATCCTAGCACTCAGGAGGCAGAGATAGAAAGCTTATCACGAAGTCCAGACCAGCTTAGACTAGGACATAGTAAAATCTGAGACAGCCTGAGCTATAGAATGAGATCCTGTCTCAAAAAGGAAAAGGAAGGAAATAGATGAGGAGAGGAGAGTGAATGGGGGAATTAGGGGAGGAGAGACAATAATTCATTCTACTCCCAGACAACACATGCTTGAGTGTCAAGTGGCCTCCTGAGGTATCTCAAACCTCACTGCCAGAGAGTAAGTGTTGTCACTGAGAAAGACCCTGTCAGGACATCTACATAAAACTGGTACAAAAAGGCACAAGAAGAGCGATAGAAAGGTTCAGGATGTAAGAGTGTCTAATACTGTCCCTCATAGTTCAATGGAAATAGGAAGCCAGTGTGATGACTCTCCAAAGCATGTGTGCGGTGTGTGAGTGTGTGTGTGTGTGGTGTGTGTGTGTGTGTGTGTGTGTGTGTGTGTGTGTGATCAGGAACTGGGGAATGGCTTAATCAGTGAAGTGCCTACCACACAAGCATTAGGGCCTGAGTTCAGATCCTGGGAACATGTGTAAAATGGGGTATAGCAGTGTATGCCTGTGACCCCAACACTAGAAGACAAACTCCAGGTTCAGTGAGAAACCTTCTCCCAAAGAAATAACATGGAGTGTGACTAAGGAAGACACAAATGTCAACCTCTGGCTTCTACACACATGTATGCATGCGCACACACACGCAAAATCAGTGATAGCAATCTATTTATCAGCATTAGCTCTTGGATATATTTAATAACAGGTAAGGATACCACTCTAAACCCTGGACATCAGGTTACCCTGTTTGGCCTCTGTGTATAGATATGATATATAAAGTTACCAAGGCTATGTAATCCACAAGGTAAAGTCCCAAGAACCATTCAGCTTCCATTATTTACTTCTGAATAGTTGAAACATATACTTTGAACCTCATTGGGCTGTTGAGCTCATGCTCAGAAGGTGAATTTGAGTAGAGGAGCTCTGCTGATCATGACTTTGTTAGCATCAATAGAAAAATCAAATCTCCATTCTACCTCAGAAGAAGAGACACCCATTGCGGGCTGGAGGGTCCAGCTTCTTTCACTGCTGGAAATCTTAGCTCAATCCTCCCTCCTTTTGATTTCTTTGTAGATGCCACAGCATCAGACTCACCTTAGCAGAACTCTAATTGACCCAAAGATACAACCACTGAGAAGATACCTCAAGGCATGTCTGCTCCTTAACAGAGCCCGAAAGTCAGGGCAAACTTTGTTGCTCACATCTTTCTGGCACTCCAGCATGCTAACTTCCTACCTATTCATTCCAGGGCTCTCCCTGTCATTCTCAATCTCCCCTCCTGCCTGCACTCTCTCCCACATCAACACAGATACAACGGGTCAATTAGTGATGCAAAGTACCTTTTCGACTGAGTCAATCCCATTGAGTAGCTCTAGGATTATGTCATTTCCAGGTTCAAATATCACTTGGCATTCCTTGTGGGACTGAGAGTAATAAAAATGCTTTAGTCTGGCATTTGAGACTTTGGCTTGACTTTGCAGGCTTATTTCCCTTAGTATCCCCAACACAAATCCTAGGACACAATCTGTAAACACATAGACACTCACAGACACACAGATACACACATATAAAAACACACATATACACACATATACAAACACATACACACATGCACATACAGATAAATACACACAAACACACATACACACACACAAATACATACACACATACAGACACATACATACACAAACACATACAAACAAACACACACATATATATACATATACAAACACATACACACACACACACACACACACACACCACACAAAACCCCTTAGAGATCTACCTATCTAAAGATTTATCAATACTTTTCAACCCAAAGCCCCACCTCAGGTCTTGCCCCTTCAGATACACATGTAGATCCTCATGTTAGAAGGATAGGTCATCCTCATTCTGAGTCCCGGTCCTAGCACCATGGCCATAAACACACATCTATGCAAATGCAGGCTACCCAGGTTCACTGTGCATCTGGAAACAAAAAGGAGGAAGATGGAAAGATCGGAAGATGAAGCCAAGAAACTCAACATCCAGCTGAAGAAGCACATAAACAAATATACTCAGAACACCGTGACAAAATTACAGAAGAAACAAAGGACTCCCAGCCATGGGAAGAATAACTGGGGGATCTAGAACACCTCATGTAAATGCTGAAAAGGAAGAGACAATTTTCAGGCAGACAAGGAGAGGAGGAAAGACCTCAGAGAAATGGAAAGAGCAAGGTGACAGACAAGGATGCTTAGAATTTGAGAGAGAAGCCTCACATACATCAGACCTGCGTTGAGACTCTGGACTCATTCTGGCCCCAACAGCCATTGTTGAGTGACAGGAAAGAGCTACAGCCAATCCCATTAGCAAACAGCAATCTCATCTAGGTGATCATACCGTGGGGGGGACAGTGGGTATCAAGGTGGCCTGCTTAAGCAGAAAGAGATCTGACAATGAATCAAATTAATTGCTGGGGGAACAGAGCTGGGAATGGAGATACTGTGAGGTTTGGTAAGGTTTTATAGTACCAAGGGGCAACTTGGGCAGCATATCAGGTAAACTGTGGCCTCGCAAGTGGTTTCTGTTTAAAGTTACAGATTTGAATCCATGAGAAAGTACGGTGTCTTCTAAACAACCCTCTCATAAATGAACGTCTAGGCACAGCCTGTCCCTAAGCAGGACACTGCTTACTTTTATCAGGTTACTGCCTCTGTGCCAGCAAAATATAAACAGATTCCACCCAGTGTACCCTTGGTTTGGGGAACCATGATTAGCACATCTTAATGTTGTGAAACTCAGCTGGATTTCTAATTTTGTTTTTTAGCAAATATCATCTTATTAATTTGTGCATTTCTTATTGCCCTAATAAAAGACTAAATAAAATAAGATCCTTCAGAATAGCCTTTGGCAGATTGAAAGTCTGATCTGTGACCAGGAAAAGGCGAGATAGTAAAGGGCAGGTGGTGTCATGTTGAGAATGCAGAGAAGGGAGTCCAGTGCTTCTCCCATGGCCAGGAAGCTTCTGGAAGGATTGGGAGGGACACGGAAGATGGGTCACCCTCACCTGAAATGCAAAGGAGGAAAGCTGGGATTACAAGCTACAGAGGGGTAAGGACAGAGCTGAGCAGTTTGCCCCTGGTGCTCAGTGCTGTGCCTGGCACATCAACAGCATGAGTGTTTGTTGGGAGGGAAGGAAAAGGAGCCGTTGTTGACAAAGAACACTTACAGACTCAGTGGCACTGTCTCATGGCTGGTGCCCTCTGTCCATTCATCCCGTCACCTTTGGTCTGGGAAAAGAACAAGGTAGAGAGACAATAAGACGGAAGATGCTTACAGTCCATCAGAATGTCCTCAGTACCTCCCACTGAAGGCATTCACCAATTGCTCAGGTCCTTGTTTTGTTTCTAAATGCATTTTTTTTTTAATTAATCCTGTACTCTGTACCCTCTGCCTGGAACATTCCTCTTCCCCAGGACAAAGCTCAAATGTGACCTGCCTCTAAGGACCTGGCTAAGCCAACCTCAAAAGCTACAAGACCTCCAGAAATCAGCATTTCTTTAACTTTTATTCTGCATAGAACTTTGATCACTCTCCCAAACCTCCTTGTTGACAATTGGCATTGCTTAACAAGGAGTCTGTCCTGAGAACTGCATCTGTCCCTAGGCTACTTCACTATTATGCAAACATTGTGGAGTACTTATAAAAGCCTAGACAGTGCAGGTCAATCACTCCATGTGGCCTCTTGATGGCCATCAGAAGAAACTTGTAAACACAAGATGGAAGAGCTGTTGCCAGGAAAACACAACAGACTGCCTTATAGCAGACTTTTGTTATATAAGTACAAAGTGTCCATGCTGTAACAGTAATTGAAATTGTAGAACAGGAAAACAAAAGCCAGTAACAGAACTATTCATCACCAAGTATTGTGTACTGAAACTAATTACATTGCTATGCTTTTCCATGACTGGAAGAACGGTAGGTTTGCTTATACAAGCATCACCACATGCACAAATAATAGATATGCCATGACATTGTAATGGCCACAGCACCATTAGCCAGTGGGAACTTTTCAGCTCTTTGTCACTGTTGCGAGACTACGGGTATATATACAGGTCATTCATTATTGAACTATCATATGTCACATGACTATGTGTTTATTCATTTATTGTCTATTTAGTTTAAGTATAATACAGTTTCTATGAGAACAGAGATCTTGTTTTGGGGTTTCACCACTGCCTGTTCTAGCTAAGAACAGCTCCTGTCATATACTATGTTACCAACAACTATTTTGCTAAATGAATATCAAATGAGAGAGATGAAGGCATGTAACATAAAGACAGAACTATAATTGCTTGTTGAATACAGAAAAATGCAAGTAACAGAATAAGATTTATAACACAATTCCATTAAAGTAGATTAGAAATGTAGGCTGGAGAGGCATTAAAACATTTTTTTCAAGGCATTAAGATTATTAGCTATGTGGAGGTGGGAAGGGTTGAAGTGGTGGAACAATAGAAGCCATACTTAGAACTACGCAAATGAGTGAAAAGCCACCATAGCTATGATCTGAGCCAGAAGAGAAGAAATCAGAAGTACTTAGGAAAAGACCCACACTGAGTTATTAACTTACATATGGATTATACATATAAACTATGAGATCAAATTAACTGTTTGGTAAACAGTTTATTCCCTAACATTGCTTCTTTCAGCTCATCTTTCCATAACGAAGTTCCAAATAAAGATCCCCTGTAGGGACTAAAAAGGGGAGAAACACAAAGCTTAGCCAAATGGCCACTGAGGCCAGGATTCTTCAGCCCAGACCAAGCAAGCCAAGGAAACTCCACTTACTCCTTATGCAACAGATAGTTCCACATGGGACCCATGTCACCTACACATCCATACATAGAGCACTAAATGTCCATAAGGACCTTACTTGGAAATGCACTTTCTCACTAATCAACCTGTTTCAATCAGTTTGCTTCTATGGTTCTCATACCTTAAGACGTAGTTTAGATGCAGGAATCCTAGCAGTGTGCAGGGCTTCCTGAGACACATATGACGTAGCTGAGCACAGCTGAAAATGAGACAAGATGCACATGCAGACATGGAGGCCCACGCACCGTAGCTGGCTGAGCACTTACGTATGAATCACCTTAGACTCAAAGAACATCAGAGAGCGATGACAATCTTGGTAAATAGACATCCTCACATTTGTACCCTCCAGGTGAACATGTGTCCACAATGAGGACATGGCATGGCAGTGCCAGAACTGGGATGCTGGTCTCCTGACTCCTCTCCAGTGTGCTCTCTTGAGGATGGATGGGGTCTCTTTATGCACAGTGCCGTTACTGACTATCGATGGAGGAGATGAGGCCATATTTGACCCAGCTGGCAAAGAATGCTCAACCACATGCTATTCAATTTCAATATAGTAATCCTCCTCATTTGAAGTGGATCTGCTCCTTCATTTTCAACCATTTGCAACCATTCAGAGCATTCAATATGTGTACTGGTTCCACATACTGGCTTATGTACAGTGGCTCTCAAAATACAATCTCTTGATTCCACCTTCTTTTTTTTTTTTCCCAAAACTAGCAACTGGTTACATTTCTTGTATTGTTGGTGTCTTTCCCCCCACAAATTTTTTTGTTATAGACAGTGCAATCAGAGTCATATGTTCCAGTAACCAGTGTCCCATGGTCTCAGCTACGTTTATTCCTTTTAATGCAAACCGGAAAGGAAGGTAAAAGGAAACTCACTCCTTAAGATAACTTGTTGGTGACCCCTGGTAACTGACAGCCAAGCACAACTTCAAGGGACTGGGGACTTGAAGCTAGAATTTCAGGCAAACATATTCCTGCATTTCTAATGAAAAACGGATCTTTCCCCCTCTGCTTTTGAAGTGCTCTTTGGGAATTGTTTGAGTGTTCTTTGCAATCTTTTATACCCAGTCTAAGGACTCTGACAAACTCTCTCTTTCCCTTCAAAGGCTTGTTAACTATGTGATGAATACACCTGTCACTTCCAATTCTAACCTTCCCTTCTGTTGTGATGGCTGTAGACTCTGGTATCTATGGCAACTTTTCAGGGGCTCAACATCGATTAAAAGGTGATTGGCTTATCAGGGTTGCTCAGTTGATTGATGGAAATGATCAGTTGCTCAAAATAGTCACGACAGATGAAGTCTCTTGATTAGCTGGCATTTGCCACATTCAGAAACTTTAGATTTCATTACCTTCATTTTCATTATTTTCATGCAAAAAGAAAAAAATTAACTAGAATTTGATTCCACCAAAGTGGTTACAAGTTAATTTAAACTACCTCTATGAAGGTGTGGGGGGGAGTGTGATTTAGTTGCTTATCTTATTTAGAAGTCAAATAGCACATTCTGCCTAGTCTAAAAAATCTACTCCTTGATTTTCTAATATTCCAAGATCAGAGATTAAGATATATATATATCTTTAAATCAAGTTCAGTGCTAAGAAACATTTTAGGGGTAGAGCATTTTCAGATGAACAGGAAAGCTTTCATTCCAATGACTTCCTCAAGAATATAAGCCCAGAAAAGACAATACTTTAGGGAAAATTTTAATGACTTATTAAACAGAATCTATGAAATCAACGTCTTTGAACATGTAAATGATGGAGCACTGACAGTTGGGATTATATAGAGATTTTAATTACCAAGTGTTTATTTTAGTGTGGTACTGTGGTTGACAATCTTTCTTTAATGTATACATATATGTGTATATATGTTTGAGTGGTGAGGTAGGTAACATGTCAAGCCTGAGACTGATACCAGTCGGTCTTCCTTGATCACTTTTCAGGGTCTTCCTGCTGAACCCCAAGCTCACTACTTCAGCTCAGCTGGCTGGCCTGTTTACATAATTGATCCCTCCTCTCTTTCTTCAGCCTGTACTACAGACTTGCTACCACACCCACCTAGCTTTTCAGGTCAGTTCTAAGGATCCCAACTCTGGTCCTCCCACCACAGTGAGTACTTTACCCAGAGTCATCGCCCTAGCCTCCAATCTTCAAAAGGTAGCAGGCAGGACATTTTGGCACATGTCTTCAATTCCTATAGAGGCAGATAGATCTCTGTGAGTTTGAGACCAGTCAAGGTTCACATACTGAATTCCAGGACAGTCAAGGCTACATAGTAAGAATGATCTCAAAGGTGGAAGAAGCAACACAATGTGGTTTACCTTGTATTGTATGTATTTAATTCTGTCTTTATGTAAGTACTGGGGACTGAGCCCAGGATTTTGCATATGTTGAGTATATGACTAACCATTGAGCTACATTTCCTAACACTTACCTTTTATGTATCTTTTAAAAAAGTATTTCCTTGGGTTGCCATAACAAAATACCACACATTTTAGGAGTAGATGTGTACCAGTGTCATAGTTCTGATGTGTAGAGTTTGAAATCACAGTGTCTGTAAAGCAACAGAGCAATGCTTGTCCCAGGACCCCAGGGGAATATGCTTGGTTGATTCACCATCCTTCCCTGTGTCAGCCAGTGCTCCTAAGTGCAGCTGTACCACTGCAGGCATCCCTTGTCACATATAGTGTTCTCCACATCTCTGTCCTCATATGACCACCTTCTTATAAGAACTCCAGTCTTACTGGATCAGGAGTGCACTCTACTTCAGTATGACCTCAGCTTAACTAACAGCAATGACCCCACTTCTTAATAAAGTCAAGTGAATTTTGAGAGACATAATTGGTCCACAATAATTACCACATTAAATCTGTGACTTCCAGACAATAGTCCTCTGGATGAAGCTAAAATGGTTTTGTTTTTCAACTGAAACTGCTTTTAAAGCTCTACTAAGGACAGGATGTGAATGGTCAACATGTATCAACATTGTAGAGAGAATGACTGAAGCTGGAGGAAGGGCAATATTAGAAAGCTGAGTGTGTGACTCCCTCTACCATCTCCACACCCCTTTACCATGTGGCTTAGCAATAGTTCCAGAGAAGACGGGGAGTTTTTCACCCTTCATTCTGGTTGACCTTGAGGTTTGCTTTGGCCAAATTAGCAAGCCTGCAGTCAGCAGCCACTTAAAAAGTGCCGGCTCATTAGGGCCTGCCCTTTTGTCTAGGCTGTCCTGCTGAGAGACTCAAGAGACCACATGATGCAGACCAGAGGCCAACAGCCAGTGGTCAGCCCCCTAAGCTGACCAGCTGCCAACTGTAGACATGTGACTTGTGCTCCAGACCAGGCCACTTGAAGCCTGATGTCCAGACCAGGAGAGCCACACAGTGGATTCAAACTGCCAGTGTGCAGAAGCTTAGATAAAACACAAAACACGTTTCAGTTTAATTTAGCTACTTATAGTGGGGATTGGTGGTACTCTGGAACCAGAGGAAAAATTTTGAGTTTGAGCCCAGCCTGAGTTACTTGACAAGATCCTATTTCAATAAAATAAATAAATGACTGTCTAAACTTTTTTCTTCGGTTTCTGTTTTTATTTTGCTTAATGGTTATAATATTTTTGCAAATATTCTTGTTGTTGACAAAGCTGACTCAGAAATGTTGGTCTGAAAAACAAACACTGAGCTCATTTGGAAGTACATAAGAGGCTGGAGAAGGAAGCATCTAGCAGAAGTCAACTAGCTTGCCTCCCATCCTTTCATTGGTCTGTAGAGTTGACCAAGAGTAACCTCCAAGGCCAAGAGAAAGGAGGCAGCAGATGAACCAGAATCTCAGCAGTGCCCCCTACTTTCTGCAGAGTGTATTTTGGTGAATTTCAATTTGACAAAGTCAAGAAATAGATCTCTGGAAATAGTACCCCCACACGGTGGCCAAATCATGGGTCATTGTTATCTTACATGACCATTCTTCCAAGAACCCACCCTACCTAAATCTCCTTCATTGGAGACCAAGCTCTAGGGACTGGAGAGATGGCTCAGCAGTTAACAGCATGTTCTACTCTTTCAGAACACTAGGATTCATATCCTAGAACCCATAAGTACCTGTAACTCAGGTTCCGAGAAAATCAGACACCCACTTCCAGCCTCTCCGGGGACCTATAAAAATACACAGGCATAGACACACTACATATACACATACATATAATTAAAAATATTTTTTATGAGAAGAGATAAAGATTCTGAATTAAGATCCCTAGGGATCCAATGTTTATTGTTCTCCCAAACCCTAGTGACTTTTCCATGTAGAGTCATATTTCTAAAACATGGACCTGATCATGCTAACCCCCATTTAAACATGCCATAGTTTCCTATGGCTCTTGGTAACATCAAGTTTCTTTTACATCAGGATAATGTGGCTATATTAGTATGTTTCTGCTACCACAACAAAACACCACAGGCTGGGTAGCTTAAACATCTAAAGTTTACTTTTCAAAATCCTGGAAGCCAAAGGTCTAAGATCAAGGGCCTGGCTGAGCTAATATCTGGTGAGAGTTCTCCTCTTGGAGATGGATGGTTGCCTTTTCACTGTATCCTCATATAGCCTTTCTTCTGTGCAAATGCACTGTCTCTATTTTTATAGAGACAATGATTGAGCCTTCTCGCACAGGACATCTGTTCTTATAAGACAGACCTAGTCAATTGGGGCTCTTACCCTTAAGACCTCTTTGGTCCTGTCTCTACCTATAGCTACACTGGGGACTCAGGATGTGAAATTAGAGAAAGAGATAAAATGTGGTCTATGCACCAGCCCTTTTTTATACTGTTGTCTGGCCACCTCTGTAGACACGTGGATATCACTAACCAGTCAGTACCCTCTCCCTGCCCCCATTCTCTTTGTACTGTTTCTTGGACTGCCTCAGTCTCCTCAGCCAGGTGATACCCTCACCTCAAAGCTCTAAGACATCAAAAATTGCATCTGTTTTCATTCATCAGTTTATCAGTGTAGCACACCTTAGGCTCTGACCACAGTTTGCAAAAGGAATTAAAAATATAGTAACAAATTTGAAAGTGATTTGAATTACCTAGGTCAAACAGGGCTAGGATATAGATCCATGATTCCCATTTATTTGTATGTTCTTGATATAAAGAACCTGTTCTATATCAGATTCAGAGAACACAGTTATAAATGAAAGGCAAATGTCACACCAACCCCTCCACAGACTTACTGATCTTATTGAACCACATGTCCTATGGCTCCTCTATATTCAGCCTTCAATCTACTTTGACCTACATATAAACAACCACTGAGATATTTTTTAAGGCTATCATAGTCATTGACATTCACCACACATATGTTCACTTGAAACCTCAGTGTTAAAAATAAAACTCATTCCACGCCATTAAGAGTTTAAAAGGCAATTATCATACTTTCCAAGAGATGTCTGGATTATGATCCCAGAAAAATGTCTTTCGGTAAGTTCTTTATGGTGTTACGGTAGCTCAAGAGAATAAATAGAGACTAGGTAAGAATCCTAAAATATAAAAATATTTGAAAGATATATACTAATTCTAAAAATCACTCTCCAGAACCAATGGGACTAATTAGCACATGAATCTCACGTTCTTTCAAAACATGAAATTCATGTAAGATGAATCAAGAGAAATAGATACAAAATGCAACACACACACACACACAGTGCCTAAGATCTAGCAAAATGTATTAGACTGGATCAGGGAATGGTAGAGGACAGTGTTACTAGCCCTAAAACTTGGTTTTATATGTTCTTCCTTTACGTTTGGAACTTGAAGCTATTGTGTGACGTTTACTTGAGTGGGTTGCCTGCTAGATGGTTTACAGATGACGTTTACTCTCCATCCAAGGAGCAAGAGTACAAACCATCCTTATCCCACAGGAAGCAAAAATTCAAATCAAACAGTTTTCAGCACATTCTGTAAGGCATTGAACCTGGGAGCCAAACCACAGCCTGTCTGACCTGCTGCCTGCTTGCGATATTTGTCCCAAGATGCCTCTAAGCAGACAGGAATACGTGCTGGCTGACTCCCTTTGTGGAAAGTCTGGGATAAAACTAAGTAAATTAAGTGAATTAAAGGAGGTTTGTGTCTCTATTTTTGACACTGGCAGTGTGATCCTAAATGCCTCCCAAAGACCAGGGAGAGAAAGTGCAGCTCCTCTGGCCTTTCATTCATTTTTACAAAGCAATTCAGACAATTTCTGCCCTGGAAGATGCAACATTAGTTTAGGCGGAAGGGGATACAATGGTGGGATTACGCAAGGCTGGATTGCCTTCACCAGAAGACCTAGGGAGTGGCCTCTCTCCCATGAGGCATCAGGAAAATGAGTGACAAGGTGAGGTCACACTACTGGGGTCAGGCTTTCTCCCAGAAGGCAGACTCTAGGATTTTCACCAGGGAAAATTACTCATTTTGGTTAATCTATTTTTCCCCCAAGGATTCTTTCTTTAAAATGCCTAGGACCCTAGCAGGATAACGAATCCTAAGATCCTTAGCTTCTTTAGTTCATTTGAAAGCAGTTAGTCAATCATCTATCAATAGTTAAATAGGATGCAATGCAAAATAAGCAAGTTCAGGGTACAACAGGCTTTCCCTTTATTACAAAGACACAAGAAACCAACCCCGACTATAACACAAGTAAACTGTCTTCCTGTCATTCTCAGTAAGAGTTGTTTTGACATTCCTAACTGTAAAATGGGGATAAAGAGAATATAATAACCTTGCAAAATTGCTTTGAGGTGAAATGAATCAAGCAAGCACCAGACCCTGTTTTGCACACTAAAGAGAATGCCAGAAGCCACACCTGGTACACAGGGATCCTCAACATGTGGGAATTCTGGAAACTATGGACCTTAGTTATCAGATTTCTAAAAGAGAGGGGAACAGTGCTCTAAACTGGAAACACCTGGCTTCCCTGATATACCCAGCAAGTATTTACTGAGTATCCACTACTTGACAGCAAAGGAGGCTATAATACACTCTCTCCAACATTTATTGACCTTGCAGTGTAAGGGACAAGTAAAACTTATTAACAATTATGGACAAAGACCCCCAAATTTTGGCCAGCATTGGTAGAGTGCTTTCAAGGTAAGGGATCAGACCTAGTGGGGCCACAAGCAAGTCTTTCTAAGAAAATGACATTCCAAGAAACTTGAAGATGAGGAGTTGGATGTACAAAGAGCTGAGCAAAGAAAGTCTCCGGCAAAGATCACTTTAGGTGAAACCCTGAAGCCTAAGAGTACATCTGGAGTATGCTGGAGAAGACCAGTGGGGATGTCATCAGTGGAAAAGAAGGAGCAGGGTCATGTCCAGATACAAGCAGGACTCAGGTCATACTCAGGGATCTGATGGTCATCTTGCAAGAAATAGGAAGTATAGACAATATGAATCACTTTATAACTCAAGGGGTTGTTATAATGAGGGAATCAGGCTTAGGTCATCCAGGGAAGAAATCGTACTAGACAGAGGTATGGATGAGAAGAAGACATAATTGTAAAGTAGCATCAGTAGGATAGGCGATCCCTTCATCCCAGGGAAGTCAAGGCAGATAACTGAAGCAGCTAGATATATGCAAAGTCAAGAGCAGAAAGAGAATGAATGTATGCTTACTTACTTATGTTCAGTCCTCTCTCTACATCAATATAATCCAGGATCCCCTGGCCTAAGGAATAACACTGCCCACAATGGACATAGGGGTGTCTTCCTACCTCAATTAATATAAACCAAGAAAGTCTTCCATTGATACTCTCACAAGCCATAATCTGGATAGCCTTCACTGAGACTCTCTTCCCAGATGATTTTAAAATTTGATACCAAATACCAATTTGATAATTAAGACAAACCATCAAAATAGCACATGTGTCTCTCCTTTCCCTCTTTTGTGGCAGCTGAAATACCTAGTGGCCAAGGTAATCCTTGATCTCAGGGAAGGACTGTACTTTGGTTCCACTTCTCTAGACTATAATAAATACTATGTGTTTCCAGAAAAAAATGGCTGGCCTTTCATAGTGAAAGAAATCAGCCTGGACAAACTGGTCAGAGTCTATTGGGTCCAATTAGTGTTTACTTCGGTCTCTGGCCTAATCACATTTCTCTTCAAGAAGCATGAACAGTTAATTCCAGTGGTGTGCATAAAGAGCCTCAGTGAGAAGAAGAAAACTGATCCAAGACAAGCCACAAGACAGCTAAGACCATTGTTGCTTCTAAAGCCAAAACCTCTGCTAAACAAAAGGTTCCCACAGTCAACTCACAAGAACAGACAACCTTGGGCACTCCTGCCCACACAGCAGGACCCACATAGCTTTGGATACAGGAGAAATGAGCCATCAAATGACTTTCAGAACTGTCTGAACTTAATGGCCTTGGTCCAGATCTCGCCATCACTTGGAGGTCACCAACACCAGTGGAATAATTCAGCTTCCCTTCCCTCTATTTCTTTTTCTTCCTTCTCATATTCTCTTCCTACAACAGAAAGTAACTGGAAATTTTATGAAGCTCTTGTCAGAATACCAGAAGTTTAGAAGACTAATAAAATCAAGTGCTGGCGTGGATGCCGGGAAGTACAGCATCACTGTTTCTTTAGAGAATGTGTAACTTGATGATGCCTCTTTGAAAAACAATTTGGCAGCAACTATCAAAATGTTAAGTACATTTTGATGTTAAGCCTTTTGACTGAGCAGTTCCTCTCCCAGGAATTATGATTACAGAGAATTTGCGTATGCGCACAAAAGGATGTATTAAGTTTATTCATGCCTATTTACCATAGATAATAACACAAAACTGGAGGCCTGTCCTCTTACTGGGTAGGAATTTAAGTAAATTGTATTATATCCATCTTACGGAATGTAATAAAGCCAGTGAACACAGAATTAAGCATAAATGATAAGAGCTGCAAAGATAGCTCAGTGGATAAGAATATGTCCTTCAAAGACTCACAAAGAAGTGGACTCCAATCCCCAACACCATAAAAAGCCAGATGTGGTGAGGCTCATGCCTGTAATTCCAGTGGTTGGAAGGGCATATAAGGCTATGGGGAGACAGGAGGACCTCTGGGGCCTGCTGGCTCTCAGTCTAGCTACTGCTTGAGTGAAAGACCTTATCTCAAGGAAATGAGTTAATAAATATTGATATGTAAGGACATATATACAAACTCTCACATTCACTCATATATGCACATGCATACACACATACAAAACAAACATATATTTAGGTAAATATAAATGACTTCCAGAGCATGTTACATGTACTCACAGGTTTTTTCGTTTTTTTTTTTTAATTTAATGGGAGACTCATAGCATTACATATGTATAATTAAGCTAGAAGGATGTTCTACACTGTTGATGGTTAATGTTAATAAAGAAAGAAGCAAGGATGTTAGGGGGTAAAAGGAGAATATCCACATATCTAGGTACCTGAGGTCCCTAGACTAGTCAGATTCACAAAGAACAGAATGGTGATGACCATGGGGTAAGTAATGGGGAGTTCATGTTTGAGAGTCTCCGTGTGGGATGCTTAAAAGTTCTGCGAAATGTATGGTGGTGATGACTTATGACCTTTGCGAATATATTTAATGACACTGCGATGTCCTCTTAAAATTGTTGAAATGAATTACTATAAACATTCAACTATTGTGGCAGGAGAGGTGGGTCAGCAGTTAAGAGCACTTGCACTTTTCTAGAGGACCTGAGTGGTTCCTATCACCCACACCTATCAGCTCAACTGCCTGTACCTCCAGCTCCAGGAGATCTGATGTCCTCTTCTGGCCTCTGTATTCAGGTGTATATACCCTAGCACAGATATATGTACATATGCATAATTAAAGATAAAATGAATCTTTAGGGGAAAAAAGCATCTGTGTATGATACACTATGTGAAGATACCAAAAAGAAATATGTATAAAAAAAACCCTATTGCTTTGTAAGCCATTTTTTAAACACATATTAGAGATTAAAGCAGTAAAAAGACATATAAAATGATTGGAATGGTAAATTTATGTTAAGCATATTATGCCAGGATAATAAACACAGTGATTAATAAAAATAATTCCATTGGGACTGATATTCACTGTTAGACATGTAAAGGACAATAGAGGACTCTTTTCTTGTAACTAACAACACTTAATTCTAGGCAGCTAACCAAATGTACTGGACCCCATAGGCAGGATATTATTTCCAGCTTGGGACCACCAGTCCAAGCTGCCAGCCCCCAAACTCTTTGAAATGGTCCACTCTATTGACACAATCTCCTTAGCTGTCTATGTCAGATGGTGTGAACTGAGAAAGAGACTCATAACTGTCATGTTTGAATGAAGGAAAAAAGGAGAGAAAAGAAACCATGATTTTGCCCAGTTCTTAAGTGTTCCTACTAGGAGCCAACAGTTATGTAAATGTTCCAGTATTTTTATAGCATGCAGCTCCACTGTTGAGTGGCTTACTTTTCTAGGTCAGCTGGCTTCTTGGAGACAAACACCCTGAGGACAATCCAGTCATCTCTGCAAATGAGACTAGAATTAAACTACCTGGTGCCCAAACACGTCACATTTGACATCTGCACACCATTACTCGAAGTTGCCACAAAGGCAGTGTGACAGCAGTGATCGTCCAGCTAGAGCACTTTGCAGAAGAAACCAAATAAACATAAACAGGCCTCAGTCTTAGGCCCATTCACTGCTCTTCTGTAGGCATCTCTGGGAACGAAGGAGAGATGTTTATGCTGAGACAGGAAGTCCAGGTCAGAGGTGAAGGGAGAAAGGATCCAGTCCTTACTGAGAACCGAGGACAGGAAAACAAATGTTATTAGGAGAAAGTCCATCATTGCCACAGGTAACCAAATATTGTCAGCCTTTGGTTTTTACAAGCTGGTGATTTATGGATGATGGCAAAACAGAGGGGTCATTCCTTAAGCTAGTGCCCATTTAGACCAGGGAATAAACTTTTGTATTTACTTGCAGCATTCCCACTATCTTAAATGAATACTAATAAGAGGTTTGTTTGTTTATTGGAAATGAGCATACCATTTTCCACTACATCTTGTGTCATCTGGGTGACCTTGCAGTTAAAAACTGCAAAGCAGGAATGTGTTCAGTTGCTAGGAAATTGTGAATGTTAACTTAGCAAATCCAAGTTACTCAGAGTACCACTTGAGAAGAGTGCAGAGCAAAGTGTGAGGGAGATGCAAACAAAGCATCTGGCAAGAAACAGGCACAGCCTGAACTTGCCTAAAAGCCTAATCCTGCTTTCCCAACCCTGAAGAACAGAGAGAAAGCCATACTTCCATTGAAAATATAACTTGACTTTGAGTCCAGCAGACTGTGGCTTAAATAGAGAACTTAGGGGTGAGGTGGGGACTGGGTGTGTTCCACCCTGCAGATCTTTCCCAGGGCCTTACAACTCATTTCCTGGGACCCTTACCTCTCATAAGCTAGGATGGCATGTCTCCTCTTAGAATCAGTACTTTATGTCAACTGCAGCAAACCAACACTTTCATCTCTCTTGTCTCTGATAGTGTTGAAAAATAGTGGTCACTTTTTTAGTTGGTGAGTTGATTAGTTCATTAGCTAATACAAGTTCTTCTGGAAGGAAAAAGTCTTAAGAGTCCTTGACTAAAGTGATATTTGCAAGTACTAAATTCCTACCCCTATATCCTGGTCAACGTTTTCATCCTTTTTAGCCAGAGAGTTTCTTTGAAGCACAAACTTGAAAAAGCAATGCCTCTTTTACTCCCCGCTAATACCTCTCTAAGCTGTTAATGATCAATTACCCTAGGTTTGCAAGAAAGCAGAGTGCCTGCAGCAGACTTTGAAGAGAAAGGTTAAAGAGGAGAGAGAGAAGGGAAAAAGGTGGGAGGGCAGTAGGGAGAGGCAAGGAGAATGAAGCAAAGAAAGAGCAAGGCAGCAAGACAAGAAACAGCTTAGTCTTGGTCACAATTGTGTCCTAGTGTGATATGGTGTGGGAGCACACACACACATACAAACACACACACACACACACACAAACACACACATGAACGCATGCTCAAGCACACACAGACCCCATACTCATTAAGCAACCCAGGCAAACAGTCTAATAGCTCAGTGTGTCATCTGATGTTTTCTCTCTAACCACGTAAACCAATCCTACATTTTTTTTCCATCCTACAATGTAATCGCCTGCTCACCATTTTCTCTCTACGTGGCATAAAGACATTGTCTGGTTAAAGAGCTTCATTCTTTTACAAGCAGTCCAATAAAGATAAGTGGAAATATTTTTTTTTTAAATCTCTGCGAACCAAAACCTCAGACTGCAAAGATTCCTCACATATGATGCTTTCTAATTGCGACCAGGAGCCAGATGGAATAACCTAATAAAAGTTACAAAGAGGGGCAGGCAGAGCCGTAATGCATATGGTCAAGTGGTCTGCTCTGATATGGAAATTTCTCCTGCGGAATTCAATAGTTCTATAGGCATTTTCCAGACTTTAATCTCCTCTGGTTGACTTTTCAACTGCAAGTCTCTCTCAGCACTCCAAATCTGCCTTATGACCCATCCAGCCACCTAAGTTTTATCAAGTGTTTCTGCAGAACATTAGGAGAAGAAGGGAAGCCCTCCTCTGGATACTAGTATCAAATAGAACTTAATTGCTCATTTTCTATCTGTATCTCATCCACACGGGAACTTCCTTTTGAAGCTGAGTCCTCAGCAGAGGGTACAATCTCAATGAAGTTCTTAGTAACACTTAGGAGTACGGTGTCTCCTTCTTAAGTACGTGGTGCAGAGAAGTATGAATGGAGGAGCCTTCAAAAGAATCGTCAGAGGAAGGGATGTACGGACTGTTCTGGTGTCTCCTGTGTTAAGCAAAAACTGTGACTACAATCCACTTTCATAGCAATTTTCCAAAGCACTGTCACACAAATGACCTTAAGTCTCCTGTGAGATTCCAGAGTGAGAATTCGCTGTCCCCAATTTACACAAAAAGAATATTTGCCATCAGAGAGGTCAAAAAAATTGTTCTGTTGTTACTAGGCACTTGGGTCCACAAACCTGCTGCCTCAGTTTCCCTATTCCATAGAAATTAGGAACTAGAAACTAGTGATGGAAAAGAGATTTGCAGTTTGGACAAAAGCGTGGACCTAATTTCCTCCCATCCCACCTGTGGCCATCTTTCAAACTCTAGAAAGCCATGAGACAAAGGCTAAGATGTATGCAAATTAAGCTGTTAGACAGGTTAAGGGAAAGGAAGGGAACCTGGGCCCCAGGCTACTTTCACTACCTTCATTCTCTGTTACAGAAACAGCTTTGTATTCATGCCTGAGCTGAGAAAAATGAAGTCTTAAAAATAACCCATTTTTTGAAAGAGAAAAGAAACCAAAAGTTTAGTGAGTTGTAAGATCTCCACCCATTCCAGGCTTGGCAGAGTTCTTTGTCCCTGAATCTATTCCTTGGCCGAGTGGACAGTGTAAGTTTATTATGTCTTTGAAGGTCAAGTTCAGTTCACTCTGCATGTGGAAAAAAAAGATGCTAGAGGACAGAATAGTAGAGACAGACACAAGGATCTCTCTGGAGGGTATCATCTCTCCCACTAGGCCTTACATACCCACACATAGTGTACCTGCATTAAAGCCCCCTTTTCACTGTATCGAAAAGCCACTAGAAAGCCTGCCTTTTGTAAAATGAGAAAAACCTAAGCATTTCTTGTAATTCACAATCTTGACATATCCACACATGGGATCAGGACAGAATTGTGATCAAGGCTAAGCTATTTGTCACCCCATCCTTTTCTTCCTTCGGCTCCTTCTCCTCTCCCGTCTGTCTCATTTCTGCTGACTACCCATTTTCAAGGCGAGGGCATGTCTGTCAAAGTATCTGATTGTGCCCTCCTCTGCTGGAACCAGCCTTCATATGGGTAAGAAGCATGGTAGAGTCACATTCTCCACTGGCACTTAAGCAGATGGAGGAAACCTAGCAAGATACAAATCACAGCAGAGAGAGAGATGGTGAGTCCCATAAATCCCTGATACCATCACTGAGGAAGTAACATTCTGTATGAACAACATACTGGACTCAGAAAAGCGTCCAGTGAAGCTTCTCATAGTACAGAGGGTGGATCACCAGGAACTCGTCTTTAAAATCCCTAGGCATAAGCAGTTGTGTACTTGGAATGGTCTCTATCATGGTAATAGGGGTCCAGTTTCCACAAAGACCTCCCAGCCCTTATTTTCACCAGAACGAATTCGGAATCTTTGTGTAAACCAGCCGCTGATGACTCCCTTCCAGGCCTATATACTGCCCTGGCTTTGATTTTATGAATTACATCTGAAGCCACTGATGCCGATGAACACAAAGGAGAGTGATGCCCGGTCGTGCTAACAAAGTCAGCATATGAAAAATTAGCAAAGGAGAGGTTGAACCACCTCCCAACACCCCGCCTTACCCCATCCTTAGGATGACTAAAACTGGCTGGTGACACTGGTTCAGGTATAGCTATGTTCCACAGTGGTAGCCTGTGGCTCATTATAATTCTAAGGTGCACACCCACAGAAAGTTAAGATGCTAATGATACATATGACTCATGACGTAGGTAGAACTGCATGTAATAGAGCATGCGTGGAGACGCCCAACCAATGAGACATGAAAGCCTGAACCCTGATTGGACTACCGTCTCTTCCTCCAGCTCACTTCCGGCCTCGGAAGTGTATCTTTCTTTAATGAAGTGTCTCTGCGTCTCCTGAAACCGTGCTTCAGCTCAATTCATTGTTAAGCAACACTAGAACCTGGAGTCCTTCTGAACACCAATATCAACTGGCATCCTGAGGCCAGGCTCACGGGTACAAATCCGGCATGTCCTGGACTCTGCTTCTGTCCAGATCCTTCAAAATAAAGTCATCTAAGTAAATAAAATGTCCCCAAATACTTAAAAGTAGGCTCTCAATAAATTCAGGGACCATCCTGGGTTACTCTTTGAGGGCCTATAACGTTGTAAGCATCACATGTCCAGCCCTGACACACACCACAGCTTAATGGTGATGATGCCGGTGACTTGGGGAACCCTGATTCTGTGCCATGCACTAACGTAATTCCATTATCACCGCTATCTCATTTAAGCCTCATTAACCCCAAGAGGCATACACTACTATTACTCCTGTCACCGGTGAGAAAAGTGAAGCCAAGGGTGATTTAGAAATTTTTCCATGGCTAAACAACTGTCAAGGCAGGATTCAGCTCCAATCTGTCTGATGATTAAAATCCTGCACTCTTCCCTAGGGTGACATCATTAAATAAGACCCGCCAATGAGAATTTCTGTTCTGGGGCCAATCTAGATACTGTTTAACCCAACTTGCTCTGTATACTTTCTGGAAATGTACTTTTCTGGAACTTTCTCCGGTATAACGGGAATTAAAACATCCATCCACGATGGGAAGAAATGGAGATAAAGTCTGGAAGAAACATTTGGCAAGCAGTGCTGACGTGGGTCAGGTCAGAGAGAGAATAGTGACTAGATTCTTTCTCCCCCCACATTTGAATAGAGTTAAATCTGTCCTACTTCCCAGACTCCTCTGGCTTTTTTTTTTTTTTTTTTTTTTTTATCCAACTCCTTTGGAGTATGTGAGAGTGTTTTCACAGGGAGGGGGAGATACATGCATATGTGTACATATACATTTGGAGACTGGAGGTCCCTCAGGAATCTTTCTGTGGTAATGGCAAGCACTTTATTTTCTGACAGGGTCTTTCACTGGACTCTAAGTGAACATGCCAAGCAAGGGTAGCAAGCCAAAGAGCCTCAGGCAGTGCCTGGTCTCTGTTTCTTAGAGCTGGGATTACAAGCTTATCCTACCATGCTGGCTTTTCTCAAGTGAGTTGCATCTTGAGTTACACCTACAGAGCAAATGTCTGTCTTTGTGACTACAAAGATAGCACCTTAACCACTGAGCTACCCCCTCAGCCCTTCAACCACTTCTTAATCCAACATTTTCCACTACTGTTGGTATTCCATTACATTCTTTGCCCCTTCTAACTCTAATAATGGTTCAGAAGGGAACACTGATCTATATACCAGGAGGAAGGGAATTGAGTCCAGAGAGTCAAGGTGCCTTATGATGAGTCTCAACAAATTTACAAAGCCCCTACTCATGAAACAACAGGGATTAGGCAAGGAAGGAGAATCTACTGGTATGGAAACAGCTCTGGATTCCAGTCCCAGTAGTTACAGTTTGGATCTGAAATGTACACCACGAGGTTCATGTTTTGATCTCTTAGGTTCTGGCTCTTGAAGTTTTGGAGCCAGTATGAGACTGGCAAAGTTAGGTCAGTAGGGTTTTAACAGTTCTGTCTGCTCCTGGGTCTCCCACTGATTCTCAGATTCCTGCTTGACTATGTTGGAGAACCCTCAGCACACGCTTCAGCTGCTACAACCACCACCACGCCTTCCAAAACCACAACGGACGAGAACTTTGAAAGCATGAGCCAAGATAAACCTTCCTTCCTTAGAGCTGTTTCTCTCTGGTATTTTGTCACACCACAATGAGAAAACTAACTGATGCATCCACTGACTAGGTAGGTCACCACCAACTCATACAATACAATAATGCTTTATATTCTATTTTATTCTGTCATATATCATACTTCATTCTCTGGTGTAGTAGAGCCCCAGATGTCACTAATCACACTCTTCCATGAGAAGGACTGATTTGATCACTTGTCTAATGTGAACACTGTAACACCAGGCTACATTATTTCGATATCCCAAAGTAGATATTTTTTTCTCTTGATATCCCACTTGAAGTCCAGTGAATCCCATAACTGCCCATCTTCTGCTTTAAGCAGGCAGGGACACATCCAAAGACAATGGTATTTTCTCATATGAGAAATGTTTCCAAGCAACAAGGGTGAATAATCTTTTCCAGTGGAGTGGAAAATCCAGTCGTGCTAGAGGAGGACTTAGGTTGACAGGATCTCCACACGAATGTTGATTTTTGTCAGACTTCTCAAGGCAAAGAGACCCAGAAAGACAAATAATAAAGTTTCAGGCTGGTTTTGTGTTTTCTTTTCAGTCTTTCTTGGAGGTGAGCAACGTCCATTGTCTGGGACAGTCTTCTCACCTTTTAAGTGTATCTTCAGTCCTGGGGGCAGATTTGCAATCTGTTAACAAAGAAGCATTGTAATCAAGGGTATAATGCAGAAGACTCCCCATGGCTGCCTGCTTGGGAATGAAAGTTTTTCTTTCCCTAGCTAGTCATTAAAGTACTTATGTTTAAACCCAGGATATTTCAATGACATCACCATATGGACCAACCGTAAGCCTTTGTGAAAACTGAAATTACCACTTAAAAATGCTCTGTTAGCTTTCGATTTTCTTGCATTTTTCATGTTTGCAAAAAAAATACTTTGTTACATTCTCTTAGAGTAGCCGTCTTGATTCAGTTAAACCAAGGGAACTTTTTTTTTTAAGGAACTTAGGAACAATGATATTCTTTGAACTCAGTTGAAGGTAGCTATTTAGAATTTGCTAAATTGGATGGACTGAACATTTCAGTTCTGTTCGGCACACTTATCTGATAAGTCTTTGATGCGTATCTCTATTGGTTTGTGGTAAGGGAAAAAATTAAAGGCAGGTGGGGAGAGCAAGCCAGGAGCCTATGAGGCAAAGCTAGAGCATGTTAGAACATTGTTATTATTGGCGTCGGCCAGAGCTCCAAATCAGTTCCCTGCATCGGAGGTTAGGTTTGTTTGGTAACACAGAGTGGGAACCTCTTTGTGGATTCATGTTAGGGGAGCAGTGAGTTAAAAGAAAGGATTGGAGCCCCAGAAAGCAGAGAAAGTATACTAGTATACTGTGGTGGCCAGAAGGCTAAGCAACACAGGGATGAGGGGTTGCCTCCTTGCTTTAGAAGTTGTCACCTGGCTTGTCTGTGCATTGTCACAACTTGTATCCTCAAGGGAACACCACCCTTCCTGGTGTTTAGTTACCCTCCTCCTGGTAGGAAGATATTCATGAAGTTGAATTCTAAGGCTGAAAAAAAGCTTTTCAAAAATCCAAATATGATTTTTAAAAATCAGAGATTTTAATTTTAAGATCTCTCTCTCTCTCTCTCTCTCTCTCTCTCTCTCATCTATGTATAAGTGTGTGAAGCAAAAGGTAGGGTCTGGGCACATGTGAGTAGGGATGCTCACAGCTGTTCATCTGACAGTGTCAGATCCCCTAGAACTAGAATGATTGGAGATTGTAAGCCACTTAGTATGGGTGCTAAGAACTGAACTCATGTTCTCTATAATAACAGTGTACAGACACACACACACACACACACTTGCCCACTGAGCCATCTCTCTGAGCTCTCCAGCCCCAGGCATTTTATTTTTAAGAAGACAATTATTCACTGGCATTTATATTTGTTCCCTTTCCTCCTCCTCATCCTTTTCTAGAAGCAGAAAGTTCAAGAAAAAAAAAAAAAATGCAGACAGGTAGGAGGCAACGTTAAGACTGCCGTGGGCTCCCTCCTCTGGCACAATGCCAAGAGGTCTCAGCCGCTAGCCTGGCTGCCTAGGCTTTTCTTCCTCTATAGAGGAAAACCTTGCTTACTTTACTCTTGAAGTTTAACCCATATTTCCTGGTCAACAGGTTACCACTGAAACAAAACATTGTTAAGCACTCAAAAAGACTCGATTCAGGCCCAGAGACTCAGACACGGCCCTCGAGAGGAAGGCCATCACCTCTGAAAGCCAGCCTTCAGAGTCTTGCATACAGGAGAAAGGAAGGTTTGTTTCATATACTTCATGCCTGCATTATTTACACACAAGCTTTAGTAAGCATCAGAAAAATAAATCAATAACCCACTGGAACCCCAGGCAAAGTTCTGGCAGAGAGAACAAGCCTTCTAGAAGCAATGGTCCCTGTGTGTCAGTCATCTCCATGAAACCATTTCCATGAGGCAACAGCCAACACCTCCAAACCCTAGGACTGCCCAGGAGAAGGCACATTGAGAACTACCGGGGACCCATGCCACTGGATGGAAAGTTCAACTCTGTGGTACACAACATTACCAGGAGCCCAGAAACTTGACGCTGAGTTATCTCTGCGGTGTGGTAGTAAGGACTGCTCTTCTCTCTCAGTGAGACTCCATGTTTGATCCCCACTCCACAGGACACCACACTGTCTGTTGCCACACAGGGAATCATGGGAGTTATCATGGGACAGCTTTTCTCCTTAGCCATGCATTTAAAATAAAAAGCGTTCTCCATAGCAGCTTCGCCATTTGACAGTCACGCAAACAGTGCACAGGCCTCCAACACCTGAATAGCATCATAAATACTTGCTATTTTCCTTCTTCAAGCTCTGTGTGAACACATCTCCTCCATCTCTCCTTTCCTTCATCTCAACAGCTATCATACCGATGAGAGCTCATTTTCATTCAAGGCTTAGCACAGCCCAGAGATTGTTATGGGAAACATCAGGGCTAACCTGTTACGTCCACTGCCATTTTTTAATGGTGAGGATATTGACACTGGAGGTTAGCAACCTGTTCAATTCTACAAAGTGGGAACATCTAGATCCTAAGACAGATATTTTTTAAAAGCTACTCCAACCTGTGCCCTTAGGTGACTAAGGGCAGTCCAAGTCATTGATGACATCCCTACTGCCCATG
The DNA here is from genome assembly GCA_021653895.1 of Mastomys natalensis. Taxonomy (NCBI): domain Eukaryota; kingdom Metazoa; phylum Chordata; class Mammalia; order Rodentia; family Muridae; genus Mastomys; species Mastomys natalensis. The sequence continues at coordinate 827,772 of JAJTUV010000084.1, forward strand.
ACATTTATTCATTGGAACCCCAAGTGACAACTGAGGGGAAGAATGGGGAGGTTGTACCAGGATGCTAAGCCAAGAGCCTACATAACCCACCTTCCCTAAGCACAGGAACTCTAGATGGCTCTGTCTTCAGGCCAAACTGGTAGGCTTGCTTAAAGTCATGTTCCTGGTTGCAACCTATAAACCAATCTTGTTGCAGAAACTGGAATGGCCCAAGGATCTCCATTTTTATTAAGCTCCCAGGTTATAGTTACATGCTATTTTCTGAAAATCACATATTGGATCAAAACTTCTCTCCAAAGCCTGAGAACCTGACTCCAGATCCCCAGGACCCAGGCACAAGCCAGGCATGGTGGCATGGGTTGTAGTAACCCCAGCTCCAGTTGAGGAGGAGATCAAACAGAATCCAACAGATCTCGGGAGCTTATTGGCAAGCTAGTCTGGCCAAAATAATGTCCTATAGATTCTGTGAGAGACCCCGCCTTAAAATCTAAGGTGAGTACCAATAGAGAAAAACATCCACATTAACCTCTGCCCTTCACATGCACAAGAACATGCAGACACACGCACACACACACCACACACACACACACACACACACACGAGAGAGAGAGAGAGAGAGAGAGAGAGAGAGAGAGAGAGAGAGAGAAAGAGAGAAACATACACATCACATACACATATATACTCAAGCTGACCTAGAAAGCAAGATTTCCTAATACTAAGTTATTGTTCTTATTTGTCTATATTTTTTACTTTAGGATCATTTTTTGTTCTAGTGGTAGTGAGGTATTGAGGGGTATTTTTCAGTGCTAGTCCTATGGCACATTGATTCAGCAGTAATGAATGCTCCTCAAGGAATACTCATTATTTCTTTCCTTATAAAACATTTTTAAGAAGGACAAAGACAAAAAAATACCCCTTCCCAAATAAATAAATAAATAACAGGGTAACTCAACTACTAAGCTACTTGGTTTATTTTTACTTCAGTGAGTTTGGGTTTGGTTTGGTTTGATTTGGTTAGGTTTGGTTTTTGGTTGTGTGTTTTGGGGGGGTGAGTTTTGGGTTTAAGGTTTGGGGTTTGTTTTTGTTTTGTTTTGTTTCCCCTTGAAAGATTCTGCAAGGCCCAGATTCCTTACAACTTTCTTAGCCTGTACTTCTTTTTGGAAACTCTAAGGCAAGTATTCCCACCGGAATGGTGTCAGGATTTGTTCCAGGGAGCCACCCATAAGCTCTCCCAGCCTATGGAAGACAAGTTTGGGCATCACTGCTGGTATGTAATAAGATACAATCAAGCTCCTGAGGAAGACCTGTGTTTTAGTGGTGCTGTTGTGGACAAACTTAAATTTTCAGCCCTGGATTATCTGGTGGAGAGCCCAGTGGCTGTATGTGAGAGATGGGAGGGCCTACAGAGGTGAGAACCTGGAGCAGAGCTTCTTACTCCTGCTCTAGCTTTTGGAAGGGCCCACTAGTGTTTCCTGAAGGTCATTTATTTATATACCCCTTCAAAATGTAATTTCCTTTCTGCCTCCCTTTCCCATCTGTGCTATTATTAACCTCTCTCTTTAAACAAGCTCACAGTTCTAGCCAAATTCACTGAAGAATCAAACTCTGAGTTAGCCTTGTGAGTGGAAGAGCCAACACCAATTGTTGGAAATAGAAGGTCTCTGCTCTCTCTAGTAGGCCCCTGGATATTAGGAACCAGACAGACATAATAATCAGGACACCCCATGGCTACATTTTAGCAACAGAATCAGTACATTTCTGGGATTCTAAACCAGAGTTTCCTCCCTCCTTGTCAAAAGATATATCAGTATATCAGTAAGTGTTAGAGGGCTGTTGGATCTATCCATTGATCAACAGAGATACACCTAGAATTATCAGAGAATTAAAGGATACTTGAAAATGGATGCCATTTAAAATATAATCTAATATCCACCTCACTTGTACAATTCTCACCCACCAGTAGGGCCCATCCTTCAGTTACTAATACCTATACAGGTGAAGGCTATGTCACACTCTCCTGCCACCTCTAGGCTGTTGTGACCTCTCCCCATTGACCTCCTATGTCTTTACTGGACATAGAAGCTAGGTCCTGTCACACAGAAAAACTGGCAGCAGTCACCCTTTCTGAACTGACAGCAAGCTTTATTTCCTTGATAGTGGGCCTTATGCTTCAAAACAATGAAATGTACACAGGTGGCATGCCTTAAACGACTTCTGTGCTCAGACATCTCCTCTCCTGCTGCTTATAAATTGGAAAGTACAGCATGGAAGATGTACCTCTATCTGATCTCAGCGTGCCTTTCACAGACAGGAAGCCTGAAAGTCACAGTTACAGAGACCATTTCTATCCTTTCAGCCTCCAAAGCTAATATTTCTAGACCCTCCTAACCAACCCACAATGCCATGCTCTCCAGAGACAGGCAGTTTTCCATCTGGATGACCTGGGAAGCTTTAGGAACACCAAAGGCAACTACATCTAATACCCACACGTGTTAGCTACTTTCTCATTACTGTGACCAAAATACATGCAAGAAACAGCTTAAAGGAACAAAGCTCTGTTTTGGTTCCTGGGCTCCGGAGGTTGCAGTCCAACATGACAGGGAAGGCATGATGCTGTTCATGACTGAGGAAGCATGAGGGAGAGGTTATGCAACAGATGGCCAGCTAGGATATCTAAAAAGGGACAGTCATAACACGGGGCTGTAAACCTACAAAGACCTCCTCTTAATGGCCTATTTCTCCAGCCAGTCCCTGTGTCCCCAAAGCATCCATGGTTTTCAAGATAGTGCCACAAGTTTGGGAATAAGCATTTGGAGGACATTTCAGATTCGACCCAGTAAACGCAGTTGCATCTCTGGGATGAAACTTACAAATCATTAGTCTGAAATTTTCTCCCAGATGATTCCAACAGGCATTCGAGAGGCCAGGATTCTTAGACCTTACCCAGGTATGCCCAACCTTCTGACATAACAATATAACGTTGTTGTCTACAAAGTTTATGCTTGAGAACTGCAAATTCTCTGTCCCTTACACTAGGATGGTATCTATCCAGCTTCCCAACCTTTCATCACTACAATTTTTGAATATTCTTTCTATCTATCATATATTTTATCAATGATCTGTCTGTCTCTGGATACCCTAACACCTATAGACATTTACCGTGTTGATGTCACTGGCCCTGCCTAAAATAACAATGAGAAATCTTTTGGCTTAACTCAGTTCCACAGTTGGCTTTAATGTAGGCCTCACTTCCTATGTAAGCTTACTTAGCTACACTCCAGCACACTCCACTTCAGCCTTCTCTTGACCCCTGTGTGCCCACAGGTTAGCACCGAGTTATTCTTTAACAGTACAGGATAGACTCTCCTGGAGGGCAGAGACCATGACTTATGCTCTTATATCTTCCCAGTACGCTTAGAATAAACACACAGTAAAAGCTCTTCTACCCAGACAGAAAGCCTTAAGGCTTATTCAAGCGCACCTCCTTCAAAATCACCTTTTAGGCCTCTTTCAGCAATGTGTTGCAAGCGGGGAAAGAAAGAATTACTCTCTATGTTTCCCTTTCCTATTTCATTTTGAAAGAATGGCCTTGAGGTTTATGTCACTTGCAATCAAGTGGCAACAAACTTGATGCCCAGAATACATAACTTTTCAAGAGATCAGCATGACATATGCATAGATATTATATGTGTCTCCTTCTATGTGCTGTCTTTCTGCAAATGTCAATGGCTTTTCAGAATAATAGACAATCCTGGGTGATTGGCATACCTGCATGTGTCCTGCTAGCAGTCACTTGAAGCTAGAAATAAGCAGAAAATCCCCCTAATGCCTCAGGGAATAAAGTGGCTCGCACGCGTGTGCGCGCACACACAGACATGGAAGCTCCTTTATTAGCACTGCAGCACTTAGCTCCATTGGTGTCTTCAAGCTGGTAAGTGGCTGAGCTTCTGAACCTGAGGTTTAGGTTTAAGATTTCTCATTAGAAGACTCTCCACTTTCTAATGGGTTTTATTAGAGCTTTTCAAAACTGTATGATGTGTGTGTGTGTGTGTGTGTGTGTGTGTGTGGTCTGTGTCTGTGTGAATGTGTACACTGCTTGTGTGCCTGTGTATGTACGTGTGGTTGCATGTGTGAGTATGTGTGTGTGTGGGGGGGTGCAGCCAACATATAAACTATCTTGTATAGACAAGTTTCCATGCTGATAGAAATATCCAATGGTACAGCCACTTTGGAACACAAAACTACTAGAGGATCCAGTAAGTCCCCTCTTGCATATGTAGCTGAGAAAAATGAAAGCACATGCTCATATATATATGTGTTCATAAAACCTTATTCACAATAGATACAAAACATGGTAACAATGCAAACAAATGTCCATTAGCAGATGAATGAATAAATAAAATCCAATTCATCCATAAAATGGAATATTTAGTCATGACTAGGAACATACACTAAAACACACATGAATCCTGAAAACATGGTAAGGGAAAGAAGCTACTCACAGAAGCCTACATATTTAATAATTCCATTCACATGACATAGCAAATTGCCACAGGCAGAAAGTGGATTCACAGTTTTCTAGGGCTGAGAGGAAGAGACACCTTGAGTGGACAGGGGAGTGGTTACCAAAGGGCACAGAGCTGCTTTGGGACAGGTGAAGATGTTCTCCAATCCCTCTGATGGTTGCACAGCTGAATATACTACAAACTACTGACCCATTATAAATAAGTGAATTTTAAGGTGTATGAGTTATGTCTCAATAAAACTGCTACCAAAATACTTTTTACAAAATTAAAAGATTGATATCTCCAACCTTTCATCCTCTCTTCTTTCAAGCAGTACCAGTGGCAGCAGCAGGTTCTCCAGACCTCAGCTTCTTCATCAGAAAAAGGTGCTTGCATCATTTTAAGGACTAAATAAAATAATCCACATGGGTGATTTAAATCTATCTAGATTTTCTGTTATTCTCTAACTCCTGGAAGAATACTAGACCAGGAGCCTTTTGCTGTAAGGGAACTCAAGTCAGCTGAAGAAAGAAAGCAACAGTAACTACATGGGGAAGAGTTAACCATGGGCCTTTTCACCCATCCCCAAGTTCACAAAATAACAACCCTGAGACTAAGTAATACATAAATAAATGCTTAGGCCAAAAGCTTGGGCCTGTCTGCTGACTAGCTCATAATTCCATTACCCATTTGTTCTATTCTATGAGTGCTACATGGCTTGATACCTCTCCTCAGAGTTCTGAGTAGAATCCTCCCACGCCTCTCACTCTATCCCAGAAATCTTTTCTCCATACCAGAATTTCCACCTCCATATTTCTTGCCCAACCTCATAGACCAACAGCCTTTTATTGACAGGGGAAGCATCCACACATTGCACAAAAGAGTCGCTCTACAGAAGGGATTTCAGATAAGAAGAGGGCTGGAGGAATGCCTCAGTGAGCAGAAAGCTTGTCCTGTGTAATGATGAGCTTTAATTGACAACTTGATTAACCCAAAGTCAGCAGGGAAGAAAGGCTCAATGAAGAACTGTCCGGATCAGTTTGGCATGTGAGCATGCCTGTGAGGGATTGTCTTGATTGTGTTACCTGAGGTGGGAAAAAAGCAGACCACTACTGGTGGTGTCATCCCCTGAGCTTGAGTCCTACAAAGCCCTACAAAGGAATGGAGAAAGTGAACTGAACACAATTGTTCATGATTCATCTTCTCTGCTCTTAGCTCTGGGTGTGATATGACCAGCTGTTTCAAGTGCCTGTTGCCCTAACTTCACTGCTATGGTGGACTAGAACCTGGAATTGTAAGCTAAAATAAACCCTTTCTTCTGTAAACTGCATTTTGTCTTTGTAGTTTGTCACAGAAATGGAAACGAATCCCGGAGACCCATGTGAGCATGATGACCCGAGTGTGAATGCCCAGAACCCATGGAAAAGACAACATGGTAGCACATACCTGTAATCTCAGTGTTCCTTTGTGAAGATAGGAGATGAGAGACAGGAGAATCCCCTAAAGCTTAAGAGGAGGCTAGCCTGCTATGTACAATGACAAACAACAAAAGGGGGACATCCTGATTCAAAGAAAGTAGAAGGCAAGGACTAACACTCAAGAGCATCCCTGACCTCCACATATACTTAGTGCAAGTGTTCACATGCATGTACATGAGCAAGTATACATACCACACAAACACATACATTATGCATGTGTATATGTATCACAATACACATATCATACAAATGTCATACATAGCATACAAACATTGTATATATACATCATACACACACAATAAAAATTTTAAAAAGGAATATGTCTCAAAATGCTTTCTTCAATGCTCCAGCCCAACCCCATTCCTTACCTCCCTCCTCATCCCCATTGTGAAAAGGGACTTCAAAGATCTCCTCCCCGGGCCTGCATAATTTCCACTCCACAAACTGTCATTTAAGCTGCTACGGTAATGTCTCAGAACTTCTGGAGACTTGGAAGAGCTCAGAAGGAAAGCATAGTGTGCTTAATTAGAGCGATGGATGGAAGGCAAATGGAAGGCTCCTTACCTGCCAGGCACACCTCACACATCTTCACTGGCTGAGAAAAATTCCATTCTGAAGGGCACTGAAGCTATTGCTATCTGGAGCAGCCAGCCAGTAAGAAATTATGCTCCAGGTTTCAGCCCAGCCAGCTTTCATTACTGTTGAAAAATATCACCTCATAACTCAACCCAGCTCAAGCCTTACCTCCTCTCTGACTTGTTGGCCATCCCAATCCTCGGCAATTACTCCCACTGCCGAATTCCTTTAGGATGGATGTGATAACATATGAAATCACCCAGGACTGGGCCAGGATATTAGCAACTACTCAAAATCTATCTATCTCCCGGCCATCCACTAACACTTATTATTGGCAAAGGTCCTTAGGCTCCCAGCAAACTCAACCTGCATTGTTGTCTTTTACGTATCTATTTTCCATTTCCCCAACCCATCTGAAAGCCTGAGGAGGACGAGATCCCATGGTACCCTTTCCCACTTCCCAGAATAATGAGTTCCTCTGTAGGAAGGTTCCCAACCAACATATGCTTATAGAGATACTACCCAACTCCCCCAACCCTGACTTGAAGAATATCTCAGAATGTGTCGGGGGGCACAGCAAATATTCTGTGAGTTAAAGGCTTGCTCTACCACTGAGACACTTCCAGTCAAGCTTTCCAAATAGAAAAGAGAATTGATTTTCCAGAAGAAGGCTGTGCTTAATAAATGATAACATGTACTCTAGCAACATTTCTAGCCTGTTGCTCTGACCTTCCTCCAGTCTCTACCCAGCTGCCATTATGAACACAGGTCGAGTTCTCCTCCAGGGACGCAGGGTGGGCAGCATTACAGTGTGTTGAAACATCTAAGTACGAAGACATGAGTTTGCAAACTCCTCCAGTCTTCTTCTTGTTAGGCATGTTACAGAATAACTCTGGGCCTCAGTTTCTTTATGTGGCCTTTGTGGGATAATGCAATCTACATCTGTTCACATTATAAAAGGAGCAGTGCTCAATAAATGGCAATTAAAAGCATCACAGCATCATCAGGAACTTCCAGGACAGTGGTCATTAACCTTCGGGTAGTGGCCCCCTTTGGTAAAATCTCTGTCTTCAAAAATATGTACATTATGATTCATAACGGTAGCAAAATTATAGTTAGAAAGTAGCAATGAAAATAATTATATGGTTGGGGGGGTCACCACAACATGAGGAACTATATGAAAGGGTCACAGTGATGGAAAGGTTGAGAACCACTGGTCTAGGAGATCCTGGGGCACTCTATATGTCAAAAAAAAGAAAAAACATCTGTCCCTGATCAATAGACAAGTGTAGTTCTCACTCTCTTACCCAAGAAGCTTCCTATTGTAGAGACAGAGGCTACTACAGAGATCCACAGCTGCTCAAAAGACAGAGAACAAGTACCTTCCTTAACTACACAATGAGAATAACTCCTACCATTTACTCTCTGTGACAGTAACCATTACCATCAAATGTCTTATTTTGTCTTCTGAGTATTTGACAAGGCTACACATTTGAAGATAAGAGTATTTATAAGTAAAATGGACACAGACACAATACTGTGTAACTGTTAAGCCACAATCATACAAACCTCCCACACCCGTTTCTCTCCATTCTTTCTTCATCCGTCTGACTGGGTGTTGGTAGATATGTGTTCTAAACTACAGATCTTCAATCTCTCTGAGTCCTTGAATATCTGGATGAGATGGAGATCTCGCTGATTCACGCACCCCATCCTTGGTACCATACTCCAAGAGCCGGACTGAACTGTCTGTTTAGAAAAAAAAAATAATCTGTGTGTTAAGTCGCCAAAATATGGGTGTTCATTATGCCAGCTTTCTGTTAATCCTAATACTTATCCATATAGATTTTGCAAACAATTAAACAAAGTAATTATACATTAAACACCAAAGTCATAATAGCTCAATAATGGTTAACTCCTTTCCTCTTGTGAGCCTGCTATGCACCTGAAAATGAAATATTTTTCCTTCAGATGCAAAGTGTTCTAGGAATATTTAAACAACAGGTTGGTGCTAGCCCCGAAAACCTTATTATCAAGCACCAATTTTGAGAGGCTTCTGATCTGTGATCTGACATCCAATGTTTGGTTTGCTTGATTGAATACCTATGATTACCCACAGGAGACCTTCACAATGACCGCTTCCATTTCCTCATAGCAGTGGGGGTTGGAGGATGTCAGCAGACCCTCACCTGAGATTCCAGCTAGCATTCCCTTCTGTTCCCCAGATGCATGTGGCCTTGAGGGCTGCTAGAGTACATGGAAGGTGAAAAGCTGACTGGTGTAGGGACTCCAGCAGTTTACATCTTGTGGCTTATCACTACATTGTGGCAGGGGTGGGGCTTGTCAGGGATGAAGCTGCCTAAATCAGACCCTTGCAAGGAAGGCCAATTAACTCTTAGGTTCCCTAGCCTAGATTTGGATGGAATACTTCTTTGGTCTGATGGTTTCCTATCTGGAACAAACAGGCATTTCTGTGTGTCTCCCAGGAAAGGTCAACTTGAACTAGAACTCGATGCCAAGAAGTTTATGGTCTGATAATAAAGACAGCCCCCTTTCACTCAGCCCGTTCATATTCCCTGCAACTGGCTAAATGTACCTATTACTCACCAGACAGTCTATAATCATACATAAGGCATCTTACTTTCTTTTCATGTTTGTCGTGACCAATTTGAGACTATTTCTTTCTAAGTATCTCTTAAGATGGAAGATTTTTCATAATCTGCAATAAAAAAATGCCACAGAAATCCCAACCCAGTGAACAAAAATCTAAAACCATGGTTTCTGCTCCATTAACTCTTTGTCAATAACCCAGCATAGATCTTCTAAATATCCACGTAGAAGGTGAATTCTGGCCACGGAAGACGGGGAAGTGGAAGAGAGAGAGCCTGACAGGATGGCTGAGATGGAAGCATGGAAAGATTAAGTAACAGACGAGAAACAGAAACTCCAGAAAGCCAGCACTAATGGACAGAGACTGCCGTTACAAGGCCCCAAACTGTGGCCATCTATCAAAGGCAAAGAAAGAAGTCGGAAGAAATAATGACATTAGTCACTGCTATTCCATAGGAAATGATTTCAGATGCACGTTTTATGTTTGTGGGAGGCAGGGTCAGAGTTAAGAATTAATTTGCGAGATTCTCTGTCTAGTCTGTACTCTGGGCATCCTTGGGTTATTACATCCTGTGATCAATGGTCAGAGAAGTGAGTGATCAGGCTGAAAATCCCTAATCACTGAGTGATCTCTTAGTGGGTACACCAGGAAGCCTAACAATCAATAGCTTCACCAATGACTCAGCACCCAGTATTCACATAACAGGTTGGGGAAGGCATTGGAGAAGGGGATTCATTTTGAATCTCCATTTGAGGATTCTGTGGACTCCTGGACACTAGCACACTCTTTCCAAATTCTCCTGTGATATCTTAAGCACCCTAAACAATTTCCCAATAGATCTATCCATTGATTGGACTATTCCAAGGAAGAATCATTTTTTCAGGGAATGCCAGGGGCCAAATTTGAAGATCAAGACAGAACCCCCAATTTAACCCAGCCTCCTTACCCACTTGGTCACAAATGTCCCTTCTGGACCCAGAGTCTGCCACAGCAATTGCTAGCTGATTTTCATACAGTCAAGTGTGGGCTCCCACCCTATGTCTGATGCTTCACTTTGGAAAAGAGGGAATGATGGGGCAGAGACATAAAATCTGCATGAGTGGGGGAGAAATATTTCCAGCAAAAGTGTCTATTAAATTAATATAGTGCTCTCCTGAGAGCACTGAAGCAACTCAATATTGAGCTGAGGAAGTGACAAGAAAGATCTCACTGATGACTCGGTCTGCCCCTGGGACTGTCTCTGCTTCTTGTTTTTCTGCTCCTCAGCCTTCCTGCTGGACATTTTCTTTCAGGCACTGTAACTCTCCACACGTGTGCAAATATCCACAAGCATGCGTGCACGAGTGTGTCTGTTTGCAGGAACTATGGTTTCAGAGTTCTACCATACTCCAGGATGCTATTTTGCTAGAAGGTACAGACCATGAATTCCTGACAGTGTTTTGATGTCCAGGCTAATGCATACTGAGAGTGTGATATATATTTTTTCAGGTGTTTGTGTCTGATCAGAAATACTGACGCTGTACAAAATTATTGTGGTGGAGATCATTTTTGTGACAAACCACAAAGGCCGGGGAAGGAGAGAGAAACAACTTTAATTTGCAAAACTCACACCGTCTAGACCTCTTTGGTGATTTATAAAGGTTCATGTCATTCCGTTTGGACTTCCAGTACAGAAATTCTAGGTGGCTATTTCTTCCTGGGACTGAAAATATACATGTAATTAATAAAATTTAATTCTTCGCTCTTTCCTTCCCTCAAAAAAAAATAAATTACCTGACCTTCAAAACATGTCTGCGTCTAACTTCGTTAAGGGCTTGCCGTTATGTTTTCTTTTGGTAGAAGCCTGGTGGTTTAGTTCAAGCTGTCACTCAAAGTCTCTGGGTTAAAAGGTCTCTATGTATTTATCTTGGTGCTAGTATTAACCAGTTAAATGGTTGGATAGTGGTCAAAGACTGAGAGAAACAGATATTTGAGAAGTCAAACATTTGGTACTTGAGAAATGACAGAAGAGCTTTGGTGGAGTTTATTACCCGCTAATTATTGAATAAGCAGAAGAAGTTGTATATTTTGCCAGCCCCGGCAATAAGAAGTCACTGAAAGCCACACACACCACTTACAAATAGTAGACAGAAATTGCTCTGCAGACCTATTACAAACAGAAGCTCCAAGGAGCTTTTTGGTTTTTTTGTTTTGTTTTGTTTTGTTTTAACTACTGACATCCAGAGAACAGACCCCTACCTGCAAACATGTACACACACACACACACAGAGAGAGAGAGAGAGAGAGACAGACAGACAGAGAGAGAAAGAGAGAAACTAGACTCAGGATGGTCAGCCACCGTGACTATATGAGTAAGACAGGAGCTTTCTACATTCCTGATACTAGAATCCACCTTTAAATGTGGCCAGCTGCCCTCCCAGCAAGGGTCACCTTCCCAACTTCCTCGCATCTGTCAGTAACTCTGCCAGTCTCTGAAACAAGAAATCAGTCATCATTGGCCACTCTCCGACCTTCAACCCCCATGCGCAATCTGTGACCAAGCCCTGTCATCTCCACTCTCGATTCACCTTCTCGTCCACAGAGGAGGGTGATTTTTAGCATAAATAAGCAAAAAGCTGCTGGGAAGATACCTTCTCAGCACCAGCTCCCTAGCCCAAGCTTCCATCGGCCCCCAACACAATCCTACGCTGCCTGTTCTGAGAAGGCCAGTCAAGGAGACAGGCTGAATCCTGAAGGTGCACAGGAGGAAGTAGCTTTACACCTCAACAATACGACTTCAAACTCCGGCCCCATGAGAGAATAACTTCCTCATGTTCCAGCCACCTAAGTTTATTACAGCAGCCCTGGGAAACTAATATAAGGGCAAAGAGAATTATCCAGATAATTAGCAGCTTAACTGAAATAGGTTGCCCTGCTACTGTGAGCTTGCAAACCTAAACCAACCTCGTATTTACCTTAGTTCTCTTCTTTACATTGGATATACATGAGCTATGCAACCGTCTGGTGCTACTTGTCATAATGGTGATCATTACCGGCACCATTTCAACCACTGTCTATAAGATGCTAAGCTCTGGTTGCATCAATTACCCCAGATTATCCTGACATTATCAACTGAACCCTTTGAAGATGTTGGGTTGTAAGAGAGGGTAACCTGGAAATAAACTCATCTTCTTCCTCTCGGAATTTACAGTTCTTCCCAATGAAAGCATCAAATGCTACTTTTCTACACATTTGTTTTTCATGCCACGACAGCTGGAGGACGAAGTCAGACTCCTGTTCTACACTTTGCTGATGGACTTCCTGTGCTTATCCTCTGTACACACTGAGGAAACACCTGGGCTTTCTCCCCACCTTGGTCACAGAGCCACATGTAACTTAGATGTCTTCATTTGTTTGGTTTGACTTGCTTTTATATTGTCCTCCAAGCCACAACTGTCCAACCTCAGCCTCTCAAAGGTTGAGACTTCCTTTTTTTTTTTTTTAGATAAGATGTCATTGTTAGGGGTTTGGCAGTGGAAGAGTACCTTGGCAAATCAATTGGGACCATGGAATGCCACAGAGATGACACTGTACAATAGATCTCACACAATAGATTTATCATGAGGAGGAAGTGAAAGGTGACCTCTGAGGGGGGGACAAGAGTGAGGCAGACAGAGAGACAGAGAGTGAGCTGTAATGGAAAGAACCTTTTAAAGGGTATGCATGTTGCATTTGGCAGCTGGTGATGATGTGGCCGCTGCCACTGAGGCCCTGAAGTCAGATTGTGGGCAGACAGATCCTAACAGTTATTTAGCCCAGGCTTTCCTCAAATTCACTATGTCAAGCATAACCTTGAATGTCTGATTGAATGTCTCTTGTCTCTACTTCCCAAATGCTAGAATCACAGGTAAGTATCACTATGCCCGGTTTCCAAAGCACTGGGATTGAACACAGGGCCTTGCATAGTTGAAGCAAGCACCATACCAACTGGGCAACAGACCAGCTTTGGCGTCTTCGTTCTTAGTTCAATGCAACTAGTCATGGTCTTATCCTAGACTCCTTTCCCCAAAACCTACCAAAGGAGGCAACTGAGAAAGAGCAACGGCCCCATTCTTGTATGTTTCCTGACCAGTCCTGAAAATAGCACTGTTCTGACAGGAAATGACAAACAGATGCCCCTTGACCCACAGTGACCCCAAAGTGTCTGATCATAAGGTCAGCACGTGGCCTGTTCATGTGGGAACAGCCAAAGCCCAGGCTTCTTAATTTAGAGTGTCATATGTCACAGCTGTGATAGATTAGGGACATCCTTTCAAATGAAGCCTTTTGGCTGTTGCTGGGGCCGGGTTGCTCTTATCATGCCTGAAGGCACGCAGGAGCGAAAATGCAAACTAGTTAAGAGACTTGGGTAAGAATCAAGGTGTCCTTTATGATTAAATGACGGTAGGAGGCTTCATCACCACTAAGAATCCCACCATGCTCAGGGCAAGGACCAATCCAGACACCAAGGAGAAATCCTCCACCAGGGTAAGAGTCAAGCCAATTTAGGATGAAGAATTCTCTGCTGGAAGACTGACAAGTTCTTAGGAAGGATACTCTGAGTAATTCCGGCAGTTAGCAGCATTTCAACCCAAAGCAATTTTATTAGAAAAAGCATTCCGTGTCCTCAAAGGAGAGCACTCAGGAGGGACCGTCCATTCCCTGTCTCTGCTCACTCTGTTGCTTTCCAAACCTGGAGTGTACGCTCAGCCCTCTGAGCATGCAATAGCATTGTTCCCAGGCTACGGGTTTTCTATTTTTCTTTTAGAAGCCGTTAAATCTTTTCTCCAAATGAAAGTGTGATTATGTGAAATCTAATATTAACAAAAAACTTGCAGCGCTGTGCCATGTGCAGAAAGAATAGAAGAGGGGCTGGGGAGAAGGCCGGATTGCCGAGTGAGACACTTGCTGCACAAGCCTGAGAACCTGAGTCCGATTCCCATCACCCATGGAAAAAGCGGGAGTTGGAGACTGGGATCCCTGGGGCTCACTGGTCAGCTAGTCTAGTCAAATCAGCAAGCCCCAGGACCCAATGAGATATACTGTCTCATAAAATATGTGGACTCAAGTTTGACCTCTGCCTACATACATACACACACACACACATTCATACACATATACATACATACATACACAAATAAATTAAATTAAAAAGAGTAGATAGGATGGACTGATTCCTTCACAGACTAGAGTCAACACGCTGTTGTACTGATGCATTTAAATCAAGACAGTCCAAGTGTGACCATCTGACTCCAGAACATCTCTTAGAACATCCCTGTGTGAACTTATTTCCCAGGCTCTGGGGAATAACCGCATTAACTGTCATTCCTTGATGAATTCTGTTCTAACTAATTAGAAAATCAGTTATGTGAACAACATGCAAGTATAAGTTATAAGCAGAGAAGTAACCACAAAGCAGGTAGATGTTTTTAAATCTCTCATTTCAGCATGCCTTAGGCACTCCCCTGCCCTCCTGACACCTACCTTCAGTGTGCTGAAAAGAATGCATGCTTATAAAGCAAAAATTAGAAACTTTGATTCTAATTTGCTACTGGAAGCCTAGAAAATTCGATGGCTTGAGGCCAAGACCGCATTCTACGCTCCTAATTGTACACAAGACTCATCTTTCTTGCAAATAGTCAGAAGTTATGCTAGCCAAAAACCATGTACGTAAAATTGCAAAAGGCATTTGAATTAAGATTCCAAAGTATCAATAAAGGTATTTGTGTCTTACTATATTAGAGCCTGCTATAACCCAATGAATGCCTCACCCTGCTAAACAGCTGGATGTATTGCTGAAGGTCCCAGAGAAGTTCAAGATTAAGACAGGGACAGATTTGCTGTCTGACGGGAACTTGTTCCTCATATGTGGCGTGTGTGTGTGTGTGTGTGTGTGTGTGTGTGTGTGTGTGTGTTGTAGTAGTAGTGTACATGTGTATTCATGCATGTAAAAGTCAAGAGTAATCACAGAGTATCTGTTATTCCTCAGGCACCACACACCTTTTACTTGAGACAGGGTTTCTCACTGGCCTCATACTCACTAGCACGCTAGTCTAGCAGGCCTGCAAGCCCCAGCGATTTTCCTGTATCAGCTTCCTCAGCACTGGGATTATACTTGCGTGCCACCAAAGATTGACTTTTACTTTTTTTCTTTCTGCATGGGTTCAAGGGATCCAACTCAGGTCTTTGCACTGTAAAGCAAGCAGTTTACTAATTGACTGAATTATCTCCCCAGCCCCTCACTTGGTATTTCCCTGCTGGTCTTCACTTGCCAAGGGGCTAAATCAGCCCACTCAGGCTCTTCTCTAAGGGCATTAATCCTGCTGGGGAGGCCTTTGCCCTCATGACCCAATCACTTCTTAGAGGCCTTACTGGTTATATTACCACACTGGGGATTAAATTTCAGCATATGAATCTGAGGAGGGGCATAAATATCCAAGCCATAGAAAATGCACAAAGAAAAGCATTCCCTAATACAGCAAACAACAGCTACATAATCTAGAAAGTTCTTTTCAAAGCTACTTTCCATTTAAGATATAAAGTTGTGTCCTACCTGACATATCCTCTTTCTGAGATGGCTCAAGGAGAGCCATACCTCTGGGTGTTCACACCCTTATAGTTCCCCATACAAACTGTACAGGGCCCTAATCTATATAACCAATAGAAGTGCTAACAAGTGACACATTTCCCTATGAGGAGGCCCCGAAGGCAACAAAGGACCAAGAGATGTCTGCAATCAATAGCCAGGAATCTCGGAAGAACTGAGACTGCCAGTAACCATGTGATAAACTTGAAAAGAATCACCCCTTGACCAAGTCTTGCTCAGGAGATGCCCTCAACCAAAACCTGGAGGCTAAATCTCCACGGCTGGATGGTTAGGTCTCACTCA
The DNA here is from genome assembly GCA_021653895.1 of Mastomys natalensis. Classification (NCBI taxonomy): domain Eukaryota; kingdom Metazoa; phylum Chordata; class Mammalia; order Rodentia; family Muridae; genus Mastomys; species Mastomys natalensis. The sequence goes on from JAJTUV010000084.1 coordinate 843,849, forward strand.
GTTTCCAAGTGGTGTGTCAGTTTCTGCAGTCTCTGAATACTGTATCAATTTCTGCTATAGCCTTGGAGGGACTAATTGTGAACATCTGTGCCTCCCCCTTCAGTCAAACGTTGAAACTAGTTAATTAAAAAAGAAAATGGGAAGTAACATTTTCCTGGCAAAAATAACCTGCAGACTGACAACAACAAAAAAAAAGTGTTAAAACATTGTGACAGACCAGGAGATATGGATGAAGTCGACACTGAGACAAAACCACTAGGGCCTGGTGTGTGTGTGTGTGTGTGTGTGTGTGTGTGTGTGTGTGTGTGTGTGTGTAATAGCTCTGTAAGTCTGGAACTGCTACAAAGACCATGTTGGACCCAAACTTGCAGCAACTCTCCTGTCTCATCCTTCTGGGTGCTGCGATTATAGATGTGAGCCACCGTGCTCAGCTCAAGCATTAGATATTACATTAGCAATCAGAACTCCATTGCTGGAAGCTGTAAAAATGGAGAGTTAGGAGCACTGACTGTTCTTCCAGACGCTCTGGGTTTGATTCCTGGCACACACATGGCAGCTCAGAGAAATCTGTAACTCCTGTTTTATGTGCATGAAAATCATACACCTACATGGGACAAAACACCCATACAAATAAAACAATAATCAAATATTTGTAAAAGAATCCATTATTAACCATTTTAAGCATATATAGCATCCTATATTCAACAGATATTAATGGAGTGCCTGCCTGAGACAAGGCTATGCAGCACTAGAAAGACACAACCAGGGACAAAACAAAGTCTCTGTCTTTGTTGCTTTCTGATCCAGAATCGAAAATACAATCCTGACTTGAGGGGATGCTAACTTCACCTTTAGAGGGGATGTCTTTAGCTGGGATGGAGAGGAACCAGGGGGAAAGCTAACGAAGAGCCTCAGAAATGTTTCCACAGCCATCTTGCTCTGCGTAGTCCTCATTGACCTCCCTGCCTCCATATGTACCAAAAACTAAAAAAGAATCTATCCCTAAGGAAATACAGGGACAAAGAGTGGAGCAGAGACTGAAGGAAAGGCCATCCAGAGACTGCCCCACCGGGGGGACCCATCCCATATACAGACACCAAACCCAGTCACTATTGCTGATGCCAAGAAGTGCTGGCTGACAGAAGCCTGATACAGCTGTCTCCTGAGAGTCTCTGCCAGAGCCTTGCTGATACAGATTCGGATGCTTGCAGCCAACCATCAGACTGAGCATGGGAACCCCAATAAAAGGGTTAGGGGAAGGACTGAAGGAGCTGAAGGGGTTTGCAACCCTACAGGAAAAACAATATTAACCAACCAGACCCCCCAAGAGCTCCCAGGGATTAAACCACCAACCAAAGAATACACATGGCTCCAGCTGCATATGTAGCAAAGGATGGCCTTATCTGGCATCAGTGGGAAGGGAGGCCCTTGGTCCTGTGAAGGCTCTATGCCCCAGTGTAAGGGAATGCTAGGGTGGTGAGGCAGAAGTGGGTGGGTCGGTGGGGGAGCACCCTCATAGAAGGAGAGAGGGGAGTGGGATAGGGGGTTTGCAGAGGGGAAACTTAGAAGGGGAATAACATTTGAAATGTAAAGAAAACACCCAATTAAAAAATTTTAAAAAGAATGAAGTAATTATTTTTGCCAAAAAAAAAAGATATTAGCTATGTGTACACTAAACAAAGATTCTCCAAGCCTGTCCCCTTCAGGTACCTTTATCCTTTTTTTCATGGCAGAATTGCCACGAACTGAAAGAGACTCTAGTTCACACACGCACAGATGAAGAAAGTAAAATCTGAAGGGAAAAAGCCCATCCAGGCCCTCAAAGGTGGCTTCGATGAGAGCCAGCTAAAGCTTCCACCTCCGGGTTCCAGTCGGTGCTTTCCCTGCCACATCTCGCTAATGCCATCAGCCTTGGACTGCTATGCTTCAGCAGCCTGCGAGAACAGCATGGGGAAAAAGAATCTCCAAGCACCGCAGAGATTTTAGCTTCCCTCACACTGCGATGGCTTCATTCGGCAGCCGTCCAAGGTCCCTGCTAAGGCTGTTTTCCTTGAGTCAATTAGAGAGAGCGCTGGGGGAAGATCAGGCTGAGAAATTCTCTGGGTTCTCATCTGTTAATTGAAGCCACTGTCAGATTTTCCACAACATGACAAATGATCAAAGATATCTCTCTCCTCTCTCTCTCTCTCTCTCTCTCTCTCTCTCTCTCTCTCTCTCTCTCCCTCCCTCCCTCCCTCCCCCCCCATCTGTCTCTGGGTTTCAAGGCAACTTCAGGTTAAGTTACAAGTGAAAAATAGTATGACCTGTTTTAAAATGGAAATAAAGCAATCCAAAGGGACCTAATCACTCAGATGTGTTCAGAGTATGAAGCCAAGGAGCATCCATTTCTCAAGATGGAAGAGAAACGGCATTTGGGACTGTTGAGTTGGCTCCTGTGAGCTGGGTGTTGGCCCAGAGTCTCTCTGCCATGTCTCAGTCCCCTGCTGTGTAAATGACATGCAAGGGCCTTGGGTCCTTTGAGCACTGGATGCTTCAGTGGCTGGCAAATTACCAGCCTGTATCTATATTGACATTCGTGTTCTTGACTTAATGGTTAATTTACTTAATGAGGAGCTTCTGTCCTCCTAAAAAAAAAAAAAAGAATGGAATGTCAAAATGTACTGGACTGGGAGATACAATAGACAGGAGTCCTCATTCCCAGACCCCCCAAGTGTACGCGCTTCATTCATTTCATAAGTGATTGGTTTTTAGTTCCTGTTGTGATCGGATATGGTTTAAGTGTGTCCCCCAAAGATTCACATCATGGAAGCTTACCCTCAGTGTAGTTATACAAAGAGGTAGTTGAGTCTTTGAGAGTAAGGGATAATGGGAAGTAAAGAGCTGACTGTGGGCACCGTCTTCAAGTGGAACTGGTGTTCTCTCAAGAGTCTTGCTAGTCCCTGTGACAGTGAATTCTAAGGCTACTTTATTAAAAATAAAACAAACCTGGCATTTGATGCTCCCAGTTTCCTGACTCCCCTGCAATCTATCCCTCTTGCACACACTCTTGCCATGATGTCATCTGGGATGCTACGGTGCAACTAGACAGCACCCACCAGAACAGAGTCAATGTTAGTGTCATGTTCTTGGGCCTCTAGACCTTTGAGATAACTAGGCCTCTTCTCTTTAGTCATTGTCTCACATTGGGTGTTGTGCTATAGCAAACAACAACAGGAGCAGACTAACGTATTTCCTATTATGTAAATGCCTAGTCCCAGAGTAGGGCAAGAGTGAACAGTTGAAACACATACCCTAACCCCTCCCAAATTCACACCGCACCAGTCCAACAAACTACCATAAACAAGTCATAATAAGATCGTGTAGCTCCCAAAGTTCTCTGAGTTAAATAAAGATGTTAAAAAATAAATAAATAAATAAATAAATAAATAAGCACACAGAGATTTACATCCAAAGGATATACAGAAGCTGGTGACCCCTGTGGTTGAATTAGGGAAAAGCCGGAAAAAGCTGAGGAGGAGGGCGACCCTATAAGAAGACAGCAGTCTCAACTAACCTGGACATCCCCTCACCCCCACCCCCAGATTGCTCACACACTGAGCCACCAGCCAAGCAGCATACACCAACTGATATGAGGCCCCCCGACACATATACAGCAGAGGACTGCTGGGTCTTGACTCAATGAGAGATGATACACCTAACTCTCAACAGACTTGAGGTCCCAGGGAGTGGGGAGGGACATCCTATTGGTGACGGAGGGGGGAAGGATAAGGAGGTATGGGATGTGGAACAGTCAGAGGGTGGACTAGGAGGGGGATAAAAACTGGACTATAAAAAAAAAATTAAAGAATTAAAAAAAATTTTAAAAAGCACCAGTCTGTGAATTTCCTGGCTATCCCACAGGCATTATTTGCCAACAATGGAAGAAAATTTAAGTTGAACTGAGGTGGAATTCCAGAATGACTGACATGTTTCCTGTCACAGACACTCCACCAGTGGATAGACAATAATAAAAAGCACAGATCCTGGAGTTTAGCCATTGGGTGTGGATCCTGGCTAGTCTTCACGGGTATGGCCTTGGGACCAGTTGTCAGTCTTTCCTGTGCATCAGTTTTCTCATTTGCAGAATGAAGTTGAAATGATACTTCCTAGCACTGCTGTGAGGCCTACACAAACTGACTTACTAAAAAGATGTAGGGAGATTTGTCCTACCCAGAGGCTACACTGTCCCTGAAAAACAGTATCCTGTTATAAGTAGATTTTCTATTTCCAGAGAGTTTCCCATTTGAGGATCAGAACCACGGTGGAGCTGAATCTCAGTCTCATGCTTCAAATGTTTTTTTTTCCTTTTTTTTTTTTTAATTATAGAGAAACTCTAACAAAGACCAAGGGTGTATTGCAAAGCTTGGTGAGTAATATCATTAAAGTAAAAGAAAAATGGCAACATTAATACTTTTAACTTTTTAAATTACATTTGGGGGGGGGGTAGGGTAGGGTAGGCATGAGCATGTACATGCCAGCATATATGTGTGGAGGTTAGAGGACCATGTAGGTCCTAGAAATTGAACCCAGATTGCCAGTTTGGCATCAGGTCCTTTTACCCACTGAGCCATCTCACCAGCCCTTAGTATCTCCCATCTCTCATTAATCTACTTTACAGATCTTTAAACATGTGTTTATGGAATAGACTGTGAGCCACATGGAGGTGGAAACCCAGTTTTTTAATATCTGTGATGACACACTCCTGGAAAAATATCACACAGAAGGTGAGTACCAATAAATATTACATTAATAAATAGCTCAGTCGATTTGGAAGTCCCTAGTCTAGCTTTTGTCTTGGATTCTGAAGATCAAATCTAGGTTCTATATATGCTGGGTAAGAGCTCTACCACTGAGCTACACCCTAAGCCCATATTTTCTCGAAACTGGAAAGGAAGTATGGATAATGTTGGTATGTGTATGAATATGCATATCATTTTAAAATCACCTCCATAGAGAAAGAAAGGACCACATGGTGGCTATGAACAAAGTCAGATAGGACTGAGTCCTATTCCACCTGGAATAGGAAGCAACTTTTCAGAGATAGAGATGCTCCAGGGCAGGACAAAGAGCTGCTCCTTTATATTCTAATCTCTGCCATGCTTTCAGAATTCTAAGTTCTGTGCTCCTCAAATAGGCATGGCTGTTTCTAGTCCAAGGGGCACAGGTAAGTCTAAGTAAAATTCATCACGGAGTAAATGCCTCCAAGTCCCATTTATTTACACTGGTGTAGGCACAGGAAGGAGGGCACCAGCATAAGCACACTAGATCTCTCCTCCCACTTAGAGCCAAGACAGTCTCTGCCAATCCATATCATCCCTGGCAAATCATAAAGTTCCTTCTCACAGGAGATGATGGTCTTCACTTACACAGCACACATCTGCCAAAGCTCTGCCCTGGATTTCTCTGCATGAACATCTTTTGAACATTAATTCAGGTAGCCCAGATGTCTAGCATGAACACTCTGTGACACTCTGGCATATGCAGGTTAGGTCTGGTAGTAGTCTTTCACTGTGCGTGAACTTACAGGAAGGGAAATTTGGGAAAGAATTTATTTTTCTGTCTTTATTTATTTATCTTTCACCAAAGATGAGTAGAAACACTAATAGGCTTAAAGAGCTATGATTTATAATTTCTTCTCTCATACAGAGATTTTAGGAATAAAGAGACATTTAACAACAGCTAAGGAGAGTTTAAAGTTAGGCTCTTTGAGTTAACCAGGAAAATGATTCATGCTCTCCAGGTTATGAGAAGAGACCCAGCCAGATTGAAGAAAGCAATTAAGAAAAAATAGTAAGAGTGGTCCTATAAGAAACCACCAACCAAGGAGTACACATAGAGTACCCATGGCTCCAGCTACATATGTAGCAGAGGATGGCCTTGTTGGGCATCAATGGGAGAAGAGGCCCTTGGCCCTGTGAAGGCTCGATGTCCCAGTGTAGGGGAATTCGAGGGCAGGGAGAGGAGAGGAGGTGGGTGGGAGAACACCCTCATAGGAGCAGTGGGGAATGGGATAAGGAGTTTGTTGGGGGGGGGGCAGAACCAGGAAAGGGGATAACATTTGAAATATAAATAAAGAAAATATCCAATTTATTAAAAAAAAGAAAGAAAGAAAGAAAGAAAGAAAGAAAGAAAGAAAGAAAGAAAAGAAAAGAAAGAAAGAAACAATAGAGAATACGGCTAGAGGTGTGGGTCAAGGGTAGAGTTTGCCTAGCATGCTAGAGGCCCTGGGTTTGAGCCTTACTCAATATTGAAGGGAAGGGAGCACAGGAAGGAGGCAGGGAGGGAAGGAAGGAAGGAGGGAGGGGAAGTCCCTACATACCTTTAATATAAAGTCACATGTTTTCAGTGTGCTTACATTTGTAAGGTTTCTTTTCTAGTTTCTGTGTGTTTTCATTGGTTTGTCTTGCATTCTTTTTAAGGGATCAGATCATCCTTCATTAAAGGTTTAAGGACCCATGCTAATGTCACCAGAGAAGCTTTTCAGACCACAACTATACTGCCACCTGATGCCATCACGCTAAAATTGCAGGAGCAAATCTTTAAACCAAAAATTTCCTCTAAGGCTAAATGTGCATAACAAAGACAGTTTTGTAACTTTGAAAAAAAAATAAACTTTGACTAACACTAATGCAAATGAGAAAATATAATGACTTCAAAAAACCCACAAATAAGAGCAAAAAAAGGATGAATCTTCTAGGCTCATGAAATCACTAGCATGAAATTCCCAAGTAAGCCTCATTGTTGCATTGTTGCATTGTTATATTGTTACAATGTTGCATTGTTACATTGTACATTACTAGGCCCTTGTTTTGCTTTGCCAGACAGTTTCCCCGTGATGTGAGCAAATTCTTAAATAATGATTTGAACAATTGCGTGGGTCAGGTCACTGTACAGCTACTGTATAGAAGAGACTCAGGATTATACTGTCTCACACAAGATCTGATATATTTCGTTTCCTCATGTCAAAAATGAAAATTTGCTAAAAATTAATTAATTAATGTTCCTTTTTCTAGGTGTGAGACCAGTTGAGTAACTGTGGTTTGGTAAGTGGTTCCATTTTAGAGAAGGTGTGGAGAAGTGACAGAGTGAGGAAGCCAAGGGCTGCTGAAGCTGCTTGACAATTATCAGAGACCTCGATCAGTTGCTTGGTCCAAGTTGCATACCTCCTATCACCCGTCAGATCCTTGTCCTAACTGAAGCTAAGGAACTAAGGGCTGGGGAGATGGCCCAGTAAATAAAGCACTTGTCATGTAACTGACATTGTGGCTCACATGTAATCCCAACGCATAGGAGACAGAGACAGAGTCCCTAGAGCAAGTTGCTTAGTCAGATTGGTGGAAACCACAAGGTGCCAGTTCAGGGAGAGACCTTGCCTCAATATATAAGGTAGAGAGCAATGGAGGAAGACACAGAAGTCAACGTTAGGCATATACGTGTGTATGTGTGTGTGTGCCACACACACAACACACACATACATGAGCACATGTACCCATATATCCAAAGATACATACAAATATATGTATATATACATATATGTGATGCACACATATATATGATATATATATATTATATATAATATATATATATAATATATATAATATATGTGAAAAGAATAAAAGGAAAGCCTATTCCTTCCCCTTAAGGACTTGATCTAGGAGTCCTTGGTGTTACTTCCTCCATTACTTCCTTCCCATTGCCCAAAGAGAGTCTGGGAAATGTAGTCTTTGAACAGGTTTTATTTGTATGAAATTCTAATCACAAAGACTAAAAGAAAACTAGGTACCTCCATGATATTTTGATTCTCTACTTTAATCTGTTCTTGTGGCTTATAAACAGGCACTGGTTTTAAGACAAGCCCTACAGAGTTAAAGGCGCACAGAGAGGCAACAACAAATACAGTGTAAGGTGTTGGATTTTATTTTCCTATAAAGGCTGAGTTTCTGCTTCCACTAGGAATGCTGGAATTACAGGAAAGCCTGGGTACCCTTGGTTTCTCCTCATACCCAGTGTTGCAAGTAGTATCCCTATTTTAATTCCATTGATTGCAATAGTTGTGGCCAAAGTACTCAGGCCTATGGATTGAATAATCACACTGTGTTAACATTACCTTTCTAAGACTACTGATCAAAACGCACTTGTGCAATAAGGTGTCCTTGATTTCAAGAAATACATCCTGAAGAATGTACAGGGACAGAGCCATTGTGTCTGCAGCGTTTTCTCAAGCAGTCAAACAGAGAAGGAGCGAGAACAAAAGCAGTAAAATGTTAACATTTGGAGGCTCTCGATGAAAGGGACAGGAAAAGACTTTGTGCCGTTCCTGCTGCTTAGCTGTAACTCTGAAATTCTGTCAAAATAAAAAGTTAAAAACAGTACTGTCTTAGTTCTGACTGGAATTAACTTATTAGATTTTTTTAATGTGGTTCATTTGGAGTTTCATCATTATGTAATACCTTAGTCGAACTTAGAATGCAGACAGTATAGTAGCCCTTGTTTCTATATTTAGTTGGAGGCGTTGGAGATTGGACCCATGGTTTAAAGTGTGCCCAGCAAACAATGTACCTCTGAGCTATCCTCCTGGCCCCTGTATTAGGTTTAATTGGAGCCGTCTCTCCCTTTACCCCCACATATTATAACCACTGGAGTTAAAATAGGGATATTATTTCCAGCACTGGGTGTGACCAGAAGCTAAAGAATGACCACACTTAAAACTCCAGCATTTAGGAAGCAGAGGCAGAAAGCTCCCCAGTTGAAGACCAGCCTGGACTACCTAATGAGACCATCTCACTGAAACAAGGAGACAAGGCCATATGTATGCAGCATTAAGCACACCACTCCCAGAGGTGCTGCAAGAATTCCAGGACCAAATACAGACTGCCCAGCATCTCCATCTACGAGAGTCTCAGTCCAGTTTGCTCAGACTTAACATTCCCATGACACTAGCAATCTTACAAGTTTTCTTTCTGAGACTCTCAGGTCCTCTCAGTTCTTAAGCTAAATTCAGCACCAGGAATAGTTTTGTTCTTGTCAGAACAAAGCTTTCCTGGTGACCAGGTGTTCTGGAACACACTCCACCTCCAGCATGCAAGAGTATAGGGTGTGTACCTTTCTGCACAGATGCTCCCCACAGAGGAAGAAGACAGAACAGAAGCATTCTATCCCATCATGCCTATGCACTTGATCTTGCAACTGCCTTGCAGCCTAGCCTGTAGACTCTTCTCTGCCTCTAATGATGGCATCCACCTTTAGCATGAGGTGGGCAACTTCATCAAACAACAACACATCTAACCTTGGAGTCCAAGCAGTCATCACCAACTAGTGGTCCAGAGTCATGTGTATTCCCACTGACTTTAACCACATAACTGTCATTTAAATGTTTAGATTGCCACATCCCCTTCCAAGTTCCCGTGCTCAGACCAATGGTTAAATGTTCTTGCTCTGTCAAACACAGCAGCTCTCAACCTATGGGTTGTGACCCTTTTGGGGGGCATCAAACAACGCTTTCACTAAGGTTGCCTAAGACAAACAGAAAAAAAAACATATTTGATTATAATTCATAACAGTAACAAAAGTACCATTGTAAAGTACAACAAAAATAATTTTATGGTTGGGGGGTCACCACAACAGGAGGAACTGTGTTAAAGGGTAGCAGCGTTAGGAAGGTTGAGAGTCAGTAATCTAGAACTTCCCCCAGGGAAACATTTAAGGCCAGAGACAGAGGCTATCTGAGTGAGAAGTCAGTTCAACCTTCCAGTCACCCATAAGCGTGGCAGGGAGTTAGACCCACACTAGTGTCACTCATAAACATGATCTGAGGGGGAAGCCCACTGAGGACACGGAAGTGAGCCTTTCCCTTTTTATGTATAAGCTATGTTTAGCTGTGAATTTTAAGTGTCTGAATACATCCAGCTAATAATAATTCTGTAAATTGCCAGATAAATGCACACACTGCCTTTGAATTTGAAAAACATGTATTTCCAAACACATACTCCCACAAATTGATTTTTTTTAAATACTGATAGAGATGTTTAGAGTCCTTAAGTGTTGGTTTATTGAGTTGTTTGTCTGCTTGGTTGCTTCTCCATGGAGAAACGCTTCAGTGAAAAGTATGATCATTCCCCCAAGCTGTCTCCTAAGATCGACACGAAGCTAGGTGGATTGAAACAGCACTCCCAGAATCACAGGCTATAATCTAGAAGATGCCAAACTATCCCAAAAGAACAAAGGAAATGTTTCTTTTCTTTGTCCCAACCCTGAAGATGAATCTGTCTTCTCCTTTTAAAAACTATTGTTCTAGTCTAATTGGATTCAAGAGTCCTGCACTGCCTTGTAACAGCCATACAGAAGGCAAATGTTTTAACTGAGCACACACATACACACACACACACACACACATACACACACACATATACATACACCACACAACATAACACATACACACACACACACACACATTCCTATGATCATATAGTGAATTTCAGGGCTGGGGTTCCTTCTTCACCTCTAAGCATGCCTGGGTCCTACCCTGCATGACCACTGAATGGATGGAAAAAATTGCCTTGGCAAAAGCTGCTGTTCCACTTCTTACCCACATCCACTTGCAACTCTGTAGGACTCAGATGCAGCCACCAACGAACAACTCTCTTCCCTCTTATAATAACGAAGCTGTTCCAAAAGAGAGGCCTTGTGGGAACACTTAGAACATTCCAGAAAGTGAAATCAATCAAAAAGACAAAGTTACTCTCGGTTCTGATCTTAAACCCACCTTCCTTTCACCCTGAACTAGCCTAGTTTCTCGCACCTTCCTCTGCCTTTGAAAAGGAGTCATCCCCTGCATCCCCAGATTCCAGGGGTGAAGAAGGGCTTGCAAAGGCTTCACCCACACTCCCGAGCAGACATCTGCTGACACAGACATTTTCTAGGTCACATGAAGAGGCACTTGATTAGGCTGTGGCTTGCCTGGCTCCACCAAGCAGCTGCCACCATCTTGTTGGAAGTCACACCTCAGTGATCTAGAAGCTCCCCCGTGAGAAGGAAATGCATCAACAGGCCTAGAAGCTCAAAGCATTCAAGGGGCCAAGGAAACATTCCTAGTCAGCATCATTCAATATTTATTCATCATTTGCCTGCACAGCAAGCTGATGAACCATAAGTATTTTGGTTAGAATCTCAACTCTGCCCATTTATTGCACTATGATGTTGATATTTCCTTTCTTTTCTTCTTGTTTTAAGCCTCTGTCTCTCTCTCTCTCTCTCTCTCTCTCTCTCTCTCTCTCTCTCTCTCTCTTTCTCTCTGTGTGTGTGTGTGTGTCTATCTGTATGTCTGTACATATGCGTATGTGAGTGTGTGTGTTCTAGAAATATTTATAAAAATGATTACAAAAAACATGAAACAGTATTATTTGTGGCATTTTTTATTCTAGTTTCATTTCTGTTGCTGTGATAAAAATATTCTAACAAAAGTGACTAAGGAGATTTACTTTAGCTCACAATGCCAGTTTGGAGTCTATTATAGCAGGGAAGCCAAGGCAGCAGGAATTTAAAACAGCAACTCACGTCACAGCTACAGTCAAAAACAGAGAGAAATGAAGGCATGCATGCCTGCTAGTGCTTAGCTTCCTTTCATTAATACACTCTAGGACCTAAACGCAGGGAATGGTGCCACTCATGGCAGACTGGTTCTTCCCACATGAATCAATGCAACCAGACAATTCCCCACAGGTACACTCACAAGTCAAACTGATACAGAAATCCTTCACTGAGATTTTTTTTTTTTAACAAATGATTGTGTCAAGTTGACAATGAAAGCTAGTGATCCTGCCATATGAGGCAGCTTAGATCACTCTTAGAAAGTGAAGAACAGATCAAGAAGTCCTAGGCTGATTTCTAGCTCCATATTAAGCACAGTCTCTCTGCAGCTTGGTCCTGTCTCATCACCTATGAAATGAAAGAGTTGAAGCAGGTCAGCTCTTGGTCCACACCCACAGGAATAGCCAGAGTCTATACTAAACACAGAGGTAGAAACTATTCAAGCAACATGTGCATGCTTTTCTAAAAGACCACACTCAAGATAGTAAAGAAAATGAAAAAAAACAAAAAACAAAAACCCACTTGTTTTATTGATCATGACACTGTTTCTTCAAACCTAGACATGTCTTCATATTCTGTTTTTCCATTAACAAATAAATTTCAATACACTGCTTTTAGAACAAGATTTTATACAATCATTTACAGACAAGAAGTCTTAAATGATTGCAAACCGACTACATTCTCACATCTATATGTATCTGTGTTCAGACATGTATGGCCACACATACACACCTGATCACCTGATTGATCCTCATAGATATCAAAGTTCATGGGTACTTTATGTATTTGAAGCAACACCTCCACAAACATTCACTTCCATCACATTTAAAGCCTTGTTCATGAATCACTTAATAACAAGGGCTTTTCAGTGACCAGGAAAGGAAGGCAGGTCATCTGACATGATCATAATTTGTGTTCTGAGATGATGACTGCTAGACCTTGACAGCCAAATTGGTCATAAGGTCCAGTACTTCACCAGTGGTGTTCTTTCAAAACGGAATATTTGACTGGCAGTCCTGCTTTGCTTAGAGGATGCATAAGGCCTTGCCATAGTGCCTTTGCATTAGACTTTTCTTATAGCTGTCTGTCATGGTATATACACCATCAGTAAGGCAGAAGAAGGACATGGAGATCACAAGTTCAAGGCCAGCCTGGACTATACAGTAAGCTCTTGCCTCCAAAAACAATGTCTTGTACCATATGTGTTGCTTGAGGTGGATAACTGTTAAACTTCATATCCATGAGTGATATTCCATAACTCCTGTATACCAGCCATTTGCTCACAATTCTGTTTAAATTTCTTTTTAATTAAGCTGTAGACATAACTTCAACCTTCAGCTTGTTATTTTAATAATAATTGTAACAATTAACCCATAAGTGTTTTATCACTAACAATTATTAAATAATAACTTGTATGCTCATTAACATAATAAGTCTGTCGTTAATTGCATGCTGTCTCACAATGAGATTAACCTATGATCAGACAGAAATCATAGGATAAAGCAGAATCAGAGAATAGCTTTGGAACCAGCTGGGCAATTTTTCAAAAAGTTCAGCTTCACAAAGGTAGGGGTAGAACTTGGGGAAGTGAGGGAGACACCATGTCAGATCACAGTGTAACAACATCAATTAGAGCAAGAATATACGATAAGTATTGGCATCACTTGGAAAAATAATATATTAGGTATAGTGGTTTGAATGAGAATGACCCCTAGAAGCTCACCTGAATGTTTTGTCCATGGTTTAGGAAGTGTTTGGGAAGGATTAGGAGGTGTGACCTTGTTGAAAGTATGTCACTGGGGACAGGCTTTGAAGTTTCAAAAGCCCATGCCATTCCCAGTTCTCTCTCGTCTCCCTCTCCCTCTCCTCTCCCTCTCCCTCTCCCTCTCCCTGTCCCCTCCCTTCTCCCTTCCCTCTCCCTCTCCCTGTCCCCTCTCCTCCTCTCCCCTGCCTCTCCCTTCCCCTTCCTCTCCCCTCTCCCCCTCCTCTTCCCCTCTCCTCCCCTCCCCCTCCCCTTCCCCCTTCCCCTTCCCCATCCCCCCCCTCAGATCAGATGTAAGCTCTCAGCTATGGTTCCAAAGGCATACCTACCTGCTTTTAAGATCCCTGGCATAATGGTCACAGACTCACGCTTTGAAACGGTAAGTCCCAGTTAAATGTGTTCTTGTATAAGTTAAGCTCTCTTGGTATAGTGTGTTTATCAGAGCACTAGAAAAGTAACTAAGATATTAGGAAAACATTACTAGCTAAAGATTTTAGGAATGAGCATAAAGACAGAGCTTTGATTTTAGTATGACTGAAGATTCTCTTCAAAGCCACATGAGTCCTGGAACCCATGTTAGTATTGGTTTGCTGACAACTCCTGGGTATTGTACCTTCATCCATTCAGTTGCTATAACAAAATGCTTTGGGCTTGATACTTTATAAACAATAGACTTTTAAGAGCTGAGAGTGTAGCTCAATGGTAGAGAACTAACAAGGCTTCTGTTTTCAATTCCTGGAACCACTGGGGGAAAAAAAAAAAAACAATAGAATTTTGTTGCTTATAGTTCTGGACATTGGAAAGTCCAAAACTGAGGTCTTAAAAATTCATTATCTAGTAAAGATTTGCTCTCATTGGCCAAGATGTCACCATCTTACTGTGTCCTCATGTGGTAGAAATAGCCATTAGGCTCCTTTGTAAGGGCTCTAATCATAAGACCCAACCCAGTAATACTACCTCACGGAGTACTTAATACTCTGGGGAAACTTTAGCTGCAACATACTGATATTAAATGTTCTGAGGTTAAATTACAACTGCTGGTCTTTGGTATATTTTCTCTTCCCTGTTTTCCTGCACACTCTGTGTGTGTGTGTTGTGTGTGTGTGTGTGTGTGTGTGTGTGTGCACACATAAAAGTATATTCTATCTTTTCTTGGACTTCTGATCTTCATTCTCTAACATAGTTATTTTTGTCCCTCTACCCTCTGATGACAAAATTAGATTGGCTACTTGTACTACTTTGTTTCTTATTTCAACCTTGATATTTAAGTTCAATCTTCAACAGTCCTGGGCCTCTCAAGGAGGTACCCACTGTTTCTCTGAAGGTTGGAAGGCTTAGAGTCAGGCAAGATGGGTCCATGAATAATCCTCGGACCTCTTCCACTGTTTTCAGAAGAGCTTAGTGTTTCTTCAGAGCATCCCAAATAAGTCCCAAGCTCCTTGGCCTACCTTCCAGAGCTTGCTGAGTTCATCTTCAAACTATTTTATGGATACTTATACCACCCATAGTGGGTTGAGTGAACATTATATTATTTAGACAGCTTGTTTCTGGAACATTTTTCTTACTCTTTTCCAAGACAGTGCATCATTTTGGATAGCCTCTTCTTTTCCCTCAGACTTTAGATTTATTCCTCTGTCACTGTGAACTAACACTGTATTCAATAGTTCCTCTACTCATAGTTCTTGTGGTTCCACATCTGTCCATTGTTGCTCCAGTTCTCACTGGCCTTCCATCCTCAGAGGCCTTGTGATTTGTGGTCAAGTTCACCTCCACTACAAGCTGCATGTAAGAGTTGTGCACATGATGCGCATTTGGGTGGTTTGTTCCTCCCACAAGGATAAATATTCTCTGCTTTCAGACATCCCAGGGCGCTGACGACTTGAAATGACTTGGAACCTCATTCTTGTGATCTTCAGTCCTTCCACAGTATGTGGATCCAGGCCCTGGATCTTCAAAGGCCTGGTTTATACAGACAATTCTCTAGAAAGAGCTTTACCCCATAGCCAAGCCAAAGCTGGGATAGCACATTCCTTTGCTCCATTTGGATGATTTTATTTCTTGTTCGCCCTTTCAGTATGCATGGTGTCCTCCAGGCATCCTGAGGTGTAGGGGAGGCACTACAACTCAGCTCCCTACTGGTCCTGCGGTTGTCTCTTGTCCCCACCCTCCACCCCCACCAGTGATCACTGACAGCAATCTGGCCAGCTACTGCCTTCAGCTCCTTCGGTACTGTCTCAGCCCTCTGGGTTGTTCTCTTTGTTTTCACTGTGTCTGATGTCCCTGAAAGTTTCCTTTCTCTCCAATCTAGCCACACACCAAAGAGATTTTGTTTCTATTTCACGCAGCATTTCTAGCTGCTTTGACGTAGGATTTCAAGGTGTCAAATTCACACTAGTGTGTAAAACAGAAGACCTGTCATGGACAGTGTCTTTCAGTAGTGTCTCTTACTCTGAGAGCCTTGCTATGATTATAGTCATTTTTTTCTACAGAGGTTAGCAGCAAAGCATTTGGGGATTGAGCTTCTATTACACTCTTGGCCCAAGGACTCATGTTCTCACTGTACTGTTCCAGAGTAGGAGGGTCAGTGTTGTTGTTGTTGTTATTGTTTTGGGGTTTTTTGTCTGTTTGTTTGCTTGGGTTTTTTTTTTTGTTTGTTTTTTTTGGTTTTGTTTTGTTTTGTTTTTACTTAAAATTCCAAAAGTAAATGTCTGGGGTCTCCTTAGACTATCCAGTCTCCATCACAACTACTCTGACATATACAAAGCAACCAATCACTTATATAAACGTACGAGTACAAGTGTAGACCAATAATATTTTACTCTACATTGCTGGAATTTGAATTTTACCCAATTTTCACATCATGAAATATTCTTCTTTATGTTTTTGAGATTGATCTTTATGTGTGGGGATGTTTCACCTGCATGTACGACTGTGTCTGTACACTCTGAGTGTGAAGCACCTGCAAAAGCCGGAAGAGAACATTAGCTCCCCCTAGAATTGCAGTTGCAGACAGTTGTGAGGGCAGTCACTGCTCTTAACTGCTAAGCCATCTTTCTACCCCTGAAGTTTGTTTTTTTGGTTGGTTGTTTTTTTAATTTTTTCAACCATTTAAAAATGTAAAAGTTAGGGGCTATGGAAATAATTCAGTGGATAAGGAGGCTGCCATATAAACATGGCAGAGTTTGGATCTCCTGCACAGGTGTGAAAATGGGTATGATGGAGAATGGCTACAGTCTGAGTGCTGGGAAGACAGACAGGAAGATTGCTGGAACTCATCTACCAGCTCATCTTACCCATCAGTGAACTTCAAGTTCAGTGAAGAACTCTGTCTTTAAAAACAGAATAGAGAGATGTTTGCATATAAACAATGTTGATTTCCGTCCTCCACTCCTGTGTATATTATGTGTGCAGGTACACAGGCACAGAAACACACACACAGATACAAACATACACACCCATATAACATGTATACTCAGAGTGAAAAATCAGTGCCATTCTTGCCCCCATACGCTACACAAAACCAGGCAGCAGGCTGGGACTTGGCATGTTCTATAGTTGGACTCTGCTCCAGGCCATTAGCAATTAGGGGATGTTGATCAGAACCATCTGTGAAACATCTTTAAAACAAAGATGCTCTGACCCATGTTAGAGCTACCATTTGAAAAGCGCTACCGAAGGAACCCAAGATTGTACTTATAAAAAGTAAGCTTAGATTCCATTTGTAACTCTGATGAGCTTCCTGTATCGATCCACTTGTCATGGCAACAACAAAATACTAGAGGCTGGGTACTTTATAAAGGAAAAAGGGTATGTATAGTTCAACTTGGAGGCTGTTAAAAGTCCAAGCAGCACAGAGCCAGCTCTACTGCAAGCACACCATGGCACCATGGTAGGAGTACATGCCAGCAGAAGAGATCACATAGCAAGACAGGAAAGCAGAAGTATGACCTTCTCATGAAACTAATCAGGGTCCCATGATATTTATCCCTTCCATGACCTAATGAGCTCCCACTAGACCCCGCCCATTAAAGGCCCCATCACATCTTAACATGACTATACTGGAAGAACAGTACCTCTCAACACATGAATCTTTAGGGGACACAATTAAGTGATAGATATATACACCACACTTTAGGATATCATAATTCATTTTTATAGATTTTGTTTCTACTTGGTCTTCAGAGGAATCTTCAACCAACACAGTCAATTGCCCATTGTCACCTCATTTCTCGGACTCCAAACAAAGCCACTAATTCCCTAGTCAGAAACCAATCACTGTGCAATAATAAATACATGAACAAAAAGGGCCGTAAGAGAGCTCAGGCCCGCAAAACACACACAAATATTAATGTTTGATAAAGAAGACATCACAAATCAAAAGGGAGAAGGAATTCATCAGAAAACAACAGTTTGGAATGTGGAAACAAAACCATTTTGTATCCCTATCTCACGCCGCTGGAGGAAATAAATACCAGATGCGCTAAAGGGTAGAATGTGGAAGAATTAAGCCAGAGAAAGAAACTGAATGGCAATTGAAGCAAATGTTTGTCAAATCTCTGGAGTGAAAGGAATTTCGGAGCTTAAAAGCTTAGAGCAAGCCACAAAGTAAAGCTACACAGACTTAACTGCATAAAAACTGTAAACCTGTAAATAAAGAGATAAAGGAACGACATAAAGAGGTAAATGGAGAAGCACGTTTGCATAGCAGAGGACATCGAACTGGTTGGCAAAACACAGGAAACAGAGAAGCTATGTAGTAATCAAAAAATCCAAGTTAATCCATGATAGCGTAGCTCATCTGTCTATTTAGGAATGAGTCTCCTGTCTGACAGGGCTTCCTGCTGAACAGCAAATACAGAAACACACATGTCCAAATGTTGATGCTTATAGTCTGGAATGGATGGCAGAAAAGTAACAAAGAATGAGATGAGGTTTCAGTCGCATCATCTGACTGACTGTGCGACATTCCCAAAGGACTGGTCTGAGAGCTGGAAGTTGCAGCCTGTGTCAAAGGTCATGAGATGTTTGCATATTATGCTCACAAGTACCAGAAAGTAACAGACACAGAGAAAGTCAAGAGAGAAAGCTGTACAAATTCTACGTCGAGAAAACATGAAACCCAATTACATGAAACTTTAATCAACCTCTTCAGAAGTGGGGAAGGTAAAGAGAAACGCTCAGAACATCAGCAGTGTTTGTGCTTGCATGTAGGTTTGTTTCAGATTCTGCTTAGTAAGATCTGTTATACAGGTATGAGAGGTGGCTCAGTGGTAACAGCACTTCCGGCTCCTGCAGAAAACTCAGGTTAGGTTTACAGCACCCACATGGCAGCTCACAACTATCTCTGATTCCTGTTCCCAGAGATCCAATGCCCTCTCCTGGCCTCCACCAGTATACACACACATGTACATATACACACAGTACACACAACACACACACAGACACACATACATATAAATAAAACTGACTGAATAAATATCATTGCACTATACTTACATTTTTTTTTCTTAAAGATAGTTTTTGGAAGGAAAAAAACCTCATTTGGAAATTGGAATGTGGGGCTGACAAGATGTCTTAGCAGATAGAGGGGCTTGCTGCCAAACCTGAGTTCAATTCCCAGGACCCATACGAAGAAAGGAGAGAACCAGCCAAGTTCCACAAGTTCTCCTCTAACCTCCACACACACAGAGTGGCAAACGTGAACTCCCAATACATACACGCGTGCATGAACACTAAATAAATAAATAAAACATCATAGGTAATTGGAGTGTGTAAAGCCAGCAGACAAGAAATGGTAACATTTCAAAAATCTATATTTTGAAAAATCTGATGTTGGAAATCCTGATTAAAGTAAGTCACGGGGCAAAAATCCCAGAGCAGAAAACTGAGAGCTAAGGATTGCCTCTTTCCCTGTTTTCTTTGTACTTGTTCTATTTTGGAGACTCTAATGTAAATAGCTACTTTTATCACTGATAACTGAGTGAAGCCTAATGGTGTGGTTGTAGTCTCAATTAAAATAGCGAGAACTGTGAGAAGCTTTCTGACGCTCTCCCAGATAAATGACACTCTAAATGCACAGCCTTGGTTGGAAACTGTTTAATAGTGCCTTAGCTTTCTGGAAATCTCTACACATAGATCCTAAGCATCTCAGACATTTAAATGTACCCTCCTTTGTCAAAGCCCCACGAGATCCCCATGTTTGTTAAAGAACATTTGGATTTTAAGACAATGTGCTGGTCTTTAAATGACAATGGTGTGTATTTCAAGCAGCAGACCTGAGTGGGCCACTAGCCCTTTGTCTTCTACTAAGTTCCTAAGAGTGAGCTCCAGTTCATAGCTTTTTTCAGAACTGGAAAAAAAAAAAATCACAAGATCTCCCCTAGAACATAAAACGAACCCACATCCCCTTTCTCACCTAACTAATGCACACGTGCCCTTCCTCACCTGACCAGTGTCTGCCAGAACATAAGAGAACAGCTGCCTCCATATGAAAAGTTGGTCTGCTCAACAACTCAGCCACACTGGTTCATCAGGCCCGTGATTGTCCTCACCCGACCTCTCTGATGCTGGCATTACAGATGTGTACATTTGGCTTTTTACACCACTTGCAGGGATCCAAACTCGTGTCCTTATGCCATCTCCCTTGGCCCCAGTGGCAGCATTCTGCACTGTCTAGCTTTTGGCTTCCTTTGTTGGTACCAGACAGACCCTTCCAGTGCTGGCTTCTTGAAGGCGGATGCATTTCTCCAGGTAGCCGAGATGAAAATGGCCCTGCACACAGACTGATAAACACTATGCCACAGATCTCCTGGGGAGTCACAGCCAATCTTCCTGGAGACCCTGCTTTAGGGCTTTGCAAAGTGAAGGACCGTCCATTACAGCTGGGCACTTAGGCCTTCAAAATGCTCATTTCTTCTTATGAGACAATAAAATACTTCGAGCAGTAACAGCAGGTGAGAGCAGAATGCGTCTTAAATATCTGACCTGAAGTGCCAAAGATGCTTAATAATCTTTAAAGTTACCAACAATATTGTTTCTCCCGTTACCAGGATGTTGTAAAATGTCCTAATTAGTCTTTATGTTAATGCCGACACCTCCACAGCACATAAAAAGCACTTTTAATTTTTAAAAGGACAGCTCTGGTTGGTTTGATTTTTATCTCTAATTGGCCTATAATGTCTATCCCTCTGGCACTCCAGACAGGCAAACATTAATTTAACAAGGAGCGCCGTACACCGTGGGAGAGCGGAGAATCAAGGAAGGAAGGGAAGGCCCCGTATTCTGGACATGTAATTGGCTCCGTTTGCTTTGACCTCCTGGAAGGTGCTAAACAAGCCTGTCCGCTGCTCAAACAGGGACCTCTGGAAACGACTGCTTCCTGGGGAGCTTCTAAGGACATTTAACCAAGACCCTGCTGCAACACGAGCAGGATTCATCACTCTTCAGAGCCGCTTCAGCAGATGCTTTAGGAGAAGCTTCACGGGAGACCCAGAATTTGTGGTGGTGTGATGTACATTTCCAAGAAACTGAGACAGGAGAATCAGAGAGCTAAACTAAGGGACCTGTGTTCTTATGTTGGTCTCTCATCTTTCCTAAGCGTCAATACTCTCTCTCTCTCTCTCTCTCTCTCTCTCTCTCTCTCTCTCTCTCTCTCTCCCTCCCTCCCTCCCTCCCTCCCTCCAAAAAACGATAAAAACTCTCATATGCCCTAGATTCATACACCAAGATTTTTAGTGGGCACAGCTCTGCCAGCAGCATAGCATGGATGAAGAATCTCAATCCCCACGCCGACTGGTAATGCAGAGGCTGGCTCAGGCCACAAAGAACCATCAACCTTTCAGGAACATCCAATCTGATACTAAACACGCTGTCACAGCCCAGCTTCCACCCTCCACCAGGCTACCCAGGACACTTCAGAGCAGCTTAGAGCCAAGTGGCCCAGCAAAGATGGCTAAGATAATGCAGGTTTGCCTAGCCTCTGCCATACATACATGCATACATATGTATGTGTATATACATACATACATACATACATACATACCATGTATGTGTATATATGTATACCAAATATATATGTATGGTGTATGTATGTGTGTGTATATATGTTACATATACATATGCATATACATACCAAATGTATATATTTGGGATTTCAGGAGATTTGGCTCAATTGTGCCAATTGTCTAACTTCTGAGTGAGGAGCTAGAACAGTCAAAGAAGCATCACATTTGCATGGGAAATACAAACTGAGAATTGGGTCTTTATGTCATTTCTCCAGGTACATGTGAGGGTCGGTATATATTCAGAGCAAGTCTCAAGGATTTCTGCTCTAATGGTGACATGACAAATGGACCTTACATACTGACCACAGCTGATTCCAGTTGTTGAATACAGATCCGCTTCCACCCTTCCCCCTTTCCAGCCCCAGTCTCCTCAATGAGCTGTTGGTAAAGAAAACTGGAGCTGAATGGAATAACATGGCTGCTGAAAAGATTTTTTTTTTTCTTCCCAAAGCAAGAAAACTATGACAATCTTTTATTCCTATTTCCAGTGCTTACATTGGCGAACCAAGGGTAATGGTGTTGCCCTCTCCCTGGACACCCTCTGCTGTAATGGCACCACTGCCAGGCATCACACACAGTTCATCAACAAATCCAAAGGGGCAGGAAGCAGGCCACAGAAGTTGTCGTCTTGCACACTGGTGACTCTTAAAGAAACATACTCCCAGAGCTTGATGTACTGTCATTGAGAGAATAGTTCTCTGGCAGGTTTCACTGAGAATCTGCTAAATCAATCATGCTGTTAAATGCATTAACACCACACACACACACACACACACGAAGAGAGAGAGAGAGAGAGAGAGAGAGAGAGAGAGAGAGAGAGAGAAGAGACAGAGACAGAGAGAGACAGAGAGACAGAGACAGAGAGAGACAGAGACATAATATATATATATATATATCTCCAGTATTCTGAGGTCTAATGAAACACAAAGATGGTGAAGAAACTGTAAACCAAATATTCACTTAAGTCTTCAACAAAGACTCCACTCAACTTCCATCTGTTCTACAACATGGTTAGTTCACCTACACCCCACCTTAATTTTCTTAGCTGAGACTCTATGTACAGAACAGGAGGAAGAGAGGACTATGCATTAGAGCAGTTGGCAAGACTAAACATTTTCTTTGCACACCTTGGATGACACTCTATCCTTTTCCTGATGAAAGTCACTACCTTTTTGTTCCTTTCTCTGCCATGTGGTAGCCATCAATCCTAACTTGAACTCAAATTCCTTTTGTTCTGTGAAGGGTCCACTCTAATCGGTACAAAATGTAGGATATGTTGATTTGAATTTCTCTCAGCCATCAAGCTTAGAGAGAAATATTTCTTATAGAAAAATGTGGACTCCTTTAATGGTAAAGTCATTATTGTCTCCAATAACCAGAAGAAAATTTGTGAGCTACCTGTAGAGTTACTGGGAATCCTTAAATTATAGGAGGCCAATTCGTATAGCCATCATCCACTTATCTTTAAGTCACCACAAAGGGAGGTCTTAAAGAGGGTAACACTGTCGACTGAGTGGCTTGGGTTTTGAAAATCATAAGTTCGGGCTCATGCCCCACCTTGTCACTTACTGTCACATCAGTTTGTTAAGCCTTGGGTTTGTTTGTTTATATATATATATATATATATATATATATATATATATATATATATCATAGGTTAATTTTAAAGCTTTCTAAGGGTTGAAGAGATATAACTGGAAATATATAAAGCATACTCACAAAGTAAAAGAAAATCAATGAGTGACATTATTGAAAGACAAAAAATAACTAGTCAATTAATTAATTTTAAAAAGTTAAAGCATACAGATCTGGTAGAGAAATGGCAGACACAGGGAAGAGATCGGTTGTGGTATGAATAACATCCCTCAGGAATTTCACAATAATCTTTCGCTCACTGTTCTAGAGCCAAGGGCTATCTCTGGGATCATCCCAACAGAAGTCTTCCTGAGACAGAGGGAACGAAACCAACCCCCAAGTCCCTTTTTACCATGAGGAGACAAGCAGTAAGGATCTGCAGTCTGCATTCTCAAGGCTGGATAAATGGCTCCAGAAATGTTTTGCTCTGTACATGGCATGACTCTGACGGAATCAGAAGTCACGCTGCATTCTCCCAATCTTCTCTTTGGCACTTTACTGAAAGTTATTTATCATCTCCACTCCCTTATAATGGTACCATCATCTGGCTAGTCCAAGCTCAGCCGTGGACCCCAGACTGGTACCCTAAGTTCTGATCTCCACTGTACTCTCTGCTTTTAAATAGTACCCTGCCAAAGGACTTCATTTCAGTCAACAGTTTGTTAGAAATGGACTCAGTGGCTATCGTAGGGTTTCTATTGCTCTAATAAAATACCATGACCAAAAGTAACTTGAGAAAGAGAGTTTTTATTTCACTTTACAGTTTGTAGTTCATCAATCCAGAGAAGTTGAGGTGGAAACTCAAGGCAGGAATCTGGAGGCAGGAGCTGATGGAGAGGGCCTGGAGGAGTGCTGCTTATTGGCTTGTTCCCTGTGGATTGCTCAGCCTACTTTCCTACAGCACCCGGGACCAACCACCCAGGGGCGGCTCTGCCTGCAGTGAAGGTGGACCCTCCCACATCAATCATCAATCAAGAAAATATCCTACAGCCCTGATCACAGGCTAATCCGATAGCAGCATCTTCTCAATTAAGATTCCTTCTTCCCAGCTGCCCCTAGCCAGCACAGTGCTTAATCCCCAGGCACTGGGACCCTGGTGGGAGGCTGCTAGCATTAACCCGCAGTTATTCCTGCTGAATGGGTAAAAGCACTCTGTACACAAGCTGATGCTCTGATCCCAAGCCCTAGAAACCACATGGAAGTGGAGAGAGAGAACCAATTATACAAACTTGTCTCTCACCACCACACACAAGCTGTGGCACATGCATACATGTCATGCAATTACATGGTGATGATGATGATAAATGTTATAAATGTGTGTGAGAGACAAAAATAATTTAAAAAGAAGAGGACAGAAATTTGAGATCAAGTAGGGGAAACAGGAGGGATTAGAGTTAGGAAGGAAGCATGTAGCTGCAATGTTCATGTATGAAGTTCTCCAAAAATAAATTTAAAAAAAAGAACAAGAAATACAGATAAATGATTTTTTTTTTTTATTTTTTATCTAAGAATCACTTGAGACAATTGGAGCACAAAGGTTTTGGGAATCCGACAACTTCTGCCATCAAAATGGCAACCTCTTCTGTCTGCTGTTGCTGGGTCTGATTGTCCCCACTGTGCTCCTCAGAAGTTTCATCTGCAGAACCTTGGTGATCCTAGAACAAAACAGGATCACCAGAAACAGTTCTCAGAAACTCTCCTTTACAGACAGAAATGACCTTTTTCTAGAAAGCCACATGCAAGGCTGAGTGATCCTAGGGATTGCCAAGAACTTACGGAGTGTATGCTGAAGGGAACAGAAGATATTGCATCTTCACTGAGGGTGGTGTCTATCAATAACCAGACATCATGGGGGCAGTGCTCACGGAGAAGCAACCTTAGGAAATAGAAACACAGAAATCGGGCAGCAAAGACATTGCTCAGCCCAATCAGAGCTAGGAATGCCTACAGCAACCCAGAAAGCCTGCAACACCACCATCCTGGAATGCCTGCTTCTCTCCCTATTTGTAGAATTTCAATGGCAGCATCAGACAGATGGGTGGCTTCCCTCTTGGATGCCAGTACAACTAGACTCTTCTACCAAACTGTTGAAGAGCATAACATTAGTGCTCCACCCAAACAATAGTCACCAGCAAAGTCAATGATTTTCATAGAACATGATTTTACACAAAGCACATTTCAGCATGTATAAAAAGAGTAAATAATGCCTATCAACTGTAGCGTGTTGGTTTTTTTTTTTTCTCCAAGTTAGCTTTATTTCTAAGATTTTCTTAGAATGCTTTCCAAATCACTCAGCATCATAATTACTTTAGAGTCAAAGCCTCCTAGGGATTGCTCTGAATTTTAAGCCAACTTAGAATCAAAATCCTATATTGCTCTTCCCAACTGCCAGCTGGAATTGTTTCCATTTAGGAAATCACGATTTCCCTCTTTTATAGCTTAATTCTGAAATAACTTCTCACAGCTTTCTGCCATGCTCTTCCAGAGTACACCTTTCCTTTCTATAATTTAAGTAGAAAGGAAAAAAGAAAAAGGTATCAGAGGTCTCCACTAGCTTCTTGGGGATTCTTCTTTCTTCCTCCTTCTGAAGGAGGCCACCAGCATCTCTGGAAAGAAAATGAAAGACACTTCCTCCCTCATGTTGCTTTTATCCTCCTTTGTCCTGGTTTGTTTTGACTTCTTCAATCTTGGCTCTTCTTTAAAGAATTATATTAATACTTCTATCCATCATGGATGCTTTGCTTGCACAGTAAAAGTCTGTTCTGAAGGAATTCATCAGTAGATTCATTGGTTGTCTACCCAATTCATCTCTCCTGCTTTTTCCATCCTATCTGAACCCAAATTTCTTCAGGTGCTCACACTGGTTTTGTTTTTCCCAGTTGTTTGAATGGTACAGAGAAAGGCAGCTCTGCTCATAGCACTGAAGGTCTGTCATCTCTACTGGAGACAAAGTAATTCTTTGTCAGAAGTTAGTTTATGGATGAGACCAATCCTCATTCTCATGAGGCCAATGAGACATGGAAGAAAATCTACCTGAGGTTTCAAATAGAAGTTGGTCTTCTCCATTCTAAGAAGGAGGTACTGAGAGAGGGTGGGTTATCCTCTTCCTTGGGAGAACTTCTACATCCTGTCTTGATATCTAGAAGTGCAATGGGCCTCTTAATCAAAAGGAGTAGGGTGTGGAATGAAGAAGAGCTCAAAGGTAGGTTGAAGTGTAGACTATGATGAATTCATTCCAGAACCTGAATGACTTTTATGTTCTCAGGTAAAACAATAAATTTCTTTATGGTTCTTTCATGATTAATGGTGTCTGCTCTGCTACTGGAAGCCCAAGCATTCTCCTCAGTATCGACTCTCTAAAGCAAATGGAAATATTTGGTGGAGGTAGAACATGAGCTTAACTTGGTTGTATGACCATTTTCCTTGTACTAATTTGGATGGTTGCTGGTCCTATACTATGATAAGACAATGTACAGGCAGAGTGCTTATTCTGTAGTAGACTCTTACATATGTAATTCTACTGAATGTTAGCTAGCAGAGTGTTTTGTGAAAATAGTCTACTATAGACTGTTGAGGGTTTTTAAGCGAAGGTAACATAGTTTAAAATCCCAATGACTTAAAGGCTCCTAACAGATAACATAGAAGTTATAGTAATGACTTCCAAAGAAATCAACACTATATTAGAAGTATTTTTTGGTGGATTGAATGCTATTTTGTTGGGATATAGAATTCAAGGGAAAATGATCAGTGGGATAGACAGATTCAGTGACAGCCATGTGGCCTAGGGCTGTATACATTCCTTGTTCTCGATTCAAACCCATTACATCCAGAACCTTCTTTATTAAGATATCTTAACGTCAGAACTGGGACCTGACTTTTACTAGGATGTTGCTTGAATATTCTTAAGTCCTAGTACTGCTCCAAATATATTTATACCAACAGTCATTAACATTTGTGTAGATTTTGTGCTTTCCAAACCCCTTTCACATTTATTACTTCACTTCATTCTCTCCATATCTCTAACAAGGTTAAAAATCACCATTACTTTATCAATGGACTGCAGGCAAAGAAACACATTGACCAAGATGGTGCTTACACATGAAAAAGATGGAAACCAAGGCCTTCTGACTCAGTTCAAAGTTTCCCCTTCACTCTGGCCCTCCCTCCTCCCCATCCCCATAGGCTGTAACAAATTTGAAGTGATGCTACTGATCAGGCAGCAATTGGTTTGAAATAAGAAATCTTTGTATTCAAATATAAACATGAATATTTGAAAATCGCTAATTTGGGCCAAATGTTGGGCTTAAGATGATTGCCAGCCTCTTTTGTGAATAGAAACTCCCTTAAACCATTTGTTCTCATGTAGCATTTAGCTTAAGATGTAATACACAATACACATATAGTGTTTCCCATGTACAATGTTTTCCAGCTTCTAATTCACTTTAGGCCATCAAAAGAGAACATAAAATAACTCCAGAGCTCTAGACTTCTGCAATTACCTTGTGGACAGGGAAAGGGAAGACTGGGAAGAGTTTTTACAACCGAGAAAATCCAGATTTCTTATTAGTCATGGTCTAAAACTGACAACCCCCTGCCTATGCAGCAGGCCTCTCTCCTCCCACCCCTTACCCACAAACTGCAGCTGGCAAAGCCTGCTGTAGAACACATTTTTTTTTTCTGCCTGGCAAGCCATCTACAGACCTGAGAGAAGAACCCATTTTTACACAAGCTGGACTGCTCCTCATGGCCTCAGGGACAAAGTACCACCCAAGAGGGCAAGAACGAAGTACATGAAGCTTAGCCAGCTGCAGCTCAAGCCTCTGGCCCTGGCACCTAGCCAGCCATGGCCCACCAAGAAGTGGAGTCAACATCCAGGTCCTTCCCACATGTGAGCGTCCTTTCCCTAGCAAGAGCTCATGGGTGAGCTTAATGAGTTTGCTTTGAACCTTCCCACATTTGCCACGCCCAGTAGCCTCTGTTTATCCAAGCTGACCACAGTCAGGAAATTCTGGTGAATGAGATGGCCAGAGCTCTCCAACAACCACCAATTGGAAGAACATGGATGAAATCACAACTTATAGCTCTTTGGGAAAGGAGCATGTAGCTTTTGAAATGTCAGAATGGGCCCCCGGCCTCAGGTGTACTTTTCCAACAACTGAACCTAATAAAGTAAAACTATTGTTATAGACAAAAACCTAAAGGTGGTCTTTGTTATCTTTGACAGAATGCCCCTCTTCTTCCTTCCATCTCCCTCTCCATCGTTTCTTTGTATCTCACAACCCCATGCTATAAAAGCCTTCCCTTGATAAGGCACAACCTAAATTCTCCCAGAACTGCCCCCCCTCCCCACACACACTTTTACCTCCCCTATTTCCCAAACTGAGTTTTCCCTTAGGCATATAATAATGATTGCTCACAAATTTAAACCCCTAACAGAGGCCTGGGCTCCAGATGCAAATTGCTCAGAGCAACATGGTTAAACCCTTTTTATACCCTTTTCCCAGGAGGACAGAGACATTCCGTCCAATCAAGGTTCTAGGCCTTGGCTTCATGTATAAGCACAGAAGAACTGGTTTGAGTTTACGTTTCCACTTCTGTAGTGTCTTAAATCAGGATCCTTGGAAACAGATTCTGAGATGGAAAGCTGCCCGTGTGAAAGGTTTGCTGGAAGATGCTGTCAGGATATCAGGAAAGGAGAGAGGGGGGATTGGATGAAGTGAGTAACTACACCACACTGTGGCTATAGTGGAGACTTCAGAAAGTCCTGTGATGGGGTCGAAGGCTGTGATATGAGTATTCCAAATAGAATAAGAATCCAGACTTTGTAATCTTCCATCACTCAGTCATTAGCCATAAATTGTCTCCTAGAATACAGTGCATACCTTGGGCACAGTTATTCTCAGGAGCTAGAAGTAATTCCTTCTGAGGTACAGAGCGGTGAGCCAATAGCCATCCCTGTTGCAGGCAGTGAGGATGACGCATTGTTTGTGAGCAGGAATCTGGAAGATGACAAACAATACCCATTAACGCCTCTCCGTAGGCACCTAGATATGTAGTTTAATAAGAAACCTGCCCCACCTAAGGAACTTTCCCAGAAATGGAGTTGATTCTGTTTCTTCTGTTTCTAGAACAAATTCACAGAATGAACTAATAAAAGAAAATTCTGCTTCAGTTCATTTCAAGATTGAAAGGAAAACCCATAATTCCCCTCGTTCAACATATTTATTGGAGACTCTCTTCATTGTCTTTGGGTCTTTCCTCATGGCTGTTCTGGCTTTAACTGCCCACTGAGGTCACATCCATCTTCTGAACTGAGCCACCAGGCCACTATCCTTTCAGGATCTTGTTCTATGAGATTCCCTATCTCCTATCCCTTTGGGATTCTAGGAGCCAGTCCCTATTACTATTTTATCTACATTGCTGCCCCTCTTGGCTTTCCTATGGAAGTCAGACAAATGGGGAGATGTTTGGTCTTATAGACTGCATACACTCTGACATAACCCTTACTTCTGGGTCTTTTATTCTTTGCCATTTGTCAGATCATCACCTTCAGTTAGTGTATCTACATACACTTTCACTTTCTCCAAAGCTCCAAAGAGCCATTTAACCACACATTGTCATCTCCTGTAATCATTGATAGTATATAAAATTTCATACCACTGAAATCCATACTGGTAAACACCCCGTATCCAAGTCAGTGTTCTACCCATTCCTTGAGATCCAGTCTCCTGCATTCTTTCTAAACTCCTACATTGACTAAGTCCTAGAGTTCCTGTGGCATATAGGTTTCTCCTCCCTAAAATAGCTAGTTCTTTCCAATATCCTAATAACAGAACTCAATCCTAGTTATTGGTCTAATTGGTATAGTGGTTTGAATATACTTGGCTCAGAGAATGGCACTATTAGGAGGTGTGGCCTTGTTGGAGGAGATGTGGCCTTGTAGGAGGAAGTATGTCACTAAGAAGGTGGACAATGAGACCCTCCTCCTAACCACATGGGAGCCAGTCTTCTAGCAGCCTTCAGATGAAGATGTAGAACTCTCAGCTCCTCCTGCACCATGCCTGCCTGGATACTGCCATCCTCCTACCTTGATGATAATGGACTGAACCTCTGAACCTGTAAGTCAGCCCCAATTAAATATTGTCCTTATAAGAATTGCCTTGGTCATGTGTCTGTTCACAGCAGTAAAACCCTAACTGAGATAGAAGTTGGTACTAGGGACTGTGGTATTGCTGTTATAGGCCTGACCATGTTTTTGTTTGGAAGAATGTAGATTTGGGGACTTTGGATTTGAAAAGCCATGGAATGCTTTTAAGTGGGGCTTAATGGGCCATCCTAGTAGAAATATGGAAAACAATGAAACTGAGGGTGATCTGAACTGTGTAGGCCTACTAGCCCAAGAAGTTTCAAAGAAGAATGTTAGTTCGTGGTCTAGAGACTATTTTGTGATATTTTAGTGAAGAATATGATTGCTTTTTGCCATTATCCAAAGAGTCTGCCTGAGGCTAAGGTGAAGAGATTTAGATTAATTGTTTTTACAAAGGAAGTCTCAAAACAGCCTGGTATAAATTCTGTTGTGTGGTTACTAAAGTTCACTCTCATGAAGAGTGTTTTAATGAAAAGGAGCAAGCTGAGAAAGGAAAAATATAAAATATATGGTTGTGTAATAAAGGGGCACCAGGAAGTAAAATGGAGCTGAATCCTATTTTCAAGGAAATAAACAGATTAAAGGAGTGGTGACTTTGGGGCAAAATTCCACCCAACTAAGCTTAGGTCTAAGAATGGTGGTACACACATTTAATCCCAGGAGACAGAAGCAAGCAGATTTCTGTGTTCAAGGCCAGCCTGATATAGAATAAGTTCCAAGTAGAGAAAACCTAAAGTCCAGGGGTGGTGGTACACACCTGTGATCCCAGCATTAAGAAGGCTGAGCCATGCAGCTTTCTTAGTTCAAAATCAATCAACAGAGCAAGTTCCAGGACAGCCAAGTTTAGGCAGTGAGGGAGTTGAAAAAAGAAAGCTGTTAATAGAATAGGGGGGCTGTGGTCCAGCCCCAGCAAGCAGCAGAACTCAGCAGCTTTGCCATATGGCTCTGGCTTTAGAATCACAAATAGAAGGAACTACTGGAACAATTGATGCTGGTTAGCTGGTGCCAAGAAATCAGCAGTGATAAAGAAGAGACCAGCATCACTGAGATGAAATTTGGAAAGTGTTTTCTGAAAGCACAAAGAAGCTATGTTTCAGAGATAGCCAAGGTTTTACCTTGTGCTACAGTTGGGTAAAAACCACCCAGGTGGTGCTGGTTTTGAAGATATAAAGGATTCATGGAGAACAGCTGAGGCTTGGCATAGTGAGAGGCCAGGGAAAGCCATTGATGAAGGTACAGCCTCAGTTGCAGTTGACAGCCCAGTATTAAAGGGGTCATGCAAAGAAATTGAGGCTTGGCACCATGAAGAGAGCCTATGAGAGGCTATTGGTGAAGCCTAGTTATAGCAAAAGACCCCAGTCTTGGAGATGCCAGTACCATGGGATGATCACCAAGAACAGCAGCAGCAACAATGAAGTGGATCAACCTGAGCTTAGAGTGCTACAGAGGGCAGAACTGGAGATGGGATGCAAGCTCATTGGAGGAGCCCAAAATATCATGTGTGAATTGCAGACAAGAAGCTATAATGCTGAAGTTGCCTTGAATACCCCAAGATGTTCAAGATGCCAGAGCCATGGGCTATCTGCTGAGGAAAACTGCTAACAGGGAGTGGAACCAGACCAGGAGAAAGAAGTTTGTTGCAGTCAATAAAGATGAAAAAGGAGTTGGAGATTTGAAGATCACTTTGACATCAGATATGAAGATGCTGAGTTTGAAGTTTGCCCAGCTGGTTTCCTGTCTTGCTTTGGGAATTACAGTTAAGTGATTGGATCAATCTCAGAAAAGACTTTGAACTTTCGACTTTTAACATTGTTGAAACTGCTATAGACTATGGGGACTTTGGAAGTCAGACTAAATGTATTTTTTATTATGCTATGGCTAAGTATGTCCCCCATAGACTCATGTATTTTAACAAGCCTATAGGGGCCAGAGAGTGGAATGTGATGGTTTGAATATGCTTGTCTCAGGAAATGGTACTATTAGGAGGTATGGCCTTGTTGGAGTAGGTTTGGCTTTGTTGGAGGAAGTATGTCACTGTGGAGGTGGACAATGAGACCCTCCTCCTAACCACATGGGAGCCAGCCTTCTAGCAACCTTCAGATGAAGATGTACAACTCTCAGCTCCTCCTGCACCATGCCTGCCTGGATGCTGCCTTGATGATAATGGACTTGATAATAATGGAACCTGTAAGCCAACCACAATTAAATATTGTCCTTATAAGAGTTGCCTTGGGTTATAGTGTCTGTTCACAGCAGTAAAATTCTAACTGAGACATGGTGGGAAAAGAAAGGAAGGAAGGAAGGGAGGGAGGAAGGAAGGAATAGAGGTATAATGAAGCATTGTCATGTAACTGTCCTGCCCCATGTGAGCTCTTTTTCTGTATGACCATCAAGCAAGAGAAGTAAGACAATTATTTTATAACCAGGAGGTAGATCTCTTCTATGGGCCCAACAAGTGTGAAAGAAATATATTTTTTATTTATTTATTTAGTTAGTTAGTTAGTCAGTTAGTTATTGGTTTTAAGGCATTTATTGTCATGGCAGAAAGTGGATGAGTAAAACCATATCCCCATGTGAAAGAATTTTGAATTCAAAACCTTAACTGCATCTATCTTGTCACATATGGTACAGTACTTTTTTGCATGTTAATCCTTAATCTTGGCAGAGGAGGCCCTCCAGGCTTTGAAAGTAGTCTTCTCTGAAGTTCACCTCCCATACAGTAAGTTCTCTACTCTTTCTGCTTACCAATTAGAGGAAATGAAAGCTTTTTTAAGTACTGCTGGAGACACCTCTGGTTTTCCTATGACCCCTAAAATGGTGAATCAGTACCCTGAAGTTGTAATTCTCCATCTTCAAGGAACTAATGGCCCTTATCCATAGTCACTGGACTCCACAGTCTTCACTGTTCTTCTCACACTTAGTCAGTAGCCAAAGATGTCATTACAGTCTCTTTCCCTTGCATCTCATTCTGGTTAACCACTAGGGAAGGCTTGACTGTTGCACTGCTAGAGACAAGCCCATGGCAATGGATGTAGCCAGTCATTAGCGAATGGTGAGTCATATTCCACTTTACAGTCTTCCTGAGGCCATATTCTCCACTAACTAGATTCGATTGAACTGTCTGCATTTCCTAAAAGAGGGAGGTCTTGTGGGTTTGGTGTTTGTTTGTTTGTTTGTTTTGGCTTTTTGGTAAAAATTTATGAGGTTGTGATTGTAGGGGGAAACTAATAATTTAAGAACAGTCAGGTATAGTGGCTCACAAATAATTTCAGCATTTCGGATTCAGGAGGACTGCTCTGAGTTAAAGGTCAACTTGGGTCACATAACAAGTTCCAGGCCAGTCCAGAATATGAACAAGAGTCTGGCTTCAAACACACACACACACACACACCACACACACACACAAGAATTTAGGATTTGACATAGCTAATCTGCAAGGTACAGCAATGTCTTTGAGAGTTAATTATCCACAACTGAGTTAAAAACCCAGATTTTTGTTATCTTCTTGTCAGTCATATCTGGCCTGCTTTTATAAGAAGCAAAACCCCTTCTGTGGGGTAGCATTCTCAATAATGTTTACCTGAAGAGTCAAATTGCCTTGGTGGGGCCACAGCACTGAAGGGGGGATGTGAACTGAGCACTAAGTACCCACTGCACAAAGACATCGCATCTAATCCACAGTATCAAAACGTATGGCTTTTTCTAAAGTAATCTCAAGTCTATCCCTACTTTGTTCAGCACCCCCTCAGCTGTTCTGACCTTGTGCCATCTCTCAGAGCCCACCTGTTGCTGGCTTGACCATAAGTCCTACTTTCTCTGAGTTAAGTATGTCTTGCCAGGACTCAGAGGCCTTCCCTGAGTAACCCTCACATGCTAGCTTCATCTCACACCTGCAGTAATCCTTCATTGTAACACTTCATATATTTCTTACCTACCTCTCACCATAATCTGTGAACATTGTTGTTTCTTTCCTTTTGTGTGGTCTATTTCTCCCTCTAGAATATAAGCTCTGTTGGTCCATGAAACACATTTAGCTATCTGTTATGGTATTCTCTGCTCCTGGATTGCAATTAAATGGCAGCATGACAAAATTTTGCTGAATGAATGAACTGAAGCAGAGAAATGACAAGATTGATAAAGACAAATGAATCACAGATAATAAATAACAAGGTTATATAAATCAATTGCTGGGTTTGCAAAATCCTTCTGAAAATTGCAGGCCCATATATAGGAGACTGACTATCAAGCACAGGTTGATTCTAGAACTTTTGTCCTTCTGCTGTGTAGGCAGAAAACCTTCACGACTGTCAGTTAGATTTTTATCTATGCCAGTGGCAATTCAGATCCAGAATGACATAGTCCTAACATCACTAGGATCATATCTGAACCCACTAACTGGTGAGGTCTATGAAAATCTAGAGTATGTTGGTACAAATCTGAACCAATACTTTTTCTATTAGTATTTTTGTCTTCAGCCCAATGTCGAGCTATGAATGAAAGAAATGTCCTCATTAAAGCAAGACCTAGTAGATGTGAGAAGCTGTAGAACTAGTCGCCCATAGATCACATAGGGTGTTTACTGGCAGCTGCTGATATCCACTATTGAAGGTATCATTCTACCATCAGGAAACATTTCCACAGTCTCAGATCCCACCCACAGACAGCATCAGAAAGTTAATGAGCTTCACTAGCCATGAAGTAGCCATTGGTAAGGCAACCTCTCCGGGTTTCAGATTCCTTACGTGAAAGATGAGAGTTGACACAGATATAGTAAAAAAAAATAAAAAGACACGACGAGCTGAGGTTGGCCATCAGGAGCATCATCATCCTAGGCTTCAACATACAATCTGTTGGCCAAAGACAAGCTATGATGTTTCCCCCAGTTTAAATGATCAATATGCTTTCTGTGTATGCTGTGTATGTCCCCAAGCCTAAGGAACAGAAACCTAAGCCTTCTGAAAGTGAAGTAGATTCTTATTCTGGCAACTTTTTTTGAGAAGTTTCAGGTACAAAGAAAAAGAGGCTTAGAAAACAGATGACTGAGCATTGTTTAAAAGAAAGTTCTGTCAAAGTCAAGGCTGTCAGGGCATTGCCTGGAGTTATGAGTTTCAAATGCAGCATTAAAATTCTTAATGGACTTGGAAACTCATTTGAAGATTTCCTATTTATTAATATTCCCACTGATTCTATTTTTCCACTCCAAATTCAATAAAGATGCTATTTTTATCAGCATATTTATTACTCATTCAATGGTATGGAGGCATCTTGTATAGATACACAGAGATGCTGTGAAGTTACTTTGAAAATTACTATTTATATTCTTTGGAGTTAATTGAGCCTGCCACTATACATCTAATTTATGGAAATCACAAAGACAGCAAGTTGCGAAACAAAAGTGTATTTGGTGCATAATATTGGGTTTTATGCTCTCTAATGCAATGGAATACAGGCTATCAAAATGATCTTTCTCTCTAACTGTAATGGCTCATTCTTATTTATGACTGTATATTATATATAGCTGGATCTATGTAAGCTGATAATACAGTCAGATGCAGCTATTTTCTCTAGTAAAACCAGGAGATAAAGTTACTTAAGTCAATATTTTGGTCATTTAAGCACTGATAACCACCCCGTGTACGTATTAATGATGATCCATTTCACAACATATCATTATCCAGATCAATTTGTCTATTCCCTCTTTACATAGATCTAACTGGCTCAGCTTCTATTCACAGATGTAAAGTGCCATCAGTGTACATTACCTCTTAGTACTTATTGCCTCAAATATTGATTTTTAATCTTTTTTTGTCAAACAAAATGTGTGCTTTCATTTTGTGCTACAAGAATACACACACACACATGCACACACTGGGTGGGAACCATAACACTGTATAAAATTTTCTCTAAAATGAAGGGACTCTTGGCTTGAACATTTTAACTTGTAATTTATGTTTGTTTCAAGAAATAGAAGCTGACAGTGGCTTCACCAAATGAGGAGAGGTGGGGAAAGACACATTGGAGAGATACCAGGTTATTACCTTGAATACAAAAGAAAATGAAATAAGGACTCTGAAAGCAAAGGGACTAGGGGATTTCCCAGGACATTCAAACATTGAGTCTCTACTGTGTACCCAGCATTGTCTGTAAAACTTCAAGGTGTTTTAGCATTCATCCCTCAAAATAGTTTCATGAGATGAGTACCATCATCTCTACTGTAAAGAAAAAAGAACCAGGAAAAGAGAAATGAAGTAATAGCCCGGTCTTAGTTCCCATCCTGTTGCTGTGAAAAGACACCACGATCAAGGCAACTCTTTAGAAAAGAAAACATTACATTGGGAGCTTGCTTACAGTTTTAGAGGGTTAATCCAAACCAGAAAACAAGACAGGATGACTGATCCACAGGCAGAGCAAGAGTGGACCTAGCATGGGCTTTTGCAACCTCAGAGCCCACCTCCTGTGACACACCTCCACCAATAAGGTCATACCTCCTAATTCTTCCCACTCCCTGCTAACCATTCAAATATATGAGCCTATGGTGCCATTCTCATTCAAACTACCCTAGGTCCCAAAGTTACAGAACTGGTTTCTGAGAACTAACACTCCAAGCTATTTCCTGTGTGCTGTCTCTTTACAGTCTATGGGCAAAAATTGACAACCCCACTTTCTTCTTATCTCAATGTTTATGAAGGGATGTTCTTCCTTATGAGGTAGAAAGGACCATATGATACAACCCTTGGGTCAATCTTTGTAAGTTGAGCAGCCCAACTAAATGAGGTAATTTTTCGCACAGTGAGGTAATTTTTGAATCAATGATGAACCACATATACAATGATCTGATACAACTTATTTATCATATGTTTGTGGTGATCTTAGTATAAGCAAACCCATCCCTCATCAGTTACCTAAAAGAACAGTGCAGACATATATAAAGTACATACACTTAATAATGAACAACTATGCAACTGCCTTGCTATTTACCATATTATATTTTATCATTATTTTTAGAATGTATTTCTTCTATTCACAAAAAGAAAGTTTGAGATTGGAGAGATGTTTCCGTTGGTAAAGTACTTGCCATGAATGCAGGAGAACCTGAGTTCAAGTCTCAGAACCCACATAAAAAAGCTAGACATAAGTGATGTATGCTCTGAACCCTAATATGAGAATGCAGAGACAGATAGACCCTAGGGTTCATTGCCCAGCTTATTTACTAGGTAGGTTCCAGGCCAAGGAGAGACCCTGACTTGAAAAAAACAAGGTAGCTATTATTCCACATTAGTAAAATGGTAATTATGAGGTTCTCTTCCTAAATCCATGACTTCACTAGATCTGGGTAGTTGGGTAGGTTTCTAATACCAGCATGATTTCCCTCGTTGAGTAGGTTTTAAGTCCAATTAGAGAGCTGTTGGCTACTGCCAAGGTATGCATACCGTTACTGCACCTTTAGGTGTAATTATTGTGCCATACTAGTTATTGTTGTTGTTCACAAGCATCGTAGACAAGTAGGACTTTTAGTTGTCTTCCTCCTTTGAAAGCCTGCATAGCACCTTCTCGTACCATGAAAGCTAGTCTTCTTGGAGGAGGCATTCAGATCAATTCTAGCTTTGGACCCTGTTTTAAAAATATATGATGTCTTCAGCAATAGGGAATTAATTTCCATCTCTAGTAGCCAACCAAGAGCAATAGCAACAGCCTGTAATATTTCAGGAGTCTCTTGGACAATCCTAACCAACAATAAAAGAGGGTTTCTCATGCCTCATACTGAAGATTTAGTCAGATAGTTGGTCTTTAGGTCTTGGAGGGAATGTTGTCAGCCCTAATAGTAGATTTTTATTTAAACTGTGTGTGTGTGGTGTTCATATTTATACACTGACTTATATATATATGATAGGTATTTTAAGGTAGAGAGTTAATAACATGATTCGTTATGACTGTTTCAGGCATCCTTACTTCTATTTTACCCCCCTCCTTCTTCTATATTCATCTTCTCCCCCCTCCTAATTACAGTCTAAATATTTGAACTGATTCCCACAGGTAAATATAATCCTTACCCTCCATCAAGGAAACTTCTCCTTGCAATAGATGAAGACCATTATAGAAAACCACAACCCATAAAAATGCAGAGCTGTGGATCCCAGTCCCAAGGGATACATCTACAACAGAACTGCTCCAAAAGTGCAGAGAGCAGGTCAGAGGTCCTAAAAGCCAGAAGAACAGAGAGTTTGCTGTGATGTTGTGTTTCTTCCTAGTGTGGTGGTTTGAATGATAATGGTTGTCATATGCTCATATATTTGAATTCTTGGTTCCTAGTTGGTGGAACTGTTCAGGACAGATTAAGATATATAGCCTTGGGCTGGAGAGATGGCTCAGTGGTTAAGAACACTGACTGTTCTTCCAGTGGTCCTGAGTTCAATTCCCAGCAACCACATGGTGGCTCATAACCATCTATTAAGGAATCCAATGTATCCTTCTGGTGTGTCTGAAGACAGCTACAGTGTACTCATATACATAAAATAAATAAATGAATGTTTTTTATAAAAATGATATTTGGCCTCGTTGGAGGAAGTATGTCACTAGGGGTACAGTTTGGGTTTTCAAAAGCCTGTGTCACTCCTAGTTATATCTCTGCCTTCTGCTTGTGGATCAGATGTAAGTTTTCAGCTACCGCTCCATCACCATGCCTGCCTGCCTGCTACCATGCTTGTAATCACCATGAATTCTAAACCTCTAGAACTGTGAGCCCTACTTAAATGCTTTATTTTGCAAGTTGCCATGGTCATGGTACTTTGTCACAGCAATAGAAAAGTAACTAAGACACCTAGGAATATCAGAAGCTACACCCATAAAGTCTTACCAACATGACTGCAAAAACATGAACTAATCAAAGACAGCAATAGACATGCCAGTGTGGACAGGGAAACATCACAAGGCCTCAACACCTCACAAAGCGCTATAGGCGACTAAGGAATGCTGAGAGTTGGCAAAATAGTCTTTCCCCATGAAAGAATCCCCAATTTGTTATCCAATAGCAAATGATTATCCTTGAAAACATACAAATAACATTACAGAGACTGCCCAAGTTATTACTACATATTTAGGTATATAATGTGTGTGTGTGTGTGTGTGTGTGTAATGGTTACTCTTGGTTGTCAAATTGACTATGTCTGGAATTAACTAAAATCCAAATGACTGAAAGAACATACCTATTATAAGGTTTTCTTTTCCTTAATTAAATCATTTCAACTGGGAAGGCCCACTTCTAAACTGGATTTTTGAGGTGAGATTCATATTGAATCTGGACCACACCTTATGCTGGCAGCCTACATAAAGACCATGGAAGAAGGAAGTACTCTTTGCCTGAATGCTGCCATGCTCCCCACCATAATGACAATAGACTAAACCTCTGAAACTGCGAGCAAGCTTCCAATGAAACAGTCTTATAAGAATTACCTTAAATGGTGTCTTTAGGATTTTTCTAGTATTGAGATGACATCATCTGCTGAGAGTGATACCTCGATTCCTTCCTCTTCTATTTGTATCCATTTCATTTCTTTCTCTTGCCTTATTACTCTGGCTATGAATTCAAGTCCTTCATTAAATAGGAATAGAAAAATCGAACATCACTGTAATGCTGCAAACTTAAATAGAGCCCACAGCCTAGGGCCTAGGCTGGCCCAGTTTAGCTTGAGGTGGCTTATATACAAAAGAATGATAAATGGTATAAGAATAGTGCTTATACCAATGAGGGTTTATGGCTGCTTGCTATACAAGAATATGCTTAAAATTATCAGATCTAGTAAAAAAAATTTAACTCATTAATTTAATTATATGTATATGTACCTTAAGATACATAAATAAATATATTAATGCAATGCCTGATCAATTTGTTTCCTGAAACAATTGTCTTAAAATGTACACAAATAAACTAGGCAACAATTATAGAGTTTTCTAGAACAATTATTAAATTTGCACTAGAAATTTTAGTCCAACTCACAAATACCCAGTCTCAGCCTCATGGCTATAGAGCAAGATTTTCAAGATATCTACCAGTAGCTGACTTATTGTGACATTTGATGTCCACAAGGCTATAACCTCTGCCTTAATTAAATTAGTAAATTGTGTTAAAATTTTGCCTCTTTTTAAAACTACTTTACTTCAATGATTAGCTGGCACTACTCAAAGTCTCTTCAAGATAGTATGTCTGTCAAACTCTTCTCTACCTGCCAGTGATGTATTCCTTCTCTCCAATTACTTGATGAGGTTGTCATGAAGCCCAGATGAGCATTCCTGGCAATATTCACACAGTCAACCACATTTCTAAGACATGCAAAAACAGATGTTAACTTCGATATGTTAAGAACAGTAAGTCATCTGCCCTTGTTCTCTGTCAAGGTTTCCCTGGGTATCAGGTGGTGGAGTGGCCATAAGATGGCACTTTACAGACATACCTAAACAGTTCAGCTAGGGTGCACCTCATGTGAATCTGGCGTAGAGTCACTTCTTTCCATGGTGAAGCCAGTGTTAGCCATCATGGTATAGCAACCGCTCTTAGAAACTAACCAGGCCAACTTGTCTGGCCCAAGGACAAGAAGCAGCTGTCATGTCAAAAATATCCACAGGATGTATGACACCCAGAATGAAGTATGCGGGCACAGCAGAAGAAACATAATTTGAAATATATGGAACCAGAAGCTAGTTTGTGGAAAATTCTTGCAATCATCAGAAATGTAAAATTGTAAGTAGAAGATTTGGTTCTTATTAATGTTTAATAAGAACAGAAGTTCACTCTTATTGAGGAAATACACTCAATAACGCAGCATATACAATTATAAATGTACCATTTATTTTTTTTCTTTTTGATGGGAAACATATGAAATAAATTTATCAGAATTCCTGGATCTACTGGGAAAAATCCAGAGTAGTGCCACAAGCTGACTGCAGCAGCCATAACAGCTCAATTACAAATGAAACTTGCCAGCGGTTTGCCTGTGTCTGACAGCCAACCTGACAGTAAATGACATTACCAAGAACAAATTATGAAATTCAAAGGGACTTTACTGAACTATTTCTATTTTTTTAACTCCAACAAAATGAATTATCTTTCTATTCTCATATGGAAGACAATATTATTAAAACCATTGTCTTATGAAGAGTATTTTCTAGAGTTTGTAGAGCTTAGATTGTTTATCGGCTTTTAAAAGTAAAACACACACACACACCACCCACATACACACCACACACACACACATACACACACACACA
Organism: Mastomys natalensis; assembly: GCA_021653895.1. Taxonomy (NCBI): domain Eukaryota; kingdom Metazoa; phylum Chordata; class Mammalia; order Rodentia; family Muridae; genus Mastomys; species Mastomys natalensis. The sequence goes on from JAJTUV010000084.1 coordinate 885,343, forward strand.
CTTTATTCAAAATTATTATTCATGGGCAGATTGAGTTGACTCAGTAAATAAAAGTATTTTCTGTGCAAGCCTGATAATATGAGTTTGATCCCTGAGACTCATGGTAGACTCTGACTCCCTAAACCAGTCCTCTGACCTCCACACATATGTCATGGCACACACACATGCCCTCACACACATACACCAAAGATGTCTACACACTATAAAAACAGAGTAAACTACATTTTCAGCCAGGCAGTGGTGGCGCACGCCTTTAATCCCAGCACTTGGGAGGCAGAGGCAGGTGGATTTCTGAGTTCGAGGCCAGCCTGGTCTACAGAGTGAGTTCCAGGACAGCCAGAGATACACAGAGAAACCCTGTCTCGGAAAAATAAAAAAAAAAGAAAAAAGAAAAGAAAAACAGGAACTATATTTTCCAGCAAGCAAATTACTCTTTCCCCAGTGAGAAGATTTTACACTCTGTATCTTAAAATGGGGCCCTGAAAATTGATTGCTAAGAGGTTTACTGAACCCCAAGTGATCAGGCAAAGGAGCTTGAGGAGAATCAGTGTCTGTGTCCTGGGCAACTGAAATGACAGTCACGCTCCCCCAACCAGCCCTTCTCTCCTGGCTCTTCATTGGCATCACAGACCAGCAGAGAGGAAGACAGAAAGGAGAGTTGGAAGACAGTTGTAGACCCAACTGCCAAGGTCCAAATACTAGCTCAATTTGTAGCTACATATGAATATGGCTACTGCACCTCTCTCAAGAAGGTGTTATAGGAGCTGGAGAGAGGGCTCAGTGGTTAGGAGCACTTCCTAATCTCCCATCCCTCTGGCTGACTCACAACTGCCTGTAACTCCAGCTCCAGGGAATCAATTCCATCTTCTGGCCTCAACGGATACTGCATACTCATGTAAATACAAACAACACACACACAAGTGCACACACATACACACATGTATACACACACAAACATGTACACACACATGCATACACAGGCATCCATACATACACACACAAATTAAAACTAAATAAATGAGTACATTTCTAAAAATCCATTGTAATAAAGAACTCATCTATGAAAGTATATTTAATATCTTTTTGCCCATGTTGACAAACCCTTGCCAGAAGCTAGCTTCTGTAAGATATAGTTGTTCTGACCACCAGGTCCACCTCCATTCAGTGCTGAGATCTGCCCCTATTTCCACACTGTGAAATACAAGGTCTGCTTCACAGAATTCACTCAATAGCTTTTCTAGACATGAGTAGAAATGAAAGAAGTGAAACTCCAACCCCTGTGACGCCTGTCCTGTCCTCTTTCCAGTTCACCGAGGCCTCAACAACTGATTTTGCTTCCACTTCACATCCATAGAAATGTAGATGATGACATCACAGACAAAAAGGACATCAATTATCAATTAATGTGAGTGATATAATTGATGGCTGGCTCGCTTGTTTTAACTAAACAGGAAAGCAGAAGCTATTGGGGGAACTTTAAGACTTTGCAACAGTTACTATTCCATACCCATTGCAAAAATTAGTCATTTGATTTAGGAGCATAAAAGCATATTTTACATGGATTGCTTTCTTAAATTAAAAGACATTTTTATTCAGGAAATTCTGATAATTTTTTCTATCACAGGACTTGTGAGCTGTTTTTCATTCTTGTTCTCAACAGAGCTGTGAGCTGCTGAAAGTCACAGAACCCAGCATCATTTCATTTCTTTCTTCTTCTGCTTCTTCTTTTTTTTTTTTTTTTTTTTTTTTTTTGCCAACTTATATGGAGGCGAAGCTTTGTGACCAGTAGAGTATAACCATACTGTAACAAAACAAAGAGCTATTGTATTGTCTGGAGTTGGTTTCACTACGGTTAAGGGTAGAGACAAAAAGCACTCGTTTCCAGAGAAAGAATTTAGAGGAAGAAAGGACAAGCCCTCCCTCCTCCCTCCAGGCTCCTGGAGGCATGAACACAATGTCTGCCATGCAGAATATAATGGCCTTCTAAGTATCTAGCAATTTATGGTTTTGTCATTTTTAAAAGAGTCATATCACCTCCGCAGAATTTAGAAATCTTTCATAATTCTTCAAACCCTCAATAATAAATATTTTCATCACAGTTACAAAGCAGTATCAACCCGCAGCCTGAAGTAGAGGTTGAACGCAGGGGTCCATCCCAGCATGCTTGCCCCAGAAGTTTCTTTAGACCCACAGAGTGGGCTAAAAATTTCTCCAGTGTACTGCCAATTAAAAGCTGAAAGATTTCACATTAAGGCCCAAAGTTCTGGGTTTTCTTTAGAAACAGAACATCTAACCATGCCTTCCACATACCAACAATCAATATGTGTTGCGTGGTAGCTGGCTAGCTGCCCCACCCCCACCCTGGCTAGACAGAGCACACTTTCTGAACACTGTTCTGGTCTCACCACCTCTTGATCACTGCCCAAGACTGAAGCACAGCTTTAGCTGACACTCCTCCATATTCTGAAACTCCTGGGCCTCTTAACAAAACGAGCAATCCTATGTGGGGCTGGAGAGACGGTTTAGCAACTAAGAGTTGCTCTTACAGAGGATCCAAATTCAGTATCCAGTACTCAGCACCTACGTATTCAGTACTTAACACCCACAGCTGTCTAGAACTCCAGTTCCGGGAGATCTGATGCCCTCTCTTAGCCTCTGTGGGCATCTGTATGTATATGGTACACATATATACACTCAAGCAAACAGATTTATATATAAATACATCTTTTTATATCTTTGTGTATGTGCATGTGTGTCTATGCATACAATTGTGTGTGTGTATACAATAGCACACACTGAGAGATAAATAACAACCTGGAATCAAGTCTCACCTTCTATCTTATTTGAATCAGGGAGGGTCTCTTGTCACTGCTAAGTAGACCAGACCAGTGGCCAGTGAGCAGCCAAGATTCTCTTGTCTCCATCTCCCATCTCACTTTAAGAGTACGGGGATTACAGACAGATGCTACCGAATCCAGCCCTGTAGGGGCTCTGAGGATCCCAATTCAGTCTCTTGAGTTTACCTGGCAAGCTTTTTCCACTGAGCCCTTCTCCCAGCCTTTGACTTCTTAAAGTAGCAGGCCTTGAACCCTGAGACCCTTTCACGTTCTTAAAAATGATTAAGCACACAAACCCCCTCAATAGTTTCCTACGACTGATAGCACTTACTGTATTAAAACTTAAAATTGAGAAAATGTTAAAATACAAATAGACTTTATGTAAACAGCAATAGCGTTTTTTAGAGACAATACTATCTTTTCAAACAACAACAGCAAAAAGATCACAGGAAGACTTGCATTGTCTTATATTTTTTAAAGATTTCTTCAATGCCTGGTTTAATCAAATCTTCCGTGTTCTGAAACCTGCTTCCATATCTTGTGACATATTAGCTTGATTGAAGCATGCATGTAAAAATGACATCATACAACCGTGTGAATAATGAGGATGCAGAAGTGCTCTCAAGTGGCCTCTTCAGATGCCTGGGCTATTCTTCTTTGACGATACACCAAAATTCAGCAAATGACCAAGCCTAATGATGAGCAACAGTGTGAAAACCAAAAGCATAGCAAGGAACTCATCACACGCCATTGCATTAAAACCAGTGATCTGTCCCCTACTCTGGATATGTCTTTTACCCACGCAAAACTGTCTATCACCATGTATTAGTCATTTGGAAAAATATCAGTTTGCTGAGTTACAGATCGCCCAAATGTTGACACGTTTCATTGTATAATATTTTTAAATAATCATATTCGTTTTCACTGTGATCTCATCAGGAAAAACAATTTTAAGTAGTGCCATGCTGTCGAGCTCACAGCAGTAGATGCAAGGTTTCCTAAATTTTAATAATGCTTGCAAGCCTCAACTCCATCATTGCCAACACGTTATGACAGTTGTTTGCCTGGAAGTGGGAGGCTAACTTCATTCCCTTTTGAAAAAGATCTCCCCAGTGCCCACGTTGGAATAACCACACTTGACTGTTAATTACCCTTTCAGGTAAATATGTTCCTCAGAGGGAAAATGGAAATAAATAAATAAATAAATAAATCCTCCAGCAATTAAATGCAGTTTCTCTACCACCAGCTCACAGAAGAGCTTTCTGGACACTAGACTTAGGACTATGACTCACAGAATAAAAACACATGTACATATCATTTTCAATGGAAATAGTAAATTGTTTAATGTAGGAAGAATGTAGCAGTGCAACCCACAGGGGCTACTAGAATGAATTAGAGCTACTGCCTTTGGTTTGTGATGACAAGGTGTAAGTTTTACACACACTAGAGAAAATACCAAGACTGTGGAACAGTAATTTGCCTTCGTGTTGTTATGAGTGCAAGGCCAAGCTCTGAATCTCTGAATCTCTGGCTTCATGTTTTGAGACATGTCTTTCTTCCACATGCTGCCATCATAATGGGTGTCTGCAGTTATATCTCTTTCTTATGCTTGCTCTTGGGCTCTTTCTTTTTCATCTATTTCTTTTGTCCTATTCTGGCGCATTTATTTTTGCTTCATCTTGTTATATTTTCTTCCATTATTATCCCTTAGAAACCTGTTTTTTTTTTTTCCTAGTGAGAGACAGAAAGGAAGTGGATCCAGATGGGCGGGGAGATGGGAGAAGAACTAGGAGACATAGAGGGAGGGAAAACCGTAAGTACATATTATGTGAGAAAAATCTATTTTCAATAAAAGGGAGGAAAAGACACTACTGGGTACTTAACTCTCCCCAGGTTCCTTGAAGGGTAATTCTTATTAATCCCACGTCACTTCAACTCTAAGTACTTGTATGCTATTGCCAGGAAATGGAAGAGGCATTTGAGTTTAAACTCAGAGCTGACTTCCAAGTCCTTTAACTTTGGCCATTCTGAAAACTCCGAGTTTGCAACTGGGATTTGAAGTAGTAATACATTAAAAAAATCATGGGACTTGCTTCCAGTGATGGTAGCCATGTGCAGAGAGATTATAGATGACAATAAATGGTGCTGACATTAGTGATGACTATCTCAGTTTCCATATCTCCTGTGATAAAAATTATGATGATGACTGCCTTCTGTTAATTCAACAATATTTATGCATGAGCTACAGTTCCGTTTTTGAGGACAGTGCAATGAGAAAAAACAAGGGTCCCTGTGTACCAGTCCCTTGTATAAACTGTAGTTCTTTTGCTAATTAGCATACAAAATGGTGGATTTCATTAGCCATCTTCACACACATAGACCATCATACTGTGCTCTTACTCCTATGCCCCCATTACCCTTCCTTGATTCCCTTCTACAAATTCTCCACAAGAGTCCACCCCTCTGCTTTCATGCCATATATATGTGAATTTTATGTGAAAGTGAATAAATATATATTGGACTTAAGGTCATCTTGACCCTTTGTTGACATGTTTTATATATAGTCCACTCCAACACCACTATGAGGAAGGTATTATAACTAGTTTATAACATGAGGTTATTTTGCCCAACTCATATTGTTTTCTGTAACAGGAGTAAGAGTTCTATCCCAAAGCTGTTTGCCTCCAAAACTCTAGTTATCACAATGCAAAACCTTTCTGCACCCTGAGCCATGCAATGCACCCTCCCCAACAAACCTTGCCTGAGTGCTACTGGACTCCACAGGCATGAAGCAAATCTGACTCCATAATTGCCAATTTAGAAAGCTCACTTCCTTGGATGGTAAGACAGAAAGCATAGGTGAAGGGTAACTCATCAGAGTAAGGAGAGTAATTGAGAAAGGAGAAAGGAAAGAGGGCCTTGGGTATAGAAGCTTCTCCCTGGAGTGCTAGCTAAACTACTAAAACAGCAAGTCCCCTTGAGACTTTGTTAGTTCTTTAGTTTCCTAAGTATCACGTGGCTGCACTGATATAAAATTCAAACTAGCCTGATACAGGCTATAGAAAAGGGAGCCTTGGGTTACAACACTGGCTGTTTAACAGGGAAAAGCAAGACAGAAAGCTTTAACAGTCCCAGGCCCCATTAAGTCTTGTCTGACCTTCTCAACACTGAGTAGGGCTTGTTTCGTCGGCCCTTCTATACATGGGAACTCTGTAAATGACAGAGAATAGCTCTAGAGAATTCTAGAAACGATAAGGTCTGTTCCTATAAAGCAGGGATCAACAACTATGACCCATGGGCTAAATACACCCACCCTCCAACCTACTCTTGTAAATAAAGTTTTATTAGAGTAGAGCCGCACCCACTCTTGTTCATAGGAGTGACTGATATCATGCTGCAAGGGTCTAAGGATGCCAATAAAGACCATGTAGTCTGCACAGCCAAATATGTTCTCTACACCTGTGCAGAAAGGTTTTGTTGGCCTTTATGGAAGTCTTGCTTTTGGTGTGAGCTCATATTCTTACAGTGGCTGCTTTCTGTTTATGTGTGTGCTTTGTAATTTGGTCTTGAGGTAACGTTCTCTCTCTCTCTCTCTCTCTCTCTCTCTCTCTCTCTCTCTCTCTCTCTCTCTCCTGTCCCTAAAAGGAGCCACTATGGATGTGAATCATTAGTGGGTGAATGGATTTACATTCAGAAAGAATGGAGAAGGAGGGGTAGGTGAGAGGAAGAGAGGGATGGAGGGAGGGAGAGAGGAAAGGAGGGAGGGAAGGAGGGAAGAAGGGAGGGAAAGGAAGAACCATCATACATCTATGCCATCATTAAGTTTTGTGGAAATGGGCTAGAAACAGTCAGTCAGTAATGCACTTGCCTTGCAGGTACCAGAGCCTGAGCTCAATCCCCAGAACACAGGTTTTAAAATGCCGGACATGTTTGTAACTCCAGAGCTGGAGGAGTGGAGGCAGGTGGGTCCCTAGGGCTAGCTGACCAGAGAGCTTTAGCCTACATGGCAAGTTCCAAGCCAGTGAGAGACTGTCTCAAAAACCAAACAAACAAAACAGACAGATAAATAGTGGAACAGCACCAAAGGAATAACATCAAGGTTGTCCACTAACCTTCACACGCACACCACACACATACACACACACACACACACACACACACACAAAACCCGTGGACATTATCCCTTAAGCTTACCCGAAGGGTCATGATTGGCTGATTTAAAGAGGACATGCTCACAGAGGGATAAGTTTGCAGCAACTACAGCATTGTTAGCTTTCCTGTGCTTGGCACCTGGAGCATGCTAGCAGTTTTCGAGCTGATATAAGAAACAGTAGCACCATTTCAACAATCACACAAGGAGGGGGCACTCTAATTAGGCCAAAGGTGACAAGTTACGTTGTGTCTGGAGAACTAAGTAAATACGACAGACCTCAGGCTAGATGCCAAGGAGAAGCTCCTCATACATGTGACCTTGCTTCCTCAACTAACATCTATCAGGGTCCTCAGTGGACAGATTTCGAAAAGCCAGATATCACTAGCACCGCATTTGGAAGCATGGATGTATGGAAAACTTAAGCACTAACATTTTTGGACAATAGTTTTTAAAGTAAGGTGGGAGGAGGGGCTTACATGCAGCCTACCCAGCTTCAGTGTGCAGTTTATTCTTCTGTGTACCTTGGTTGCAGGATGCCTTAAGCTGACCCCAGAAACGTAAGGACAAATTGCTAGAGAGCATTTGCTTTCTAAGTAAAATCATTGTCTGTTTCACCATCTCTACCCTTAGCCATAAAATTCACTCAGGCAGATGGTGGGAAAGCAATAAATATTTATTGGACAGACAGACTGAAAAATGACTGTGATATGATATAGTTGGGCTTTCGCTGGATAATATAGTCTGAATTCAATAAGCATCACACTTGCTCGCCATGTGTCCTGTACCAGCTGGGCCCTGGGCACACAGTGTAAATAAGACCCATCTTCTGGGACTTTAATAGCTAGTAGACATGCCAGGAGCTTGCCTGAGTCTAACAATCATCTGCTTGTTTTTTCTTTACAACTTTCAGAATAAGATAGCAGCAAGAAGGGAGCAGAGGAGTTGAGGAGATGCCTAACGGGTATATGTGTTTGCTGTACAAGTGTGAAGATCTGAGTTCAAATCCCCAGAACAGTGTAAAATCTAGATGGATAGAACAGCTTGCCTGAGAGCCCTGCATTCCTATGGGGAGACAGGAGGTAAAGATAGGAGAAGCCCCTAGGTCAGCTAGCCAGCTGTATGCAGTGGTGAACTACAAAAGAGAAAACCATGTAGATGGAAAGAAAGAGAAAAGATCTAAGTTAAAGGGCCAGAGACACATGCTTTGTATTCAGACAAAAAAAAAAAATTCCTCTGCTCAGAAATGGAAAGAACGCCTTTTTAGATAGCACATTCTTCACAGTATTCTTGTACATTATCTTTATTTAATCCTCCTAACAGCCATCTGAAGCATCATTAGTGTTTTCATCTTATAAATAAGACTGAAATACAAATCATTAATAAATCAGGGACCAGAATTCAAAGCACAACTTTTCTGTTCTGTTTCTCATTGGACAGCCTAGGTTTCCCATAGCTGTGTGTGCTATGTGTCTGCACATCACACCCTCACTCCGGGGCTTTGGGATACACAGGCATGAGCTAGATAATGGCAGCAGTTAGGAAAGTTGTATGTCTCATCCTGAACTAATTTGGATAAGGCACTTGGAAGCACTAATTCGATCACACGCTGTGGCTCTCTGGTGTGTCTGCTTTCCTCCCTTGCCCTGGAAATGAAGAGAAGAGAAAATGATGGCAAAGAAGGATTTTGATCTTGTGTCTGTCCCAGAGAAATGACCAGCAAGTGCTTATCACTAGCAGTAAATTATTGTAATAAGTTGACATTTTTAAAGAGTTATTTTATTATTAGTGTGTGTGTGTGTGTGTGTGTGTGTGTGTTGTCCATGTGATTGCAGGTGTCCACTGAGGCCAGAAGAGGGAGTCAGATTCCTTGTAGCCATATTACAGGTGGTTGTGAGCAGCTTGATGTGGGTGCTGGGAAATGAACTCAGGTTCTTTAGAAGAATAAGAATCACTGTTAACAGCTGAACCATCTCTACAGCCCCCCAAATTAACATTTCTGCTGGCCTTTTTTCTCTCTTGCCGAGAACCCTACTTTTGCCCTGGCCCACCTTTCTAACCATCAAGAAAAGAGATTAGAATTTGTCCACAAAGAAATACCAGGACATATGTAACATAATGAATGTCAATTCTAAACTGCAATTACCCAACAAGCTATTTTGTCTGCCTCTAACACACAAAAAGTTACTCCTGGAGCTTCTAGCTTACTGAGGTCTCTCACAGCATGGTCTTACACTCATGTACAAGTCGCTCCCTGCACAGAAGTGACACCTGGAACTCGGTGACACTCACATAAGAAATTTTTCATGGCTCTGTCTACCCGTGAAAACTGTTCTGTGGTTAGCTATCAAGTGTCTCATAGCATAAACACTAGATAGCAATTTTCTGATAAAAAATCATGACAGTTGCTGTCTCCAATATTCACACAGAAGCTATCTGGGCTAGTAGCATGTCTATTGGGAATATTGTTTTTCTATGCATCTCAGGCTTTGTATTAGTTAGCTACAGCAGAAATGTACTGTGTAACAAGTCCAAGCTGGACTCAGTTATACCATGTATACCAGTCTCATGGAGATGGAGAAAGGACACTGAATTTTTGTTAAATGCAACACAACCATCCTAACAAACCTACTCTGTGCTACTATGCAGCAGTAGAAAGATATGTTTGGAAAACCCATTATTGATACAGCCAAAGACCATTAGACACTTTTTTGATCTGGAGGCAAGCCAATTCCTATAAAGCCAGTGGGCTTTGAACGTCAGACTTTTGCTGTTAGCAGTTTCCTCTAAGATTAAAACCTTCCTTAAGGTTCCTTAAGACAGATGATGTAGGATGGTGAAACCCAGGAGGAACATTCCAAAGTGCAGGAACCATGTGAAGAGCAGGAAGTAAACAACTCAGAGACTTTAGGAAGGCCCTAAAACTGATCAGTACACTAGGCCCCTCCTTCTCCACACATATGTAAGTAGTACAATCTGCTGAGAGATAGCTCAGACCAACCAAGCTACCCAGAACAAACAAAGACCCGCCCAACTGCCTGAAATAAGAAGAGACCAGCTGAGCTGGCTAAAAAGGCTCAGACCAACTGGGCTACCTGGAAAGAACTCTTCAGCCTGCTGAGCTGCCTGCAGGCTATGTAGTGTGCTCCAGGGTCCCAGCTTTTGTGAGCTATCATTCATTCTGGGTTGGGCCTTTGTTTTTGAAGCTGTCTGAGTTTATTTCTACTCCTGTAAGTTATCCTTCACCCATATTCCTGTAAGTAATCCCTCACCCATATTCCTATAAGTAACCCCAATCAAACTCATTAGTTCATCAAAGTTGGCTTTGTTAGCCCTTACTTAGGTACATCATTAGTTCTATATCTGGAGTGAATAGACATTTGTTCATAGTGCCCCAGGAATAGTGTTACACCACAGTGTTACTTGATGTTTTAAAAATTCATCTTCTTCTTTGTCACCCTCTTATAGACTAGTGTAACAGATCTAGGAACTGATAAACATTGCCTATAAAGGACCAGATGGTAAATATTTTACTTGCAAACTATATAGTGTCTGTTCCAATGACTTGACCCTGACATTTGCAGTACAAAAGCAGCCATAGGCAACACTTAAATAGTCATAACTATGTTCTAATAAACCTTTATTTACCAAAAAATAGATAATAGCCTAGAGTTGATTCCAAAGATGGAGTTTACATCCCTGTTACAGATTCAGCTATACAGGGTGTGTGTCTCTTGTTCTGGATCTCTGTTGCTGCATACCACCACACCCCAAAATAAGTGGCTTAAAGCTATTTTCTTTTCTCTTATGATTCTACACATTAATTGGGTGTGGCAGGTGATTCCCTGTTCCCGTGTGAGATTGCTGCATCTGTAGGCATTTGGGTACCACTGAGGCTTGGATGTTCAAGGTGGCTTGTTCACCTGTCCAGCCCCTTGGCAGGATTGACTCAGATACTCAAACAGCTGTGTTCCAGCTGTTAGACTTCTCCTTTTACCCTGCCCTTCTAAAGCCAAGGGCCAGACCTGTCATTTCTGCAGTACTTCTGTAACAAAGCATCTTATGCTCATACATCATCTACAGCCCCCAGCATCTGTGCCTCATCCTTACACATCATCTACGGCCCCGTCATCCATTCCTCATGCTGACCCATGTCAGAATTCTACTCCTAAATCATTGTCTGAAGTGAAATTATTTTCACACTCCTAGCTAGAAGATGATTTCTTACACTATAAGGTAACAGTAAAATGTCCTACACAAGGAGCTGGAGAGATGGCTCGGTGGTTAAAAGCACTTACTGATCTTACAGAGAACCCAAGTTCAGTTCCCAGCACCACAGAGGGATTCACAGTCTGACATAACTCTAGTTCCGGGGATCCTGACACTCTCCTCTCACCTCCCTGGGCAAGGACATGTACATCATCCACATACATATATGCAGGCAAGACACTCAAATGCAGAAAATAAATATCAAAAAAACCTACCCTTCTCTAAAGGTTCTTCTGCAACCCCCCACCCAAAATAGTGTTCTAACCTAGCCACAGGTAAAATTAGTCAGGTCAATTCAGTGCAAAAGTAAGGAGTGAGTACTTAGTCCTAATCTTACCCATATGAATTAAACACTAGAAACAATAACAACAAAATAAAAACAAAAAAAAATGTAGCTCTATCCAACACCTCTATCCATGCCACAGGGAAAGAATAATGCACCATGTCTAGATGTGGCAAAGGGCACATGGTGTATGCAGAAGCAGGGAGCTCCATGTGTTCATGTACAATGTTGAATCAAATATAGTTCTCACCAACATAACACTCCCTAGGAACAGAAAGACTCAAGGGACACCAACCGCTCTCATAACTGACTCCTCAAGCTCTGCCATTTTAGATTTTAACGTGGTCCCCTCCACCATCCGAAGGCCATGGTGCAGCACTGACGATGAGGAATTCAGACATCTGAACTACAAACATCTCCCACACTGGACTCCTGTCTGCTTTCGTTGAACGAGCCATGCTCTCGTACTCTATTGCCACGGTGTGACCCTGCCCCAGAGTCACAAGAACTTTGTAGAGCATGCTGACTTTTGCCTCAAGCCACCCTGCCCATGGGCATTCACCTCCACACACCTTCTCCCTGGTCTCCTCCAGACCTCCTCACTGCAGCTTCCAGCCAAGATAGGAAACTGAAGGGCTCAGTAAAAGAAACAGTGGGTTGTTACAAATAGATTTTCCAAGTCCAATCATGCAATGCAGTTGACCAAGAAGGATGGCAAAGAAATCGTATCTTGTCTATTATATAGAAACATGTCAGAAAGTGCCTCTACTCTTGCCCTGAAATCGGGATATAGGAAATAGGGATACCCCTTCAATGCATACAGTGTGAAAGGTCTGAGGGGTGTTGGGTGGTACGCGGACCCCTCTATATCCTAAACTTCTAATTCAGTGACCACATACCTGCACTGCATCCTGTACGTTGCATACCTGCCAAACCATATATCTGAGCTGTCTACACTCCAGAAAATATCACAGCACACATCCTGGACCCCATTCTCCCTAATCCCTTTATAATCTACCTTTGTCTGGCCATGGTCTCTTGGTTCTATCTCCCATTTAGCCTTGTTACAGCCAGGTTCAGTGATCTGCCCTCTCAAGCCCCCATCAATGGCACTAGCTTGGTCTTGTTCTTTAGCTTTCTTATGTTTTACTTTCAGTGTTCAAGGGCCCTCTGAATCCTTCATCAGCTTCAGTCACATCTACTGAAGCCTTTGAGATGGGAATAGTGAGTCAGAGATGGTTGGGCCAGCCTATTCTGAGTGGCCCAAATAAGGCACTCCTGAGTGACACAGACAGACAGACCTTGACCTCCTAAGCAATTGTCCTAGCAAACAGAGACAACTGGCCCACAATGAGCTATTTCTGAACAAGTCTGCAGAAAGTTCTGATGAAAGGTGATACCCAGAGGAAGACTAGCCAGACTGAACTACTTAAGGAAACAAAGCATCTTTGAGAAATGAAATTAATTAACTGCTTCCAAAGGGGGCAGAAAGTAGGAGGCTGGGAGGGGTGGGTGGGAATTTTTTGGTATAAATTTCCAAAGAGCAAGGGACTTGAAAGCACACTATGGGAATTTCAAGCTTGAAATTAAAAAATGTCTTCCAACGTTATTGGCTTAGCTATGTGTGCTAGGCACTCAAAACTGGGTTTGGGCTACATACAAAGGAAGGCTCTGACAGAGAAAAACAATAAATTAAATGCATAAATCGAGGGGATTTGGGCTTTTTAAAAGTTACAGCACAATATTCTCTGAGGGTGATTTTAGACTAGACCTTGACAGGGTGAGATCGTGAATATAAAAGTAAGCTATTGTCAATCAGGAGGCACTTCTGTGGAAGTAAGGTTCTCGGGAGTAACCAAAGGGAATTTCAAAGATCTAGTTTACATTCTCTGTGTCTTCGAGCCCATTTCCTTGGGATTTAAGAAACCATATGGATTTCGAGGTCTTGAAATAGCTATATAAAATGCTGCTTCGTATGAGACTCACACCTATGGTGCCTCAGTCACGGACATTTCAATTGTTTCCTGTACCAAATTCTTTTGCTCAACCCCATCCTATCAATCCTCTCAAGATTTGCCAGCTTCCAAGTATAGAGGGGACAGTAGCTGCACCTTGTCTGTCCACCACTGGTCTCAGGAACAGAAAAGATGAATAGAATCAGGCCACTGGGTGAGGAGGTCTGAAGACCAAGAGGCACCCACCCAAGGAAGGAAAAAAAAACATATATTTATGTGGTCACGTGATGGTGATCATCCAACCAGAAAGGGATTTTTTTTCTGCCATAATCTGAGCTAAAAGCAGATTCTCTTAAAATGAATAATTTGCCTTTATCACGTCTGTGTGAGAAGCTGTGGTTGTATCGTGTGTGCATGCGTGGTGCGTGTGTGTGTGTGTGTGTGTGTGTGTGTGTGTTCAACCTCAGTTCTACCATTTTGAGCCTGTAAGTAATTGAGCTCCAAGCTTGACCCCATCCCCCCAAAGGATTTTAATGACACTGTAACCAAACTTTAGCCATCAGTACACCAAAATGAGTGTTGTGTCCTTGGTATGTGCACATGCTATGAGTATTTTCTTTATTCGTTATTTTCCTTTTCCCTCCCTCACCAGTACTGAGCACCATTCCTTTGTGAGCCTGTTTCCCTTGCTCCTGTGAGCCTCCCTCTGTAGAGCCCTCGCGCACTCTCCCGAGTCCATGCTGTTCTCTGCAGTTTTCTCCGCACCTTTGTGTCCCTATTTGCCCATTTGTTCCTTGGTGTTTCTCCGCTTCCTTCTTCACTCTTACTCTCCACTTTCTGTCTCCTTCCCCTTCTCCTTTTCTGAACTCTCTTTCTCTGAACCCAACCAAATGAAAATAATTTCATAATAATAGAAAACAAATTAAAAGGATCGACTGTGCTCACCAGGATATTAATCAGGAATTAAGTGAATTGTTGGGATTGTTTAGGAAATACACATTTTCAAAAATAATATTGCTATGATTCCATCCAAATTCTTATATTTGCAATTTCCTTAGAAAAACAGGCAAGGTCAAACCATTCTGCACTTTAAATCATGAGGTCATAAGCACCTCCAGCCTGTGTGGCCCATTCCGGCAGCACTGAGACTGTTGTCTGGCTTTAGGCCTGCAAAAAGGACACTTCTTGAGTAACAGGGTCATGAAGCAAACTCAGTCTCAGAAGTCATCCTGCCATGCCCCTGTCCAATGGGCCTTGGGGACTGAAAGCTCAAAAATGCTGTCTCTACAAAACCACAACACCAGATCCCAGGGCAGCACAGCAACCCAAGACTTGCTTGGACTCTTACGATCCTCCTCTAAATTGAAAGTAAATAGAAAGAGAGACTGTGTTCCCAGGACACCTGAATCTCAGCCTTTTAATAATACCTACCACCACTCTTTCTTTGTTCATTTCCCAGGTTTCTTTCTCCCAGAACATAGCATCTCATCCATGTACACACACATTCACACATACATATGAATTTATACATACACATGTACCCATGCATACATACAATATATTCATTCATACACATGCATACATTCATGAATAACATGTGCTCATGCATGCATTCACACACATACATATCCATGTATTTATGCACACATGCATACACACACATATACATGCATGAATTCATACATATACACATTCATCATGCACTTGTGCATATGTACATGCATTCATAGATATATACATTTGTGCACCACATATATATACTCATAAATATATACATGCATTTACACATACATTCATTCATGCACTCATGTATAAATACATGAATTTATGAACACACATTTATTTGTGTACACATGCACCTATACCTGTATTTGTAAAACACTCATTTGTTACACTCATGCATACATATGTGCACTCATATATACATATATATATTCATGAACATATACACACATGTATCCATAGTCTGACATGCACAGCTAGGTTTCTTTCTGGATATCTGTCCTTCTAGAGGTCACAATTGTTGGTGCTTAGTAAAAGCTGCTGTCTGAATGTCTATGCCCCCCTAGCATACATGTGTGAAACCTAATTTTCAACATAAAAGCAGTAACAAGTAGGGCCTTTGGGGTTTGGTTAGGTCCCTGGGGGCCTCCTCTTCATTGAAGATGCCATAGAGAGCTCACTTTCACCATCTAGGGACGCCGTGCATGAGGAGATGTCTTTGCCAGAAGCAACTCTGTCTGCACACTAATTCAAGCATTCTAGTTCCCAGAACTTTGAATATGATTCTGTTGTTTACAAATTACCCATTCTTAGTGTCTTGTTACAGTAACTCAAATGCACTAAGTCCAAAGCTAACTACAGGCCTCCTGTGGTTTAGAAGTGTGGGAAAAACTGGGCAGGCTCAGCAGAGCAGGCCCCAGGCCCACTCAGCAGCGGCCCCGGGACCTGCGAGCTGGAGGGTGCCTGAGGCTTCCAGGCAGCCTGTCTCACATTCCGGAGAAGGTCCCAGGTTCTAGTGGCTAGAGCATTCGGTGCTGCAGGCCTGCAGGCCCCAATGACAGAGAAGTCCTTGGTTCAAATAAGCTTTATTGTCATGGCTGATGGTGGATGGATTCTGGATGTACCTCCCCCCCCCCCAAACTCAGGGCAAGACCTGAGTTAAGTAGGGAGGGAGAAAAGGGAGGTTCTGGGGAGGAATGGTTATTGGCTCCACCCTTGACCTTCATTAGTATGTAAATTCTCTAAGGGCCTGAGGCCTGTAGTTACACCTCTACTGTGCACTTTGGGAGGGGCTGTAATAGCCTACGTGACTGAACAATGTAGGTCTATGGAGATTAGACTGCTTTTCAGGACCCTGAGTTCTGGGGGCGTGCTGAACTCCTGCCGTTTCTCCCTTGGAGTCTAGGGTTCTAGGCCCATACACCAGCCAAGAACCAGGATACCCTTACACAGCCCCACAAGAAGTACCTGACACTAAGCTCTCATCCATCTGATGAGGGCACTACCTGCTGTCTTTGTGCTCCAAGCAAGGAAACTGAGACACAGAGACTGTAAGCAACCTGTGCATACCCATGCAGCCAGCAAGGAGAAAGGCCGACCCCCATGCACACACTCCACAGTGTAGGCATAAACCACCTCCCACATCACACACACCAGCCTGTCCATGATCAGCAAGTATGCGTGGCGAGCCCTGTCCTCTGCTCCCTAATGAGCACGCACAGAACCCCAGCTACACAAGCTTCCTTACGATCGAGCAGCTTCAGCGTGCTGAGGAGCGTAGGTCTGAGGTCATTTTGAAGGCGTGCCAGCTTCTTTAAGTACTTGAAGGCAAAAAGAATCACATTCCCCTTGACTTTTTATTTAGAGAATAATCAAGAACCTTTTCCTCCTTCTCTCTCACTGAATACAATTTATCTTTATCAAACCAGAAAAGAATGTAAGTCTGGCTAGAAGTTTCTCACAAAGCCTGACGAGATGAAAGGTGCCATAATAGATTCACAAAGCAGTCTTTTTTTTTTTTTTTTTTTAATCTGTGGAGAGCTGGCTTCATATGATCCTTTCATACAAGTGAAAAATAAGACATTGTGTATATGTGGCGCATACATTTGTCTGCATCACAGAAGCGGGCGGAGGGAGAAGGTGACCAGACACCTAGATCCTTCACTGTTTGCCTTTGGTTCTGTCCAGGTGTTTCATAATAGTGGAAAACCTGCTTTTTAAAACCCTGAGTTTAGACTAAGTGGCCAATTCAGGCTCAAAGCAACTGCATTTGTTATCTGTCCTAAACAGGAGCTCGTCCCATACTTTTTACTCAGCCGAAGAAAGGGAACGTTAACATTTTAGTAAGCATGACGATTGACCGCACCTGGCTTTGTGTCAAGCAAAAGCAAGCCTCCACATTGGAAAGTCCTGACCTTGAAAAGCTGGTTAAATGAATGCCGCGCAGGCTCCTAGCTGCAGAGCCAGCCAGGAAGTAGGTCAGCAGAGCTACGGGCTGGCTTCTGTCACTCCCAGTCTGAGCTTGCACAATTCAGAGAAGAGGAAAATGTTCTCAGATGAGAGAAGCGACTACATGCGGTTCTGGGCAGCAGCATGTCATACTGACAAACCATCGCCACCAGATGAAATCACCCAGGGAGGCTCTCCATAGGCAGGAGGCTAAGTTCTGCTTCTTTAATCAATTAAGGTCATTTTTTTTTCAGGAATCGTACATTTTTATTTATTTGTATTTCTATTTGTGTGGTGCCTGAAGAGGGTTTAGGATCCCTGCACTAGCTTGACTTGCAAGCAGGTATGAGCTATCCAGCATGGGTTCTGGGAAACAAACTCGGGTTCTCTGGAAGACGAGTAAGATCTCTTAACCACTGAACTCTCTCCAACCCCTTAGATTTTTCAGTTTATTTGGCAACTGCTGCTGCTGCTGCTGCTGTTGCTTTCAGCTTCCCAGCAGAGAAACAAATGTTGCTGTCCACTTTCTTTGTACCTTGCTACACTGTCACCTCTTCTTACAGGCTGCTGCCAGGCACTTAATGGACCTAGCCTGAATGATAGACAAAATAGCCTAATAAAAACGTGCAGATTTCAGAGACTTGTGATAGGAGCAGCAGTCTCTCAGAGATGGAGGTGCCTGGCTCAGGAGCACCGACCCACCCACGTCACGGCTCTAAGAAGAGCATGTCATAGGCTATCCACGGGTAACAGTTCTAGAGTTCCCAGGGCTCACCTACTGTGTACCAGGTCTCCCTTTCCTAATCTGTAAATTGGGGCAATATATGCACATACTCTGTGGGGTTCTGCTCTGCATTTAACAAGTAGGAACTGATGAGGCATTCAGGTTGGCATAATCCAAGGGTTTAACCAAAACAAACAAAGCTACTGATAAAGAAACCTGAACCCTGTAGCCAAAGCATGGGGAAAGAAAGAGAAGTACAGTGCCTAGAGGCTGGCAACAGTGGGCACTATCATGTTGCCTGGGCCTATAGAAACACTGGGGTAAGTGTGAGTGTTCGGTATTCACGATATTTCCTATGACACACCACAGCGGGAAGCAGCCTGCGATACTAACCCTGCAGTAATGAACCCAAAGAAATAAATGCATACCCTTCTTCCTGCCTCTACCTTTCCATATGCCCCATTGGCTGAAGCCAGAAGAATGCAGAGAACAAGGGGAATCTTCCATGTATACCACATGGGGCACATCCTGGGTACCAAAGGTTAGAGAAAGGACAGGTAAAAATGGCAGGCATGAAGCACCAACAATTTGATGAGAACGAGCTGAATGCTTAGCACAGTGCCTAGGACATATATCCAGTATAAGTTAAGAGTACTGCATGGTGAACCATCAATGATGTTGTATCAGGCAGGCATCTTCGAGGGAACTGAGGCAGAAAAGAACTCCTTGCCTCTGCAGGAGGATCTAGAATCTAATCATTAAAGACCTGCCACCAATTCTAGTACAAAGGCAAGTGTCGCCCCACTCCTCTATTCCAGAGTTTTGTTTCTTATTACATCGGGATTATGAGCTGAGATACATGTAGGGCTTTTCCAGCTTAAAATGCTGTGCTTCAACGCTGATGGCCAACATTTGAAGTAATTTCAATTGGTCCCTATTAGTCCCAATTTTGTTGTGTTTTTCTTGATCCCAAGATGAACTGCTGGATTTGGGCAGCACCCACAGGGACGCCAGGTGCCTGATTCAGCCACAGAGCCTTTCCAACCCTGTTCCTGGGGTTCTCCCAAGACTGACATCACAGTGTCATACCTTCTTTATTCTCAGAGGAAGCAAGGTCACAAAGTGGGAGCCAGTGCCCTGAACTCTTCTAATACTCGACCCACCCTTTCCTCTAGAGAGAGACTTAGTCCATTCTTGACATCTCCTAAGCTTCACAGAAAAAACTTTGGCCAAAAGATGCTTCTAGGAATACTTTTCATAGAAAATAGCTAGGGTCAGGTGGGTGTTCCTCGATGAAGCTCAGATAAGCTGAGCTACAGCAACCTCTACAGATGCTGAGGTCCTTCTGGGGAAGCCAAGGGCTCTGAAGAAAACTATAGAGGATCCAAGATAGAAAATCCCAAGACATTTTTCCAGAAGGGCTCAGTCCCTCTGCAAGTCTCCCTTCCTTCTGGAGGCTGAGTCAGAGGCTCCTAACTAAATCTTTGGAGATTTACAATAATAATAATAGACCCATAACACTGTTGGGTGCTCAACTAATAATAAGCTCTTTCGTACACATTATTTCTTTCCATCTCAGCAAAGCCTGTGGGTCCCCAAGTTCACACCAAGGTGAGAAACCCAGCCAAGTCTAAAGTTTTCTTTATGTTTACCAAAGTCTACACTGCCCTCACTAACAGCTGCTGGTGATACAGTAGGTCTGGTTGTGTTGTCTTGATTTTTTTTTAATTACTATTTATATTAATGGCCACCATCTCTGTTTCTTCTTACCACTGTCTGAAATTGTCCTCATTTACTCAGACATTATCTACCTGCTCCCCTAGAATGCCATGGCAGCTGCCCAGAATGAAGGACTCACAGTACCTGTCACATTGGTGGCAATGTCCCCAGTGCCTGGTCCACCGTCTGACATTCAAAATGCACACGGCACATATGTGCCAAGTGAAATTCCGAATCCTCCCATTCCTTGAGGTCATTTTTCCTAACTAGGTTTCAAGGCACCCAAAGCTAAAAATAACCATGTTTTGACTCAGCAACTGGCAAATGTCCAGGTTACTTTTAGCTTCAGAGGTTAAGGAAGAAAAGTGGGCCAAATGAAGCTGGAGAAAACTGCCTGACAGTGCATCCTGAGCAGACAATGCTAAGGGGCCTTGCGAAATGATTATTGACAAACGGTTCTGCTCACTTTCCCAGGAGTCCCAGCTTTAATAGCTAGCGTTTCTAGAAATCCTGATTCTCTCCCACAAGACAGGGAACTCTCAAGAAACAAGGGCTGCACCTTACTCATCTTTGTTTCATTAGAAGTGAGCCTGCATAAGCCAGGCCCTGAAAAAACACTGGGTGAGTGAAAGGGGTTGGTGACTGTTAGCAGCCAGAGGACCTGAGTATGAATGGAACTGTGAAATATTAAAACGTAAAGACATCCCACAACATCTGCTTTGGTTTTCTTGTGGTTTGTCTGCCAAAGGTCCTTGAACCAGAAGCAGAACCTTGAGAGGCCCAAAGTCTCATGGGAGATGATTCTACCACTAGGGTACCACCCTTGGAATACAATAATGCCCATCCCATCAGTGTAGGTTAGGTCTACCAGCCTGGATAGGTTAAAGCAAAGTCAATTTGTTGCAAAGACAGTTCATCCTGTTAGCAACTTAGCTACTTCTCTCGTTTCTGCTCTCATTGCTTCTTCTATATATAGCCACGTACCCATCATATTGTGTGACATGCAGCCAGGGGTTCATTTCAGCAGCCAGGACCATGCTTTTTGAACTGCCCAAATATCAGAAGCATGTACCAAATAAGTCTCTATTCTTAAAATACCCAGCCTTGGGTATTTTGTTATAGCAACACACAAAATACATCCTTTGACTATTTAGCCATTGTCTGTCTGTGGCTGTATAAACCAAAATCAAATGGAATTAAAAAAAATTAAAATTATATTTTTTCAGCCACACTAGACAATTTTCCAGCACTCATGGCTACCCTATTTCAAGGTACTGATAGAGTAGCTTCTTGGACTTTAGGTTAAGATCACCCTCGTCCCCTTAGCTTTCCCTTCTCCTGATGCCAAAGTTTCTGCCTCTGAAGAAGGATCTAGAATCTGACCATTAGGGCCCAAACTACCAACTCTAAGACATTAAACTCTGGAACTGTATGAGGTGACAGCTCACTAACTGGTGAGTCCTTTGGATGACCTTGAGAAGGATCACATCTTATATGGATAGAAAAGAATCTCAAGAAACAAAATGATTTCCCCCAAGAGACCCACTATGCAAGAACCAGAGTCTCCTAGTTGCTGCCTAGTATGTTTTAATCATTATACTTCACTCAAAACCTGAGAGCACCTCACATCTAAGGAGGCAAAGCATCCTCTTCTTTCAAGTCAGTGCGGTTTGGAGAGCCGGTAAGAAATCCTAGATGCACTTAGAGAATAAATGTAAGGCCCATCAAGCAAAGGATGGGAAAACCTAACTTCCCACAGAAAGCTGGAGGCCAAGAGATCTGAAGCATGCCCAAATGTGGGTTGCTTTTTTTTTTTTTTTTTTTTTAGCTTTTCAAAATTGTTTTCATTTCAATGTTGGGAGGTTAATACCCAAGATGGACACTCTTTTTGAAGAGTCCCTTTTGATTTTAATTTCTTAAAGTCCTCATTTGAACTCCCTTTTTGTTTATATTATACCAATCCACAATTTTCCTTTCTTTCCAGGTAACTTGATCCCTGAAAATGTGCAGAATCCATTCGTGCCCACTGCTTTTAATTAAACATCAACTCGTCCTTTCAACTGGGTCTTTGAGGATTTTTTGCGTTGTCTTCTCTAGATGTATTTGTCTTTTCCTGAAATTACATCGAATCAAGTTCTCAAAATGCATTTCTTAATCTTTAAATAGCCTGGAATGAATCTTGGCAGCATCTTAAGAAGACCTATAAAAGGGAAGAAGCTAGCCCTACCCATTTCCCTCCCAAGTAGAAGCCAGGCATGTGCGGTGTGTTGGGGCTTGCATACGCAAATCTCACAGCATCAGACTGAACCCTGCAAACCCCAGGCTCCCATTTCCAGACCTAAAAGAAGTCTGCATACATTGTCCCAAAATACTGTCTTTGTACTGAAACTTTTACTAAAGCAACTCTGTGAGGCGGGCGTCAGGGAACCGGGCTTCCACTAGAAGCGTTTGCCAGTCGGCAGCCACCCTCATGCATGCTCGGGCTCCAGGAGCCAGGGTGGTCAACAGCTGGCCAGAGTGCTGATGGGGAAGTCTGCATGGAAGGTTCTCCATCTCCCAGATGGACCAATGAGGCTTCAGATATCTTTGGAATCTGCAAGGAGACCCTCCTGAGGGGAAATGGAGAGGGGGTTGTTTAGGAAAATTCCACTGATGTGTATGACTTTTCTGGTATGTCTCCTAGGGTTTCTGAAGATTTCATTACCCTCCTAAGTGAAAGTCTTAAGACGACTGCAAGAAGGTGCTTATTGAAACCTATAGCTCTCGTCTCTCTGCAGGCTTTGATTTAAAACATTCCAAAAAAAAAAGAAAAAGAAAAAGAAGAAAAAAAAACGCATCCAGCAGCCTCTTCTTCCCAAAGACAGGAGCTTTAATGTTTTTTAAAAAAGAAAGAAGAAAAAAAAAAAAGAAAGCCTCCTAGCCTCCTAACACCAGCTAGCTTCCTCCTCTTAAAGAAAAATGTTGCCTAAAAAAATGAAGGTATTGATGTTAAACTATGGTAACAACTTTTAAATTTTAAAGTCCTGTTCTTTGTTCCTAATGAACAAAGAAACATGAGTCCCATAACCAGGAGCTATGTGAGAACGTGACTTCCAAACAAGGACCAGCTCTAGTCCTTTCTAACTGCCAGTGTGGAAACTGAGGTCCAGAGAAGTTAAAGAATTTTAACAGTCAGCAGGTGGCTAAACCTGAACTCAGGCCAGGCGTCTAGACACCACAACATTTTGAACAAAGAGGGAGAATTCTTCTAACACTTTGAGTAAGGAGAGAATGGTTTAAAGGTGGGAAACCAGACACGGGCTCTGTGCATTCCCTACCTCAGCCGTGGATACATACAATTAATGTCATACAGGCCAACTGGAAAAGTAAAATAAGTAAATGCACTAGAGAATAAGTGCTTTGTGGTGCTTGACCAGAATGGAAGTCCTGTCTTCCTCATAGGGTATAAAGGTTCTGGGACCACACAGTGTTCCTAATCCAGTGGGTCTTGTATCTTAGGGGCCCAGCACCTCCCAGAGCCATCTCTATAATGGTGGTGTCTATAAGAAGTATGCCTGACCCTTCAGTCCTTCCCCATTCTTTACAATAATGAGTCTAACTAGCAGGAAGAGCTCACGGGGCCTTCACTCTTTGCCCCAACCTCACCTCGGCTACTCTCCAGAATAGGGAAGGCTTAAGGACCACTATACTGGCACAGTATCTTGCATGGTTTTGTCTTTTGAAATTGCCTTGAATAGGGGAGTGTATTCAAGTTTCACTTCTCCATAGGTAGGTCCCAGCTTGAGTACACCTTTGGTTTCCATGCCCACTTCTGAGACTCCTCTTCCAAGACAGCCCTGGAGCTAGAGGGGCACATTAGCTCCACACACAGCCCATCAGGGGGGCCTGGGGATTCTGAGTCTCTCTCTCTCTCTCTCTCTCTCTCTCTCTCTGTGTGTGTGTGTGGGGGGGGAGCAGAGGTACACACTTGCACCAGGATTTTCATATGTTGCCCATTCTTTGTATTCCTACCCTCTAAGCGACATCACCCCCAGAGTCCTTTTGCCTGAGATATCATACTTAGCTCACCTCTGTCCCTTTCCTGATGAGAGTGATTCAGACAAATACTTTTTTTTTCCCCATTGACTTCTAGGGAATGTGGCCTAGGGCTTTGTTTCTCTTATGCCCTTTGCAGCTGGTATACAGTAGGCCTGCAGTCATGCTTTGGGAAGAGGTCCTGTCCTGACAGGACTTAAGATAACAGGGCAGGGTGGGAAGATGGTTTAGTCAGTAAAGCATTTCCTTTCCAAGCAAGCAAACTTGAGTTCAGGTTCTCAGCACGCATAAAAAGCCAGACACAATGGAGTCTAGTGTGCACCTAGCACTGGGGAAACAGAGACAGGGGAATCACAGGGTGACTGCTCAGCCTGACCAAACCAATGAATTCTAGGGTTCAATGAGAGAGAGACAGCCAAAAATAATTAATAATAATGATGATGATCATGATGAAGAGGAGGAGGAGGCAGAGGCAGAAGGAGGAAGAAGAGGAGATGGAAGAGGAGGAAGAAGAAGAGGAGGAGGAGGAAGAAGAGGGGGAAGAGGAGGCAGAGACGGAGACAGAGACAGAGAAGAAAGTAGATTGAGGAAGAAACCCAATGTCAGGGTCTGATCTACATGCAAACCTGTATATGCATGTATACATACAAACACATGTACACATGACAGAGGTGCTAAGGAACAGGGCAGCCCGTCTGCAGGGCCTTAATTGCATACTCTATCCCCATGCACTAACTTGGAGCACTTCTGCATTCACTCTTACTAGAAAAGTGTTAATTGATTATTAACGTCTATCATAGAATAAGAAAGAGTCGGGGAGCACAGTTGGCCCACTTGGAGTTTTGCCACCCCATCCTAAAGGAGAGGCTGCAAGAAGGTCTGTTTCTGTCCTAACCTTCCAAGAATCCTCTTAGTAGCCGGGTGGTGGTGGCACACGCCTTTAATCCCAGCACTTAGGAGGTAGAGGCAGGAGGATTTCTGAGATCGAGGCCAGCCTGGTCTACAGAGTAAGTTCCAGGACAACCTGGGCTACACAGAGAAACCCTGTCTCGAAAAACCTAAAAAAAAAATAAAAATTAAAAAAATGAATCCTCTTAGTCCAAAGAAGTCCAGATAGTTCTACACCAGTGGTTCTCAACCTTCCTAATGCTGTGACCCTTTAATACAGTTCCTTATGTTGTGGTGACCCCCAACCATTGTTTTCCTTTCTGCTTCATAACTGTAATTTTACTACTGCTATGAATCATAATGTAAGTATCTGTGTTTTCCAATGGTCTTAAGCAACCCCTATGAAAGGGACACTCAACCCCAAAAGCAACCGTGACCCCCAGGTTGAGAACCACTGCTCTATGTACTCTCCAGGTGCCCCTCAAAATTGTGTGACAGCCCTGGAGAGTTGGGGGGGAAGACAGTAAGGACCTCCCTACCATCTTCTCACAAGTATGATGTACTGGGTTGAAGGCCACGGACCAAACTCTGTCAGCCTCAGCTTAGTGTGAAGCTAGGCACACCTGAAGGTATGAATATATTATTCAAATGGCAGAGGCAGGTGACAGGCTTGGGGCATGTTGAAACATTAAGCTGACAGGCATGTAGTAGAGCTGATGTCTGGGCACCGAACAGCAGTGTCCATACAGCAAGGTGGTGTTAGGGGTTTGAAAACAAAGGCTAAGTCCTGGAAGCCCGAGGTAGGGTACAGTACCAGAAGGCTTTTGCAGATGTCCTCTCCCAAGCCCATCTTGTTCTCCTTTGATTTTATGTAGGTCTGACAGATACACTGTAAGTGTCCAAACTTGAGAAGACTAGCTGGACTCTTCCATATCGATAGGGCATTCCCGTCTCCCCAGCAGGCTCCTGTATGTCCCTTCCTGGCCCATTCTCCTCCGTGGGGGTAAACACAGTCTGGTTTGTATCACTACAGACTAGCTTGTCTGCTCTTGCTCTTCACATACTTAGAGCGCTATAGCATAGATTCTCTGGTGTCTGTTTCTTCTTGCCGCAGGTTGCATCTGTATATTTATCTCTGTCATTCGATACGTACTATGGTCTTTCTTTTACATTGTCCACTGCAAGAGCACATCCAGTTTACATGCACGTTTGGATAGTTTGTTTATCCACTTGGGTAGTTTCCAATATTTTTACTATTCTGAAGTAATATTCTGGGACATGTATCTTGCTGGACAAATGCACCAACTTCCCTTGGAGAAAGACCTCAGAGTATAAAAACTTGAACATGGTGCAGGGAGGGGTGTGCATTTATCTCTAAATGTTCCTGTACAGCGATCCTCTACAGTGACCATGCCACCCTACACTTCTACCAACTCCATATGAGAAGTTTACTTGACCCACATCCTTGTCAACTCTTCGTATTCTCAGACGTTCATCATTTTAACCAACCTACTAGCAGGCGAGTAGCAATGTCTCATTATGGTTTTGACTAGTATTTCTTATCTAGGACTGTTCTGCTTCAAATATTGATGTAGGTGTCTGACAGAGACCACAGAGCCTCTCCAATCACATGGGTTACATCCCCTGGCACTTGTAAACAGTCATCCTTGCAGATGAACAACAGACTAGGATTAAAGTAAACAGACTCTTACTATGGAGACTTAACAGAAATTGCAGTCCTGGGGGAATTCAGCACAACCCTGACCCTCTGAGGAGGGCATGCACTATGCAAATGTATGTAAATCACATATAAAAGCCAGATCCTCAAGCCATGATGCTCTCTAGCTGTCATGCCTACCTGTCCTACCCCAGAGAATGCTGGAAGGCTCAGGGGGCAGCAGGCAGAGTTCAACAAGGGTGTGGTTTTGCTCTTGCCCTTAATCTGGTACCATGGGGACATTGGGCCCTCACCCTTGAGATGTCCATAAAGTATAAAAATCTGAGTTTCTTTGTTTGACTCTTTCTTAATTGATTATCCATTTGTGTTCAAATAAATGAGGCCTCTTCTGGCTAGTGGTTAACTTAGAGTCAGACAATGAGAAGGTATTACTATCTATGGCACCTATCACAGGCATAGGAAGGACACCGTGAGATCCTGAAAATGTGCCTGGTGAAAGCTAATATATGACCCAGAATCAGTAATCAGAAAGGAGACTTCAAATCTCACTCATCTTCAGATTTGGGGCAAGTAACTTCTCTGGGAAGTGATTTTTCCCCATTTACATCAACTGGAGTTGCACTGCCTGGAGGAAGGTCCGTGTAAAGGTCTAGTTCCCCCAACCTGTGACTTCCTTCAACCTAAATATCAACCTTAGTGTCTGGCTTTGCTAAGATGCAAAAGCATCCACTGGAGTAGAGCAATTAGACCTGGGCCAGTTCCCGCCACACATCCAAGATGATAGAAAGCCCGACCCAGATTCTGCACTGGATAATTGAGCATTAAGACACAACAAGGGCTCCATTGCGGCATAATAATGCATGCCTGGCTGATTTATTAAGCATCTAACTTAGAAGCGCATTGTTCCGTAAGGCCCCGTAGCTTAGGCAGCGCTCCATGGAAAACACTTGCGGTGAGGCTGCTGTAGTGTTCAGATCCTGTTACATCCCATAACTTCCAACTTCCCAGTCCCTAGGCTGCAGCCTGCAGCTCCCTTCCTGCCCTGTTCAGAAGCCTGATGGCCCGGGTCTGGATCTCACCTCTTTGCAGAGCTGTGGCGCCCCCTGTCGGCACTGGGTTTTTGTTAGATTCTAACTATGCAGCAAAGGGGGGGGGGGGGCCGCGGGGATTGAAGGCTTGCTGTAATTCATATGAAGCCAGGCAGAAGGCAAACACAGAGAAAGAACCCCACAACCTGTCCCCTTACCCAGCCTAATTTTACCCAGAGCACTTCTCTCTGGCTCCCATGTTTATGTTTATTTAAGCTCCACTCGCGTACAATGATAACAAAGCCTTTGTTTTGTTCTCTATTGGAATTTCGGCTCCCTGCCTGGCATGAAGGAGGCACGTGGTAATATTTTCCCCCGAAAGAATCATTTATTCATTCCGTGAGTGGTGATGTCAGGAGGTAGCAACAGTCTCCAAGCAGAAGAAAGCAGGGTAAAGAGGATGAGTGCCAAAAGTAAGTTTTGCTATTTCAGATGAAGTGATTAGGGAGCAGGGAGAGCTCTCAGTAAAGATCCGCAAACAGAAACAAAGAAAATAAGAAACTGTGTCGCTCAAACTTGTAGGGGAAAATGTTCTAGATTGAACATAGCCAGTTTCAAGGCCCAAGCGAAAGTGTAATGAATTTGCAGGAGCCCCTGGGGCTGAAGCACAGCACAGGAGCAGAAGGCAAAAGGGTCGAGAGGTATCTGAGGCCAAATCTCTAAAAGGGATGGGAGCTTGCCAGGCATGGACCAGATCCAACCCTGCACCCTTTGTGGTAATGTGCTGGGACATAGCCATGCTGTGCCTTACCTTATCCTCCATGGCTTTGCTCATGCTACAGCAGATGTGCACACAGACACTATGCCTACAAAGCCCAAAATAGTCACTGTCTAGCCTCTGCCCTCAGTCATCAGAGGCCACTGTCAAGACTTCCCGCTCTTCTCAGAAGTACAATGGGAAGCTGCTAGAAGCCCAGACATTGAGCAAACAGTTGACACACTTGGACTCACAACTTAAAAGGATCAGAATAGTTACTGAGGGAAAGAAAAATTGTAGGGGTAGGAGCAGAAAAATTAATTAAGAGGTGAGAAATGGAGGTGGATTGGGCTAGAAATATAATCAGATTAGGAGACACACATCGCAGGAGCTCCTGTAACCTGCACTGTGTTTCTTTTGCCTTTATGGATTCTAGCCCAGAGCGTCTGGGTTTATATGGAAGAGTTGAGAAGTCATCTGAAAAACTGCAGTCTTGTTTCATTTCTGTTTCTTTTCTACATCGGGATGGAAGCCATGGCTATGATGCTAAATGTTGCAGAGAACAAACAGCCATTTCTAGTGATCGTCTTTGGGTTATTCATTCTGGGCTTGAGCTAGGGTCAAGACAAGACATTGGTTTACATGACAGTATCCGGTGACTTTCCTCACGGATGCAGATAGACATTCAACTAGTTGGGGTTAGGGGGTGAGTGGCAGTTGGGTTGAGGTCTGAGGGGACTGGGTGCAGGTCAGGAGGGCCCAGCTAAGGCTTCAAGCTACAACTGTGAACCAAACATTCCAGAGGAAGCTAAGGACTAAGGGACAAGGTTGCAACAATGGGAAATACCCAAGAGAAAGTATAAGGGTCATGTGTCCTTGCCGTCAGCACAGCAATCAATCATCAGGACTCAGGTAGAGCATCATCTCCCATCATTCCTGGATGAAACACACACAGAGGCTGCCCTGTAGATGAGACATGTTTTCCCTGTTACCTCAGCTCCTGGTGGTTTTGGTTTAGTTTGGGGTTTTGTTTGTTGGTTGGCTGGTTAGTTGGCTGGTTGGTTAGTTGGTTGGTTTCTCTGTGTAGCCCTGGCTATCCTGGAGCTTACTCTAATGAAGTGGAAGCTTAAGGGTTCTCTGGAAGGTCGGTTGGATGTTGGTTTGTTGGGGCAAACACATGAAGGAACATTTAGCTGAAGTAGACACAGGAGAAAGAATGTTCTGCTAAAGCAAGCACATGAAAGGACACAAGATGAAGGATTCTTTGCTAACAACACGCAAATATTGGTCTGCCTTACATTGCCTAGTTGAGCTGCATTTGTTGGGACTCCATAGAAAGAAACGGACCAAAAAACTTCTGGTAGTATGCTGCAGTTTATAGACACTTCCGTGGACCCAGGCTGACTGGCAAAGTGATGTCAGCTGAGACAGATGCAAGGCCTGTGGCAAACACGTGATGTTTGGAGGGTTTAAATAGGACTTGACAGGCAGTAACAGAAGCTGAGCTTGGCTTGCTTAGAGAGCTAGCTGTGCAACACTTGTAGGTCTCTTGTCTTTGCTGATTTTCACTTCCCTGAGAAAAGTACAATAGAGAACTTCTCCTAGGGTCTCTCCTGGTCCCTCCTGCTGACTCCTGCTGAGGCTAAGGCCTGTCTCTTTCTTCTAGGTAGTGCCACCACTGCTGACTCATGTTTGCTACCCTGACTCTACTGAACTGGACTATTGGTGTACCTGTGAAGTGTTTGTGAGTGGATAGATCTGTCGCTGCTAACCTGTGAACTGAACTGATTCACAGACAACACAGTTGCTCCAAAGAAGCTTTCTAAATAGGTCCACCTTCCCCCTCCCCTATCCTTTCTTTCCCACTACCTCTGGTGGGTGGTAGGCTAAAAAGGAAACGGTTAAAGCATTTAAGAACAAACCATCATTAAAAATTAGGTTTGAAAAAAATTAAAGTTATACTCTATAGACCAGGCTGGCTACAAATTCAGAGATCCTATTTCTGCTTCTGTCTTCTGAGTTCTGAAATTAAAGGTGTGTGCCACCACTACTCAACTATGTTTTGTTTTGTTTTGTTTTGTTTGTTTTGTTTTTTTGTTTAACCAGATTTCCACAAACATAGGTTTGAGATGAGTTCCATGAGATCATGAGAAAGTCCCAGAAAGAAAGGAATACCAAAGAGATTTAGGAGTCTGACAGCCTCCGGCTTGACCATTCTAACTGTAATTGATTAGCTGTGTGGCCTGGGGAATGTTACTTCTCTTCTCTGTGCCTCCACTCAGGCCTGATCAGTGGAGCAGTTACAACAATTGTAGAGGATAATTCAGCAGCAGCAGTTTGTGCTACCAAACCAGAACCACATGAAAGAAGAGTGAGCTCCATCAATGGCCTAAGCAACTGATAATCAGCCCTTCCCAGTCTCACAGTTGCCTGCCCATAAGAAGAAAACACCATCTTTTTCATAGGGAAATGGAGATCAAGTTCTCCAGAAGCACTGGCAGGAAGAAAGACATTAGTAAACAGCTGACAGTGTGAACAGTACAGACAGCCCAGACCCCACAGTTGTGTATAAAGGTCCTGAACCAGCCCCCAGAGGAGCAGGAGACTGTAGTCCACAGCAAGGCAAGGCCTAGGAGATCAACTGCCAAAGAGCCAGGACAGTGACCCACCCAGCACACAGTAGCTAAACCCTATGAATTAGTACCAATCTAGGCCACAACTGGCTCCCATGGGTTTGAGTCTGGAATGGTTCATCCTTGGCCTGAAAAATCTAGGGTTGTGGGGAGTTCTGGAGCCTCAAGCAGTAGAGACAGATGTTTAAGGGTCCCTGAGACAGAGAAGGGAAATTTCTCATTTCTTGTTTACTGCTTCTCCCTTTGCCTCTTTCTGGCACCCAAGTGACTCCCTATAAGCTCAAGACATTGCACAGATTTCAGAGAACTACAGCATGTGAAGACTAAAATCAGGAGCTGGAGATCAACTGGGATGTCAGCTGACTAACACACAATCCCTTACTCTCTCTGAGCCTGTTTTCATCTGTTAAATATGGGTAAATGGCCCCCATCTATCACAGCTTAGATTGTTAGGAGACCTAGCTAAGGTTAGAGAATAAAAAACTAGACAATCAGGATCACCTCCATGCAATATATCACAAGTTCCCTCTTAGGGATGATGATGGAAAGTAGAAAGGGAGTGTGGTCCAATAGCCCCACCCATAAGCTCCCCCATGTCCACCGGGTCAGCCCTCCTAACCTCAATGCTTGGCATCAGCCCACATTTCTCTGTCATCACTGGCATTTGTTATAATGGTGGAAAGGGGAGTCAGTGATGTCTATGTGAGTCAATGCTGAGGACCTGGAGATGTCTGGGACCCCCTTGGGACTCTCAATTGCTCTGGGCATTTTTAAAGCATTCTATCATTGGACCCAGAGAGTGTTCTAAGGAGACATAGAGGGAAAAGGCTACATCTGACTTACGAAAAACACAAGACAAATAATAACATAGAAATGGTGAGCAAACACAGGCTCCTAGACACCAGCCCCCAACACCAATTCCTTG
This sequence comes from Mastomys natalensis, assembly GCA_021653895.1. Lineage (NCBI taxonomy): Eukaryota > Metazoa > Chordata > Mammalia > Rodentia > Muridae > Mastomys > Mastomys natalensis. The sequence continues at coordinate 917,175 of JAJTUV010000084.1, forward strand.
CCTTTGTCTGAAGTCCATAGTATTTCTTGAGGTTACCACCTTCTACTGGGGATATGCCTCAGGTACTCTACAGCACATGGTTTAATGGTGCAAATGATGGAAACCTCATAAACATCTGCTTGTCATGTGAATGAGTGGATGGGCAGGTGGAAGGATGTATTAGATACTTGGATGGATGGATGGATGGATGGATGGATGGATGGATGGATGGATGGATGGATTAGGTTGGATTAAACTTGGCTATATGACTGGATAAATGGATGGTAGTTGGGTGGATGAATGAGTAGATGAATGGATATACTGGGTTGGGTTGAATTGGATACATGACTGGATGGATGGATGCATGCATGCATGCATGGGTGGATGGGTGGATAAACAGAGTGATGGAGTGGGGTAAATTGGATACATGGATAGATGGGATGGACAGACAAGTGGATAGGTGGGTGGATAGGCAGCTGGCCAGATGATCACTAACTTTTGGACACTCATTCTAGAGTGTACTTTTCAACAAATATCAATTCATGCCTTTGTCATGAAAATAGCATTGTACCATCTCTTCTCTAGGCTTGAATATCAAAATAGCGGATACAAGGTGGCCAACCTATTTCCTTCTCTAACAAAAAGCAGTGGCAATGGGATTCTGAGTTTATACTACAAGATATTCTCAGGTTCAAATAAGAATGGGGTGAACCTGCCTTGACTATAGTGGTATACAAAAGCAACTCAGCATTCAGAGGATTCCATGAGCCCATGTCAGGTCAATACATGCTGAGGTCAAGGTGATAGAGCTAGGGGTGAGAATGTGGAATACACACAGCATTTTCAGGTATATACCCCTCGTGGTTATCTCATTTAGTGTCCAACACATCTGTTTCTGCTGCTACTTAGATTCCTCTTCATTAGATATTCAGTTCTTACCTCCCACCAGAACAAAGATATAGTCCCCGGTCTAGAGAGGTGGGTAGGATTGGACAGAGCGACAGTACATGGGTTTCAAGCTTAAGAAGCATCCCAAATTGTCACTTACCCACCATGAGAGCAGTCTAGTATCCACCACCTTCCAGCCAGGGTCCAAAGTAGCACACACCAACCACACTCATAACCTAGGCCCAGAGCTTACCCTTTTGCAAGCTGAGCAAGGCAAAATCAACTCTGATTGGCCAACACCCCTGAGAGTGAGATACAAATATAAAGGTAGAATAGCATGCAGATGTGGTTGTTCATTATACAGCAACAGTGAACATTATTGATAATTAATCCTATAAATGGGGGAAAACAAGGCCCAGAGAGTCTAAGTAACTTACCTAAGGTCATCCAGCTTGTAAATGGCAGAATTAAAGCAGAACCAGATCTTCAAGACCCTAGAAATGAAGTTTGGAATCACAACACTGCCCTTCCCTGAATCTATGACCTCAGGAAAGCTCCCGTGTGGCAAGCTACATTGGTGGTTCTCAACCTGTGGGTTGAGACCCCTTTGGGGGTTGAATGACCTTTTCATGGAGATAAAATGCCAGATATCCTACCCATCCCCACCTCTGACTCACGGTCTTTCTAGCGCCACAGATCATGAACTTGGTTGCATGGTGGATCCCTGGAACCCCCAAGGTGGCAGTGGAATTCAACCAAATGTACCAGGAATCTTACATTCTATCCATAGATAGAATGAGCATCCTTCATGGAGGATGTCTGGAATAACGAAAGATAGGCTAATGAGCCAAGGTTCCTAGTGTTGGCTAAACAGCTACCTGCACCCAGCAGTGTCTCTATAACTCCCTTAGCTGTCACTACAAGACACATGATGATTGTTCCGGCTCCAGACAGTTCATAGATACTCCAGGAAGAAAAAAGAATGGAGTCAGGAAGAAACATGCCTATATTTAAAAAGAAAAGAATTGCCCCCAAATCCCCAGCCAACTTCTAATTACACATCACTAGCCATAACTAGGTCACATGACCAGCTGGCTGCAAAGAAGCTGGGAAACGAAGCTTAGCAGAAAAGCACAGATGTGGCCACCAACAGACCAGCACTTGAGGCAGATGTGCTGAACAGTCTCCAGAGGCAGCCGGGAGTCACCAGCAAGGGCACCAACATCAGCGCTGGCCTTAGACCAGCTTGGTGGATGGTTTCTAATTCACCTCCTGGCCTCCTTTACCTAACAGGCTTTCACACTTTCCCAGCAAGAAGCACAGATTGACAGGAAATGATTGGTGTGGAGTTTTTCACTTGCTCTGCTGCTGGTTCAGAGCTCAGAAGGAGCAGAAGCCTTGGGATTTTCCTTCCAAGATGACGGCACTTGATTTTAATAGTAAATGACTTTCATGTCTGGTATAAGCCACTAATAGAATTAAACACAGGAGAGCAACACATACCAAGGTGTAAGAAAAATGACCCTGGCATCTGTCAAAAAAGGGAATCAGAAAAACCCAGGATCCCCAGAGTGGTGGGTTTTGCTGGGTTATCTGGAGAAGGCTTTCAGAAGCTAAGCAGATCTCCTGGACGCAACTTCCCTAAAGGTCCATTAACACTTGATGCTGAGGATAAAGACCTCTGCATGCAAATGACTGTAAATGGATTTCAAGTGAGGCATCCAAGGGGAAGAGGAGGCTGAACTGCTCAAGCAGAAGGTGGTAATTCACAGCCCTCAGTGTCATTTCCTGCAGAGAAGGAGGACCAGCATTCAGATCACCACACAACACGTGGTGGGGGGGCAGTGTGTGTCACCTCTGGGTATGTCTGTTCCCATTCCAAGAAACGATTTCACTGGGACAGAAGGATGAAATGCATGGATGGCAAATTCTTTGGTGAATGTTAACTGCACAAGGACTGAATTTGTACATTTTTTATGAACCCTGGAAGAGATCCTGACTGAAAGACTCACTCTCCTACACAAGACAGAGTGGCCCGGAGGGAATGTGTGGCGAGATCACTTCCTTTGCTGATGGAGAGAAACCCCAGACCACAGGCACTTCAATCATCTGCACATGCTCAGCTGGGGCTAGAGGGAGCAATGGAGGAAGAAAGTTGGGGGGGGGGAGTTTGCCAGGGGAGGGGGAACATGCAGGCACTTTCTATCCGGTAACTTATTTCCAGGAAAGAAATGGGGTTAGCTTTTGCCTTTGAATCCCCAACCTCCCTGTCTTGTCTATCAATTTCTGTTAGTTTTGCAACAGTCTGGCTGTAACAATGCCTTCACTGGTCATTTGAAACAACACATAGTTCCAAAGGTTAAAGTTCACAGTCAAGACAGAGCCAGATTCTTCTTAAGAGCTCTAAGAAAGAATACTCTCTTGCCTTTTCCTGGTCCCTAGTCATGGCCAGCTGATGCTGCCATCCCCTGTGTGGTAGCAGGGATTAACACTAACCTCCAGCTTCTTCAGGTAGCGCCTGCCCTGTGTGCATCTCTGTACCCAAATCTCTCTCCCTATGAAGACACACTGGATTTGGGCTTACTGTAATCCATTTTGGCTCATCTTAGCATGATGGTATCTATGGAGACCCTGTTCTCAGTAGGGTCACATTGAACAGGTACAGGCAGGTAAGGCTTTGGCATATCTTTGGGGTACAAGGCACAATTCAGTCCACAACACAAGATAATCCAAAATGTGTTTTAAGTACTATTTTTCAACTCTGTGGGCTAACTTTATTTCTGCTCCCTCCATGAGAGGATAAAGATAACAGAAGCTGACATAAGAACTCCCTAACACCCTACTCATCACTTTAATGTGATTAAACACGCCAATCCTGAAGGCAGTGAAGTGCTCAAGAAATAAACTCATTACACACAAAGAGCCCGCAGTCTAGGATAATGTTTGTCAGGAGCTACATATGGAATCTGAGTAATATCACTTCACCTCTCTGAGCCTTCAGGTGTGAAGTCCAAAAGCAGAGCTGGCAATGGATCAGAGTTTCCTGAAGTGTGAGATATGGGTCATTGGTGAGGTGGCTGTGCTCAACACCTACAGTGTATATACTGTTGACTAAAGGAGTCTGCGTGATGAACGACATGGCAGAGAACTAAGTTTAGGTAGAGGGTTGTGTGTGTGTGTGTGTATGTGTGTGTGCTGGGAAGTAATACTTGTCCAACCCAACAGGGACCATAACAGTCATGGCATGCCATTAGTCATAATGCAAAATGGAATGAAACACAGTCATCAGACCCTTCACAGCTGATACTTGGAAAACTCATACACTTAATCCCGTCAAGTGGCCATGGGTAAACAAATGTCTAAAAGTTGCTTAGGCAATGGCCTTTCATATACATTTACAAATCACTCAAGAAAATCAGCTTGTTACTTTGTATATGTTTGGTACTTTTGTGGGGTTTTGGCTTTGTTTGTTTTGTGGTGTTTGTTGTTGTTTTATTCTATCTAGTTGATAACTCGCTGATCACAACTGGTTCTAGATTACGTTTTGGCAATTAAGAAAAAAATGTTCTGAAGAATCTCAGATTTTGAGTTTACTCCTATGAAAGGAGGAACTGGGAAACTCCAGGGGGGAATAACTCCCAAGGTGCTCATTTAAGTGGAAACTATCCACTTGTGCAATTTCTATGCATTTGTATGCAAAATAAATAAACCTAGCTCACTGCCATGTCTGATCAAACATACTCTCCCAATCAGATTTGTGATGCTCCTTGGAGTGCATTCACACTCAGCTCAATCACATTTGACCTGTTTTACTTCTTAGATATCCTAGTAAATGAGAGCTCCATTTAACCGATGAGGCATCTGATGCCAGAAGGATGGCTCAGCAGGTAAGGGCACTTGCTGCCAAGCCTGACAACCTGAGTTCAATTCCCAGAACCCAAAAAGAAGCAGTAGAGAACCAACTCCCACGAGTTGTCCTCCAACTTCTGTGCACACATATACAAATAGATAGATTAAAGGAAAAGAAAGTGATGAGAATTTTAACCCTAGTTAGGAAGGACAAAAGAGAGACCTAGTCCAGAGCTAAGAGTCTAACCCTTGGAACACAAAGCAGTGCCACTCATGTGGCCCAGGTGGCAGACACACAACCCAAGATCATTTTAAAGCTGCCGTTCAAGAACATATGATCTATCAGTATCTTGTTCATGAATCCCACACACAGCCACTCCTATGTCCTTTCTGTCCATGAACTAATCAGTTTTTCTTCCTCAAGACTTGCGTTTGCACAACGTGATGCCAATCTAATAGAACCAATTCTTATCTCTTCCTACACATGAAGGACAATGACATGAACAAAAAACTTGAAGACAAACCCACCTGATGTAGCTAAGCTGTAAAACAAAATGGCAACTATGAGCACAGCATGCAATCCTAAGGAAATAAAAACACGGAAATCGTGTTCAACAAAGCGTCCAGATAACCAAAAATCTACAGATCTAGGCTGGGTCAACTGAGAACATGGGTCCGGCCAGGGATCTGCTATTTCCCTATACAAGTTTGTTAGGTCTCAAACCCAAACTGAGATGCCTATTTAACATATCAAAGTAGACCTGACTGCCAGATTCTCCCAGCATCCCTCAATCCCTACCTGTTATAGAGTATGACTGGTATACCCTGCCTCTACCCTAAAATTCTCCAGCCCAGGGGCTGGGCTTCCTTCCTGGCAGTTCCTCTGGCCCCTATGTAACTCAGCCATCTTGGCCACACTAGTCTCTTAGCCCAGGTACCCCTCTTAGTCAATGGCTCCTTTTCTTGTTCTTCCTCCCCCTCTCCTCATATGGTCCAGCTCAGTCTGGTCATGTTCACTCTGAACTCTTCCAGGTGTCCCTGCCTCTGACTATGCTCTCTCTTTTATCTACAATAAATGTTCTCCTCCGCCATCCCTAGGAGCAGTCATGTCCTTCCTTTTTTATTTCTTTTATATTATTATTATTATTATTATTATATCACAAGTGAATTACCATCTGTGCCTGTTTACTGTCTCCAGGGTGCCAGCCACTGATGAGACTCCTGGTCACAAAGAGTTTCTTTTCTCATGGCACAGCAAAATAAGTGTGAGCATAGACTTATATTCCTCTTGTCCTCAATTCCCACAGGAGCAGTGTTGTAGGCCCAGATGAGGCTGGGCACACAGTGAATTTGCAGCATGGATGAAGGACAGTCAATATAAAGAACATGCTAATCTATGGTAAGCAGTAGGCACTCCAGTTTGGTACCCCAGAAAGAGAAACTACCATATTCCCCAAGGCTGCTCAGAATAAACACAGTCCTGTAGCATGACTGAGCCAAATACTTAGGACCTAGAGAGTACTCCTCTCCCAGTCCTTAACTGTTAAGCATACTGGCTATTTCCTAGTAAGGTCAAGCCTGCGGCACAATATGCTACCTACCTACCTTCCTAAAACTCTAAACCCAATAATGCACAAGTGTGTGTGTGTGTGTGTGTGTGTGTGTGTGTGTTGTTCACCCATGTGTCCTGCCCACACATAGTAGTTGATTTGACCACATCCTTATAAACACTCAGTGCTCAAACTGCTCCCATCCCAACTTTAAAACTACATCCGTTTTCTTCTCTGAAACTTTCCCACAACTATATTTATATGCAGAAAGTTCCCCAGTCCAACAAGATAATTCTGCTTTGAGGGGGTGATATAATTTGTTGGAATGCAAAGCCAAAATATTAAAGCAATCTCTCTGCACATAATCCTCTAATACTCCACCTGGCATGGAGGACACGGATGTAGTTAAAGATTCCCAGGATTTCTGGTTCTTCCCACCCTCTTTTCTTTGTATTCTTTGCAGACTTCCTTCCCTGGGGCCTCTGGGCACTCCCCCAAGACTCTGTTGCTCCCTTAGCGATAAGAATTTGGAAATCCCATCACTGTTGTTCAGAGCGATGTGGCAGACACGCAGGACTTTCCAGGATGAAAAATGTCTGCTTTTCCCTTTACTAGATTACTTTTCAGAAAGGTATGAGCCATAGTCAGCAATAGTACAGTCAGGTCAAAGTGACATAAAATATCATTTCTCTGACATACCAAAAAAGCAAAACCACTAATAAAAAGAAAAAGAACTCGAAGCCCCCTGCCAGTGGTTCTTAATGGCCCTCATGGAAATCTGTAGAACAGAGCTAACTAAAAACACGGGAAGTACAAAATAAATTTTGTGGAAAATAAGAATACACTGTGCTGCCGAGTCTTATGCTGGGGTTATGTTTTCTGACTTATAAAATATGCTTCTATGTATGCTTTTACGAGGTGCTCACTGCAAGCCTATGAGGAATAGTAGACAAAATATTTGGGTCAAAAACAAATCAAAACGTTGACTTTCATTCATAGCACATAAAGCAACCCTTTAAAAGCATCCATTATATTTTCATGACTTGGCTCATACTTGAGTACCAGATAGTCCCACCACCACCTGTATCTGGAGATGGGACCAAAAGGATCAACATATAGTTCTCTCTCTTCTCCACAGTAAACAAATGGGTAGCCCCTCAACTGGCTGACACTCAAGGAGAAACAAGGAGAGTGTTGTAAATGCATGCCTTGCTTGCAGGACTCAACACACTGGTCAATATGCATCTGCTTCTTGGGTAACTGCCTCACCCAGCAAGGTTTTAGAACCCTATGGCTTTGCTTTATGGTCTGAACATGCATTGCTTCCCAGTAGCTTCCTTTGTTGTTTTTCATAACACTTTAATTCTCCATTCAGTTGTCACTTAACACAAGCTATTTTTTCCCCAAATCTATGGTTGTGACTTAGACATTGCCAACTGTGTGCCTGAATTTGGTGTAAGTGACATTGTCTTCAGGCAACCTCTTATAATTGCACCTGAATTCATCTGCTTTATCACCTTTCTCTCCTTGACCCTACTTCCTCATAATCAAAAAAAAAGAGCATATTTTAATGGTATTGTGGTTATGTGTCATAAAACAATTTAGAGATTCAGAAGAAAAGACATGCAGATGCAATATACGACATCTGAGAGCTTTTTTGAAATAACCCAAGAGAAGGCTCAGTTTGGGGCTAAATAAACAAAGAAGGAATGTGACTGGCCATTTTTAGTATGGTGCACTGCTACACACGTGAGAGGAGCAGCCGTAGACAGCATTCCCATGAATGCACATGGCAGGGTTCCAACATAGCTCAATTCAAGAACACTCAGTTTTGAATTTCATGTGGTTATCGTGCGTCACAAAATATTCTTCTTCTTTTCATCCTTTACAACCCTTCAAAAATGTAAAAGGTGACCTTAGTTTCTGGGCTTTACAGAAGTAGGTGACAGTCTGGATTAGATCCATGGGCCATAGTTGGCGGACTGCTGCTGTGTAGTAAGTTGACCACATACCCACTCTCCATAGATTAGCCTCCAAAAGTCCCTGTCTTGTTTCCTAATAACTATCTGTTGCCTCTGTGAACAAATCATCCCAAACTTAAACAATAAGACACCATAAGCTTATTCTCCCACAGCTCTGGCAGGGAGAAGTCACATGTGAGTCTCACAAGGCTAAAGTTGAAGTGTCAGCAACTGAGGATGTCCATGGCGGCTCCAGTGAAACTCTACATCCTCCTTCCAACATCCAGAGGCTACTGTCATTTGCAGGCAAACTATTCCAGTTTCTACTTCTCCTGTTGCATTTACTTCCTTGGCAGTCCTGCCTCCCTTCTTTACTTACAAGACCTTTGTGATTACACTGGCCCAGTGGATAATCCGAACTAATCTCCCCATCTGATAATCCACCACTTATCCCATTAGCAAGGTCCTCTTCACCAAGTAAAATACCATATTCACAGCTTCCTGGGATTAGCATGGCTTGAACCTGGCAGGGGGCCGTAATTTGGCCAACCACACACCCACTGAGACCCTAACAGCATCACAACAAACAAAAGAAGGTACCTCTAGTCTTAATGTCCATGTAGAATGGATGTCACACTTCTCCTCTATCTATTGCCTCCCAGAAGAGCCAACCACCCTATCCCACCCCACGCATAAGAAAAAAGCTAAGGTCAATACATTTCCAATTTCACCCCTCTAACCTCATCCTGTGAATCAGGACTGCTAAATTAGATACCTTTCCAGTAAGCAATATGAAGTAAGTAAGTCCTCTAGCTTAGAAAGCCTCTTGCTCCTGGCCATGTTTTCCTCTGGGTTATTTTTAAAGTTACACAGATTCTTTTCAAAGGCACACCAGAAATTTTCTAGTAGCTTCTTATCTATGCACAGCACAGACAATTGCATTATACCTAAGAGAATTAATGTGATTTAATTATATCATATTTGGGGGTAGTTTAATATCAAACTTCTTTTGTATAAGAAATTACTTCTTGGTGAAGTTAAACTCGGTTATTATGCTCATTCTTTATTCATTAAACTCATTAAGATCACTAGGAATTGCTTATAAATAACTATATTATTGATTCAAAATATAGCAGATAAGTGAGGATATTCTAAGATACAAAAAGTGATACTTTTCAGTGATTTTCTTGGGAATTCCCATATTGGACATACATGCACAGCCTTGTTTGGCAGCAATATATAGACACTATGTGAAAGGCTCCTCTTTGATTGCAAAGGGAAGATGGACAGCAAATGGGATTTTTCAAGAACCCACTTTACAAAAGCAAAATCCAGAGATATTGTATCTGCTTGTATAGTTTATTCACCACACAGGGGCACCGCTCAAAGAAGAAATGAGGGCTGATATCTGATCCATGTTCTGCTTCAAAGCCTTGCATCCTAGCACAGCATAGTACTATCAAAAGGAAGGAAAGGTTTTCTTTTCTTTCTTGGAGCATTTCTTACATGTAACACAATGTGTTTTGATCAAGTGAAGCCATAATCCCTCCCTTCCCACTCCTCTTAGACCTCCTCCCTCAATCACATCTCCCTCCCAACTTCATGTATTCTTTTGCATTCTTAACCAGAGTCCAGTTGGTGTTGCCACCATGTGCACAACTGTGGAGCCACCAATGGGAGCAAGGGCAACCAACCTGGGACTGCATTGTTAAAGAAAACTGACACTCCTCCTAGCAGCCATCAGCTACCAATAGCTTTTCAGTTTTGTGGGTCCCTCCCCCACTTAGGATGATATATTTGATTGGCTAGATCTTATAGGGAGCTTATGCATGCAGCCGCAAGTTCATATGTGGGATGGGCAAGCCTCTCATGTCAGAGAAACACTTTTTAGGAAAGTTTTTTTTCATTTCACATTAAGTCAAGATTTTCCCATGAGCTGTCATACTCCCACATAGAAGAGATGCCTTCTGCTTTGCAAAGATACTTTAGGGACCACAGAGTTTGTATCTGAATCTGCTTGGGCTGGAACACAAACAAAGAAATTATTACAAGGACAGGAGGGACAGTTGATGTTATTTGAGGTGTGAGCAAAATAATAGAAGGCTGTCATTCAAGAGAGATGACAACCAAGCAAGTCAGCATTTACTGGCTCTTGAGTCCTTGCAGATTTGCTAGATTGGAGTAATTCATCTCAGTTTAATTGTCAATTACCTGACAGGTTAAGAGACTTACCAAAAGTCACCCAAGTTAAGTTCAGATCTAGGCACATCAGTCTGCAACATCTTCTGCTGCCCACATCTGTACACAACCTCTCTCACACTGACTATATGGGTATTCTTCCTCTTCATCTGTTTATCCCACTATAACAAAATGCCTAACAGTAAGCAACTTGTAAGAAACAGAAATTTATTCTCATGGGCCTAGATGCTGGAAGTCCAAGATGGAGGTATAGACAGATTTGGATGACTGGTGAAGGCCTAGCCTCCACTTAGAAGAGAGCACCAAATTGTCATGTCTTCCAAGAGGGAGGGTGCTGGACCTGCATATGGAGGAAGAATGGAAGAGAAATTTCTAAACCATTTCCTTCCAGCTCTTTCACAAGGTAACCCATTGTCAGAGCAGAGCCTTCATGACTTATATACTCCCTCAAAGACCCCACCTCTTAATGGTACCACACTGGGCTAGGTTTTCCATACAGACATTTGGGAAGACACATTCAGACCACAGTAAGGTTTTAGAGTTAATCCAGTTGTTTCCTATTGTTGTCCCCTGAACATGGAAGAGAAGCACACTTTTCTTTTTAGATAAGATATGTCATTTGCTGTGGCCCACTAAATACAAGAAGTACCACATGCCACATCTAATCTGAACCCTGTAAAGACAACATGTGATTTTTCCCTTCTCTTCCCCGACTACAGTGATGAGACCAGGTGGTTGGTGACTTTGTCAGCCTGCATCATTGATAGAGGACAGTATGGAACAGAATCCTATACTAATGAATTTGCAGCTCAGGTGAATACTGCAGCTCAACCTATTCCACTTGAGCCCTGAGAGCTGAGAGCTTTCCATTACTTCTGGAAGTGAGGAAACTGTTTCACCCAGTGAATCACACAAATTCTTCCCCATTTTCCTCAAATCTTGCCCCATCTCTGATAGACCAGCAAGTATCTCACCTGCTAGAAGGAAGTCTTTCTTGAACATTTCCAGTTGCATTCATCCGTATTCTTTGCAGGTGGGACCATTTGCACAATCTACATCACCTAAGTTAGAATTTTGATACACTGTATGGGTACAGATCTCATTATATGCTACTTTTACTTACTTCTCGAGGAAGTCTCTTAACGGCTTAATTAATTGGTCAGTCTATTGTGGGCAGAGGTCTTATATATTTCTACAGGCTCCATGAGAGTGGCCAGGATTTGGCAAGAAGAATGTAGAGACCCAAAAAGCAAGATAACTGTCCCCAAAGAAGAGGGAAGACAAAACAAAGAAGGTGAACAGACACCTTGACAGCTTTGAACATCGGAGAGAGGAAAGAGTTAAAATTCAATAGACTATATCTTGAGACAGCTCCCAGGGTTGGAGGCTATATTTCTCATTAATATAAAAGAGTTAATTATATAGCTTAGAAATTCTATTCATGCCAAATCTTCTTTTAGGGTTAAGTCATGCATGATCCATTGCTATTCAGGCATCAGCCCTGACAGGGTCTCGTTCTGTAGGGCTGTCTGTTCGTCTGCCCTGAAGATCCACAGGGACTTCAAGAGGCTGTGTGCATACTGGAACATTTTGCTGAGAAGATGACCTACACAGCAAAAGACTTTATATAACCAAAGGCAGGGCATAAATATTTTATAGCACGAGTCCATGAAAACACATCTTTCTTTCTGTAATGTGCAATCTCAGGACATATCACTGGGGAAGAAGACTTGCCTGAAAGATTCAACACTTCCAATTTGCTATTGCTCATTAGGGTACCGTAGAGAATAGGACAGCTGCAGATCCCTGCTGCCTGTGGGCTAGTATGGACTGACCACATGAAAGCAAACCTTCCCACCTCCCAAAAAAAGTGCCTGTGTTGCAAAGCACATTAACAAGGGGCCAGACAATGTAAGCCAGAGGGAGCTCTGAGACAACATCCTTCTCCTACAGTTGAGAAGGATAGCTAATGGAAATGATGTGAACACCCCACAGCAGCACAGTGAGCTGGAGCTGGAGCTGGACTCACAGTCCTTCCGTGTTGCTGCTATAACCACACAGTAAAGACTCATGGGTAAAGAAAGCACAAGGTGTGACCTCACTCAGTGACCATATAAATTCCCAATTCAGAAATAAAGAGCCATGTCACAATTGAGCTGTGTATTTATCTGCATAAATAAGTATTAATAATTTCATATTTCTCTTTCATATTTTTTTAGATTTTTTTAAAAAGTGTGTTGTGTGTGTGTGTGTGTGTGTGTGTGTGTGTGTGTAAGGTGTAATACAAGAGTGGAGGCCAGAAATGGACATTTGATAGAAACAAACATTGGTCCTATGCAAGAGAAGTAGCCACTCTCAACTGCTGAACCAGTTCCAGTTCATTCCAGTAATATTTTATGAAAGGCAAGCCTTGCTAGACCTCTGCCTTGGCTCACGGGTAGGACATTTCACTAATGACTCTGTAAGCTAAGCATCTCCCAGTCAGTGTTCTGAGATGTTCTAGGCTGCAGCATAAATCCCATCTCTTCTAACATTTCTCCCTTTGCTCAAAATTGGTTTCATTCACCCAGATCTCTTGAGTCAATATGTTACCATACTGCAAAATTAAATCCTAAAATGAAACAGCAAATCCTCCACACACTTTCTGATTCAGAGAGTTCTCCAAACCCTGCCATGACCAGCAGAAAGCCCTTCTTCTGCATGCCAATGGCAGTGACAATGACTTTATTGTTCCTCTGTCAACCAGAGAGCACAAAAAAAGGGCTTGCTTGCTTTCCTATTCCCTATCTGAGGTTTCTTTTCTGCTTTCTCACCAAAAATGGTAGGTTTAAGTAAAGGATTACATAATCTGTTTTTCAACTGGTCCTTTAAAAGTGTGATTTGAATCATTCAGAGGGGAAAGAAGAGGGGGGCTCCTTCAGAAACAGGTCCACTGCTCTGAGACCTTGGAGTACCTTAGCTGTGGGGCTGGGAGGGCAGGGGGGGGTTAGGGGTTGGTGGAGACCCTGCTGCTAAGATCAAAGTCTGACATTATCAGAAAGCCCAGAGCTCAGTACAAAATGTCAGACTCCCATTGCCAGTGGGGCTCTCTTCTCTAACTGGGGGATCACAGTCCCCATATGGTGATATACACACCTACCTCAGGAACTTCATGTAGCACTGCACCTGAGATTCCTGGAATGCTCCCCCATGATAATGAGAAGCCATCTCAGTACCTTAGCCTTCAGCCAATGACCTTTGCCCACCCTGGATATTCTCACCCCTTCCTTGCCCAAAACTATAGAACTGTTCCACCCTCAACAAAGTGTATGCGTACAAGCTGTTTCACTGAATGCTGTCTCAAAGAGCTACTTCATTGAGCATTGTCTAAAAGAGCTGTAACATTAAAGAGCTGTAACACTGAGATCTCTGGAGGAAACTCTCTCACCCGACCCCATCCCTGCCATGTGGTTCAGGGGTCTTGCTGACCGACCCATTCCGAACTTCCCTTCATCCTTTCCCTCCTGTCATGACTGGAGTCAGGACACACCAAGGGAAGATGTGAACCATAGAAGTTGATTCTTCTCCACTCCTTACCTATTTTAGTGTGCAGTGACACCTGGACACAAGGGAAGAGGAGGAAAACTGAACCACACTTAGCAAACACTGATGGCTTCAGGAGGGTTGCTCAAGCAGTTGCCAGAGAAACTCTAATTTTCAAATAAGTCAGGGATTACAACGGAAGCACTGCCGGGCTCTGGGTCCATATGCAAGCATTCTCTCTGATATGGTTTAGATGTGGTTAGTTCCCCAGAGGTTCTGGAGCTCAAAGCCTGTCCTCCTCACCCCCGCCCAGGGTGGTGGCATTGAAGTGGTCACATGGAGCTCCACCTTCAGGAGTGGAGTAATGCTGACTGGGAGTGAATAAGCCTGGTAGATTAGTGCCCTTGAGAGCAGACTGTGATAAGAGGAAGCCCTCCCAGTCTCCTACTTCCTTTCCTATGCACATGCTCCTTCAGCACACTGGCCAGTTCCCTTTCTAGTTTTATTTTGTTCTGTTTTTAAATCAAGTTGTGACAGAGCCAGTGTCCTGCTCTTTGAACCCTCCAGACTACCAGAAACTGTGAGCCTGATAAACCCATTTACTTTATAACATTATCCAGCCTTCATTATTTTGTCATAGCAATGCAAATAGACTCTCTTAATACCTAACTGAAAGAGAATAAACTAGGAAAAGTCAGAACTCCTAAAAACAGCAGCAAACATGGCAATCAGTTAATCCTAGGGTCTATCCTTTTTGCATTAAACTAAGATGGTCCCCAAATATCACTTTGTTCTATATACAAGATGCCCCTCTATGAAACAAACTCCTTCAGAGGCTGGAAGGAAAGATACTGGAGCAGGTCTTCATATCTTATTCCACTCAGAATTCAGGACTGTGTGTAGCCCAGAAGTCTGTGCAAGTACAGGTCCTCCACAGTTTGGATGTCATATCCCCTTCACAGAAACTTCTCATGACACCTTTAGAAACAAAGACTTTGTGTACCGATTTTTAAAAACCACAGGTTTTACCCATGGCACATGCATTCATTTACATGCACATAATCTCTGAGTAAAGTAGTGCTTTGGAAGCAGGGAAAGCAGAGACGAGAGGATGCTGGAACATTTTAGGGGGTGTGGCTTTTTTGCACAGGTGTAGTTTAAAGGTATCAGCAGGCTGGGTGGTAAACTCACTATCCTGAGGCTGAGCTGCCAGCTAGATTTGAGGATCCCCATTCACACAGTCAGGTGTTTCGGCAAGACTTCATGTCAGAGAAATGAGACCATTTACTTTCAGCCAGATGGAGAAACAGGCAATGATGGAGAGGCCAGCTAACTGACCTGACGGGACATGGCCAGCGCGAACCTATATAATTACAGAGATCTTGCCTCACGCAAAGACAAAAAAATTCTAATGCTGATAGGAAAATACAGCCAGATGAAAGACGGAGTGAAAGGCAACAAACAGAGGCACTTCTGAAATATTTTACCTAGGATTACAGAAGACAGAAGAGCTTAATAAAAAAAAGGATATAAGGCAATGCTCTTATTAAAAAGACAAGATACACAGAAGGTGTCAGAATAGTTGAAAGAAAAAAAGACAGGTGAGTAAAGGAAGACAGTTGAGAACCAAACATAGCAATGGATACGTTGTGACAGGGACAGAGATAATGAGATAAAGTAAGAAAATAAGTCACATCAGCCAGAAGCGGGATTAACATCTCAATGCTGATTCAATTCACACTGGGCAGAGATGAAAACAATCGGAGGTAACATAACGGGAGGAAAACACAGACTAGGTCGTAAACATGATAAGGAATGTGTCTAAAGAAAACACTGGAATAACAAAAAAAGAGCAACAACAAAAGAGACCGCATCATGGTTTCGTCTGAAGACATGCTGCTTTCTGTTTGGAAGGATTCATCCTGAACCAGAAAGGGAGAAAAAAAAAAATCAATGAAAGAAACATTTTGCCTAGATTAAATTTTGTAATTTCTGAAAAGCATGTGAACAAAGAAAGCAGCCTTCAAATTTTCAAATAAGAAACAATTCGTTATTGAAGAATGAAAAGAGGAAATGGGTCAGTACAGGCTTGTCTCCTACAGCATTAATTGCCAGAACCTAAGAGGAGCTACAGTTTCAAAAGCAAAATACAACATAAAATGCTTCTCAGATACAGAAGGGCTAAACTATGTATCACTAACCTGTCTCCCTCCACCCTCTCCCCCCAAAAAACATGCAATGAAATGCTGAATTTAATAAAATCAAGAGATTAAATAAAACTAAATAGGTGTTTTTTTTTAATTTTTTTAATTTTTATTAATTTTTGAGGGGAAGGGGGGGTATCATGGTGCATGTGTATGTGGGGCCCAGGCAGCTGTGGGGAGCAGGCCTGGAGCAAGAGTGGGGTCCAGGAATGTACAAACCTGGGAAATCTTGTCCTGAGATCAGCAGGAGTAGGATGCATTTCCCTCTCCCCCCCAGGTCTGTGTGTCCAGAGTACGTAGCACTGTGCCCCTCACCATTGCCCACCAGAGGCCATGAGCATAGCCAGTACCCAACACCCTGGCCCAGACCAATAATGTACACTCACTCCGATAGCCCCTACTCAGCGCGCAAAGGTTTGAATAGCCTTCCTTATGCCCATTAAAATGAGCTGTCTCATTGAAGCCTGTTTCCTGAGAGTCTGTTCTGTCTGGCTCACTTGCTGACTGAGGTCTTCATCCCCCACTAGTTCCTGCCCTGTTCCTCTTCTCAGGATCCATTGATTATGATCACAGACAATCACTATGCTACAGTGGAGAAGCAGAGCCTGAACAATACACATGGAGTCCAGAGGACAACTTGCAGAATCATCTCTCCTTGCACTGTGCAGGTTCCAAGAGTTGAACTCAGATTGCCAGGTGTGGTGACATACATCTCTACCTGATAAGTTATCTTGATAGCCCAAAAATAAGGTTTTTAAGATCTTTTTATTTTTAGGTAGGGTGTAGAGAGATGGCTCAGTGGGAAGAGTGCTTGTCTTGCAAGCTCACGGACCAGAGTTCAAATCTACAATACCCACTTAAAAGAGCTGGGCATAACTGTTTGTGTCTGTAACACCAGCATTGGGGGTCTAAAGACAGAGGGGTCCCTAAACCTCACTGGCCAGTAAGAGCTCCTATCTGAAAGAAATAAGGCAAAAAACAGTGCCCTGGGCCCTCCATTTACATATCTTACATATTTGTATGCATGTGCTGACCACATACATATACACACCAACACACTCACATGCATGCTTGTATACTCTTGCACAGACTCACATGCTTACACTTGCAAACACATTCACACACACTTGCACACACTCACACATGCATAGACACATACACTTGTACACTCACACATAAGACACACACATCTATATATGCATACATACAGAATTGAAAAGTTAAGATATAAAAGGACAAGTATTGTACACTAAGCTAATCAGAGAGATAATTTTAAATAATTGCAATACTATCAGTATAAATATCAAAACTCATCTTAAATGCAAGATGATATAAAATTAAAAATGCATTGAATTATAGTTGACCTAATCTGAAAACCAAAATCAAAAAACTCTGGGTGGAAGAGAAGGAGATGAATGTCAGTTTTCAAATCTGATTTAGAAGTGATTCAAAGATAATAGTTTGGTTGTTTAACAATTTTTTAACTAAAGAAATACAACTTAAAAAAAAATCATTTCTAATAGTCAGTCTTAAAACTACCCACTACCTGTATTCAGTATTTAATGATCAAACTAGGCAAAGAGATGGCCATTGCTTTACATTTCCTCTCTCTGGTCACTCATAAAATAAGACATGTTATGATGAACAATAGACCTTTCCCCTACTGCCATAGAATACTGGGTATTATTATTATTATTATTATTATTATTATTATTATTTTTGAGACAGGGTTTCTCTATATAGTACTGACTGTCCTGGAACTTGCTCTGTAGACCAGGCTGGCCTCGAACTCAGAGATCTGCCTGCCTCTGCCTCCCACACAAGTGCTGGGATTAACGGTGTGTGCCGCCACCACCTATCAAACACTGGGGACTTTTAATTAACAATAGTTGTGTCCTCATTAAGCAGTTATTTATATGCAATCTCCTTAGCTCCAGGAACTATATTCTGCTATTCTGATTTATTTTAATGTATGGGTATTTTGTCTGCATGTATGTTATGTATGTTAGCACAGTGCATGGATACCTGGTGTCTGCAGAAGCCAGAAGAGGGTGTCAAAATCCCTGGAACTGAAGCTTTGGGTGGTTGTGAGCCACCATGTGGGTGCTGGGAACCAAACATTGATTCTCTCTCTATAATTGCTCTTAACTGCCAAGCCATCTCTCCAGCCCACTATTCTACATTTAATTGACATTTTTAAGCATCCATATCTAAGTGAGAATAGTATTTGTCTTTTTGTGTCTGACTTATTTCAGTTACATGATAGAATATACAGAAGAATACAGACTTGGAAAAGAGAAAACAATGAAAGAAAGGTTTATTACACAACGATTATAAATAATCCAACTATAGGCCATAAGATACTGATGAAATACATTACTCTAGAACCACTTAAAGATATAAACTATATCAGTTAAGATATCACATCATAAATATTTTATCCTGAAAGTATCAACAAAATATGAACTAGAGGTGAAATTTTCTATGTATTTTAGAGTATCAAAAGGTATGAACACAGGAAGTACGGAAAGCCAAATGACTTGCTCCAGCAGGTTTACAGAGAGGAACGCTGGCTTGAAAATTAAGATTTATATTTTCTTCCATTTGCTTTTTTAGTATACAAGTAGAGTTTGTGCCAACCGATGCTTAAGTATAAACACCATAAATATAAAACAGGCTTGTAATATATGGTAGGGGCCAGCAAGCTTTTTTTTTCCCCATAGAAGACCAAACGCAGTAATAAATATTTTAGCTTTGGAGTCATATGATATTTGCTTCACTGTTCATCTCTGCCACTGTACTGCAAAGGCAGCCAGATAATATGTAACCAAATGAGTTGACCGTATCCCAGTGAAACTATTGATGTCGCTTCAGTGTAATTTAACTCAACATACACAAAGGACTTCATTAAACCACCTGTGGTGGCATGCCCCTCTGATCCCAGAACTGAAGAGGTAGAACACGATCAGAAATTAAGGCCATCCTCACCTACGTAGCAAGTTCAAGACCAGCCTGGGCTACATGAGACCCTGACTTCAAAAACAAATGCTATTTACAAAAAGGCTTCCTTGAGGACCTTAACTAGCTGATCTTTCTTATATACCAGTGACACTAATGATTTAGGCTTAGTAATTATTTAAATGTATAATTTTTTTGTTTTCTGTAATTGTCCTGAACAAATGTGTGTGTGTGTGTGTGTGTGTGTGTGTGTTGTGTCCTGAAAAAAAATTATATCTATTCTACCTTGGACAACAGGCACTAGGCTACTATAGTACTGAGCCATTTAATGAAGCTAAATACATGTAAACCCCTTTATAGCAAAATGTCCCACCACTGAGCTACAATTGCCACCAGTATAGACTATTTTGGACATCACGCGTCTAGATAACAGGCTTTGTCTACACATCAAATCCTCCACATCTCAGAGACATCTCTTCATGATTTCTTCTCAGTTACTATTCAAAACTCCCTTCTTTTTTTCCCTTCCCTCCCCCTTCCCTTCTCCTTCTTGCTTAGGCCCTGGTCACTCTGCTCCTGCTTGCTCTGGCCCAAAGGTTTTATATTTATTTATTATATGTAAGTCCACTGTAGCTGTCTTCAGACACCCATATGAGGGCATCAGATCTCATTACAGATGGTTGTGAGCCACCGTGTGGCTGCTGGGATCTGAACTCATGACCTCTGGAAGAGCAGTCAGTGCTCTTAACCACTGAGCCATCACACCAGCCCCAAAACTCCCTTATTAATAAGGACCATGCTGGGGTCTGGAGAGATGGCTTAGCTCATTATGTGCTTCCTGTATAAGCAGAAAGAGCTGAGTTCAGATCCCTGGCACCCATGTAAAAGCCAAGTGAGATGGTGTGGGGCTGCTGAGAGATGGTACCCAGTGCTGAGGGCTGGAGATGGTACGTACCCCTGTGGCTTGCTGGCCAGTCAGGCGAGCCAACATGAATAAAAAACACCCAATACTGATTCCAGCCCACAGATAGACAGGCAAGTGCACTCATATGCACACCTCATGCATGCACACACACACACAAAACATCATGAAGATTCTCTGAAGGACACTTATCCACATCTGTTCAGCAAGGTTCACTCAGCTCCGACCATGTGCCGGGCTCTCAGCCAAGTCCTAGGGACAGCGCTGAATGGACTTCCTAAGTCTCCACCCTCACATTTTTCTACAATAAGTTAAAGATGATTCTTTTTCGGTCTGTTGCTATAATAACACACATGACACTGGGTAATTATAAAGAATAAAAGCTCGAGAGCATTATAGTTCGCTGGAAGGTATCACATGGCGAGACAAAGCAAGCATGCTGGCCCCGGTCTCTCTTCCCCGTCTTTCAAATTCACTACTGCCACCCTAAGGCCCCCATTCTTCAACACAGCAGAAAAGCCTTACCTCCAAATACTATTAGCATGTGTTGGGGGAGGGGCTGTTTCTAATACCTGAATTGGGGGAGACACATTCAAGCCAATTACTCAAAACTTACCAAGGCAAATTGATAAAATAAGCAATAAGTCGAAATATATACCGCTCGTGGGAGAAACAAATGTAACGGTTGTGAAAGAATAATATCAAATGATAAAAAAGTAACACAGAAGGACAGAGTCTATGGATGTTCAGAGGATGAACCAGGAAAGGCAGATGACATTCAAATGTATCTCTATACTACTTGGAGGGCAGCTAAACCTATCTGCAGACAAAAGACAGCCCATCCACCCAGCAACCACATGCTAAATAGCCACCCAATTCTTACCTTATTTAAACCCAGAGATGCCATTTCTATCCTCAAAGACTGGGTTTCAAATGATTGACAGTTTCATATTCTTATCTTATGGAAACTATGAGTCTTTCCTTAAATAAAATTTACATTATACTTTAAATTAAGTATAAAATAAACACCAAGATTTAGAGTGTCACAGACAAGCTTCACAGATTGGACATGCTCAGGTGACTGCCACGCCAGCTGAGATTTCGGACAGGAGTTGGCAAACTATAGTTGGCCCTGTGTCTATTTCTATATGATCAGCAAGCAAAGAATGGCTTTCACATATTTATATGGCTGGAAAAAATGTAAATAGCATTTGACTGCATGTGAAGTATATGTAAAATTCAAATTCCAATGTCCATGAATAAAATACTATTGGGCTGTAGCTCCCTCATTTGCATATTGTCTGTGGTTCCTTCTGTGCAATGGTGCAGGGCTTCACAATCACAACCTAGTTCTTCTGCTGGGAAAAATCCTAAAAACATTTACATTCCAGCGCTGAATCAGTTACTTTCCTGTTGCCATGATAAAACACCGCAACCAAAGGTGACTTAAGGAAGAGGGGGTTTATCGTGTTAGGGCTCCAGACAGATGAGTGGATTTGCGGCAGTGTGAAGGTACGGCAACAAGAAGCAGCCACAGTGGGAGGAAACCAAGAGCTGACATCATCGACAACAATCAGAAAGCAGAGAGCAAAATGAAGTGGGGCAGATGACTAATGTTGGTTGTTAGTTTGACTACACTTGGGACCAACTAAAACCCAAGCCACTGAGTATGCTGTGAAGGGTGTACTAGTTAGTTTTATGTCAATTTGATACCAGGTAGAGTTGTTTGAGAAGACGAAATCTCAAGTGAGAAAATATCTACAACAAACTATCTATCGTGCAAGCATGTGGTTCAATTTTTTGATCAATTGATGTGGGAGGGCCCAGGCCATTGTGGGTGTTGCCATCCCTAGGCAGGTGGTGTAACGATAAAAGAAAACAGGCTGAGCATACCTGTAAGCAGCACTCCTCCATGGCCTCTGCTCCAGTTCCTGCCTCCACTTTCCTGCCTTACTTCCCCGGCCCTGACTTCCTCTGATGATCCACTGTGATATGTAACTATAAGCTGAGATAAGCCCTTTCTTTTGCATGTTGCTTTTAGTCCTGGTGTTCTGTCATAGAAATAGAAACTCTATCTAAGATAGAAGGATTTTCTTGAATAGATCATTTGAGGTGGGAAGACATATCCTATACCCTAAATCTGGCCCACACCTCCTGGTGTCGGTGCACACTAAAGTACACGGAAGAAGGATGCTTTTGCTTTTTGCCTGCATGCCCTCATTCTTACTGGCAAATTTATCTGTCCTGCTGCTGGGCACTCCTTCACTGTCATTAGAACCTACTTGTTCAGGATTCCAAGGTAAAGTGACGCATAGAGACTCTATAGAAATCCTCCAGAACTCCAGCACCAGATTAGGACTGTTGAGATATCCAATCTTGTGGCATGAACAACTCCCAGATTCTTGGCCTTTCTGTCAGAAGATAACCATTGTTGGAACACTTAGAATACCTCCTGTAAGCTCCTCTAATAAATCCCCCTTTAATAGATAGGTCATTGATATATAGGTAGGTAGGTAGATAGATAGGTGATAGATAGATAGATAGATAGATAGATAGATAGATAGATAGATAGATAGATAGTTCTATCAGTTATGTTCTTTCAGAGAACCCTGACATATGAATCAAGGCTTTAATCTCAAACCCACTCCCAGTAATGTACTCCTTCCAATAAGACTGGACCCGATAGCCTGCCCAAACAGCACCAGTGACTGGGCCCCAGTATCCAAATGCCTGAGCCTGTGGGGAACATTTCCTATAAAAATAACCATGGTTCTTTACAGAAAACACTCACTGAACTCTTACTTAGAATGTTACTATCATGCTAGAAAATTCTCTCCTGCCCTTTTCAATGAATATTCAAAGTCCTATACCTGGTAATGCCTGATGTAGAGCGGTTTACTTGTCTCAAGACTTCCTGTAAATGAGTTGTATACGCTCTTTTTTGTCTAGCTTCTATCCCTCAAATGTCTGTGAAATACACCCATGTTATTGCATGCATCAGCAATCGTTTGCTGTTGCCATTGAGTGGTATTCCAATATTTAAATAAAGCAAGGCTGTTTACCAGTCCACATGTTGACAGCTAAGTTGTTTCAGCTCTTAGCTATTATGAGTAAAGCTGCTGCTTCTATTCATGTACAACTCATGAATAAGTCTCCAAACTAAAAACTGAGAGGAAATACTGGGTCATAAGTATGCCTGTATATTTCCTTTCATAGGAAAATATTCCAAACCAATTAATATCCACTGCTGATCAGCATGCAGAAAACGAGTAACTGTGGAGTACTCAGACCTAAATGAGACACCCATGCCATACTCTGTCCCAACATGGCACAGGGTACATTATGGAAGTAGGGAGAGAAAGAATGTGAGAGCCAAGTGTCTAGGAGGAGAGCCGTGAAACAGCTGGGCATCTCAGAGTCATGAACTTACGGTGGCTGTAGTTGCCTGCATAAGACCTACACAAGATCAAGCCAGTACAAATTCCAGCTTAAATGGAAGAGAGGTTCACAAAGCCCTACTCATAACTGAGGAGCTTTGGTCTTTTTAAAAACTACTGGGGTTAGGGGTATCTGCTTTCTTCAGAGAAATAGCCCCTGTTAGGATTCCCGCTTTCCAGTGAATAGCACTATACCCTTACACTTAAGGATAACACTGACTAGAATCAGTAGACTGGATAAAGAAGACCTGAAGTGGGAGGGGAAGGAAGTGGGGAGGGGAAGGAAGTGGGGAGGGGGAGGGTCTTGGAGAAGTTGGGAAGAGTGGGGAATGATACAATCTAACACATTGTATATATGTATGAAATTACAAAAGAATAACTCATAACAAATTTCTGAACTTTTTTTTAAACGTCAAACTTCGTGATGGTTTTGTGTATTTGATTAGATTGAGAGACATTCCTAGGAGGTTAACAAAGCACTCTCTGAATGTGTTCATAAAGGTGGATCCAGAGGGAGCTGCTATGCAGGACAGCGACTGAGGGGGAGTAACACTCAAGACACTCACGAATGTGGACAGCAACACCCAAGAAACACTCGAGACCTAGATGGAACCAAGCAGGAGGAGGAAACCCCAGTGCTGTCAGTTCTCTCAGCTTCCTGGCTGCCGAGAGGTCAGCAACTTCCTTCCTTCACCACACCTTCCTGTCACCAAGACGCTCCGTCTCACCTCAGGCCAAAGCAACAAATCCAAACAGCCATGGACTGAAACCTCTGAAGACAAGAGCCAAGGCAAACCTCTCCTTCTCCATGATGGTCTCTAGGGCATTCTGTAATTCATTTTAGGAGTACACCATGTAACAAGAGGGAAGGGGGATGAACTAGTTGGCTTCACTCTTATACGCCAAGGCACTGGGAATCCAAAGACTGTGTCCCCGTTCTTCAAGTACTCATTAAAAGGGAAGCCAGTAATCACAAGACAAGACAACAGGAAGAACAGTAGAGGGTTGCCTGAAGAAATGAGGGATACAGGAGGCCTATGAGCGTGGACTAGACAATGAGTCACTGTTAGCTAGAAAAAGATGAAGCCCTGAGTGATAGGTTATTTCTCTGCTGCTGGTGAAATGAGCCGATTTAAGCCAGATTAGATTATATTAAAGGCAAATTTATTGGAAGGGAGGAAGAGAGAAAGAGAGAAGAGGAGACAAGAGGGAGAAACCAGAATGTCTGGATTATTATATAGGGAGGAGCCTCTAGGGGAGGGACAGCCCAGGCCCTGGCTAGAAAGTTCAGGGCTGGGGGCAGGGTATGCCAGGCAGGGACTGAGGGATGCTGGAAAACCTGGAAGTCAGAACTGCTTTGTAAAATATGCACCCCAGTTCCTTGTCCTGGGATCCCAAACCAAACCCTGAGGGAACTGGGGAAGTGGGTAGCTAACTGAGTCTTGCAGAATCAGGGAATATCTGGCAAAAAGGATGTGAGGCTGCCAGGAGCACAAAAGATCTAGTCTAACTTCAGCACGATGGGTGGGCTACAGAGAAGGAAGGGCAGGCTGTGTGTCTCACTCAGCTTCCTACTTCTGCGATTATGACCCAACCCACCATGACAATAGGCAACTTGGGCAGGAAAGGATTTGTTTCATTTATACTTCCATATCACAGTCTGTCACTGAAGGAAGTCAGGGCAGGAACTCAAGGCCAGAACCTGGAGGCAGGAACTGAAGCAGAAGTCATGGAAGAGTGCTGCTTACTGGCTTGTTCTACCTTGCTTTCTTACTACCCCCAAGATCCCCTTAGAGAAATGGCACTGGCACAACCCATAATGGACCTGACTTCCACACAATTACTAATAAGAAAATACAATACAGGCTTACCCACGGGCCAAGACTATAGCCTGTTTTCTCAAGTGAAATTCCCTCTTCCCAAATGACTCGTGTCAAGTTAAATAAAACTAGCCAGCATGTTGTGTGATCTCCAACACCCCAGGGAAAGTTACATAGCCAGAGCCAAATCAAGGGGTAGGTAGAAAGTACCCCTTTCCTTCTGCATTCCTCCTGTTTCTGATTGGACCTGGCAGAGAGTTCACATTGTCAAGAACGTGGCCACAGGAAGGGTGAAGTGTTAGGACTGCTCGTGCAGTCTACAGGGAGAAACAAACAAAAACAAACAGGCAAATCTGGAAGAAGCAGACATACTGGATTTCTGAGCAAGATGTGGGCATAGACATTGTCCGGGAATGTGATTTCATGCCATCAGGACATAGCAGGGAAAGGCAGGGATGCAGAGACTATTGGCCATCCTCCCCTCCCCTGAGCAACAGCACAGATGCTGACAACCACAGGAGGGCAGCTAAGTGAACAAAACCACACCTAACCACGGTGTGGCTCTCACACTGCCTTTCACACACGGGTCTTTATATTAGAAAATTCAGCCTCAGCACCCCATGTCAGTAGTCATTCCACCAGCCAATTATCATTAAGCATGTGATTACAGCCATCGGATAATTAAGCTGGAATTGCGATCCAATGCAATCGCACTGGTAAAATATTCCTGAGCAGGGAGCTCAACCCAGAACTAGTTAACTGCTATGCTAATGTCTCGGCACATGTGACTAATAATGGGATGACTTATAACTGTGTTTGGATCACATTACATTGCTTCAAGTGTATCATAATATTTTATAGCTTAATGGAGAATCTGGCTTATAGCAATACAGGAAAAATAAATCTCAGCCAATCGTCATCTGTTTTTTTATGTAAAGAAAATCTACATTTAGCAGCCGACAAGGCTTCTGCCATCAATAACAATTACTCTGAAACCTTTCTGACACAATAGGTAGATGTTTAACATCAATAACATAAACCACACCCTCACTAATGGAGATATATTAAGATATTGATTAGTTATGCAAGAAAGTTTATGCGTATTCCGTCCCCGCTCATAATTATGAGCGCACTATTGACTACTCCTTGAACTACATCTTTTAGTCCATTTACCTTTTGCTACCCCAGAGTACACTTGGCTGGCAGATAATCAGAGCAAACAGGCATTTTTAGAAAATGTGAACCATATGTGCAAGCAGAGTTGCCAGCACTTTCTGAATGCCTACTAGGTGTACATCAAGGGTTGGGGATGGGGGGATGCCCAAAACACACAGACCCTTTGCTGAAGATGCTTGGAGTCTAGTCAGGAGCCATCCAGAACTACAGAACATAAAACAGGAAAAGAGAGGTGGGAGATGGTCTGAGAAACAGTGAAAGGAGCCTTGTGGGGAATGGACAAACTGTTAATGATTGTACCAGAAGGTGGGGAGGGGGGAGCTGTGGGGCTGGAAGGAAGCTCTGGAGCTGGAGCACAGCCACCAAGCTTGGAAGCCCTCAGCATTTGTCTTGGGTTAATAGGTGAATAGGACAGCCAATCCCTAGGATTCTAAGGGGGAAGCGACGTTAAAGGAAGCCATGTGAAAGCAAGACTCAGAGGCGTTGTACAAAGGCAGTGGGGTGCCCTAAGGAATAACAACAAAGTGATTGCAGCCTCCTGTTCAGTCCAGGTTCTAACAGGGACCTCCTCCACAAAAGCAACAAAATAACAGAAGCATCCTGTGTTTATAGAGGGAGCTAATTAGCAGTAGCATCACTGCACTTGGTGTTTCTACCACTGTGGACATTAAATCTCTCAATATCACATACCCCTATGTCTCTCTCTCTCTCTCTCTCTCTCTTCTCTCTCTCTCTCTCTCTCTCTCTCTCTCTCTCTCTCTCTTGTGTCTGTCTTCTCTTCTTTCTCTGTCTCTCTCTGTCCCTCTCTCTGTCTCTCTCTTTTCTCTGTCTCTGTCTCTTCTCTGTCTCTCTCTCTGTCTCTCTCTCTCTCTGTCTCTCTCTCTGTCTCTCTCTCTCTGTCTCTCTCTCTCTGCTCTCTGTCTCTCGTCTCTCTCTCTCTCTCTCTCTCTCTCTCTCTCTCTCTCTCTCTCTCTCTCTCTCTCTCTCTCTCTCTCTCGTGTCATTCTCTAAGGGGGTTTCAGGATCAGCCAGGGAGCCAGAATCAGTACTTCTGGTCCCCAGGCATCCTTGGTAGCACTCGCCCTGAACTCAATAGCTCATCATAACTCTCTTGGCAGCAGGAAAACAAACGTTAAAGGTGCCTCTCTGCTCCCCTAGGCCTTCCCTGGACTGAAGCTCATTTGCAATGCAAAGCAGCAAGAAAGAGAACATTCTTTCAGCACTGAAGATGTCTGCCAATTCCCCCAGACAATAGGAAATGGCGACTGATGGTTTGCTTTTTTTTTTTTTTTTTTCAAAGAAGATTTCCATGAACAGTTCAGAAGTATAAGGTGTGAGGTAAAGAAGCCCCCTTTAAAAACGTGATCTTCGTTCTTGTGTGCAAGCTGCTGAGAATGGCAACACCCTCGGGCTACAGGAGAAACCGGAAGAGTTTCTTTTGCTCTAAATTAAAAGACAATGGAACTACACCTCGAGGTGATTTCTGCCTTGAAACTCTTCCCAAAACAGTGTTTCACAATTACAATGAGATTAACAAAAGAAGGATTTTTCTTTGAGCCGGTTTAAAACAGGGGAGTTTAAAGGAAGCACCCGATACCCTGTTGGTCAGTTTGAGCAGGAGGTTGCAGCAAAAAACAAATAAGGAAACGAGCATCTCAACTGTCTAGGATTCCCAACAAGAATCTTACACTGAGCAGTGGTGTGAAACCTTATTTCCTGCCATGATGCTCAGGATTCTCTGCCACACTACAAGAGTCCCAAAAGTTCTGGGACAGACAGGGTTGAGCCCCACCCTCCACCCCACCCATCACACCCCACACTCATACCCCAGAGTTTGTGGAAACCCTTTCTAACTGCTTCTACCTTGAATTGTTGTGACTTGGGGGAAACTCTAATGCACCTTGGCCCTGTGGGTCCCCATGCTCTCCGCTAACAATTCACCAAGTCCTTCTAACACCTACCCAAGGCTGTGGGACTTCTGTTCAATTGGCTGATGGGCAACCAAGAGCTGGGTGAGTCCTCTTCCAATTCTCAGTTCCTCAGATCATGGCTACTAAGAGGCAGTTAATGTGTGCTGATTAAACCAACGCTGGAGTATGACATCCTGTAAGCTTCTCACTTCTCCAACGGCTCAACTACTTGCTAACAGAATCAACCTGTCTGCATGCTCCTGGCTCCATGTTTTCTTCCCGATGACTGGAAATGTATAAAAATGACTGGCTTCCATTTGTTGAATAGTCATTGCGGCCCTGTTCCTTCCCCTGGCATTTTAATTACTGCTAATTTAGTGTGTTATTGTTGGGTTCAGGGTGGAAGCTGAGAAAACTCACTTCAGATCCAGAAGCTTCATTTTCCGAGCACTCAGGGAAAAGGCCAGTTCAAGAATTGGAACCTCATCCCCAAAGGGAGATTGTGACAACATTTTTTAAAGGATGGGAACACAAAGCAAATGGGGGATCTGGGAGGAGCTGCATTGTTAACCAATTGTATTTTGACATTATGGGTTAAGCAAGGAAGTACCCACTGGAGATTGAACCATATCCAGGGCAACTGGTTTCAAGGTTCTTAGTTCATTTTCCTAGATGTTAGGTCTGGAGCTTAGAACAATAAGAGTGGTTCAACAGTCAGTAGCTAATTAGGGCATAACAGGCTACTGATTATATATTTTTTACAACTTATGCACCTTGGTTTAGATAACAGCAATGTGTATATTCTTTACTGGCTAACAGACAATTATAAAAACATTTGGAGAATGGGATAGGCGTTCATTCCTACACCTGGGACATGAACTTGTTTGACCCTGACAGCAAGACGAGAGAAATTGTCCTTGAGATGGCTGGACTCAGACATCTGTCTCCTTATAAGGTGTCCCTGAGATGTCTGAACTCAGACAGCTGTTTACAACAGAAGCTGTTCAGCTATAGGTAAGTCCCCAGCAACTCTAGGGCCTGGGACCTTGAATTTGGTTTCTCTCTATGATTAAATGGAATCTGGAAATGAAATGGTAATATTTAGAATAAGTTCCTTTTGTTTGTTTCCAACAGTTATGTGTCTAGTTTATACTGAACCAACGCCCTATCATCAAAGTCAAAGGAGAAGTAAATGGGGACAAAGCTGGGATCTAAGACCTACCCGGAAGGCTCCTTCCTCCTCGCCCAGTGATTGGCTTCTTGTCATCCTTATTATCCAATCAATTAATTGGAGAAAATTACAGGACCCACACTCCTGCCCTCCATTTTAAAACTGAAAGGGCCTGCATATAGCAAGATGCTTCTTCCCAGACCTGGGATTAGACACAAACCACACTCAAATACCCATTTCCCTTTAGTAAGTGGGAAAGAAAAGTAAAGTGATTGATCTCTTACTCAGGCAGAAAGCAGCAGCAAATGACCTTGCAGGTGTGATTTTTAAGACAAAAATGGAGAGGTGTGTGTCAGAATGGGCTAGGATGGTGTTTTGATTGGGTAGCCAAAAGAGGGCTTTTGATTTCTGGACTTCAATACTTTGTTAACTCTGAACCTTGGTGATCAGCCTTAGGAATGAGTCTGGCATAAGAAAGTATCCAAATAGCTGGGCGTGTGGCGCACGCCCTTTTAATCCCAGCACTTGGGAGGCAGAGGCAGGCAGATTTCTGAGTTCAAGGCAGCCTGGTCTACAGAGTGAGTTCCAGGACAGCCAGGGCTATACAGAGAAACCCTGTCTCAAAAAACAAAAAAAAAAACCAAAAACAAACAAAAAAAGATGTGTGGAAGAAAGTATCCAAATAAGGGAATAGATCTTAGTGGATAGTTTTAGGAATGTAAGCTATGGTTTACACAGGAGAGGGAAGGGAGAATTGCAAGGCCTGCCACCGCCATGTTTGCCATACCTGGACCTGCTAGAGCCCTTCCAAAATCACCTGCTCCTAAGCATCAAACACCATACATGTTTGTCACCATGAATCATGAACTCTTGACATGATTTAAAAAATTGGCTGCTATATATTTTTTGAGGTATGAAAATTTCCTTTTGATACGAATTTTACGTTTTAAAACAAATATCAGGATATACTTAAAATAGAAAGGGAAAGAAAAGCAGATATTTAGAGAGGCTTCATGTTGATTTAAATAGTGATTAAATAGAAAGGTTCAAACTGAGTTCCACTAGGTCTAAAAATTTGGAGACGCAAATTGCTGATCAGTTAGGAGGCTGCCAAAAGATTCCAGGAGTAGCCATCTGCATTTGCCTCGGTCCTGGGGGATTAGTAATTTAAAGGGCTCATAAAACAAGCAAACAAACTTTGAAAGGTTAGACCATGTCTTCCTTTAAGCCAACGAAAAACTCCTGCTCAGAGATTGTCACAAACAGGCAGGGAGAATCATGTTACCGCCACAGCAGCCTTCTACCTACAGTTCAGAAATGTGATCTGTTCTGTCCAAATGTGGTTGAAATTTGTTGGGACTGGAAAATAGATTATTCTTTCCTTAAAAAGGCATACCGACCGTTCTGTGGCTAGTGCAAACAGTTTTGATCTCGGCTGATTGAGACTCTGCTGTGTCAGATTGGACCCAAACAATATGTCTGGTCTGATTCCCTTCCCGTATCTTATCTATCTTATCTAGACAATGGGATCAGGAGGGTTTCAGTGATTTGAGTGCCAGGATGCCAAATATAAGTCTTGAAGTTCAAGCTACACACACATACACACACAGAATAAGAACCATAATCAGAATTGGACTTGTTAGGTGCAAAAAATACAATACAAAGGGGACACAAAGTTTGGTGGGTAGAAAAGGGCAGAGGATATGGGAGGAGCTGGGGAGGGGGCAAATATAATCAAAATACATCAAACAAAATTCTTGAAACCTACTAAAAAATGTGGAAGAACCGCAGTCAAATTATAATCAGACTGGCTCTAAGGCTGTGGACTATTTGAATGTATACAACGACCAAGGATGACAAGATCCAAACTCTTATTTTGAAGGCGAGAAAACAGAGACATCAAGAAAAGTAATCTGGATTTATGAATCATTCAACAAAAGAAATTTGCATTCCACAGAGTCTTGCAATCATGAGGCTAGTCCCACAGAAGTGCTATGCTGTCAGCTGTTGTTGCTTTAAGTTTGGGTTTGTAGCAGACATTTAAAAATTAGGGTCAGCACGGTCACTTTTAAACAGAGAGTCACCACATGCTCTAGCAATTCTATTTCTGGATATATTTCCAAGGGAACTGAAAGCATTTCACCTGAACTGATAGTTATGTATCATTGTTCATAATAACCAATATGTAGAGCAAACCAATATGTCCATCCCTAAGTGCGGTGTAAGCAAAATATGGTCTGTGCACATAGCAGAACACTATTCATCCTTAAAGAGGAGGAGAATTCAAATGTTTCCAACAGCATGGACAAGGTTTAAAAGACATTAGTGAATGAAGCCAGTGATAAAATAGTATCATTCGATACCTAGAGTGATCCGATTCACAGGAATCATACAGAAGAGGCTGTAAGCTAAAGAGGAGCAAAAACAGAAAATTATTGTTTAATGGATGCAAAGTTTCAGTCCAAGAAGATGAAAAAAGAATCTGGAGACAGCTGGTAAAGATGGCTGTACAATAATGCTAACATACTTAGAAATGGTTAAAATGGTGAATTCATGTTACATATGTTTTATTAAAATGAAATGTTTTAGAAGTTTCCACATAAACATCCAAACTTCCTGAGTCGTTTGAAAAGCTAGCAGAGCTTGTGGCACTGAGCCCATGTTCCCACAGGAGTTTGCACAGTACCTGGCCCCTTAAACAGATGTTCTCAGGTTTTACGTGGACAACCCTTCACCCCCTTCACCCAGCTCCCTCACCAGCTGGGTTCCTAAGATCAACTCCTTCCCAGAAAGCCAGAGAGTCCAAACCACACAAAGGGGTACCATACTCATCCTCCACCTCAGATAATCTAGGCAGAATCTCTGTAGGATGAAGTCCAGACACCGATGAAGTTGAAGAACTTCCCACATGATTTGGAATGTATACAGAACTGAGGGTCCCCAAAACCCAGCTTTATACTCAGGTCTATCTGCAAGCTGTTATCACTGAGGCCTTAAAAACTACAGATGTCTCCTCTACAAGTTCTAAAGTAATTGGCATGAGGTAAGGCTAAAGATGGAATGTTCTCAAGTTCACCACTAAACCCTTTTGTTATTTCACTTTATTTCCCCTGCCAAAGACACATAGACCTTCCCCATTCTCCACACACTGAACACACTGTGCCAAATAATATGTATGTGAAGCTAATATATGTGTGTGTGTGAATGGATATATATGTATAATGTATGTGTGTGTGTGTGTGTGTGTGTGTGTATATATGTATTCTTTTAACTGTTGCTATACTAGAAAACATGAGACTGGGTAATTTATAAAGGAAAGAAGTTGGTTTGTTCTCATAGTTCTTCAGACTAGAAAATCCAAAGGTCTGTCACCAATGATGGTGTTGGTGTTCTATTGCTTCAACTCACAGAAGACAGAAGGGCAAGCAAATAAATGCAGAAGAGAAAGAACATGAAAGATGGCCTTGATTTTCTTACAACTTGCCTTTGGGTACCTGATCTAGTTCTGGGTAAATAAAAAGCTCACTGGAGAGAGGCAGTGATGAAGGCTTTGGCCATGTGACCCAAACAGCTACCATTAAGTCCCACCTTTCAACACTTCCAGCCCTATTGAGGAATTAAGAAGTAAGCCTGAATATGAATTTGTGTGTGAAGAAACTATATACAAATTATAGCATGTTCACTACACACACACACACATCTTTCTTCAGCCACTTTACTGTGTATGGTTTAATGTTTACCCCACAGATCAATGATGAATCCTTGTGACACAGAGTTCAGGTTTCAAGTGATGCTCTATGATTTGAGTGACAGCAGCCTCCTTGGAATTGAAGACAAAAGCTACTAGTCTATGGACATCCGTGCATGCTTTTTTCTTACTTACCTCATTCAAGTCCCCAGCAACAGTCTTAGGATACTCTGTCATCCTCATTTTGGGTGAGGTAAGTGTGAAGACCCAAGCACTTGTTAAGTTAAAGGGAACACCACCCCTTTGAATTTATTAAGTTCTGGACTGTTTCTTCAAATCAGCCATAATCTTTTACAATCATACCTTACATGTTTCCAAAGCGTTCTGTCAAATAGGATTTTTGTAATGTGATTCTCATTTTAAAGTCACAAGGGGAATTTGGTATTTTAGGGAACACTTCAGAGAACCTTATATGAAACAAATAACCACTCAATACTGTGAACCCTAAACCATTAATGTGGATATTTTGTGAGGTAGGTGTTGGCAGAACTGGATTTCTTACAGTACACTGAATCTCTTTCCAAGGCATATGCATTCTGAAGAGTAGAGTAGTAAATACAAGAAGATCGAAAAAGTTGGAGCTTGAGAGGTGGCTTAGGAAACAAGTGCACTTGCTGCTTTTACAAAGGACCCAGGTTTGGTTCCTAGCATCTGCATGGAGGCTCACAACTATCTAATAAGTCCAATTTAAGGGGATCTGACATGCTCTTCTGGTCTCTGCAGGCACCAGGCATGCATGTTGTGCACAGATGTATATGCAGGCAAAGCTCCCATACACAGAAGATCAATGTTTTTAATTTTGTTTTAATAAAAATTAAATGAGAAGATTGAAAAAATGTCCAAGGATTGGTACTAAGCTTACAAAGTCTACTTTCAGAAAAGATAGTGAATAAATGACTGATGATTGGAGGTAGTAATGATGACGGTGTTTGGATGATAGTGATGATGGTGGTTGTGGTGGTTTAAATAGGTATGGCCCCCATAGACTCATGTGTTTGACTGCTTGGCCCATAGAGAGTGGGCACTCTCAGAAGGTATGGTCTTACTGAAGTAGGTATAGCCTTGTTGGAGGATGTATGTCACTGTAGGGGTGGGCTTTAAGGTCTTATATATGCTCAAGCTATGCCCAATGTGGTACACAGTCTCCTTCTGCTGCAACTTTCAGCTTCTTCTCTAGCACTATATCTGCCTATGTGCTGCTATCCTCCCTGCAATAATGATGACCAAACTTCTGAAGCTGTAAGCCAGCCTCAATTAAGTGTTGGTTTTTTTTTTTTCCTTTAATTGCCATGGTCATGTGTCTCTTCACAGTAATAAAACCCAAACTAAGACAGTGGTGATTGGACAGTGGTGGTAGTGGTATTGATGAAGATGATAATGATAAAAAAAATGTTCTTGGTTTTCTTTCTCCTAATTTTTCAATTGCAAAGTTTATAATCATTCCTTACTAGAAGAATATCTGAACTTAATAAGTTCTCATCTCTCCATTCTACATAAATGCCTAGCTATAATGAACTTTGTGTCATATGTGTCAGATGGGCTTGCTCTTTCCTGAGAGGCTGAGATGATTCATTTAGCTAAAATAATATCATGTATTATCCCAAACTCAACTGGATGGGAAACCCTCTCCTGGATTCTGAGGCCACTGCCCACACATGATGTACTTATATACATGGAAGCAAAACATTCATATACATAAAAATTAAAAGCAAATCGAAGTATTTAAAGTGATTGTAAATAGAATTTACTTTTTACTTCTTTAAACGTTCTATATTACTATTTTTGACATCATATTTTTCTAATCAGAAGTCAACTGTCACTCCTGTTATTTACTCCCTTTATGTATTATGTTGTTTTCCTCTGACTGTAATCAGATTTTTGTCTTTTGGTTTCAATAGGATAACCATTATGTGTCTATTGGCATATTTCTTCCTATTTTTTTTATTTATTGAATCTGCAAAGTTAATACCTTTACTTAAAGTTAGGAACATTTAAAATGAAGCTGTACATAATTTTCTACCTTGTTTCCTCTCTACTTCCCAATAGCATGTTGCTAGACCACCACCTCTAGATTCTAACTCATCTATCTGCCTACTTCACTTCCTTGATTCTTCTATATGTGTTTATGCAAAAATTATAGGGTTTTATTTTGTGGAGTTTCTAACATATAAGTGCAATAATTATGACAACTACAGTCTAAGAATGGAGAATAGAGATGACAAACAGACTAACAATCTTCAAGGGTCTCACATTTTTAAAAGTAATACAGTTTTAACTATAACTACCCTATGTAAAAATTCAGCATCATATAGTATAATCTCTAGAAGATCTACTTTTTAAAGCTGTATAAAATGGTATCCATTCCTATTTGACAAAAAATAATAATAATAAATCCAAAAAAAAAAGACTAAACAAAGAATTCAACAGAAATGTTCACAGCAGGTTTACTCCTAAGGTTGAAAGCCTGGTGCAGACTTAAATGTTTCAAAACCTACTTTAATAAGGGTTCTTAAATGCTTTCACCTCCCTTCTAGCCCACCACCCACCAGAGGTAGTAGAAAGGAAAGGTTAATAGAGCAAAGGGATATGTACCTGTTTAGAAAAGTTCTTTGGGACAATTCCAATCTTTATTGTCAAGATATTAGCAGTTCAGTTCTCATGAATCAGCAGTGGTAGCTCAATCCACTCAGAAACACCATTCAAGAATCAGCAATGGCGTTTTGATTCAGAAGAAATCACAAAGCTCTGCCAGTAGGTCCGAGTCCACAGAAGCGCCAAGAAACCACAGGAATATCACCAGAAGTTCTTTCGTGCATTACTCTCATCAAAGTCAGGGCAAATGATAATTAGTGAAGAAGGCAAGGCAAACTATTGCTACAGCATCATCAGTGAAGACCATCATCAGCAAAGCCCAAGAAAGACCAGCAGAGTGGCAAGGTGAACCAATGCCACACAGCATCATCCACTGTCTGTTAGGTTACACTTATACCTTTTCCAAACATCACATGTCCTCTCAAGTATCCACTCCAGCAAAATATCCCATGCCCTTTTTCCAGGCAGCTTCCAGAAAAATACCACATGTCTGTTCTAAGCAAAACATCCTCTCATGTGTCTGCTTCAGCAAAGCATCTTTTCATAAGACAGTTTCCAGAAAAACATCACATGACACAACTAAGTTTCCAAAGAAAGCAGAAGTTTCCACTTCACCTGGATTTGGCTCAGGCTGCATAGATGGTGGCTAAGCAACTGAACTAAGACTGTATGATGGAGACCTACAATAGCATTCAACATGAGAAGGGAAGAACTGCTCATACACACCACAACACAGACAAAGCTCAAATGCATTAAGCTTATCAGCAAAGCTCTCAGAGATCAATGCTATCTCTAGTTAACAAATATCAAACTTGGGTTGGAGAAAGGAAACAGCAGACTTGTAAAGGAGATAGCCATGTGTCTCACAAGTCTATATTCTGCAGGTATTTATCCAAACGTTGGATGGCAAGCTTCTCATTTTAGGTATTTTACTATATGCAAATTCATCTTAGAAAACAAATTGATTTGGTATGGAGACAAAAGAGAGGATAATACTAGGTGATGAGGAAGGATAGAGAATGGGCAAAAGGACACATGAAATGTGAAAGAGGGAAAGAGTTAGGGTGGGAGGGGCTACAAGAAGAAACTGAGGTAGGGGAGATGGGAGGAAGGAAACTTACAAAAACAGACTCTATTCAAATGTATTGGTATCTAGCACATTCCATGCTGATTTAAAGTATATATATACACATCAAAGTAAAAAAACAAATTGAACCCAAATGTCAATTACATGTAGGGAAGCTATACTAATGTGAACTATTGTGTTTGACTTATTTTGAAATGCAACTAAAAAAATGAAATGAGAAGATTGGCATGAATGAATGCTTATGTATACAACAGAGTATAAATGGAAATTTTAAAATAGAGGTAGTAATTTGCCCCTAAAGATATTACACATCCAACCCTGAGAAACTGTAAATATGTTGCCTTCAATGATTGAAAAAGACTTTGCAAACATAAATAAGAACCTGAAATAGAATCACTATCCCAGAGATTATCAGGAGTTGTCCAACAAATCAGATGTCCTTAAAGACAGAACCAAGAAGGACAGAGGTGGAAGAGACAACTCAAGCAACAAAGCAGGGTTTCTCTGCATGGCCATGATCCACATGAATGGGTAACCCATAGAAGGAAAAGGCGAGCCACAGACAACCCCTGGGACCTCATAAGAACGCAGCACAATCATACTTTCACTGTAGTCTGACATGACTCACTTTGACTCTTAATCACCAATACTATAAAATAAATGTTAGTATTCTTTAATCCACTAAATTTGTGCCAAATTATAGCAACAACGAAAATTCATATTTAAATACATGGCTCTTTGATGCACAATTCTTTCAATGTTTCTTTCTATACATAAAATTCTTGTGATAAAAATCTTAAAAAAATATTTTTCAAATTCCCACTGGCTAAATGTAGAAATAGGTGAAAGATAGAAACTAGTTGTCCATGTGAGACAGACAACTTCATTTTCAAAATCTATTTTGAAATTTTAAGTATAACCCTTGTTAGAAATTAGAACTAATAATTGTCCTGATTGGTTAATTATAATCAATAGGCTGGAAAATGAAAGAAAAATTTCTGAGGAAAAAAAGAAATACCTATTTTTTACTTAAAGAATATACCACATGGAAGTCCCAGCCTGGCTTGGAAGCTTTCTTAAATCATAGTTCCTAAAATGCTACTATTTTCAGTTTTTTACCTCTACTTTTGAACCTGTGAGTTTTCCAAAATAGTCCAGATTTGTTTTCTTCTATCCTGTCTTCCCTTTGGAAGAAGGATAGGATAGGAGAGGAATGAAGAATGTCAGAACTGGGTCAATGAGATGGCCCAAAGAGATGATATTCCAATGACCCAATCAGCCAAACCCAAGGACCTGAATTTTACCCTTGGAACCCATGGTAGAAGGAAAGAACTAACTCTACAGTGTTGACCTTTGATCTCTACATGTGGACCCTGGGGATGTGTGCGTGCATACACAAGTACATATATTCACACACACACACACACACACACACACACACACACAAATTATAATAAGTAATTTTTAAATTACATTCTCTCTATGTGTGTGTATGTCCATATGCCACAATATCCATATATCCATAATTCAGGGGACAACATGCAGGAGTTGGTTCTCTCTTTACCATGTGGGACCCAGATTCTAAGTTCAAGTCATTGGGCTTGGTAGCAAGTGCCTTTATCCCCAAGCCATCTTGCCAGCCCTTTTTTAAAAAATGTATTTATTTATCCTGTATGTGAAATAATTTATTTTACAAGTTGAGAAAGTAGATGAGAAATAACGCTAGGCAGCAAGTATCTGAATGATTGGATCAATACTAGGATAGACAGGCAGACAGACAGACAGACAGACAGATAGACACATAAGTGGAACCCCTCTTTACCCAGATAATGACAGGTATCTATCTTCTTTCATCTCTTTCTTCTTCTGCTTTTCTTATTTTAATCATCCAAGCCTACAAAGTAGTCTTCATTACATCACTCCGAAAGTGAAAACTGTCTTTAAAAAGAACAGTAAAAATTCACACTGAAGAGAAAGCAAGCAAGCAGGCAAACTTTTCAGTTGGTTTTAAAATCAAAGCTCCAAAATGGCAAACAAAAACTTGAAAACTTTCAAGTTTATAGCCCAAATCCCAGCTAAAAATAGGAACTGTAGTCATGTGTGGAAGAATTCATATGCAGTCTCTATAGAGCTGTGCTCTCGGGAAAGGGGAGATCTGATTTCTGAAAATCTGTTTCTCAAGCAGGATGAATAAAATATCTTAAATATTTTATTGCAAGTGCCAAACATGGCAGATGGCATTTGCATGGGGATTACATAACCACACTGAAAGCCAGCCATAAAACTCAGAGAATATGCTCAAAATGAGAGTGCCTCTGCCTCACCTCTCTCTAGTGAGTGGCTCTGCTCTCTTACATGGAGGAACATAGCCTGATGGGCCAGACAGACACAACAGGGAATTCCGACTCTGAATGACCCTGAAATTGCAGTGCAGTTACTCGCTGGTGTCTACTTGTGATCGCAGACATCCTAGAGTCAACAGAGCAGGTGAGTTCCAAAAAGATCCACTTTGGAATTCTTACACATTAGTTTGGTGAAATGCCCGAATTTTCAACCCAATTAAATTATTTACAGACCAAATTATAGTTAGTAATCACTTCAGTGGCTAAGTCAATGCTAAGGTTATTGTTTCAATAGGTATTTTGTATAAATGAAACCTAGGTCAGTGAATTCCTATTTTAGATACATTGTTGCTCTCTGTTGAGACATGAAGGGATGTTGTTTTCCTTCTAGAAGGCCCCATGTCAGTCACTTTCCATCACTCTAACCTTCCATAACAACCTACAAGGAGGAGGTGATTATTTGGCCTCATGGTTTCCAAGGCTCAAGTCCACAGACAGCTTCTGGTAGAGGGAGTGTGGCTAAGCAAAGCTGTCCCCTCACAGCTGCTCAGAAACAAAGTGGAAGAGAGAGGAAGGGTCCAGAATCCCAGGAGCCCCTAAAAGGTACCCCTCACTCCAGTAACCCAGCTCTAATCCACTAGGCCTAGTCCCTTTTGTTTATTTATTTTTCATTGTTCTAAGAATTGAGCATAAGACCTTGTGTATGCTAAGCATGTACTCTACCACTGAGCTATGTCCTTAGTCCCTGTTTTTGTGTGGTAGGGTCTCACTATGTAGCTTATGTTGGCCTTCACTTTGCCATGTAGGCTGGGCAGACCTCAAACTGTAAGTCCTCCTACCTCTTCCTCTCTGGAGCTAGGATTACAGCTATGAGCCCGACTCATGGCAGAGTTCATAGCTGTAATGGTGTAACCACACCCCTTAAGGTTCTACCTGCCAGTAGTGTCAATATAGAAGATATAAAACCTTTGATTTACTTAAGACATTATGAGGTGTGTGTGTGTGTGTGTGTGTGTGTGTGTGTGTGCTCTTTTGCAACCCTGTTGCATGGTTCTTGAGTGTGAACACTATAGATGATGTCATGTTGTAATGGTAAACCTTTACACATACCTTCTTGAACACATGGGATTCCTGAGAACTGTTAAGGTCCAAACCATAGCAGACCAAAGCCTTCTTCTTTCTGACAAATGACACAACATTCATTCTACCACACCAAGCACAAACCATAATAGCAGACCACAGCCTTCTTCTTTCTGACAAATGACACAACATTCATTCTACCACACCAAGCAAAGTTGTACGTACAACCTCTAATACAACAAATACTGGTTGAGTAGTTACTCCATTAGAACACTTTAGTGAACTATAAACTTATTTTTTTTTTTATTTTTATTTTTTGGTTTTTTGAGAAGGGTTTCTCTATATAGCCCTGGCTGTCCTGGAACTCACTCTGTAGAACAGGCTGGCCTCGAACTAAGAAATCCGCCTGCCTCTGCCTCGCAAGTGCTGGGATTAAAGGCGTGCGCCACCACCGACCGGCTATAAACTTATATACAATAACATGTACCATGTTTAAGACTATAATTAGATCTAGCTCAAATCTTCCAAGTTCTGTGTCCAAAATGTGTAGTGTTTTCAGCAATAAGGATTTACCTTTGACCTCTTGAGACACAACCAAGGGTAGCATCAATAGCCTGTATTGGTTATGGAGCCACTTGGGCCACCCTGACCAACAACTCAGAAATGACAAGGAAGTTACACCCATGGTACCTCAGCAATATGGCTGCCTAAACAAGACTCAAATAATGACAATACTAAGAGACACGTTAACTTGGAAGGAGGAAATCAGGGGGTCCCACCCTAGACAAACAACTATTGGCAACAAATGACTACTGAGAGGGAGAAATAGCCTCTCCCAAGGATGGGTCACCTAATTTGGTTACCTTGTATAAAGTGGTCAGCCATGAAATCATATACAGACAAGCAGTGCTAAGTGGACTCAGCAGTATTTATATAATATATAATGTATATATGTAACAATAATAATCAAAGAGTGAGAAGGAAGAGTGAACTACTCCTGGACATACAAACACAAGTCTGTCCGGGCAAAGGTTTTATGTTTCCTTGGGCAAATTTTAGATAGGAAATTCTCAGGTCACACAGTAAGTGCTGGTTCAAATTTGTAATAAATTGCCCTGCCTTGTTTCCAGTTGGGTATAATATATTTTGCATTCTCACCAGAAGTGAGGATTGTGGCTGGTTTACATGCTCATCAATATTTGGTTTGGTCAGTCTGTTTAATTTGAGCTGCTCTGGCGATCATACAGTGGTATGTCATTGTGCACGTTTAATTTGTATTTCCCTAATGAGTCATTCCACCGAGCACCAGACTGTGTGCTTAACATATTAATTCTGGTCACTGGGTTTTATATGGTATATTATTAAGCATCGGAAGGGTCAAGCATTCCCTCCCATTAAACATGCCCTTAAATTCAAAGCTATGTACATCCAGGATGGCTATCTTGGAATTAAGACTGTCCCAAAG
The DNA here is from genome assembly GCA_021653895.1 of Mastomys natalensis. Taxonomy (NCBI): domain Eukaryota; kingdom Metazoa; phylum Chordata; class Mammalia; order Rodentia; family Muridae; genus Mastomys; species Mastomys natalensis. The sequence goes on from JAJTUV010000084.1 coordinate 959,035, forward strand.
AAGATTACATTTGACGCAAATGCTTCAGAAGCAAAGGTGAATGGTTGAAAAGACCAGATTAATCATCTGTCTCTGCTTCCTCATGGAAAGAGAACAGGGGTAGGATACGGGTGAGAAAAACAAAAGCTCACAAATAAAAAGATCTGGGCTGAAATGGTAGTTTCTTCTCTGACGATCTTAACTAGACACACCCACATACATAACCCCCGAGTTATCTGATGGCCATATGAGAGCTGAAGGCTTCAGAACACTAAACTTGACTCTCAGAAGAAGCAAATGTTAAGCTACAGCAACGTGTTGTTAGGCTTCTGCAGTAGTCGGGCTTTTTCTCTTAGCTTAGTATTTTAGGTGGGATTCAAACACCCACGGGGACTTTTTTTTTTTATGAGGGAAAACATTTTTGTTTTGGTAGAAAGTGTGTTCACTCCTAATCATTTGTTGAGGTTTGCTCATTTGATTGAGACAAAGCTTTCAATCTCCACAAAGTATAAGATACTCATCTTCATGACATCAGAAACTGTCACCTCCTTGCTTAGCAAAAGAATAAACTCAGTCCACACAATCATCCTCTGCCCCAGATGCAACGCTGAAAGCTATCCTAGGGACCTCATCTCGGTGACCTTTCCAGTTCATCACTGTGAACTGGCAGAGACCCTGAGGGTCGCTCCTCCCCAGCTCCTGTCATCACTCTCTGGGAACCATATATACAGATATTCGCTCTCCGGCATTTAAATCAGACTGGATCTGAATAAAGAGAATATTTTTCTAAAGCACAGCACTTCTTCAGAAGCAACTTATATAACAATCTCTCTCTCTCTCTCTCTCTCTCTCTCTCTCTCTCTCTCTTCAATAAAAAGAATCAGGAAGAGAAAACAAAAAACATGAGGCAAAAATTGAGTCACAGATTAGACTACTCTTTTTAGCCTTGACCTGTTGGGGGTTGCCTGTCTGTTCAGTTGCCCCTCCACTCTGCCCCCCTCCCCACTCTCCTCACACACATTTTGACCCTACAGGTATGGTGGTAAGCCTGTGATTGAAACCCATGAGTCTTTCTAGGGCACTGGATACCTTCTTTCTCATTTAGAAACTATGAGTGACGTAACTCCATCTGCACCAGACCCGATTCTAGTTTCAATCTTTGAGATGAGGGGAATATTCCATTTTCATGCTTGACATTTCTCTGACAAGCAGATTTTCCACTGTGAGGCATGCCACTTCAAATCTAGACAGAAGTGTAAATGGCAGAGTTTAGCCAAAGACACAGCAGCTGGATATTACATGAGAACATGTGTTTCTCTCACATGTTAATTACCCCAACTAGGACTGAAACCTCCAAGACCTTTGGCTTGACATTCATCAATCAATCAATCTCTTCATAAAAAATCTAAACTGCCTAATCAGTTGCAAACCTCAGAAAGGCTGATAAACACAGTTATAGGCTGTTCCTCTTACATATTCTTCTGGGGAATCCTAAGTCACGATCTATGTCAATATCCTTACCCAAGGTCTTTAAACTTCCACGTGACTGCTCCCACAGCAAATGCCAATACACCCTAGCTTCTCCTCTATTCCTAGCCCACCCCCAATCCCTCTCTGCAGTTCAGAGAGAAGAAAAAATCGTCAAGCCCATTTTTGTAGGTGTGCACCTTGTTGTAGGAAAGCAGTGATCTCCTCAAGGTCTACTGCAAAGGGCAGGAAGTAAGAAGGAGAGCATCTGAGAGCAACATTCCAAAAAGCCTTTAGCGTCTTAATCAGCAGAGCTACTGACTTTGCCTTTGCTAAAAATATCACCACACTCAAGACATACATTAGTAATGGGGTGTGTACAATACATGCACGTGTGTGTATGTGCATGTGTTGGTGTGGGTGGGTGGGTGTACATCTCATGGCTATTCACATACATGCACATATATACACACACATGTGTGCTTGCACATATATGTGAACACACACACATGCACACACACACGCACACCTCATGGTTATTCCCCTTAACAATAAGATACCTGGGATACAGGACAGAGGAAAGAACCCCTCATCTACACACACTAAGGCTTTTGCTACCTCAGCTGAAGATGCCAACCTTAAGAACACAGTTCAGGTCACTAAGCTAGTAGGCCAGCAGACTAGAATTAGAAAGTAGAAACTAGTACACACATACCAATCTTTTATACACCTCTGACCCCCACCAGTATAGGGCAGGGGTGTGACCACATGTGGGCAAGGCTCTCACATTGAGATGCTCATCAATATTTCTTCTTCATGCCTTGCTTCCAGAACAAGTTTGTCCTGCTTCCCATAGCAATCCTATGCATCCTGCCCTCTTGGTGCAACCCTTTCATCCAGCTGACTGGCAGATGCCTCCCAGAGCCTGGCCGTATGCATGTGGCAACCAACTGCCAGTGTCCTAAGACCTTCTGTCAAACAAGTGTATCTGGTCCAGGATACAGTTTGATGCCTATAATTTCAAAGTGATGGCAGAGACACTTGGAGAAAGTTCCTCAGACCAGTGAGTTTCAACCACTGAGGGCACAAAAGTGGTCAGACTCAAAATTGTCCTAGAAGCTAGAGTAGAGAGAATGGATGGACCTCAGCTGGAATTGCAGATCTTGTATTTCCCATCTTACACACCTTAGATAAGTTCCTCTCTCTCTCTCTCTCTCTCTCTCTCTCCTCTCTCTCTCTCTCTCTCTCTCTCTCTCTCTGTGTGTGTGTGTGTGTGTGTGTGTGTGTGTTGTCTGTGTGTGTGTTTTTCTGTGTCTGTGTGTGTGTATGTGTCTCTGTGTATATGTGTATGGAAGCCAGAGACCAATGATGGGCATCTTCTTCAGTCTTATCAAGTTCTTTATATCTGTGAGCCTGTTTATCCATCTACTGGAGAAGAAGAACACCAGCAGCTACCTCTTGAAATGAGAGTAAGATTAAATGTTACATGTTAGCACAACTTAATTGGCATTTCTTGTGGAGGTTTTGTGTATCTGTGTGTGCATGGTCATGCTTGTGTATGCATGTGTACATTGGTGAAACGCACACTCAGGTATGTGTATAATTTAAGGTGGTAGGCTAAAGTACAACTTTAGATGTCCTGTCATTCCTTAAGGACCATCCACATATTTCTCAGAATCTCTCATTAGCCTTGAACTTGCTAAGTTGGCTAGACCAGCTTGACAGAAACCAGGAATCCTCCTGTCTCTGCCTCCCCGGTACTGGGATTACACACACACACCACACTCCGTTGTTTGTTTACATGAGTGCTGGGGCTTGAACTCAGGTCCTTCTGCTTGCATGCTAACCATTTTACCAACTGGGCTATTGCCTTAGCCTACATTATACAACATTTTGGTTGTATTAATTCCATGTCTTTTCAGTCGAAAGAGAATTTCCTCTCATTTTCATTCCAACATAGAAAAGAATGATGATCAAGTAGAGGCAAAATTTAGAAAACTCTAATGCTGATGTACCCCAAGGCTAAGAAAACCTAAGGAATGATTCTGTTCTGGAAGAAAACAAAAAAAAACCAACATAGCCAAGTCCACCTGCTTTCCAGTGCTTCTTAAATATGTATTTATGGTTCATGTTTAGGTGTTTGTGCTGTTTATATAATTAGCTGTTTTCTCCAGCATATCCAGTAATTATTTTATCAAATGCACATCTGTTTTAATTAGGCATGTACACACTTTACTATACTGTAAAATGTCAAACACACTGTAAAATAGCTCCAAACCCATTAACACATAAAAACAAAACTTCACTTGACATATCACAAACAGCTGCAAGAGGCTCCAAGACCCAACCAGCTGCTATTCGACAACTCCCAGGCAAGGGCTGTTCTGTCAGCCCTCTGAGAGGCCTCCCAAGCTAGAGCCCCATTTTCTGTTTTCAGGACTCACGCCTGAATATATTATAAGGCATGTGGGAAGCACGGGTGACTTGCCTGGCACCATGCATGCCACTCTGTCTTCAGTTTGCCAAGTCAGAGGCTCTCACTGCAGACACTAATAACCACTCCAAACCCAGAGTGGTTTTCGCCGTAGACTGGTATATCTTCCTATCCTACTGAATCAGTGAGTGAATCAGAATCATTCGAGGTCGTCTGATGCTCGGTTCTGTGTTGCCTCTGCCATGCTGGCCTCTACCCCAAGCTGTTTATCAGTCCTGATCAGTGTGCATATAAAATGAGGATCCCTAGAGTCCCACCCAAGGGACCCAAGGAATGGCTGAGGCATGTGCATTTTAACAAAGGTTGCTAGCAATCTCAGAATGGCTAGTCCAAGGCCACATGCTGAAGAAGCCAAGTCTCCATCTCAACACTGCTTCCAGAAGGTTCTTTACATGTTTCACTGCTGAGTGTCTTCCCCTGACTAACTAGCAGGTGCTGACAAGGCTTCACTGGCATACTGTGTTGACTTGCCGGGGGATTGCCTCTAACAGACTCTTTCATGGCCGATTGCCACTGGTGCTCACATCTGAAGGCTTTACTCTAGAGTGTGTTGCAGGAGTACATGAAACCAACCCTCAGCACTGCTATGACAGTCTGAAAGGTGTTCAGAGATGGGGCAACATTCAAATAGGAAAACTAACTTTATTATTTTAAGAAAGGTGCCTTAGTTACCATCCCCAGGAACTAAATACCTGACAAGAAGCAATTTCAGTTCAATCTTTCTAAAGATAGAGGAAAATATCATACAATATATAAAAACATATTTTTTAAAAAGCACTAGAAAACAAAACACACTGAAAACAGCACATTGAAAATGTCATGCGTGGCAGTCAATGGCAAATCAGTGAATGTCTGTACCCTGTTAACAGAATAAAGAATAAAAATTATATGGTCTCAGGGGCTAGAGAGATGGCTCAGCGGTTAAGAGCACTGACTACTCTTCTAGAGGTCCTGAGTTCAAGTCCAAGCAACTACATGGTAGCTCACAACCATCTGTAATAGGATCCGATGCCCTCTTCTGTTGTGTCTGAAGACAGCTACAGTGTACTTACATAAAATAAATACGTCTTTAAAAAAAAAAATTATATGGTCTCAATAAGTACAGAAAAAGAAAAATTCAAAATCCCCCATAACAAGTATCCACAAACTAGTTGTGTGAAGAATATACCAGAACACAGTAAAGGGAGGGGGTGGGCTAACATCATACTCAATGATGCAGTGTTTAAAGTTCTTCCCCTAAGGTTAGGAACAAGGCGTGAATTCACTGACCCCTTTTATTACAACACTGAAAATCCTAACAAGAATATGCAGGCAAGAAAAAGAACCAATTTTTCTGGAATGGCTATTCTTGGTTGTTAGCTTGACTGTCTTTGGAATTAACTAAAATTCAAGCAGCTGGGTAAGCATGTGAGGGACTTTTTTTCCCCTTAATTAAGTCATGTGAAGTGGGAAGAACCACTTTTAATCCAGATCTTTTGAGGTTTGGATTTAATCTGAGCCACAACTTCTGCTGGCAGCCTATATAAAGACATAGAAGAAGGAAACTCTCTCTTTGCTTGGCTGGTCTTCTTCTCTTTAGCAAGTCCATTTCTTCACTGGAATTAGGATTCTGGAGTATCCCGAAGACCAGCTGAGACATCCAGTCTCATGAATGGAACAATTTTCTATTTTTCACACAAATAGAAAAACCAGGTTTCAAAATAAAAACAAAATCTCATACTATGTTCATTCATATTCTCCAAAGTATCACAAAACAATGTATAATTACATATAAACCACATATTGTTATACAATGTATAACCACATATGAATAGTATATTCGCACAATGGAATCATAGTCAACAAAAGAAAAAAATAGTGACATATGCAAAAATGGATTTATCTCATTGACATAATGGAACAAAGTTGAACCCTAAAATTAAACCACTAAAGGATGACACAGACTGGTGAAAACGAACTGTGAGTATGGAACTCAGGATGCTTACCTTGAAAGGAGAGCCAGACTGACCAAGAAGGTCCTTTTCACATAGCAGAAGTGCCTGTGTACAGTGGCACAGCTGTTTCCTCTGGATGGGACATGATGGTCACCATATTGAGGCAAAGCAGCTATGATATCCCACCCCCCCACCCCCACCCCCAGAGAATCTCACAGATCAAGACTATTGACATTTCATTGGAAGGGAGGCTCTGGAGACACAAGATTCACAAGGCCTGTAAGGCTCTCAGGACCCTTGCAAGCTCACTCCCCTACAAGATTGTGTAAAAGCTAGCCAGTTGAGCCGGGTGTGGGTTTGTGGTGGTGCAGCAGCTTGTCAGTTTCTCTCCTGGAATAACTCAGTGAACTCATCGGTTCACCAAGTAGGATTTGGATGAATCCTTCATTTTGGCTTGTCAGTGTCCAGTCTATCTGGGGTAAAGAGTGGTTTCTCTATACCTCACAAGGAAAAGAAATGCAACAATAGGGGTATAAATTCATAGACGCTAACACTAATGAAAATCCATTGAGGAAGACTGGAGTGCTACCTCATGCCTGTAATTCCGACACTCATGAGAAGTGGGGAGGGGCAGTAGAATCATGAGTTCTAGGCTAGCCTGGGCTACTTACCAACTTACCATCTCAAGGAAATAAAAATCCATCAGAGATGAGGATACTGCCCAGTGGCCGGTTACTTATCTAGTATACACAGGTCATAGGTTCCAGCTTCAGCTCTACCCTTGCCCACCCCTCCAGACACTTCAGGACTAAGACACATAGGAATTCACAAAGGCTGTAGCAGCACACATGGGGCTGCACAGGTTCAAGCCAGATGGGATCTCAGTGCGGAGATGAGGAAGTGGATGTGGGTTCCCACTCCTAACCAAGAAGCTCTCTGCAATTTGTACTCACTCACAAAGGAAAAATTAATCTTCTCCAGTGGGGTCTCATTGGATATATTAACCACACTTAAGAGTGGGACTCCATGTCCAGCAGTAGATGGCCAACACAAAACAAACTCACTGGTATTTTCGTAGAATTTCTTGTCTCATCTAGCTTTGTGTGGGTATTTTTTAATTAATCTTTTGCTTGTGTATTTTGGTTTCGTGTGTGTGTGTGTGTGTGTGTGTGTGTGTGTGCGCACACACACACATATGAGTCAGACAGACAGAAAGAGAGGGACAGAGAGAAGGAAGTTAGTTTCTTGGGTTTTTGTTTTGTTTTTTTTTGTTTGTGTTTTGCTTGTTTGTTTAGGAGAGAGAAAAAAAGGGCACAAAGTTGGATGATAGGGAGTTTAGAAAAGTCTGAGGGGAGTTGGAAGAAGGACAAAGTATCATCAGAATATATTATATGAAAACACACTTTTTTAATAAAAAAAATAAAACATCAATCTTATATAATAACAGGCTGGAGGCAGAAATGTAAAAATACAGAATCAGTTAAATCTTTGTGTGTACACATGCATAAAAACATATACATGTGTACACATGTATGTATACATACACAGCATACAGCTAAAGCTATACACATTGATATAACGTGTAACTACAAATAACTGCAAAATGAACTAATATAGTAATCTTTTCCTGCTTCAAAAACTAAGGAAAAATTGACCAGATTATAACTCAAGCAATGAAGATAATGAAGATAAATAAATACAAAAAAAGACAAATTTGACAAATGGTACCAAGGATTGGTTCTTTGAAAATTCAATAAAATGCTCAAATATCTGGAAGAGCTAATCAATACATACAGAAAGAAAAATCACAAGCAACATCATTTAGGAATGAACAATGACAAAGGAATGGAACCCAGAGGCTTTTAATCTTGAATTAAAAAAAAAAAAATCACCAAGGACACAGATGTACTAACTAACCAATTTCAGTAGATAGGGAATCTTCACAGGGTCAGGTTCAGTCACTATCGGTGTGTACAACCATACCAGTTTAACTCAGTTGTGCTTAGAAATCTTCAAAGAACAGAAAATTCTCATTCTGTTATATATATAAAAAAATAGGATTTAATTTACTATATTAAGTTATTATAGCTGTGATGCCTCACACTGACACAATGACATGCACACAATCATGCTTATACACATGTATGACAAGGGTGAACACCGCAGGTCACACTGCTAAACCTTAAAGGAACCGTTTACAAATCTGGCCCCTGGCGAGCATCTGGGATCTTGGCACTGGAATACATTCCTACCCCTCTGATTGATGAACAGCTCACTGAGCCCAAACTGTTTATGAAAACAGTATGTTTGATGCTAACAGCAGTTTTCCTTCCATCAGTCTGGGATTTCTTTTTTTTTTTTTTTTTCCTCCTGAATATGCCAAGCAAAGACTTGTCATACAATCAGCCTCCAATAAAGACCTCAGATGTTTAGTGAGCAAGCCTCCCTGTAGGGCATCATCTGTCCTGTGTAACCATGCAAGCCGCTGGGAAATAAAGAACATGCTTCAGGACCCACTGAACGAGCACCATGCAGAGCATGTACCTCTCGTCTTCTGGACTCTGTTACATGGACTGTCCTACTATTTCATTCTGTCTCCTGGCTCAAAAGTCACAGCCTGCGCATGAGTGCTGGAACATGGGAGTCTCACTCATGTTCCGTTGAAATGAGCCAACCCTAATGAGCCAGCTGAAGACGGTCAACACAACTGTCAAAGTTCTTATGCGTAGATGCTGAAAGTCAGTGTAAGACCAGAGCCAAGCTTTAGATTTTAATATGTAAGTGTTAAAAAATCTAACAAAAGTGGTGTGGGATGCCACATTCCTGTAACCTCAGCACTGGGAGACTGAGGCAGAAGGATTGTAAATTTGAGACTATCTTGAGCTGTATAGTGACACCCTGTTTCAAAATAAATAAATAAATCAACACAAAAAAAAAAGAATACTCGGTTATAGAGTCACTTAGATAATTAATTATTTTATAATATAATGATTTTATCAAAGGAATATAAAAAAATCCATAACATTTAATATTGTACTAAGAAGGAGCTGGGGAGATAGACGGTTTAGTGGGAGACATGCAGCCATGGAACTATGAAGACCCAGAAACCTCATAAAGCTGGATGTGGTGATACACATCTGTAATCCCATAATGCCTATGACAGGATAGGAGGTATAGTCAAAAGAATCCCTGAAAAATCTCATGGTCCAGCCATCCTGTAACATGCAACCACAAAGATCAAGAGACCGTGACTCAAGCAAGGTGGGAGGCAAGAACAGAATCAAGGTTGCCTTCTGACCTCCAGATGTATACTATGGGACACATATCTCACACACACACACATATACACACATACACAACACAGGCACATACACACAACACAGGGACACACACACAACACAGGGACACACACACAACACAGGGACATACACACAAAACAGGGACACACACACAACACAGGGACACAACACACACACAAAACACAGGCAGACACTTTTTAAAATACTAAGGATGTTTAAAACAGAAAATAAAAGGACCTGACATTTAGAAGATCCTGTTTCATGCTCAAACCTGTACCATCTCCACATTGGTATGCTGTCTTTCTAGAGCCAGCCCCATGAAAATTGAAACCAAAATTTACAATTTCTACCATAAGCCACTACAAGTAACATTGCTGGAATTATTTTTCTTTCTTTTTACTTTTTAAGGATTCCATATATGAGCACTATATTTACATCATTCTCTCCACTGGGAAATCAGACATGATTCAGTAAACTATATCAGAGAGGAAGAGGAGGAGGAGGAGGAAAAGGAGGAAATACCTACCTATCTAAAAAAAATCAGGAATTTGGAAAATTATCTGAATAGCAGAAAAATATTCTAAAGTAATTAGCTTTATACCACGTGGTAATGGTTAAGAACCACAGAATAACTTCATTGTGACAGTTTATGTCTGTAATCCTACCACTTGAGAGGCTGAAGCAGGAGGATCACCATGAATGCAAGGGAATTACAGGCCAGCCAAAGCTACAGAGTGAGATTCTGTCTTTTAAAAACTAATGAAAAAACAAACAGTAAGGTAGCCCATGTACAAAAGCACAAAACAACCCACCCTACACAGTGTCTAGAAATAGCCTTTTAATGATCCATAAAAAGAAAGCTCAGAACTCAATTGAATATACGAATAAATCAAAAGTTATTTCGCAGATGACAATGCTTAATAGTGTTAAGATACTACCTCAAGATAGTTTATAGTTTTAATAAAACGGGAAACTGAATATACAATGACAAGATCCTGTATAAAAATAGAACTCGAGCTAAAGGGATGGCTCAGCTGTCAAGAGTGCTTGCTACTCTTGCAGACAACTGGAGTTCAGTTCCCAGCACCCACAACAAGCATTGCACAACTCCCTGTAACTCCAGCTCCAGGGAATTTGATGACACCTCTTCTGACCTTCACAGGCACCTGCATATTCACATAAATGAAAATAAAATCAATCTTTAAAGAATCAGGGCTATTGGCCAGGCGGTGGTGGCGCACGCCTTTAATCCCAGCACTTGGGAGGCAGAGGCGGCGGATTTCTGAGTTCGAGGCAGCCTGGTCTACAGAGTGAGTTCCAGGACAGCCAGGGCTACACAGAGAAACCCTGTCTCGAAAAAAAAAAAAAAATCAGGGCTATGTCTTCTTGGAAAACCAGTCCTTCAGGTATATCTATGATAAGCAGCACAGTATGGCAGCCTGCTTCATATCAGACCTGTAGAAGTCAGGTTACCATGTTTACTAACAACCAAAAAATAACACCTAACTTCTCTAACAACGGATCCCAAATCACCAAGACTTGGTTATCACATGATCATGTCTCTCATTTTGGTCCTATGTCTAACAGAGTAAGTCAAATGCACAAACCTCAACTGATAAGGAAGCCTAGAGCTTCCCCAAGATACTGCCCCTAACTAGACAGACCTGAGCCCTTCCTACCATACCTTCATCTCTTCTGTCTGCCTGGGAGTCTCTTATCATCAAAACGTAGGTGATGGAATCCTTTGCTCACTCGCTCGCTCGCACTAGTTAAGTCTTCGTTTCCACAATAGTGCAGACAAAAACTCCACTGAGGGTTCCTTTTAACCCTAACCAAATAACTTCCAAGTATATCTTAAAGAATAAACATCTGCAAACAATCAAGAACCTAAAATTAAAAGTAATGAGCAGAGACTAGCACTGTTGTGTTTTAAACCAGTTAGTGGGACAATAGACATTCAATCACTAGACTATCAGTATTATGACTTGACAAGATAACTCAATACTTAGGGCTACCACTAATATATGTAAATGTTTTATATATATATATATTCATTAACTCCGTTGAAAAAAAAAAAAAGTGGTACTGTCAATAAAGTTCTGACAACTTGGGGAGGGATTTTCATTTAAGCCTCATCTCAGGAATCTTCCAAAGTATACCACAAGGACACTTGTTCATAGCAGCTTTATTTGTAATAGCCAGAAACTGGAAACAACCTAGATGTCCCTCGATGGATAAAGAAAATCCCATTGGTACATCTACACAATGGAATATTACTCAGCTATTAAAAAACAACATCATGAAATTTGCAGGCAAATGAATGGAACTAGAGAAGATCATCCTGAGTGAGGTAACCCAGATTCAGAAAGACACACATGGTATATACTCACTTATTTTTGTTAGCACAAAGTCAGGTAAGGTGGACAGGGTGGTTGGAGGGAGGTGGTGGGTGGGAGAGGGAGTGGGGGGAACAGAGGGATCAAGTGTGGGAAGGACAGAGGAGAGAGAACTAGGAAAGAGATCCAAAATCAGTAGGAGGGTATCTCTGGGGTGAGCTAGAAACCTAGGACTACAGAAACCCCAGGAATCTATAAGGGGGACCCTAGCTAAGACTCCTAGCAATAGATCGTATGGAACCTGAAATGGCCATCTCCTGTAACCAGGCAAGACTTCCAATGGAAGGATGGAGACATCAACCTGGACAGAAAACCTTAGACCCACAATTTGTCTGGCCTACAAGATGTGCAGGGATAAAGTTGGAGCAGAAATTGAGGGGATGGTTCCTGGAGGCCCCACCATTGGGGTTAAAATGCAGCTCAGCAGATAAGAGCATTTGCTCATGCAGAGAACCTGAGTTTGTTTCCCAGCAACCCATGGTGAAAGCTCACAGTCCACCTGTAACTCTGGCTGCAGGGGACTGGACACCATCTTCTGGCCTCAAGAGTAGCCTTCCTGCCACGTGTGTGTGTGTGTGTGTGTGTGTGTGTGTGTGTGTGTGTAAAAATAAATGTAAAAATAAATCTTTAAGGATACATGATCTGCAAGCAAATAAAGACAAATAAAAAATTCAAGAGTAACTTTTTACCTCTAAAATTAGTCATTTAGTTAACAATAAGATAACACAGGGCTGAAAAGGGTTTGACAGTGCAAATGAAGAACTCAAGGCCTTGTCAATCAAGCCAGTTCACCTAAAACAGAGCAGGAGAATAAAGAAGCCCCATAAAAATGCTAACTGCAAGTGCTATTCACAATAACAAAGGAAACAGGAAAGAACTGAGACTCTCCAGAAAGAGAGATCAGAGAGGCAAATCAACGACCTTTGAGAGAAAACGTTAGGTACTTGTTTTACATGTTTACAAAACCTTTTCGGTGATATGAAGAAATGTTTATGTTAAATGTTGAGTTTAAAAAAGCAAAAGATGCACAAATATTCATTTATTCAACACCATATGATCTCAATTATAGAAACAACTTAGATACATATATATGTATCATATACATCTATAAATACATTTGTATATATACATATATATGTGCATATATATGCAAACTATTCTACACGGGGTGGAGTGTATGACAAACTGTGCCTGGAATGTTAAGATCAGAGTACACATTTTGATTCTTTCTACTTTTTTATCACTTATATTTTCTATTATAAGATGGAGAGGGAAAAACTTGGCTTTAAAAAAGAAAATAGGGCTTTTCTAGGTTTCTTATACCAGTGAGCCAATCGAAGAGATTTTTCTTCAAAGAAAATGGGCTTTTCTTTGAGAGGGCTCACTGTATATTGGTGCCTGGGGTAAAGGGCAACCTGATTAGACACTGTCAAAAAGGAAAAGTTCAGTAGGTAGCTGTGCCCTATGTTCAGGCTAAGGTGACATAATTATCTTGGAAGAGTCCCCAGAACCTTCCAGAAACTGCTTGGTTCTTGCCCTGTGCAGGAAAAGGTAAGACTTGAAATCTGTCACAGTGGGAAGCAATTTTTAAGTAGCCTTTTTTTTTTCTGACTCTTTGAAACCAGTTGGATGGAGTCCCACTAACATTTGTGGGTCCAAAGACCTTTTACCTCCTGATGTCACCCATGTGCTGTGGAATTCAGAAAAAAAAAAAAAAAAAAAAAAAAAAAAGCAGTATTCTTTCATGTAGTTTCACCAGGGAGAAAGCCCAGACAGCGTCACGAAAGCAGAGAGATGGAGACTTGTAATCAATTACTTTGACATCTTCCAAAGTCTTTTCATGATTGCCTTCATCATGCCTTGGTTCTCCCTCCCTGGGGAGGCATGCTGCAGGCTAATCACGATACAACTGTCTCCCCAAACTGCTCCGTGGATGTGAAGCACAAATTCCACTGCCTTTGGTTTTTCCAATCAGCCAAAATCTCCACACAGCTTATTAGCATGGAGTCTGAGGCTCCCTCTGAGACTCCTCCAGCCCTCTGCTAACTCAAACTGGCTAAGAAGGCTTCTCCAGGATGACAATTCCTGGGACAGTGGTCATTTTTCACTCTAGAAATGCCATCCATTCCTTCAGTGCCTAGCTCCTCTGGGGAAGCCTTTTTGTTGGGCCCCAAGATCCAGGCTTCATGCTTTATTCACTGATGGTGTCACATCTAGTTGAAGCATGGGTCTAGGGATCTTGCTGAAGGGTAGACTCTGGATCTACCATCACAGGCCCCAGGAGGAGCCCAGAACCCCTTTTCTTCCTCTTACAATTCATGACCAAGACTTTAATTATTACACCCCCACATACAAAGACCCTGGCCAGAAGACCCCTCCCTCAGGCAATGTCAACCTTTCCAAAGCAAGCTCCAGGAACTTCCGCCTAACTCTCTGAGAACTCCTGATGATTCCATGTAGCCATTGCCTGCTCCTCTAAACTAAGGGTTCCCTTCATAGGTTGGGAACACAAGGAAGATCACGACATGCACGTGTGGCTGTGCTCCAGTGCAAACATCCCATTTTCATACAGTGACAACTCCATCCTGTTCCCATTAACAGACTAGAACTTGAAGCCCAAAGACTTGCCTGAGGTCAGTGGGTGAAGCTACACTTCCTTTCATAACGACCCCTCTTCTCTAAGTCCTGATCCTGCTCTTGCCTTCTGCATCTTCTGTCTTCTGGTCATTTTTCTTTTCTCAGTCTTTAAACTCAACAATAATATTCAGAGAACAAGAACTAATATGAGGCTGTACAAGGAGTCAGGTCATTTATTTTTCTGGCCTTTTTTTCCCCAACTAGAACACAAACAAAACCTGGTGCCATCAGCATGTCTATCTTCTGTGGGCAGCCCTTTGCTCAGAGACAGTTTGGTGAAAATGGCCAAGACATGACAGGGTCTTGATTGCACCATCCTGAAGATGGTTAAGGGAGTCTGAGCACTAATCAAGGAAAAACCAAGCCACATGTTTTATTGGAAAACACAGAGATGGTTGAGTCTCTCATACCATGAGCTGCCCATAGGAAGACCCAGGAACTGCTAGGAAGGAGTCTTGTGTCTAGGCAATGTCTACAAGCAAGAAAATAGAGATTCTCAATTCTGAAGGCCCTATCTTGCAATGGTCAGTAATACCTCAAATGATATACAAGGCAAGCAGGGCCATTTTAAATAGCTAAATATTTGATTGTTGTGACTATTTTTTAAACCCATCTGGTACCAACAGCCTTTAGAACCAATGGGTCTTAGTCTGTAGCGAAGAAGTAATCAATGCAAGGGGAGATGCACAGAGGCAACCTTAGCCCATTTAGGTAACAGACCCTCATCTATTTAGTAAGGTGGGGTCATCAGCCCCTAGAAAGAGATGCAGTCACTTGTTCTTGGGGACAGCCTCTTTGTTCTCCATCCTCCAGCTTCCATCATTCTATCTGACTGACATTACTGGGTGATGCTGGAGAGAAAGGGGAAATGGAATCACTATATGCTCTTGTTGGGAGGACAGGAGCCTCTCCCGTCCGTGACCATACGGTCTGCTGCTCACAGATCAAATAGTGGCAGCCCTTTCAGGTATCTTTCCAAATAGGAAATGGATTTTTCCTCCTCTGTTTAAACACAGGCAGACTATTCATACATAGCAAGTACATACTAGACACCACAACATCACACACACGGATATACACACACACACAGTGGTGGTCTGAATGAGATTGAACCCCCTTGTCTCATATATTTTAATACTTGGCCCTTAGTTGGTAGAACTATTTGAGAAGGATTAGGAGGTGTGCCTTGTTAGAAGAAGTAAGTCACTCACAGTGGACTTTGAAACTTCACTCCTGACAATCAAAGTGTTCTATCTCTCTACCTTGTGGTTGTAGATCAAAATGTAATCTCTCATTCATTCCTTCTTTCCATATTCACAGACTTTAACACTCTGAAACTACAAGATAAATTAAGCAAGCATTTGTTTATTTGTTTGTTCATTAATTTGTTTTTTATAAGTTGCCTTGGTCATGGTGTTTTATTACAGCACTAGAAAAGAAACAAAGATACACACCAAGTACGTAACAGATACTACATACATATCAAGTACACACCACACTATACACACATACACACATATAAGCACACGCAGACAGACTTACCCATACAGACTCTTTCTAAAAAGTATAGGTAGAAGCTAAGCATCAGAAAGCAGACATTTAATTGTGAGATTTTCCTCATCTTATTCAAGGTCAAATATAAAAAGAAATAGTAAAAGATTTTAAGCTTTCTTTTAAAACAGGACCTTTGCATCAAATGTCATCAGATATTAATTTGTAAGGGAAAAATTATCCACAGAACATTTAGTGAAATGCTTAATAATCATAATTCCTAAGAGACTATTTCTTTAGCCGAGTCAGGTACAAGGAGATTTAAAATTTAAGAAGTATCAGGTCATCCGTGGTCCTGATGAGAAATTATTCCTATAATGTACTTCCTAGGAGGCAAACATCTAATGGATGCTCTGTGGCATTCCTCAGAAGACAAGAGCAGGATTTCTCAGAAGATACTCTCAAAAGAGAAACCAGGTAACAGTATAAAAGGAGCCAACTCCAGAGAAAGGCTTGACCTCCCAAGTTGGGAGTCATCTCCCGCCTAAAGTGAACTAAATTGAGGTAGCCTCTCAGTGATTTCACCTGCCTTCCCCCTCTGCTTTTATCTCGAAAAACACTCCTAAGAGTCCAATCAGAATGTAAACATGTATTCTGTTGGTTTGTCATTGCGCTTAATTAATCATCCAGATGCATCTATTGCCTGCCGCTGTACCCAGGGACAGGCAAAAAGGATCAGGTAGTGTCCATCCATCTTTACTAGGTTCATGGGAAAAATATTCTGCAGCCCTGTATCCAGGCAATGCGACAATTTTTTGTCAGTTTTCTTTTCCCAGTGGGTGAAATTTAACCAATACTTTGTTAGCGGAGGTCTGGTCATCCCCTGGGGGAAAATTACAGGAGTAAAGATATAACCTCTGCCATGCCACATACTTGCTTAAAAGACTAGAGTCCTAGGTCTCAACTCCATTTTAAAATTAGGCTTTAAAAGGAATAGACTTGCTACAATAGATTTAAGGGGCACAAGAGCCTATATTCACTTATGCTTCTCAAAATTACAGTGAGCAAGAATATTTCCATCCTATTACAGCCTGAAGTGGGGAGGGAAGAAATCTCCTGATGTACAAAAGCGAAGCCATGATAGGGCATATGCTAACAGCATTAACTTTGCATTACTGAGATTCACACACTCACCTTGTTATGAAAACACTCCCCTCTCCCAGATTAAAACAGACATAACTGGTAACAGGAAATCAATAACATAGGGCAGCTGGGCTGTCACTGCCATGTTTGTCTCCACAGCCATTTCCCCTGAAGGCTTTTTCTTTTTCAGGATAGTACAAGCCACTGTAAAAATCTGCCTGTTCCTTCATTTCTCTCTTTAAAGGAGAAGTCTGCCAAAGAAATGTGGTCCATTTGGACAGACTTTATTAAACAACTTCATCCATCTCTGCCTCCCTCGTGTGGCCTAGGGAATCCTAATTAATCAATAAGCATTTATTGAGTGTCCTAATATACATAAGAGTCCTGAGTCAGGTGCTGCGGGGCCTTCACAGACCTCATTAGAAAAATGAAGCACATTGCCCTATGGAGGGAAGGCTTCTGGGTGGTATGAATTAGAACTTGAGGAGAAAGAAGTCACAGCTAGGAAGGCTCTGAGCCACAACCCAGAGTTTTAGTCTGTGCTAGTCTACTTAAGTGGCCATAAGAAAGAACCACAAACCAGATGGCCTTGACAATACAAAGATGTGACTACACAATCCACCTCTGGGTTCTAGAGTCCAAGGTTTTGTTCTGAGGCCTCTCTCTTGTTACAGGATATTTGATCACACACCGAGAACCCCCAAATTGTGTTATTTACTGGAAAAAAAATCTGTATTAAGTTGTGGTATGGCTCAGCCTTAGCACACACCTTTAATCCATGAGCTTTCTGCTTGAATATTGTAAACAGGATTAAAGTCAACCATAAGTCAAGAGGT
Source organism: Mastomys natalensis (assembly GCA_021653895.1). Classification (NCBI taxonomy): domain Eukaryota; kingdom Metazoa; phylum Chordata; class Mammalia; order Rodentia; family Muridae; genus Mastomys; species Mastomys natalensis. Next base: position 976,711 of record JAJTUV010000084.1, read on the forward strand.
GAAGCAAGCAACCAGTTGACAGGAAGTGAATATAGGATTATTAAGGAAAAACCATAGAGAGTAAGAGGGAGTCAGGAGGACAGACAGACCTGCAGGAAGTACAAGGGAGGGACATTCAGTTTGAAGGAGATCTTTTGAGTTGTGAGAAGTGTATTCCTTCTGGGACACTGGCTGAGGAGGAAGTTCAGCCAGATGTGTTCTATGTCTCTCTGTGCTAGGAGCCTTTCACCCCAGCATCTGGCTCCTGAGTTTTCATTGGTGTTGTGTTTATAAAAAGATAAAGAGATAAAGAGTATGTTCTGTGGGTATGTGGAGAGGTATGGGGGAAGGGGAGGTCTCAGTGGCCCATGCCGAGGCATCTCTTCCCCCTGAGGAACCAGTCACACACCGGTATAGCAATAGAATAGAGTTTATTCAGGGCATGGGGAGGGGAGCCAGGAGGGTAGTAGAGGCAGAGAGAGAGAGAGAGAGAGAGAGAGAGAGAGAGAGAGAGAGAAGAGAGAGGAGAGGTAGAGGCCAGCCATGACCATGGGGAGAGAGGTGGAAAGGGAAGGGGGAGGGGGAGGGGGTAGAGAGAAGCTAGAGGCAAGAGAGCAAGAGAGTAAGAGAGAGAGGAGGGAGCAAGCAGCCCCTTTTATAGTGGGCAGGCCTACCTGGCTGTTGCCCGGTAACTGTGGGGAGGAGCATACCTGGCTATTGCCAGGTAACTGTGGAGGTGGAGTTTTGACAGAATACTAACATTCCCCTGTTTTGGTTTAATTAAAAAAGAAAAATTAGAAAAAGGTGACAGCAAAGCAGGAATAGGGTAGTTGTGATATCTGGCTACTTCCTGCTGGCATTGGGGGCAACGTGTCTCTAGGAGGAACCTAGGAGAATGGGTATGGGGGATGTCCGTCTTAGGAGAGTTGGCTGTTTCCTGCTGTCCAGGGTCTATGGAGCGAATCATCTGAGGATAGGTCAGAAGGAACAGGTCCAGTAGAGGCAGCTGTATGTGTGACAGGAGATGGAGCATCTGGAGGTTGCTTCTCTGGAGCCGTTCTGGATGGGCCTGGACTTGACAAGATGTAGGGAATAAGATTAAGTACATTTGGGAGAAAGAAAAAATTTTCAGATGTACATTTGAAACCCAGAGAGATCCCACCCTTTGTAATAGATGGTAAGTGGGAACTTTAGTCAGATATACTTATCTGGATGGCATCTATTTGGTCCATGAGAGGTAGATCTGAGTGGATTTCCTGTAGCTTATAAGTTTACAAAAGAGATAACAGCATGAGTTAACAACATGAGCAGTCTTTAAGATGAGCCTTTGTTGGATCATATAGTGGAATGTTTTATTAGAATTAGGCAAGTTTATAGGAACTTAGATAATATTAGGACAGTGGCATAGCAAGAAGAGGAAATGTGATGCGTTTAATTGATGGCAACTGAGTTTAGGTAATGAGGTAACAGATAATATCTGTGAAAGCTTAGCTGTCAATGTAGTCAGAAGTCTGGAGAATAAACAATAATCTACCCATTATATATTACTTTAAAAAGTGATAGAGTCCACTAGCCAACAGTTCCCATGATCCTCATAGTCTCTTGGGGGAAGTCAGTTTGGCTTCCAAGCGCAGAAGATGTAGGGTTTTTTTTCTGTGGAATGGATACACATGACATGAGAAATGACTTACCTTGGTTTAGCCAAGTCATTTGACTCAGGGCATTCAGTTTAGTCCACTGCATTAATGACAATATCATAACATACAATCCAGGCTGTATCTTCTAGGTGTCCGGTGTCCAAGTCTTCTGAAACCATCTTGGGTAAACTGTTAGAGGCTTTGAGAATTCTGTCAGCCATAAACTTAAATATACTATTAGCAGACTTCTGACAAGATTGAGCGCCATAAGGATTGGTTGTAACTGAATAGAATTTAATAGCAGTAGTAAAAATCTATTAAGACAGGATAGGAAAGAGTCTTAAGTAACTTTGGTGGGTTGTGTAGGCGGAGAAAAGCACATTTTTGTATTAGCAAAGAAACATTTGGCTAGGACCAGAATAAGAAAGCTGGCAACAGTGGCATGCGATCATAGATCGTATGGCTGGTGGTTGGTACTGTGGACCACAGGTGCTGCAGCTCAGGTCTGCAGTGGCAGCGACAGGGCGGGACTTCCTACTTGTGGCCGGTAATCACTGCCCAGTGTCTCTGGCGGCTGGATTTTGCAGTGAGCAAGGAAAAGCAAGTGTGTTACATATCACAGCAATGTTCATGTCAGTTGTTTTTGTGGCAGAAGGCACCGCTAGCACTTACTTTGCAGGTCCTGGGCAGAGAGGGAGAGAGAGAGCCTTCCTCGTGTGTGTGGCCAGCCAAGCCCTTTGCTTAGGTGGTTGTGCACGTGGGGAAGCAAATCTCAGAGAGGGTCCCTGGCAGGATGCAGAAGACCCAGAGCAGAGCTAAGAACCACAGAGGGGAAGGAGTAAGCAAGGTCCCGGACCGCTGCTTTTCAAGCAAACGGCTGAACTAAGTGGGTGCAGGTGGCCTGGGGTACTCAGCCACGAGAAACTGTCTCAAGAGAGAGGGGAAATGTCTGCACCCAAGGGAGAAGTATAGAACGAGGGTCAGGAAGTACAGGGTTAGCTCTGAGCTCAAGAAATCTTTTCTGGGACCATGTGGCCGGTTACTCTGATCAGTGGGAGATGGGGGAGCTTACCAGTTCTAGGCTAGGCTAGTGAGTGTGGATATCCTTTGGTAGCTGGTCTGATGCAAACCTGGAGACGTCCGAGGGAGTCTCAGTACCAACGTTGTGTTTATAAAAAGATAAAGAGATAAAGAGTAATCAACCAACTGACATTTTGTTAAAAAAAAAAAAAAAAAAAAAAAAAAAAAAAAAAAAAACACTCTCCTCAGCTGGAAGAGGGCTATTTGGTTTGAATATAAAACCTCACTTCATAGGCCTGTGTGTTTAAATACATAGTCTCCAGCCAGTGTGGCCACTTGGCACTTTGGGAAAGTTTTAGAACATTTGTGATGGGAAGCCTCGCTAGAGAAAGTGGGTCACTGTGGGCAGGCTGAAGTTTCACAGCTTAGCCATACTCCCTGTTTGTACTCTGTTTCTTGGTTATGGTTGCGACGTGACCAGCTGCCTCATGCTCCTGACTCCACACTTCTTCTCCAGAATAATGGACTGTATGGAACTGTAAGTTGAAATAAACCCTACTGGCAAGTGAGTTGGCTTATCAGGTAAAGGTGCCTGCTGCCAAGCCTGATGCTAGAACAACATGGTGGAAGGACGGATAGAACGAGCTGCTGGAAGGCTGCCTCTGAACTCTGCACGCATGCCACAGTGCTGTCTCTCTCACACACATACATATACATACACACACACACACACACACACACACACTGTAATAACAAATCAAATAAGTAAAAGCCCTCCTCCCTTAAATTGCTTCCGTCAGGCATTTGATCACAACAATGAGTCTAATACAAGGTCTACCCATCTCTTCTTCCCTTTCCTCTATGAGCGCACATAAAACATCTATATTTCTTTTTCTTATAAGATCTTAGTCAATTGGGTATTGGGACTACTAAATACATCTAATGGCACCTGCAGGTTATGACTTCAATATATGGACATAGAAAGAGTGTAAGTAGGCCCATAACATAACCTATTATGGGGTGGGGGAAATGCCAGGTAGGGCTCTTACATTGAAAGGCAAACAGACAAAGTCGGTGTGGTGACTCCAATACTTGGGGCCTGGGATTCCAGCAAGGGAAACTGAGGCACCAGGAAACCAAGTTCAGTACCAACCTGGGCTATAGAGTGACTATAAAGTCAACCTAAGAAACTTAATAAGAATTTGTATCAAAAATAAAAGTTAAGAGATGGCTGAGGGTATAAATTTATCTTAATATAAATCACCTGCCCCATAGGTTCAAACCCTCAGTAACTAAAAGAGAAAAAGTAACTCAAACTGTGAGTTAGGATTAGGTTTACCTATGAATAACAATAACCGAAAAAGTCAAAGTGACTAAATTCAATAGAACATTATCTGTTCTTGTCTTTAAATGGAAATAAATAGTCCCAAACTGGAATCCTACTCCATGGATCAGGGACCCACATTTTCTGTTTCCCTTTCTAAGGTCACCTTCTTGTCAAAGATGGCTGCCATTAAGTCTCCATTCTATTGTATTGATTCTATTATCAGAAAAACTATCCCCTCACAGTTTTAAGATGGTTGATGCATGTTCAAGCCTTTTCTCCCCTACACCTTAAATTCAGGGAAAAAACAGCAGAAGTGTTTCTCCTTGCCTGAGTAGACTAGCAACACAAAGATATACTTGTATTCCTTGATCCTGATTAGATACCATGGCAGTTGCTTTGACTGGTAAGATGTGATGCTCCGGCTTCGTTGTCCATTTTCCTACTGCTGCTCCCAGAGTGTGGTTGGGATAGACTCCAGGGGGAAACTGTGGTTTTTAAATACAAACCACAGATGCGTACAGAGTGCTAACCATGTATTGAAGGTATGCATTTTGAAACTTAGAGAAACTGGTTCTTGTCAGGCTGGGTACAGGAATTCAAACTCTGGCTTCAACAACAAGCATGGATAGCTTCAAAACTATGGGCTATCACTATAGGATGGAGCAAAGTGGAACCCTTCCTGGGAGAGGTGGATTAATGAAGGATAGTAAGACTAGGTGCACCCCAAGCTGGGACCCTGACCTGTATTAACATGGCAGACAGAACAGCCTGATGATGTTTCCCCAGCAAGAAAACAGACAGTTCTCCAGATCAGCCACTGCCACTACTTTTTTGCCTGATTCTCAGATTCCTAATACCTCTGGGAAAAGAGGGAGCATTCATAATCAAATGACCCTGGGGAAACCATTATGAGCCCTTTGGGAAGTCACAGTAGATACCCAAAACTAATGCATCTATAATGTTGGGAAAAGCCATGATAATGTAGAATAAGCAGTATCCCCCCAAACCCCAAATTTTTTTTGTTCCTTAGCATTTCTGTTTATTGGTTTATTCATTCTGAATATTTAACATCATTAATATTTTCAGAAATTGATGTACTTTTAAAAACATACCATGGGACACAGGATCTACTGATTGAATTTCAGGTTTTATTTCCAAATGGAAAACCTGAAATGCAAAGAGATTAACAAACATGAGCACTATTCTCTAGCAGGTGGATGGAGACTCTGAGATGAGAGGCTGGGAGCCTTGTGTCCAATTCATTTGGTCCCAGCACATTTGTAACAGGCAGCATGTAAGTGGTCCTTTCCAGAATCCCCTTGTATTAAACCTTATTACACTGAGCATGACCAAATGTAATAACCTTCCCATTTAACATTTCTGTTGTCACTGGGTAGCTCAAGTAGGCTCATCTAAGCAGATAATTAGTTCCTGAGAGTATGTGTGCATACATGTATGCATGCATATGTATGTACATGTATGTTTCATTTTGCAGGTTTTTGCAGTCATCCATACTAAAGGTAATCACCCAGTAAAGACACAAACATCCAGTCAAAATAGGCCTGAGGAATGTTTCTGTGCCCTTTTTTATCCTTTCTATGGAGCAGAAAAACTAATCAATCGATCAAGGAGTTTGTTGAGTGTTTACTATGTTCTTGGTGCTGTTCTAGACCAGTGAGTCTCAACCTATGGGTCATAACCTCTTCCGGGATGAACAACCTTTTCACAGGGGTCACCTAAAACCATCAGAAAACAGATATTTACATTACAAGTCACAACAGTAGCAAAACTAGTTATGAAATAGCAACAACAAAAAAATAGTTTCATGGTTGGGAGGTCACCACAACGTGAGGAACTGTATTAAAGGCTTTGCAGCATTAGGAGGGTTGTGAACCACTGCTCTAAACCACGTGGGGTCCAAAAAGCAATGAATATCAATCCAGCATGCTAAAGATTTACTGTGTGTGAAGTATTACAGGAGGTACCAAGTTAAGTAAGCTGCAGATCCTTCTTCAAGAAGTCTGCTACATGCTGAATTGTACCAGTCTCCAAATAAGTGACAGGAAAAATGGGATCAAAGAGAAGCAGCCATTTGTCCTCTGGTTAATGAGAAAGAGATGTGTTCGCTTCAGCATCCAGGGTGATTTCACTGGACTTCGGACTCTCCTCTCTGTGGGTGAGAAAAACAGAACTCTGAGAAACTGTTTGAGATCCCAGAACTCTGAGAAGCGGCTTGAGCTCCCGGGCTGCAAGACCGGTCTTGCAGCCGGACACAGGAAAGCCTCCAGCAGAGCCTTAAGAGGGCTGCAAATTAGAATCACCTGGGGATGCTTGACAATGCAGGTGCTTGCGGGTCCATCCTAACCAGCTGGACCAGATTCTTGAGGCTTGGGGCTTTAGGGCTCTATTTCTCCTCTTCAAACTTCCCTGGGGAGAGTCAAGCATGGTCAGATTGAGAATTGCTGGCCTCAGGCTCTTGTAATGGGCCAAACAGGAAGGGAAGACCAATAAAGCAGAGGTAAATAGAAATGGAGAAATCCTTGGACTTTAGGAGCATGGTGGAGGAAGATCCCGACGAGAAGCTAGACAAAAACAAAGGAATCATTGAAGGCACCTGTAGATCATCAGCGAGGCATTCTTTGACTGTTTTCTGCAGCCATGACAAAATATTTGAACCTAGGTGGTGTTTAAAGAGCAAAGATTCATTTGGCGTGTAGTTGTAGAGGCTAAGGAGTCCAAGAGCGTGGCATCTGTATCAGGAAAGGACCTTTGTGCTGCATCATGCCATGTGGAAGGCAGAGAAAGAAAGGCAACCCTGATGGCAGAGCTCCATATGACAGAGCCCTAATCACCTCTAATTGGGTCCTTGTATTTCAATACCATTATGTGATGGATCAGGATTTCAACCCTTGAACTTCAGGGACCACATTCAGATCATGCTGGTTAAGATCAGCCATTACAGAAAGTATGCTGGCAAGAAGGAAAGAGTTGAATGAAAGCTTTGGAGGCTAGTGTTTTGCTTGAGGGCTTGTCCCGTGTGCACAAGGCCCAAGATTCAATAAGAAGTGCTACCACCCTCAAAGCAAGGGCCAGGAGCCCAGTTAGATCTAAACAATGTGGGTAAGGTTTTCTGTTCTGTTTTATTAAGTAGCACACTCTAGGTTTTTAGGCGTTGTTTTTAAAGTACCTTAAGAGGGCCCTAGCTATGTGGGGCATGGCTGGGGCAGTGTGTGTGTGTGTGTTTGGGGGACAGGGGGACAGGCACTCCTCTGCCTGGTCAAGCTCATCTGAAGTGTAAGAAAAATCTACACAATGCTCTTTACCAAAATCTGTGGCCATAACATCGAATCTGGTCTTCCAACGATCCTGCCAACCCATCACAGGGCTCGTCTTATTTGGGTGAGCAAAGTGTGAACACTGAAATCCAGGACATTGCCAGAGGCTCCATGTCTTAGAAGTGCAGAGCAGGGGAGGAGGGTGTAGATGGGACAGAGAAGTGACTGGATTAAACCAGCGCCTGGATCTACTTCTTTTTCCTTCATGAAAACATCTATTGTGTGGCTAGTTCTCCAGCCTGAGTGTTGACTGCATTTGGGCTGATATCCTAGAGATAGAAACTAGATCGAGTAACAATCCAGGATTCAGTCAGAGGATGTCTGGGAGCTGATGTGATATTAATGAGGATCCCTGGAGGGTTCTGGAAAGGGAGGTGGGGATCATTCCACATAATGATGCTTGAGAGTTGAGAGAAGTCCAGAAATGTTGACATCCTTACTCTGTCACAAAACAAAAACAAAAAAAAAACAAACAGCAAAGGTGTTGGCATTTGAACACAGGTCTATCCAAATCTAAAAACACTTTCTATCATAACCCAGGCTGCTTTCCATGTCTAACCTAGCACCCTGGCCTGATGTGTCACTGTTCACAAACCTCATTTGTTTCTCTTTAACCAATGACAATTACCCCCTCCTGCCATGGACTCTCTCACCTGTCACACTACTAAGTGACTTAGGGTAACTATTAGGACAAGCCACCAGAAGGCTCCCCTGGTCTGTGGATAATGAGGTTGGAACAATAGCCTGAGAGAATTCTTTAGTAGCCATTTGGAGCCCAGGAAATGCTTCCCTGCAGGGCAAAAGGATTAGAATTCTGCACGGTTACACACAAGGTGTGTGACTAACTAGAGTTTGGAGGCGAGGGACGGTCTCCATCTGCTCCATCATTCACAGGGTAAGCTGCATCCAGACTGACACAAGGCCAGCCAAGGAGGATCCAGTCTGTCGCTGACTGCTTTCTCCAGCCACCTGGCTGCCCCGAAGAAGGGTGTGGTAACAGCCTTGCTAACCACAGGGAAATAAACCATCTCAACACACCAGATGCAAAGTCAGGCTTTGCTAAAGTGAGCTAAGGCCAGTGTGAGACCCCTCTGTTGGGAGTATAGTGGGAAGGGTTCCTGGAAAAGTAATGTCAGGAGACAGTTCAGTGGATACAGCTTTCATTCACACGGATGGGCAGGTGTGGTGGTCCCTTGTTATCCCACCACTCAGAAGGCAGAGACAAGAGATCCCTGAAGCAAGCTGGCTAGCTTCAGGTTGATGGTGGTGCATGCCTTTAATCCTAGCACTCGGGACACACTACAGAGCAAGTTCCAGGATGGTAGGTGCTACACAGAGAAAGCCTGTCTCAAGAACAAAAAAAAGGAAGATGCCCCGTGTCTGCCTCTGGCTTCCACACACTTGTGAACATATATCTGCACACACATGCACCCACCACACATAAGAACACACACACACATAAGAACATCGGCAAGATAGCTCACAGATTTCACTGCCAGGCAATGTCAGCAAAATCATCAAGCTCTTTGCAGTTCATCGTGGGATGCCTAGTTGTGATAATTAATTTTATATATCAATTGAACTAGCTACTGGGTACTCAGATATTCTGGTCGCTTCTAAAATCATTTTGGCTTTTTTTTAAAATGATTTCTTTTTTTTTTTTTTTTTTTTACAAGAATAAAGATCTCTTTTAGGTTTTGATGTTTTGCATTTTTATGTTTTGCTTTCAGACAGGGTCTTATGTCACTCAGGTTGGCCCTAAATTAATTGTGTAGCCAAGAATGATTTTGAATTACTGATTTTCCTGCTTTCAACTCCCAAGCTAAGGATATAGGCATGTATCATTACACCTATTGTAAGGCTTTGGATCAATGGTTCTCAAGTCTCCTAATGCTGTGACCTTTTAATATAGTTCATGTTGTGGTGACCCCCAACCATAAAGCTATTTTTGTTGCTACTTTATAACTGTAATTTTGCTACTGTTATGAATCATAATGTAAATATTTTTGGAGACAAAGGTTTGCCAGGGGGAATCTCAACCCACAGGTTGAGAATCGCTACTTTGAGTTGAACCCAAGGCCTCCTACATGCTATAAAATTGTTATACCAACTGACTACATCCTGGCCCTGAGATTAACCTTTGAATATGTGAATTTTAAGAAAAATAGTTTCCTTCTGTACTATGGATAAGGTCACATCCCATCAGTTGGAAACCTAAATGGAGCAATAGGCTGACTTGTGCAGAGAGGAAGGGAATTCTACAACAGTTAACTCTGGATTTAAATGGAAACATTGGTTCTTTCCTGGATCTCCACACTGCTGGACATTCTACAGAGGGCGAGGCTGCTGGCCTCTATGCCTTTAGGAAGTCTCTTTCTCCTATATCCTATTGAGTATGGTCTCTCTGGAGACCCTTGACCAGTAAGCTAGTCCAGGAATATCAGCATCTCAAGAAACCACTTAGGAATGAAGACTTGGGTCTGGCAAGATGACTCAATGGGTAAATGTCTTTGTCAACAACTGTGACAATGCCAAGTTTGACCCCTGGGACCCATGTGGTGGATGGAGAAAACCAAAGCCACACAAGTTGTGCTCTGACATCCTCACATATGTCATGACTTATGTGCCATGCAAATAAATAACTAAATGTGAAAGAAGAACATTTCAATGCAGCACTGCAGCCCCCAACCTTGAACTCTCCAATACCAGAACCTTACCAACAGCAGACTCCACCTCCCCACAACACCACCCTTCCAGGCTTCCCCAAGACCTGCCAAGTCAATCCCTTTCCCTCCTGGAACTGATGTACACATTAACATTCCAGAAGCTCTGATCCTATGATCTGAGGGCTGTTTCACAGATGAGGAAACAACCCTAAGGAAATCAAGAAACTCTGGCCAGGTTCCATGGCCACATGACAGCCAGCCTCTGATGTACCTCAAGTGTACCACATTTCCTTATGTTTAGCCATTCAGTCCTCTCAGCATTTGCGTGGAATGGACAAATGTTACTCTAATATTACTTAAGAAGAAACCAAAGCACAGAAATATTAAGTGACTTTCCCAGAGACTCACAGCAGACCTAAACTCAAGACAAGGATTTTACCTCTTTTTGATCAATGTCCTGAGGCAGGGGTCTGTAGACTCTGTAAAAGACCAGATGGCAAATGATGCATATATTATGAGCCATATCGTCCAGTCTCTGTTACAATTCAGCTCCAACACTACCTCCAAAAAGCAGCCACAGACAATAAACCAATGGGCATAATTGTGTTCCAATAAAACTTTATTTGTACAAAGCGGCGAGGGGCTGGGTTTGTCCCTGGGCAACCCTTGTATTATGCTGTACGACTCATGAGAAGACAATCTCTATGCCAGCTCTTCTTGACTATTGAGAGGTGCTGAAAGAAGGGGCGAGTTCCTAAGAGAAAGAAGCCTCTCTCAGTTCCGCACACCTGGGAAAAAGGAAAGCTTTTATCCACCAGGGCTGCAGAGAGTGTGTGTAGGGTCGGTGGGCTCCAGTAAGGGGCTAACTCCTTCCTCCTCGTTGCTCACCAGGTGGGATACACACAGAAGGCATCAGCTGGAGAGAGGCGTGCCCTCTGCTAATTGCTCCAAGAGAAGCTTCCCTTCTGCAGCATCCTCCCAGAGCTGGTGCTTTTCCTACTCTGCATGAAGGACCTTCAAGCTAGCAGCAACCCGCAGGAACTCCTGGCCCCATCCTGGGCTGAGCTCTCCTTCCTGCAGTGAAGACTTGCTGCAGCTGCTTCAGTGTGGTGTGTCAGGGTGCAAGGAGACAAAAGGAAAAACCTCCCGCCATGGATGTCTGACTCAGGAAACAAAGCTGGGCACCATCCTTTAATGTTTGCATTCATTAATGTTCCCGTCAGTTTTAAACACTGGGGTAGAATTTCCAGACTTTGCAGATCATTTAAAAGCTTAAGGGATTATCAAACCAGTCATTTAAAATGACATTTTCACTGCGCAAATATTATTCTATTAAAGAGCACGCATGGCACAGGCCGGGATCGGCTTTGGCAGGGTTACAGGGCCTTCCTCCATTGCAAACCCCACTGTTTCCTCATAAAGCTGTCAAGCCCCTGCTTAATGAAACATATATAAATGTGATGATGTTAGCCATGTCACAGCAAGCTAATTCATCCTGGCTTTTTCCCATTGCGCTACCCTGTGAAGGCTTTTATCATTGTACCCTTCTTAGGATCACCCCCAGAGGGTCTGCCATCGGCCTGAGGAGATGAAATCTAAGAAAGTGTTTAATTTCCAAACAGGCTAAGCATCTTACATAAATAAATAACCAACAGACCTGGCTTTCGTGGTGGGGTGACATGCTTAAGACAGAACACTGGGGTTTTATTGGGAAAGAGATGCTAGGGGATGAATAAACAACCCCGATCCCTTCCTGGGGTCCTCTGACCTGATACAGCTGCTAACTGCAGTTCTTGGGAGGTCGGTTTCCGTCTTTAATTACCGAAAGAGAATCTGCTGGCATGATCAGGGCTCGGCAAAACCCCTTTTAAGCTCCATTCCTAAAGCGTCTTCCAAAAAAGCATGTCTGGAAGGGTTTTCAGGTTTCCCCCTTCCCAGAACCTTCCCAGAATCCTCTGTGTGCGTTCATGAAGCCTGGAAAGACTAAGGAAGGGCTCTGGGTTGTTGTGAATTTGGGGTTTTGTTTTTGTGTTGTTGTTGTTGTTGTTGTTGTTGTTTTTCCTCTTAGCAATCCAATAAGATAAAACAATTTAGATAAAAACTGTGGGGCCTTTACAGACTCGGAAAATCCCACAGTTCAAGCCCTCTTAGGGACCAAGAGAAGAAGAATAAAATGATAGACTCTATGTGAGACCTGGCCCAGCCAGGGAGGATTCCTTGCCCATTGGTTGAGGTTGTTGGGTCCGAAGGTTCTGAAATCTGCTATCTCCTTTTAAGGGGAAAATGAGGAGACGTGACTTTTCAGGAAGACAGCTATTTCCAGGAACTTTCTTGCCCCTAGAATTACTTCCCTGCATATATATCCCTGAAGAAAATACACAAATTGGCTCAAATGACTACACATCACTATTTTTGGCTGCAGAAATCTGCTCACATCTATGACCAGCTATAAATACTAAAGTACTCAGGGTATCTTTGAATAGTCCCACCTGGGATTGGGCATTGGCACCCAAAGCCCGGGATAAGCATGTTCTTGGGGAGAATTCCTGAGCCAGGGTCTTCCTGAGCATAATTAGTAGACAGGTCTACATTCTGCTATCACCATTCCAGACACCTTCTAGTCCCCAGCTCAACATATCCCAGTGACCTGTGCTGCCAAAGAATGAACAGGGCACCTGACTTCAGCCTCTTCTACGGGGATAGACTGGCATCTTGGCAGGATGTCCAGGGACCATAGCCTCCAAGGAAATACCTGCTTGGAAGCTCAGTTCAACCTACTTTGTACCCTGGGGTCACTCTTGTCTTTGAGAGGGAAGCATTTCTCAGGATGCAGCTGGGCAGCTAAGACAGAGTGAAAGAGTATGTGAACTTCTAATTTTACTTTAGAGAAAAAATCTATATAACTTTAGGCAATTCAAAATGAACTTGCATAGTGAAGTTTCTACAGTGGTTTTCAACGTTCCTAATGCTGCAACTTCTTATGATGTGGTGACCCCCAACCATCAAATTATTTCATTGCTACTTCATAGCTGAAATTCTGCTACTGTTATGGATCATAATTTAAATATCTGATATGCAGGATATCTGATATATAGGGGTTGCAGCTCACAAGTTGAGAACCACTGTTCTAGAAAGTTCTACAGTAGTGATACCCACACTTTTGTTTAACCCAGCATTTGGTGATGTTTAACTACTGGATCCATTATCAAGTTAACACAGACTCAGAAACTCCAGTGAGACAAATTCCCAGGAAGAAAGATGCTCAAAGGACAATGAGTCGTTCATTCTCAAACAGCGTATTTCACACCAACATGGAAATGTCTAGGGATGGGAGGAACATCTGATTTTATAATATTCCAGATTTTTCAAACACCAACAACCTACCCTCTCCCCACTGGACTGTTAACTAAAGCAAATACCACATGGTTGGTGTATGCAGCTGTGTACAAAGGACACAGGCACGTGTGTGACCTCCCAGGCCATCAAGGGGAGAGGGGAATTTGTTGCTGGGGGAAAACCTAACTACACACTGCCAACACCAATAGCCTTCCTTCCACAACAGACTTGGTGCCTGAGCCAAAAATCACTCGCGGTCCCTTTTTAATTCTGCTGTCCTTTATCCACTAAGACTGGGGGAAGATTATTTTGATTGGAATTAGACAGCCACCTGCAGCTAGGCCTTCAGCTGTTATTAGTGTTCATAAGCCCTTTCACAACACCCTCATTGAAAAAGACAGTGGACTTTTGAAGTTGCCCAATACTATCTCTGGTGATTTTCTCAAGTTAACAACCTCCATACCAGTCAATTGTGTTGGCTGGGGGAGGTGATAATCTCTTTCTCAGGGTTGTGGTCAGGAATTAAAGGGTCTGGGATAAATTACAGAAGCAATCTCTTGCCAAGAACTCTCTTCTCCTTGATCTCACCCCACATCTCCATAATAGGATCTCACTTGGACCCACCTTTCAGGTGTTTTTCTATCATCTAGACACCCCCCTCCCCACCAGTAACCTTTGTGTCTCTCCTATGAGTCACAACCATTCCAGGCTGGACCACTTCTCCACTCTGGGTAGTATCTATAGACGGTCTCAGTTAAAATAGTTTCTACTTGGTTTCCTACTGTCTCACTGGAGAACAAGAACTGACCCTTCCGTTTCTGAATCCTCAAATTCCAGCCTCCGAGCACCTCAACTCTAATAATCAGCTTCCGTGCTTGCTTGCCCGTTCAGAGCCTCCAAAAGCCTGCACATTAACAGATTCCCCACTGGCTTTCAAACAGCCTGGTGGCCACAATTTGGGGGCAAGCTGAACGAGCACTGATTATCCAACTGATTGAACGGGGAGCCAAAGTTGTTTCCAATTTTCTGGATCAGTAGCCGAAAGAATTCAACCAAGTGTGTGCTGGTCTCCATGACAAATGACAGAAAGCACTGAGTGACAGGGAGAGCTGCAACTTCCTTCCCTGGCCCAAGGCAGAGATCACAAAGCATAGGCCTAAGACTCAGAGGGCCCCTTAATCCCTCTTCATGCTTAGGATAAAACAGTGAGTGGTCTCAAGGAAGACTTTTTCTTTCTTCCAACTTAGTCCTCTCCTCTCTTTCCACTCTCAAGACCCACCTACCAATACTCAAGTATCCTACATTGCTATTTCTTCATTGGATTGGTTGTTTTTCCTAATTGGTGAATGCCACCTTCTCCACCGGTAACACTTCTTTCCACATATGAAAGTAGAGTTTTCTATAAAAGAGCTAAAGCAAGAGATAAGCTAAAAACAAAAAAAAACAAACAAACAACAAAAAAAAAAAACCCAACTCCCTGAGTCCCTGAGAAGTAGGCAGGCTGGCGTTCAAAGGCTGGCCTTGTCTGGGCCTTGATTTCCTTGTCTGTAAAATGAGGATAATCATAGGACCTCCTGCAAGGGGTCCTCATGAGAACTGAAGGGCAAAGGGGTGACCAGGATGCTTCTAACTCCTAACAAGCCTTGGTAGGGAGGACTCATTTTTCATTTCGACCTTTTCTTTTGTAATTACTAGAATGATCATAATAATTGAGTGATCTATTCTAAGTGCATTGAGCATCTGCTAAACCCTTGAGGGATGCTCACAGCTGTCCTGTAGTCCTCTTGTCATGAAAGCACCTCCTCCCCCCCCCCGCTGCCCCCACCATCCCTTAGATAAGTTAGTAGAAAACCCACAGAAATTGAAAAGTACTTTCTGAAAAACGGTAACAACCTATTGCTGGGTTTAAAAGAGCCAAGACAGAAACCTAACCCAGACTTGATTTTAGAAATACTTAAGTGAGTGCTGTGGTTTGAATGTCAAAAGTTCCATAAAGAGCTGTTATATTTCAAACATGGCTACCAGTCCATGGGAATTTGAGGTGATAGAACCTTTAGGAAGGGCACCTAATGGCAAGAAGTTAGACGTAGTACTGGACCCTGGACCCCTTCTGAATTAGTCACATAAGTGTGTGTGTGTGTGTGTGCTCGAGCACGCGCACACTCGAGTGTATGCACTCATGTATGTGTGTAGAAGAGTACAGGTTGGCATGCAGGAAAGACGTCAATGTTAGGTTCCTTCCTCTATCACTTATTCCTCAGGAAAGTCCTCCCAGTAAACCTGGGGCTCATTGACTCAGCTAGGTAGGCTGGCCAGAAGGATCCAAGTATCTTCCTGCCTCTGCTTCCCCAACAGAGGAATTACAGGTGCATACCACAATGCTGCTTTTTACATGGCTCCTGGGGTGCTGAACTCAAGTCCTCGAGCTTATGGGCAAGCATCTTATCAAATGGGCCATCTCCAAGCCCTTGCTTTTGATTTATATTCTGTTTTACCATGTGTTATTTTATTGCTAACCCTGAACGAGTCTACTGGATCCATCTGAGAAAACAGAATATACCTTCACCAAACCAATCCATAGGTGGCTGAGAGCATATTGTTGTAGAAGAGTGAGTAGAGTCCCTAGGGTTCGGGTATGCCCAGAGGTCTGGTCAGGGCCTCAGAGCCAAGCTCTTTCCTCTAAGCTCATTTGTGTTACCCCGGCCTGCCTCCCTGCATCTATTAGTTCATTAGCCAAAATATGAACAGCACGGATAGTCAGAAGCAGAGCCATCTGTCTGCTACACTATATGCTGATGAGGAGCTGCAAACTCAGGCTCTGGAAGTTCAGAACAGTGAAGGAGTACTCAGTCTCAGGATCCAGAAGATCTGGCAGCAATAGGTATCCACTCCCCCACGTACTTGATGTAAATGGTCCAAACAATACTTGATTTTATTAGTCAAGTCTACAGAGTGAACTTCTAAGCAGACAAAGGGTTTCCTAGGACTAGAACAGCAATCTAGGTCTGCTGCCTGTAACACTCTGTGAGACTTAATTTAACAATGGTGCCTCAAGACAGGAAGATCACCCCTGACAGTCAAGCTTGCCCTGATAACCAATGTGATATGTGAGCAACCACTCATAGACTTATTCTTGAGAAGGAGCCTGCCCAGGCCCATGTGAAGTTGGAGCAAAGAGTTTTTCCTTTTCAGGTATCCACTCTCTACCCAATGCCATAATATAAAAGAGGGATGCTCTTTCCACTGTATCCTGAATCAATCTTCACAGTGTCCCTTTAGCTGTGAGAAGGCAAAAAAATCAGTACCAAAAGGTCAGGCTAACATCTATGGAGGACAGCAGTGAGCTGCTCGCGAGCTCGTAGTACAGGCTTAATTCCCCTGTCTGTGTCTGCTGAAACTCGGGGAGATAAACAAGAACCTTCCACTTCCAGGGGCACCTTAAGGCAATCGGATTCTCACAAATTAACTTAAGGAAATTGGAACTTTGCAAGCAATACTTTGAAAGAATGGGCTGCCAAGTAGCACAAGCACTTTGCACACATCAAAATCTGTGAATTAAGGGGACGCTCTACCATGACCCTTGGGAGATGTCTTAAGCAAGGGGTGGCTGAGTTGCACGTCAGTGTTCACAATGCAGTTTGGAATATTTTCAAAGGTACACCTTAATTCCTTCAACTCTGATCCTCTTGCCAGAGCTACATTACTGGTATTTATAGATCTGTTTATGGTACTTCCTGTCCTAGTGTCTTCCTAGGTCTCATCTAAGACATGGCTTGGCTAGTACCAATACAGGCCAATTCCATAAGCCTAGACAATGCCTAGCAGCTCCCTTTGGTCTCAGCCTGGTGTGGATTTATAGACCAGGTGCCTGCTACAATCACACAAACTGGGTCTTGCCACACAAAAGCTGGGCACTGCTCAACTCCTGTTTCGAGTTAGCATAAGGATTTCTCAAGGCCCACCTTGTATAAAATTGAAAAACAGAATTAGAGGGAACCAACTTGATAGCCAATAAAACATGAGGCACCCTCCTCCAAAGGCAGCCCGTTTCTGCTCCCAGGTTTATTCTCTAAGGCTCATTTGGGGCAGGCAAAAGAGAGGCTATGTCTTCCCCCACTAAGTACTAAGAATAGTAAGTACAGGAAGAATTAAGTGTCACCCCTTCAGAGCACAGTGACCTCATTTGGAGCACTGCTGTTCTCTGATGGCTAGAATATGAGCTGGATTTCTGGCTGGGGGAACTAAGCCCCTCTCCTATGAACAGCTCAGGCCTGAGTAGTTCCTTCCCTTCATTCACCTGGCAGAGATACAGGATGCTGAGCCCTTGGGTGTTACTGAAAGTCTCCTCTATGACGGTTTTCAAGATGATCATAAAGCGAAAGCTGCCCCCAGGGGGCTGAAGGTCACAGTACAGAAGATGAGATTTATAGGGTGTTTCCAACAGCTCCATTGGCTCCGGTGCAGGAAAGAACGCCTGTATCCCAGTGGCAATGTCTAGATGTATGAGATGGGATGCAAACTCCAGACGCAGTGCCAGCATTGGCGAGAATGAATAATTCCTGCTTCTGTTGCTTACACTTCTTACGCTTTCACTGTTCATCACCCCAAATTTTATTCTCACACTCATAATACTCCAACTCTAGCAGTTTGACTGGGTAGAGAATTATATTTTAAGAAAACCATCTAAATATCCTTAAGGCTTCCATGTGTCCCAGGATTTGGTTTTCTTGCTAGTATAGGAGTCCTATGTGTGAGCCGAGATCTTAGTGTGTTGAGAACCTGGGGTTTAGGTAAACCTAGTAGAACAAATCAGGTTTAAATAGTTGCTGTGGACAAAGCTGCCTCGTTCTACACCCCACATCCCGAGGCTGTACAAGAGCAAGGGTAGCTGCTGAATCTGCTGTTTTCAACCTGGATCCCAAACCAAGAAGGACCAAGGTAGTACTAGGTGTTGCATGGATTAACCAGACACATTGAGAATCTCTCCATATCTGGAGCCTGAACAGACAAGTGGTTTAAAGAAAAAAAATTAAAAATAAAAATAAGCAAGACTAGAGAACCCAGCTTATCATTTTGTGCATTTGGAACTAAACATGCCCAAACTAAAAGCAACGGAAATGATGGGACCAGCCAGAGGCTTGCCTTGCTCCACTCCATCATTGCCCACCTGGCTTGTTTCCATACAGAAGATTATATGAAAATCTTAGAAGAAATGGGGACCAGGAAAAACATGTCTTCTACTTGGATAGGCTAGTTAGAGTCTAAGATTCATGCAAAGGATAGCTTGTTAAGAGAGGGCTCTAGTACGTGTTGTACGTAAGGCTATTCACGGCCCTGCTGGGAAGGACTTCACATTTCTGAAGGAGGCCATAACATCTTACACATCCTCTTTCATCAAAACTCTGTGAGGTTGGAGACATGCAAGTATGCTCTTAGAGGTGGTAGTGTCTAAGCTTTGTCTGATCCTGAAGAGATGGCATCTTCTGAAGTGCCGTTGCATGTCAGAGGGCTTTATAAATTTATAACACTCACCTAATAGATGATAGCTTAGGAGTTACTTTGTAGTCCCTGTGATTGAAATAATAGTGGCTGACTCAGTTTCTGAATTTCCACCTTGACTGCTGCCCTCTGACTACTTAACGTTAAGTGTTGTTGACAGCAAGTACAGACTCAAAGGTGCCTTTCATAGCAGCTCCGTGTTTACAAGTGGGCATAGGAAACCTGGGCCCAAGAACATTGACCAGTTGAACTTTGATCTCACAGCAATGAATGAGGATCATCCCCCCAGGTTCTGCTCTCTGTCTTCCCCTTATGTAGAAAACCTCATATTGAACCAGCATGGAGAACTCCTTCAATTACCCTTAGTCATCCATGTAGCTCTAGAACCTAGCAGAGTACTTACAACATCACGAATCCTTCCTACAGGATTGCTTATTGGAAGGATGGATGGATGGATGGATGGATGGATGGATGGATGGATGGATGGACAGATGGATGACTGAATGAGTAAACTGGAAGTGTGGCTATAAAGGAAGCATTATTGGGAGATCAGAAACACTGAACTAAGACTGTGGAGTACTCAGTTCAAGTCTGACCTTGCCATTAACCAGCTAAGCACTGTGGTAAATCAGGGGCCCATCTCACATAGAGCTCACATCTTCCTCTATCAAAATGAGATAAAATGCTACTCTACCCACATCTCAAAGATGCTATGGAAAATGGAATAGTCTTTTCAGGCACGTCTAGCTTAACTCTATTCAAATATAAGTTGTCCCACTTTGTTATATAGTCAAGGGACTGCAGCATGTCACGGGCAGAGCCATTGCTTTTCACAGATGGGAAAATTGCTGTCCAAAGAGAAGAAGAACTGTCCAATCTTGTTGATGACATATTCATTAAATTTACAGCTGTCCTTGCCTCAATGTGCAAAGCTTCTTCAGGCTACACTTATACGAGCACCCACCACACTGGGTGGCATGTAAGTGGTGTCAAGATGTGTTGATACACATTTCAGGAGCATATTTGAGCATCAGGCCTTTTCTATATAACTGTCTTTGCCTTCTAAAAGCAGTTGAGACTGTGGAACAGAGTTTTCCAGAATAGGAGAAACACAGCCCAAGTACAGTCATCCAGTTTCTTAGGATGCTTGGCTGACTCCCCAGTCTGGCCCCAACTTCTCTAGTCTCAGTCTCCATCACTCCCTGGGAGAGCCCTCTGTCCCCAGCAGGTTGGCGGCCTCCCCATCCTCTGATGTGCCTCACGCATGCTAAATTCTGTGACTCCAGCCATATAATTCTTCCCATCCACCCATCTTGGAATCTAGCCTACCACTTCTACATCAGACACCATCCATCCAGGAGAGAGAGCTCACGTCTTGTCATCGCCAAGATGTTGGGTCTGATTGCTCCAGCCCATAGAGTCCTCCTCGGTTTCTTCCAGCTTGCATATAGACATGAGTTGTTTCTCCAAAAAGATATGCCAAAGTGCTAACACACTAATCCCTTTGAATATGACGTAACTGTGAATAGGGGTTTCTTTCTATAATAATTAAGTAGAAGTCATATTGGGTTGGGGCTGGTCTAAAATCAAAGATAATTACCCATATATGGAGAGAGACATATAAGGATACAGAATAGAGTGATATATGCTAAGGTATACCAAAGTCTGTTGGCATCTTCCAGAGATTAGATAAGGAAATGGGATCTTCTAGAGTTTTAGATAGAGCATAGATCTACCTACATCTTCATCTGGGACTTCTAGTCTCCAAAACTATTTTCTATTGTCTCAAGGCATCCAGATTATGGTACTTTCTTATGTCAGGCCTCCTAATGGATACCTGGCCCATCATATACTCCCAGTCACCCTAGATCTGAGGTGCTTGAGGACTGTCTATCTAATATGCTTGTATCCTCCTTCATACAAGGTACTAGCTTGACTCCTTCAACCTCAGTAGAATGACTTGTTATTGCATCAGGAATGGGGCTAACATAGAAAGGTAATTTTCAATCAGAGATGCTACAGTAGAAAGGTAATTTACAGTAGAAAGGCTAAATACACGCATATGTATATATTTGTATGTGACAATTTTTATAATATAACTTATTCATGAAATAATTTTTAAAATTAAAGAAAGGGGCACTTAGTTTCTACTCTGACTGAACAAGTGCTAGAACACAATGGTATAGCATTTGGGTCGCTATTTCCTCAGAGAGTATACCCCTGTCTCCCAGCTATAATTCAATGTCTCAACTTATAGGACAAATTTACCTAAATCTTTCCCTTAAGCTCTATTGCCACCAAATGTTATGATCAGTATAGTCTAAACACATGTCCTTGGCTCTCTGTCCCTGTTGCACAGACTACCCATGTCCTTTTTTTCTCACTACCACTACCATCACCCATAAACACTCACCTTCACCTACCCTAGGATCAAGCCAGACTTGTCTCTGTTGTAATCTCTCTCACACAACAGCATAGCCCCATCATGACCAAGTGCTAAACAGTACTGTTCAGTTTGTCAGGTTTCCTACTCGGTGGTCTGAAAAGAGATCCCCTTCACTGCTTGTAGTCTGAGCAAGTCTCTGTGGTCAGTGTCTCCACACACTGAGTGCGTATAGAGGGCTTATGGGCATGCGTGTGCCTTTCATACAACATGACTCTAACACCACCTGCCTCGCTTGGCACTGGATCCAAGAAGCAATAACAAGAGAACATTGATTATAGGTGACTCTCAGTTATAACTGCTGAATATCATGTGGCTTCCAGGTATTGTGTCCCTTCTCCTCTGGTTCCCATGCATCCTCCCATTCACAGGGATCATCGCTCATCTACCATTTTGCTTTGTGAATATAAACCCACCACAACCTACAATGTCCAATTCAAAGCATAGCATTCCCCGAGAAACTTCCCTCTGTTCCCCAAGAATTCACTCCAGTCTCTTCGTTCCCATTAAAATCTCTCTTTTGGCACGTGATCATAATGGTCTTATTTCATGGGTGTCTGGCTGTGCCTTTTATCTATTACTTAATCCTAGACTGGATGACTCTTGAGAGAAAAGATCTTGTCTTCTAACTTCTTTTTCCAGGTTTAGGAAATGGGATGAGAAAAATGTAACCACGGGACCCACACAATGCCTGGCAACTAGTATGTGCTCAATAAATGTCAGATCCTCTCCCCCTTACACATCACTGCAACCCCAAGAGCACTTTGCAGAATCTCTTGAATCTTGGAGCTGTCCAATAAATGTTGAACACATGAATCAGTGCATATAAATGGGGGTGTTCAGCTGCTTTCCTAAGGTCAATGAGGGCCTTTCAGCCGTTTTCATTTTCCTGCCTCCATTGCTGAGTTTGTGGGCCCATAAATATACTCCTATTCCCTGTCTCTGAAGCTGAAGCAAGGCCGAGGTGCTTGGGGGGGAAGGACACACTGTCATTCAGTCATCGATCCAGAAATGACAGCTACAGCCTTGAGGAACAGGGTAGACAAAACCATCGCAACAGCCAGACCTACCCTGAAGCCAGTTAACTAATTTTGTCTTTGTAAAGAAGTAATTAAAAGAAATTTAAACATGAATCAAAATTTAAAAAGAAGTAATTAATCCTGATTTCTGCATGCATCTCACCTTCTTTCATGGATTTTTCTAATTCTTGCACTTGTACATGTATGTATATGTATGCATGGCCCTGTACATCACCACACTTCTGGGCTAACTTAAATTCTCCATTTGAACCAAATAAGCACAAGGTGATCTCATAGAGTTGAAGCTGTGAGTTCTTAGGGGCTAGATAAATTCTAAATATTTCTGAGATGAAAAGACGGAAGAGATGTGTGTGAAGGAAACATACTTGTGTAATTTCAATAAGCTTGAAAAGTCCTCATGACCCAGTATGTCTATAAATATGTTGGTATTGGTTTGTATGTATGTTTGGGTGTGTGTGTAAGTGTGTGTGTGTGTGTGCATGTGGAAATAGCCTGCGATGTGCCAGCATGTGAAATTAACCCCCCTCCCGTTCCTGCCACCCTTTGGTCTTTGCATTTGAGCATAGTAGGTAAGCCCCTAAAGTGCCACAAACCAGCTGGTCACTCCAGAGTCCTTGAGCTGTGTCTTTGGAAGGAGACAGCCTAGCCCTGAGCATTGAGTTACTTTTGTTTCTGTTACCAGAAAGAAAAGGCAGCCCAGAGCCCAGGACCCCCCTGGCAGAGGGCTGATTTCACACACATTTTCCCCAGATTCCTATTGGCTTGGCTGGAAAGCACATATTAAAACCCACCAATCTTTCCACTTGAGGCTGATGAAAGCCTCAACAGAAACAGCTGCACCTCACATGTGGTTCAAGTTAATATCTTATCCCGATGGTTTAACTCTAGCTGGCTGGGCTGCTTTTTTAATATTCACAATCTTCTTTTGTTTCACATTAAGAATATGTCTTTCATTACTCGCCAGAGCAGAGGAGCATAGCAAAGTTGGTAGCACTTCATTTTTGAGATGTCTGAAATAATTGTTTGTATTGTGCATTATTCAAGACACAACTGTGCATGAGCAGGCGCGGAAGCAGGGGAAAGTGTTAAACAACCCTAACCTTGCTACACTGACACAGAATGTTTGCCTATTAAAAAAGCAAAACCACACACTAATGGCTCAGCCTTAGTGTCTAAATTTCAGAGCTCATTGAGTCAAGTAACATGGTAACTCATTGTTTTCTTCCCTCCAATGGCTCTCTCAAAACCATTGTGCCTTTTTACATGTAGGAAAGCTTATTTAGCATATGGCTAATTTCAGATGCTGGCACATCACAGGCTATTTCAACATGCATACATACACACAAAGATATATGTACATCCAAACACACATACAAACCAACACCAAGATACTTTATAGACATACTGGGCATGAGGACCTTTTAAGCTTACTGAAATTACACAAGTTTGTTTCCTCTGGCAAAATGCACATCAAATTCCAGAGGGTTTGCCTCAGCAGTAGCTCTTTGAAGAGTATGACATCACCTATAAACATCTCTACGAAATAATGTCATTGGTTATACAATGATGACTCTGAGGTCCTGGGAATATGCTGCAGGTTTTGGTTTGTCCTGACCCATCTCTTTAAAAAAGTCGAGACTGGAAAGACTTCAACAAGTCGCTATGTACTCATGAGTCATTAAAGGTATAACTACATTTTTTATTTTTCTAGTGTTTTATTTCTATATTTCAGCCCTGAAGAAAAGGAGAGTTATTGCCAATGTTTTGTGAGCTTTTAATATTTGCAAGGTATGCATATGATCTAACTTAAGCCTCACAACCAAGTCAACCATGAGGTACTGTTATTATCCCTATTTGTAGGTAAAGCTGAAGTAAATGGAAATTGAATAACTTGACATGATGGCATTGCTAGAAAGTTATTGGGAACAGAGACTACCAGGTGACCTCTTGTGTTTGATTCTTCTCTACTCAAAGAACTGGAGAAATCAGAATTGTATTGTCTCCTATTGATCAAGTATGCAGCCATACAATGAAGACTATATAGTAGGCAGAATTCTAAGATGGTCCCCAGGGCTCCTATCATCTGGTATTCATGCCCTATAGATTCCTGTCCCTTGAACACAGGTGAAACTTATGAATAAAATTCGATGCTTTCTCCCTTGATTTGGTTACATTGTATGACACCATGAAAGGTGATTTTTATAGATGTGATTGGAATCTCAAATCAGTTGACTTTAAGCCAATCAAAAGAGAGATTACTTTGGGTGAACTTGGCCTAAATTTTGTGACATGAGCTCTTTAAAAGGACTAGACCATTGAGGAAGAAAGAGTCAATGCCACAGAGGCGTCACTGCTGACCTTGAAAAGGAAGTGCCAAGTGGCAGCATTAGCTTCAACCTCTAGAAGCTGAAAATGGAGTCTAGCTGGCAGCCTGAAAAAGAAGAACTTCCCTCCACAGAACTGATCCTGCCTCCAAGCAGAGCGTTTCAGATGAGGTGAGAGAAATTACCAACACTTTGCTTTCTACTTGAAGACACTCTGAGCCAAGGACCCAGCAACCCCTGCCAGTACTTGTGACCTCCAGAAACTACAACATAATAAAAAGTCTTTTGCTGAATTATTACACAGCAATAGAAAATTAATACAGATTATACTTTCCAAAATCCTTTGAAGTATTGGGTAGAACACATGGCTGTTGCCATGGGACTAGGCTCTAGTGAGTGGAACTTAGCTGGCAATGTGAGTATTCCCCTCCCATGCTCACGCCCACACATTTCTTCCTTTTTCTTTCCTTCTTTCTGGTTGTGGGTGGGTACCATGGTGAGCCAGCATGAAACATGAAGATGAAAACTGCACCTTGAAGAAGGCAGAGGTTGGATCCCTACCTTGTTGTGCTTGAACTACTTATCCACACTGCTGTGTGAATGAAAAATTAACTCTGGCCTTCCTTGTTAAAGGCTTCGTTACTCAGCATGTGTTATAGAAACTGAACATCTGTACTCTACCTCACTGGCAGAGTTCACCTGAATCTACCAACTGACTCCGGAGTCGATTTCCACAGAACTCTCATCACCCTGCCCCTCCCAGTACCATAATGCATCCTGACAAAATGTGAGACAAATGCTATTAAAGCTAGATACAGTATGACTGCTCAGCCAACTTAGGCAAGAAGGCAGAGAAGGGCATTCAAATCACCCTGAGTGATGAGGACTCACTGCAAGGATCCATGGGTAAAATGGGTGTCCCAGAAAGTTTCCTCAAGTTTATACCCCAATACTGAGACACAGTACTGTGAATAGTCATTCAGCTTCAGTAGCTTGAGAATACTTAGGGGATTAGTAAAGTACACACTTGGGGGTGTCTGTAAAGATGTTTCTAGAAACAATGACATTGTGATGATTGTTCTGATCTAATGGAGTCACTGACTCCTTGATTCCTTGAGACAGGGAGGAAGGTCAGTGAGGCTATGTCCTTGGGGGATCCACTTGGCCTTGGGCTTTTTCTCCATTTCCTCTTCTCCCTGCTTCCTGGCCACCATGACATGAACTGCTTGGCTCCTAACCACACTCTCCCAACCATGATAACATGGAGTTTCTGAAACCAGGAACCCAAATAAATCCTTCTGCCCTCAGGTGGTTTTTGCCAAGTGTATGGTCACAGCAATGATAGGAGTAACTGACACACATAGTGGCAAGCTCATGGAGACTGAGGCTCAACCTGTATCATTTGTCAGAAGTGCAGAATTCAGGTGAGTCCCCAAGTTTCTTGGCATTAAATTAGAAGAGAAGGTGATTTGATTAGGTTGGTTTTCTGTCAGTCAAATGAACCCAAGCCAATTCTACCAAGCATCTCAGAGTCCTCTGATGTCTCCCATGGAAACATACACATTTCTCTCCCCAGCACATCTGCACAATCCACTCAATTGTTAACCTGAATACTAGGGTTTGGTTCTGTATTGCTTGTTGGTATAACCAAATACCTGACAATTAGCAATTTAAGACAGAAAGGGTTTCTGTTGGCTTATAGTTTGGAGGTACCATCTATCATGGTAGCGAAAGAGGAGGAGCAGAAGCGTGAGGCAGCTGGTCACATCTGATTCCAGACAGGAAGCAGAGAGCAAACAGGAAGTGGATTTGGACTCTGAGACCTCAAGGTCTGCTCCAGTGATGTACTCCACCTGAAAGTTTCTACTTCTTCAAAGTTCCACAACCTTCCCAAGGAATGCCACTAACTGGGGGAAATAAGTGTTCAAACATGGGAACTTTAAGGCAGGTTTCACATGAAACAAGAGCATTTTTCATCCACCCATGATAAGATACACGTAACAAGTGGTCTGGGCTATTTTATCTGGAAGGGTGTGCTCCCGGCTACCACTCCTATCCTATGGCAGAGTAGACCTATTGTTTTAGGGAAAGACCCAACAAAGGCTGTTCTGCCAATGCTGACATACAGCAGCCAGCTCCTTTCAGGCTAAACAGGACTAAGGCTTTTCTACATCTTGCTTTTTTCCTTCTAGAAGTTGTCCCTTATTTCACCTGAGTTTCAGCCTGATGGGATCCCTATCTTAGCACTTCGTCTTCAGCTTTTTTGTGACAACAGGTTTCAAATTCTTGTCACTTTCTGCAGAGCACTATTGCAAAAGGCAAGGCCACGTCATCATATGGAACAAAGTGGAGACACAGGGCAGGGATTGAGCTGGGTCCAGTGGCACAGGCCTGTGACCTCAGCACTGGATAGAGGTAAAGCAGGAGAATTGCCACATGTTTGAGGCCAGCCTGAGCTATACAGCCAGACCCTGTCTCAAGAAACAAACAAGAACTACTAAAAATAATAAAGCAAAACCAGAAACAAAACAAAAATGAAGAAAAAAATAAAAGGAGGAGGAAAAAAAAGGAAAATAAATTGTCGAAGCCTTTATAACCATTGTTTTTAAATATCTAAATATCTCCAAGACTCCATCTTCCATGTGTGGTTTTCATGTAAACTTGACCCTAGTATATTTGTTTTTCAATAACATCTAACATCCAAAGTAACTCAACAGAGAATCCCCTCTGGTGTTTCACAGGCTTGGCAATAAAGCTCCTTATTGGATCTCACTTAAACCTTTCTGGAAATAGCTGGGTCCCCTTATGTTGTCTCTGGGAATGCAGGCAGCCAGTGACCAGGGCTGGATTACAAGGAAGCAGGCTCACAGATCTGGATATTAGTGCTCCCTGTTTCTCCACACTGTCCAGGTGACTGCCTTTTGAAATCACACATGGCTTGTACTGCTATTCATGTCATTTAAGGGAAAAATTAAATAAGAGCATAAAGGGGAACCAGCAGTATTTTAAGAGATTTCATTTTTTCTTAAAGCTTGTGCTCATTTGCTGGGACCCGGGAGAAGGTATTGTATTATTTGGAGGCCACTGGAAACATTTAAGATTCAAAAAGACCTATGACCTCAGTCCAAGCTTCTCTGCAGAATACAGAAGCTGAAAAGCAAACAAAATATCCACCTTGCCTCCTTCCACATCACACTAAGGTAAGTGGCTTGGTCTCTCAACATCATGCCAGTACAAGAGTCTATGTGGGAGAGCCTGGCCATCCCTTCTACCTTCTGACTGAGACTGACCAATAGGCAGTAGGTTATTAATTTAATGTGTCTACTTGGCTGACCATAGTACCCCTCTACTTGGTCAAACAGTATTCAAGGTATTTACCTGAAGATGCTTCATGGATAAGGAATGTATTAAAGCAGTAGACTTTGATCCAAGCAGATCAACCTTTGTAAATGTGGGCAAGCTTCAGGCAAGTAACTGCAAACTGTGATGAAGCAAACACTGGTCCTCCCCTCTCTGTCCAGACCAAAAAGGGATCCTGCCAGCAGACAACTTTTGTCCTCAAACCTCAACCCTTCCTTGAGTTTCAAACTTACCCCAGCAGACTCTGAATTCAAGATGCCTCCATAATCCCATCCTCCAATTCTTTAAAATAAATAAATAGTAAATAACAAACCAAAAGTTTCTACTGATTCCATTTGTGCATGTGAACATGCACATACATGCCTGTGTGTGTAGAGGCACACACACACACATGGTCAGATTCACACAGACACACATGCATGCATGAGTGTGCCAAGGCAAAGGGAATCCGGTGCCACCCGCCATTTTTTTTCTCTTGAAATAAGGTCTCTTACTGGCCTGGAATTCACCAAGGAGGGTTGGCCAGTTGACCAGTGATGTCACCCCACCTACCTCTACCTCAGCAGCTAAGGATCACACTTATACCCTCTTGCTTGCAAAGCCACCATTTTACTGATTGAACTGCTTCCAGACTGTTATACCTTCTCTTTACACACACACACACACACACACACACACACACACACACTCATGCACACACATGATTTCTATTTCTCTGGACGTCCTTCCAGGGTATTCACTTTAGATTATTGTACTAGGATTATTTGTGAGTTGGGGAATTAGACACGTAAAATGCTGAGGGTTAGTGCAGCTAAAAGCACAGACAAAGATGGGCTGATGGCCTCTTGTTTGCCTGATGATGTCATAGAATACTGTCAGGGCTCTGGGATCGTGACAAAGGTGGAGTGGCATTCATGGTCTTTCTTCATATCACTCCAAGTGCCATGTCCGGGGTATTTTCTACATGTCCATTATTTCCCGAAAGACCCATGAAGCTATGTCAATGGAACACTCAACTTTTCTTACATGTGGATCTGTGTTGACGTGTACAGGTAATCATGTGTGGCGAATCCAGAGGCCAGTTCCAGTGTTGTTCCTCAAGAGCATTGTTTACCTTGAACTTCTCTTTAATCTGGGGGGAGGGTAGACAATTCACAGTACCATAGTGTGTTTGCACAGGTCAAAGGACAACCTACAGTATTAGCCCTTACCTTTCCATCATGCTTTCAACTGGCTCTTGTTTTACAGTGCACCCCAGGCTAGCTGATCTGAGATCTTCTGGAGATTCAACTCTCTGCCACCCCACTTCCCGAAGACACACAGAGATTACAAACCCTTGCAGCATCCCATGCTACCCTTTCGTGTTCCCTCCCAACAACAAAGGAGTAACTTAAGCACAGGAACAACTGGGCACCATTCCCAGTACTAGCTGTGCCCCATTTTTAGTGTTTCATTACACCCCAATTCCCAGCATCTTCCCCTCTCTTGTAGCACGCCAGCCAATCAAACCGTTTCAGTTTGTTTATTATTGTTGCTTAATTCAAGTCTCCTGAGGACCATTTGCCCTGTACAGTCATGTTTGCAGCCAAGCCATTCTGGCATTGAACAAGGTATAGGAATCTGCCACGGCAGGTAGCTTCTTTCTCTTCGTTTTCCTGTCATGTGCTTGAGAATCATGAGCAGGCTTTGTTTTCCTGTGTTTTGTTTTTAGAGATTTTTTTTTTTAAAAAAAGATTCCCCAAGGATTTTGGTTTTTAAAATAAATAAATACCTCAGGGGAAAATGAAGATGTTATGGATCTCTGTGAAACTTATGCTTACATCTTCTTCCCTTCTGGATTTTGCTAGGTTGTATTAAAAATAGTAACATGCGGTTTTTCGGTCTGCCTTGGTGTCTATCACAGAAATAATGAAAAGCGATAAAAAAAAAAAAAAAAAAAAAAAAAAAAAACCCAGAAATGAGCAACATGACAAAGTCATTTCCCCAAGGGTTCAGTTGAAAAGCAAGGGGGTGGGGGGGGCGACAAATGTAAGGGGCTAGGCTGTAGGGTACCTGCAATTAGCATATTCAATGTCAGGGAAGTGTCTCAGGTGTCTGAATTAATGAGCCCTTGGTCAGTCACTCAGGTAATGGTGTCATAGCCAGAGTACATGGAAAACAACTCCCAAAAATGAGGTCCAAGGTCAGACAATGGATACCAAAATCTTCCTTTTTTCACCGTCCATGTAGCTCAAGCTAGCCTGGAACTCATGGCAACTCTCCTGCCTCGGCTTCCTAAGTGTTTGGGATTCTAGATGTGAACTACTACACCTGGCTGATTTCTGACAAAAATCAAGATAACATACCAGTGAAAAAGCAAATTGCATACATTAGAGAATTCTTGCCTCAGAGAGCAGAGCATTGACCAATTGAAAACGAATACACCATCCTGGATTGAATAGGTCCAAGAATGTCATCAATAGTAAGAATCGTTCCCTCAATAACTTCCACCAAAGCAATGTTTGATCTGACACTGCCCTGGTGGTCTGTGGAAGATTCCCACAAAACTCTGCTCTCAGCTTGCTTTAGATGTTGTAGCTCCCAGTGACATGAGCCCAGCAATGCTCACCCTGGCTACAAGAGAGACTGACCTGATCCACTGTGCTCTGAGCTCCCCAAAGATGGTCCTTCAGAGTGCAGTCAAGCATTGTGTACTGTGCCTAACTTCATCTGGCCACAGTTTAATATGAGCAGAGTAGTGTACATTTCTTTCCAGGTAGATGGCAGCCTTTCCTGAGGCAAGAGACTGAGTTATATTTACCTTATGGGCATTTCTGTTCCAGAGCATGGCCATTAGAGAGCTATACATTTAAAATCAAATCCAGAGTTGGAGAGGATTCATCGGTGATGAGTTCATAGTGTTCTTGCACAGGACCCAAGTTCAGTTCCCAGCACCAACACTGAGTGACTTACAACGTCTATGACTCTGGATCCTCGGGCATCTCACATCACTGACCTCCAAACCTGTGTACCCACATACAAACACATACACAGTTATAAATAACAAAAGTAAATCTTCATCATTAAATTTAAGGTCATTGGATTTCAGTGAGAGATTTTTGAGCCTGGAAAACCTAAATGGATCTAAGGAATGCATGTGTGATAGGGAAAGGCTGGACTGGTGCTTTTGAAGAGAAGATTCCATTTCCCCACCCAAGCTTCTCCTTCTGCTGCAGGATGCAAAGCTGGCCCTAGCTTGCTGGAAATAAGTCTGTCTTTCGAGGTCATAAGAGATTGAGGTGTCTATCTTCATGCAAGGAAGCAATGGGCATACAAAACACACACACACACACACACAAACCTGGCTTCCAGGGAACCACACACTATCTCCTTAGGATATGAATATCAGTAGCTATCTCCTCTCTTCTGGACTCAGGCTATTAGTCCAATTGAATGTACAACTAGCAAAACTACACACAGTTGCTAGCAGGATATATTTCTGAGCATTACAGACTACTCCCTGCATCTCAGGAGCTCTTGTGAGAATCTGCCCATACTCTCATGGCAGCATGTTCATCCAGTCAGGAGGACCTCAGCTGAGACTTCCCAGAGTCCATAGGTCCACTTCCCTGCTTGCTCCTTTTGCAGGGAAACTAAAACCAACCAACCAACCAAATAATCAAACAAACCTGTTTTTAAAAAGAAAATAGAGTTATGGGCAGGCACGTGACTATAATCACAGTACTTGGGGGAGCATAGGCAAGGAAATCTCAAATTCAAGGCCAGGATTGGCTACAGAGTAAGACTGTGTCTCAAAAGTAAACAAATAAATAGACAAACAACAACAAAAACCATAAATTTAAAAGTAGTGTGTGTATCAGCCCAGAATTTCTGGCTCAAATTTGAAAGAAAGCACTGATACCATAAATAGACTCCCCTCCTTAGCCAATAAATAAATTAGTCTCTTTTTAGGCTGATTAATACTAAGTTGACTAGGAGAGATTGCTGAATACCTACCTTCTGCTATAAACAACAAGCAGAAAATATCTCCTTCCTGGGGCCTGGTTGTAGAAAGAGAAAGACGTTCATTGTCAGTGGGCACAAATATGAACTCCAAGGTGGCTTTATAGAACTTCAAGTGCAATCACAGGGTGGACTTCCAGGGTCCTTCCCAGCTCTATCACAAACTACCTTCAGGAGCTGAAGAGACGGTTCAATGGATAAAGGCAAGGCTGATGACCTGAGTTTGATCCCTGGGACCTGCAGGGTGGAAAATTGACTCTCCCAGATTATCCTCTAACATCTACATGTATACCATGGCACACATGTGCCTCCCTACACACAGATCATTAAATAAATGTAATAAAAAAATATCTAAGGACCAGAAAGATGGCTCAACAGCTAAAAGCTTTTGCCAGAAAGACCGATGATCTGAGTTTGATTCCCAAGACTCACGTGTTAGGAGAGAACCAACTCCCACAAGTTGTCCTCAGATCTCCACACATGCACCGTGTTGCACACACACACACACACACACAACACGAACGCTTGCACAGGTATACACACAGACAGACAAATAAACATAATTTTAACTTTAAAAACCATAATAAGGACACCTGAGGGCTATCCTGTGAAAACAGGTGAGTCAGCCTTAATCAAACTCTAGCTCAGGCTCCTCTCCAGGAGAGGCAGTCACTAGGGCACCCATTCCCTGGGCAACAAAGGCCCTGTCCTAACACTTGTTACTCCTCTGTTTCCTCTTGCTACCACACGATCCCCAGGTTTGAGAATCCATTTTAACAAATTCCCACTAAACCTTGACCTCAGCATGAGCCCCCATACACATACTTCTAGGATCTGTGGAGCCACTCACTAGGCCCTAGGGTTAGAACATGGCCTCTTCCTCAATACAAAGTCATACTAAATAGCAGCTTAGTTTAGTTTGGGTTTCTTGTTTGGTTATGGGGCTGATGTCCAAAGTGCTCTCTTCTTCACTGCAAGACTACTAAAATGTGTATAACTACCTTCTCTTGAACTCATTTTCTATCAGAATCTCTATCAGTGGAAGTAATGCTACTACATCTTCTGAATTGTCCCTGTAAAGGACCAGAGGCAGAAAAGGGGTCCTTCGCATGTTCACATGTGCACAGTACCTGGCTGGCAGCAGGGGATGCCATATTCACAGCCACACAGCAGCTGCCTGAATGTAGACATTACCATGTTTTCAGCCACACAACATCTGGCTGGTGGTTGGTAACCAGGAAACATTCCCTAACTCTTAGATGGGGACTGTGTCTGGGGTCACATGGTGGTTTGAATAAACATGACCCCTACAGATTCAAAAGGATGGCACTATTAGGAGGAGTGGCTTTGTTGGAGTAGGTGTGGCTTTGTTTGAGGAAGTGTATCACTAGGGGCAGGCTTTGAGGTTTCCGAAGTTCGAATCAGGTCTAGTGTCTCACTGTCGTTCTTCCTGTTGCCTGCTATCAGGACATAGAACTCTCAGCTCCTTCTCCAGCACTGTGCTTGTATGCTGTCATGCTTCCTGTCATGACAATTATGGACTAAAACTCTGAACTGTAAGCCAACCCTAAGTAAATGTTTTCCTTTGTAAGAGTTATCACTCTTTGTAAGAGTGGTCACGGTGTCTCTTCACAGCAATAGAAACCCTAACTAAGACAGGTCGGACAGCAGCCAGCAGCTTCTCTATTTAGTAATGCACTCCAACATGCTCCGTCTTAGATGAGTTTATGCCTCCCTCATAAAAAGGCTATTTTCAGTCACTGCCCCCCATCTTGACCCCTTAATATGTGGCATCCTCCTATTTCCTGTGTGATTTTCTTCCCTGCCAATGTTATAAAGATATCATGGGAAAATGGTAAATTGTCAAGTGTGTTAAGTGATGAATAATATAAAGAGCCACAATGTCATGAGACCCACATCTGAGTGCTTTGCAGGTACGGTATAAACTCAGATTAACATTTATATTCAAAAAAGATTGTTGTTCTGTATATCACCTTGGCAATAACTGGTTTCTCCTATAAAGAAGATATCTCTACATCTATTCCTTTTAGTCCAGGTAGCTCTTAACAACAAAGTAAGATAAGAATGACACAGTACCAATTCTGGGCACAAATCTGAAAAGGAAGGGCAGTTCTGGTTTTTTCCCTCTTGGACCCCTAAGCCACCATGTAAGAAACCACATTATGCCAATGAAGACAGGGACCATATTGAAACACCACTAACATGCCAGCTATCTGAATCATGTTAGCTTGGGTGGCTCTGCCTCCATCCACTTGAGACCTCCCTTCTGAGGCCCCAAACATGCTGGTACAGAGTGGGGCTGCCCCATCCAAACAGCAAACATTAAACAACAATTGCAAGTTGTCGGTCACTAAGTTCATCATCAGATATACAACACCCACAAAAGTCTACATTGATGAAAGATTTCAGTTTCTGGGCTAGGAAAAGCCTGTATATGCAAAGACTGGAGACAGGAATGCAGAGTTAAATAAATCCTAAGTTTCTTTATTGTGGAGAGCCGTACTGTGGAGAGCCGTTTAGCCACGCCCCCAAGGAACTGTGGAGAGCCGTTTAGCCACGCCCCTAAGGCGGACGTGAGCCTTGGCTTGTCCTTGCCAGTTACAACTCCTTATATGGTGTGGGGCTGTGCTGACAGTGATGTGAGGTTACATCTGACCGCTCTGGACCTATGGGCTTGGACCATGCCACGACCCGTGATTGGCCAGGATGGAGTACCTTTTACTTCTGGACGCCATTCTAAGATGGCGCCGGTTTTCCAAGGTCAGCTCAGCTTCCTGAGTAAACAAGCCCATTGCGCATGCGTCGGCCTTGAGACCTTCCTGAGCAGGCTTATGCTAATGAGGTATTGGCAGCCTAACCTATCCTGAGAGAACACGCCACCTAGCCTGCCTAGGGTGGATATATAAGCAGCTGGCTTCTGCTGCTCGGGGTCCCCGTAGTCAAGATTGGTTCCTGGAATAAAGCTGTCTGAGAAGGATCCGACCGTGTCGTGTCTTACTTGCTGGTCGAGGCGGACACGACACTTTATAACAAGAGTTTAGGCACCCTAGTATTGCCTAGGCAGCTAGGAACACAAATATTTGTAATTCTCTTGCATTTCCCTCATTTTGCTGATACATTAGCCCAGCACCAGTCACCAGCATCCCAGGAATCCAGAAGGAAGATGAAGTACAGCCCTTATCAAAAAAAAGCACAATGTTCTAGAAATGTCCTTTGGAGATTCCTATTTAGATCTGTTTGCTGGGCTACTCGTACCAAAATAAAACAAAGCAAAACAAAACAAAACAAACAATAACAAACACCTGAGGAATACTAGGCTCTATCTCACACTGGTTATCCTAAAGAAAATTAGGGTTTGGTTAATAAGAGGAAAGAATGATGGCAGAAAGACAGCTAAGTATCTCTGCTTGTGATCAATAAGAAAATCAACTGCATTAGACAAAGTCCAGAAGCCAAGCAAGCCTTTGGGTCAATAGTGATGTCCTCACACCCCCAGGCATTTCCCATCCCTCCACTCAGACCATTGGCTTCAGTCTAAAGCCAGAGCCCCCCTGGTTTGTAGTAACTGCTACCTGTAATCAGGCTACATTTGTCCTCATTAATATCCACAGGAGAACCTTGTGTGTGCATTCGCTTTCTGTTGCAGTGATAAAACACAGATCAAAATCAACTCTGGAAGAAAGAGTTTGTTTCATTTACAACTCCCAGGTCACGATCCATCACTGACAGAACTCAGGGCAGGAACTGAAGGGAGGAATGTTATTTCCTGGCTTGTTCTCCATGACTCATTTAATCTGATTTCATATACAACACAGGACATCCTGCCTAGGTTGATGTCCTAGTGATTTGACCTTCAAATATCAATCTTCAATCAAGAAAATGTCCTTGATAGGCAAGCCCACAGACCAATTTGATGAAGGCAACTCTGCAACTGAAGTGCCTCCTCCCAAGAGACTCTAGTTTATGCCAAGTAGACATCTATTAGCCAGCACACTTGGCTTCCTGTCCATCTCTCTTTAGAGCAAGGAACCTCTTAAGCATAAACATTAAACTATGTCTGGCACTTGTAAGTACTCTCCCCTATTCTGCCACCAATTAAGAATTTCACTGGTAACATTTTCATGAGCAAGTTTTAGGTGGGTGAGAGAGAGGGTCTATGCCCATCTAGCACTTTTCAAGCATGTAGACATAAGTTACTTAGCTTCTCTGAACCTCAGTTTCTCTGCATGCATTCTCATATGGGTTAAATATAAGGAAGAAATATGAAAATACAGCTAAAGTGCCACATGGAAGCCAGTAAGCATCAAAAGAACACTGGAACATTATTATATAGAATTTTATAGACATAGAAATTAATGCCAATTAGTGATCTCAACCCTGCCCTCCCCTCTTTGTAATTATAAGGATGTCCCTCCCACAAATACCTATTCAGAAATGACCCGTTCCATTTCTCCAGGTAGACATGAAATTCAAACCATTCATTGAACATGTGGACTTAACTGAAAACATATCTGTAGATTCAAGTCTAAGCAATCCACTGAAGGACCCCATAATTAATCCAATTCAGCCATTATCACAAAGCTACTAAACATATCATTAAACAGCCAACGTGGTACTTTCAGCTCTTTCCCACAGTTCATTTCAACAAGAACCTAAGCACCTAGTAACCAAATTAGTTTGTCTGTGCAATAATTCCATCAACTGTACTATCGGCAGCACTCACAAGTACTCTGAAAAACAACAGCATTTATTTTTAGTTTAACTGAACTATCCAGGAAGAACCTCAAACATACTCTAATAAAAACAAATTGCTAACAGTCTTTATTAACAATAACAGTTAGCATTTTTCTAAGTTAGTAGCTATGAGTACCATGCTAAGGACTCAGTAACTTTATCATAGTTACTATTATTATCTTTTTTCTACAGATAACAAAACTGGGGGTCTAGGGAACTACAATCAGGGTTTCCAAGTAACACAATCAAGGTTTTAGAAGGCCATGTCTGTGCTTGCCCAGGAATATGAACTCCTTTTAAAAATAATATTTCTATTATTCCTTGAAAATTCCAAATATATACACAATGTATTTTGATATGTTGATCATGTCCATCCCAGCTCCTCCACCCTGACTCCTCTGTAGCACATCTTTCTCTCAACATTATAACTTTTTTTCTTATAACCCATTGAGGTCAATTAGTATTAGCACTGTCCATATGCACATGGATGGGGCCATCTACTGGAGCATAGGCAACTTACAAGTGGTGTTACTCCCAAAGAAAATCGACTCTCCCCAGCACCCCCAGCCCCCAGTAGACATCAACTACCATTAAGGAATAGGAGGGATTAAAGGCATAAGCAGAGTGTGAACTCTTGAATAACAAACACGACTGCAGGTCTCCACCTCTTTGGGAAAATCTTTGGCACACTCTAAAGTTTTGTGTCAAAATTAAAAACCCTGTAGGCACAGAAATGATTTCCCCTTTGTTAGTTGTGTGATCTCGGTCAAGTTGCTGAAACTCTCTGAGCTGTGATTTCCCTGTCTCATAAAGTGAGCATGTACAAAATAAATCAGTGCTCATCCTTTCCCTCAGTAAGCATTTGTTGCCCACACTTTCTGGTTTCTCTCCTCTTTTGGTCTAACCTGTAAATTCTTTTGGAAGGAAAAAACCATCATTTAACCAAGGCTGGCCATTAGCTCTGGCACTGGTCAGACTTCAAGAGTAGCTATTCAAAATCATTTGCTTCTTAAACATTGGGAATACATGAGTATTCTAGCCCATGTGTCCTCTAAGCAATCTTAGAAGATCTCTCGTTGTATCCGTCAAAAAGAAACCCACCCTCGGGCTTCAGTGTTGCTCAGTGTCTAGTGCTTCCATTCAGGGTAACATTGGCCACAAAGCCAGACATGGTCCCCTCCTGGGTGGGCACCCAGGAAGCTAGGAGCAAGATAGAATTCACAAGATGTCAGTAGTCTGGGAGGAGCTTGGGAATGACAATGGGTGAGTGGCCTCAGCCCAACTCAGAAGCAAGCTGACTGTAGTGACTATGTCTCCCCCTTTTCTCTTCCAGCATCTTCAAACACGTTTTCTGCATCTGAGGAATTCCAACACAAATCTCCATCCCCCACAGTCAATCAGATACTTCTCAAGACAGATTGTCAGCTACAAGGCCCTCATCTCCATTTGCCATTTTTTAAAAGATTCATTTATTATGTATATAGTGTTCTGCTTGCATGTATGACTGCACACCAGAAGAGGCACCAGATCTCATTATAGATGGTTTTGAGCCACCATGTGGTTGCTGGGAATTGAACTCGGGACTTTTGGAAGAACAGCCAGCACTCTTAACCTGAGTCATCTCTCCAGCCCCTGCCATGGATCTTTGATCTTCCTATCAGGAGTCAGAGTCTATGCCCCACCCATAGAATCTGTGTATAAGTCATGTCTAGGGACTTAGACATGAGGCATTGAGACAAGTGGTCATTTCCATTACCCCCATCCTGGAACTTGGTGCTTGTGAGGACATCTTAGCTAGACTCTTTGAAGAGGAGTCTTTGTAAAGAATGAGAAATAGCCAGGAAGACCAGCTACCAGTCATATAAGTGAGACCACACAGACCCTCCAGGCCCATCGAAGGAGCCACACAGCCCACAAAGCATATTGGCCAGTTATCTGAGGCTGTATGCTAAGGAAGGACTCATCAGGTGAGTTCTTTGTTATAAAAATATCACCAAGTGCATTTGTACAAACCTAGATGGTAGCTCAATTATGCACGGTGGCCTCTCTGTGCAATCAAGAGACAGGGTAAACACAGGCTGCTGCTGGCATAACATGGCAAATTGTCTCACTATAAACTTTGTTTCATGTAAGTGGGAGAATTAAATTCTAAAACAAGTAGTTAAAAGCATAGCATAATAAATACAGAAACCGAGCCGGGTGGTGGTGGCGCACGCCTTTAATCCCAGCACTTGGAAGGCAGAGGCAGGCAGATTTCTGAGTTTGAGGCCAGCCTGTTCTACAGAGTGAGTTCTAGGACAGCCAGGGCTATACAGAGAAACCCTGTCTCGAAAAACCAAAATAATAATAATAATAATAATAATAATAATAATAATAATAATAAATAAAAATAAATACAGAAACCAGTAATATGGTATTTTCTCATCATAAGATTTGTGCACTGAACTCAAATGTGCATATTATACTTTTATACAATGGTTTGGTTGTATTATTTACGCCAGCCTCATCAACAAATATATAAGTAAGGTAAAGTAATAGGATACCAAGATGAATATGAGGAAGTTTTCAGCTCCATTGTAATCTTAAAAGGACACTGTCATGTATGGGAGCTGTTGACAAACCAAAAAAAAAAAAAAAAAAGTCATCATGCAGCACAGGACTAGTTGTCTGGGGCCACTGTACTTTGAGGTGGTTTATTATACAGCAATAAATGGCAAAAGAAAAAGAAGAAAAGAAAAGCCACTTTCCTTGGACCTTCATCATAGCTAGGAAAAAAAAATTACTTGCGATCCAAGACCCAACAGTAAGACATCTACGTTTACTTTGGGTCAGGAGAGGTACCCCTGCCTGGTTTCCAAGAGATGGTGGCAAGGATCTTGAAGTTTCTAGTACCCAGGGTCAGCAATGGCCCTGTGGCCCTGTGGAGGTGACAGTGATGTTGCCAAGGATCTAGCTCTGGAGATGATTCAAAGCATTCTTTCTGAGGATGTGGCCTCCCAGCCTTAAAGGAATAACCCCAGTTGCAGAGACCAAAGCACAGTTAGGAAGGCAACAGGAGAGGAAGAGAAGAAGGAAGAATGAACAAGTATGAGCAACTGGGGCTCCGACCTCCTGAGGACCCACTGAGGAGACCTCGAAAAATATCAGACGTTCCACTCAAAAGACAAGAATGTGGGCATCTAGCCCGGATCTATTCAGGATATCTGACAGTATTGACTATCTAGTACTTCCACAATGAATGCCTTGTGAAAGAACTGTGTAAACTTTAGGAGAAGCACCAAATCAGGGCAAAAAAAAAAGAAACAGAGACAGGAATCTTGGGGCAGATGCAATCCTGCTGCAGTGGGACAGCCACCACTGAAATGAAGGTGTTGTAAGATGAGCAAGCACTTCTGCTGTGTGTCCCAACTTCCCTCTAGCTGTATGAGGCTAATGTTTTTTTTTTTTATTATTATTATTTTTTTTTATTTTTTTTTTATTGGAAATTTTTTATTGGAAAATTTTTTTTTTTTACATTTCAGATGTTCTCTCCTTACCCCATTTCCCCCCTCCCTCCCAGGAACTCACTATCCCTTCCCCCTCCTCCTGCCTCCACGTTGGTGTACCCCCACCCACCCTCCCCTGTACCTCACCTCCCCACCCTCGAGTATCCCCCCCCCCCACGACATCCAGCCTTCCTGGGACCAAGGATCTCTTCTCCCACTTATATATAGCTCCCTTGCCTATATAGCTGGAGCCATGGGTCCCTCCCTAAGCACTCCCAGGCTGGTGGTTTAGACCCTGGGGGCTCTGGTTGGTTGGGATTGTTGTTTTCCTCATGGTGTTGCGAATCCTCTCAACTCCTTCAGCCTTCACTCTATCTTCTCCGTTGGGAACTCCATGCTCAGTTTAATGGTTAGCTGTGAGCATCTGCCTCTGAGTATGTCAGACTCTTGCAGACCTCTAAGGAGACAGCTATATCAGGCTCCTGTCAACATGTACATCCTGACATCCACATCAACCTCTGCCTTTGGTGACTGCCCATAGGATGGATTTCCAGGTGGAATGGTCTGTAGACGGTCCTCCTTCAGTTTCTGTCCTGCACTGTGTCTCCATATTTGCACCCTTGAGTATTTTGTTACTCCTTCTAAGAAGGACTGAAGCACCCCCTACTTGGTCCTCATTCTTCATGAGCTTTTTGTGGTCTGTGAGTTGTATCTTGGGTATTTCAGGCTTCTGGGCTAAAATCCAATAATCAGTGAGTGAATACCATGTATGTTCTTTTGTGATTGGGTTACTTCACTCAGGATGATATTTTCTAGTTCCATCCATTTATATATGAATTTATCAAATTCATTGTTTTTAATAGCTGAGTAATATTCCATTGTATAAATGTACCACATTTTTTGTATCCATTCCTCTGTTGAAGGGCATCTGGGTTCTTTCCAGTTTCTGGCTATTATAAATAAAGCTGCTATAAACATAGTGGAGCATATGTCCTTGTTATGTGTTAGAGCATCTTCTGGATATATACCCAGGAGTGGTATAGCTGGGTCCTCAGGTAGTGATATGTCCAATTTTCTGAGGAACCACCAGACTGTTTTCCATAGTGGTTGCACCATCTTGCAATCCCACCAACAATGGAGGAGGGTTCCTCTTTCTCCACATCCTCGCCAGCATCTGCTATCACCTGAGTTTTTTATTTTAGCCATTCTGACTGGTGTGAAGTGGAATCTCAGGGTTGTTTTGATTTGCATTTCCCTGATGACCAAGGATGCTGAACATTTCTTTAGGTGCTTCTCCGCCATTCGGATTTCCTCAGTTGAGAATTCTTTGTTTAGTTCCTTACTCCATTTTTTAATAGGGTTATTTGGTTGTCTAGAGTCTAATTTCTTGAGTTCTTTGTATATATTGGATATTAGTCCTCTATCGGATGTGAGGCTAATGTTAACAACTGGTTCTCTGAGAGGAAGACGGCACAACAGGCTCCACCTGCAATGCTTACCTACGCCCATGGTGTGAATAGTACTATCCCAGATCAGTTCAAGCCACCAACATGACACCAACCAGTCCTCAAAGTATGCGCAACTTCAATAACCAGCCCAGCCTACGACTGCTGAATAGTTTTTTAATGGATTACTTTTCCAGGAGACTTGGTCTATTCTGTAAAGCACTTAGCATGCAAGCATGAGGACCTGAGTTCAATCCTCGGCATCCATGTAAAACTTGAATGCAGAAGCACATGGCTGTAACCCTAGACCAAAGGAAAGTAAGAGGATCTGTAAAATTCACTGACAAGCCGGTGTCGCTAAGTCAGTTAGCTCCAGGCTCAGAAAAGGACCCTTTCTCAAAAAACACAGTGGAGAGTGATCAAAGAAGACACCAAATGGCAACCTTGGCTTCAACATACATACATACATACATACATACGTACATACATACATACATACCTGCATACACACATATGTACACACATGTAAACATACATTTTAAAAACATAAAAACTAAAGTCCTTTTCTATATAAACTAAGAGTATGTTAAACCAGATGCCTGAGCACTGAACACCAGCTGCAAGAAGAAAGAATACACAGGTTGGAAGCTAAAGCATAGGCCAGACCACCAGGCAGTCTTAGTAGGTAGGGGCTCAGCTTTTGAGCAATTTCTCCAAACTACAATGTCTCTGAGCCTTTTCTACATCTCAGGACGTAAGTTCTGACTCCAAAACTAGGGAATGATATCTCAGTCTGCAAAAAAAAAAAAAAAAAAAAAAAATGAGGAACAAGTTTGGGTAAACAATAACAGAGTATCTTCCAACGAGAAATGATTTTCAATGTCAGGAAATTCTCCTTTGCCTGAAAACCAAATCCCTGTGTGGCACTTTAAATGTTTTTCCACCAGTTTTATTCATAGTGGAGGCAGAACAATTATCCACAACCTTCTATAAAGTAACCTTTCAGATACATGAAGGCTTTCTTCTCTTGAGGAAATAGTCCAAGGTTGGCTTCTTGTCAGAAATTCAATTTTCAGACACTTTAACCTTCTCTGGGGCTTTCTTCCTAACCTTGCCCACACTCCACATGTCCTTATTAGCTATGGAACCCAGACCTGGACCCAGGCTTCTTGCTGAATTTTGGCTGCAGAGCAGAAAAGGAAGGAGATGGAGGTGGCGGGGGGATGGGGGTAGGGGGTGGGTGGGTTGTGGCTCTCAAAGGTGGTGTGTCTCAAGGCTATTTACAGGCAGGTCATTAGCACGTTCACCAAGGTAACAAGACAGTTGACAGGGCAAGGAGTCAACCTCAGAACAGACGCAGCTGCCTTTAGGATGTGACCACCCCACCACCTTCAAAGAGATCCCAGGGACCCTAAAGCAAGAGACATATGGTAAGTCACTTCTGCAATCAAAGACTTTGCTGTCATGGCCCACCCTCCCACCAAGGGTTTAGCTCAAATCCTACTTCTGCTAAACATCAGGACATTGGGATCAAGTTCCAAAAGACATACCCACCAGAGGGAAATATTTTAAACCTTGGAAGAGACAGTAAATTTCAGAACTCGTCACAGAGTCAGGAGGGATGGCTCCGTGGTAAAAAGCACACGGTGTTCTTACAGAAGACTTGAGTTTAGTTCTCAGTATGAACACCAGGTGCCTCACAACTGTTGGTAACTCCAGCTACAAGACAGCCAGTGCCCTCTGGCTTCTGTGGGCACCTGAACTAATGTGCATATACTCGCCTATCCCATGCCTCCTATACACACATAATTTTAAAATAATAATAAATCCAAAAAAGAAGAGATCACAAAAACTAAGGATTTTGATCTCTGTCCCTCCCTAATTTAAGGATGCCCAAATTTAAACCCAAATGATGTTCTTGAACAGTCAGCCCCCATCACTGTAGACATATAGCAGGAGCCCAGTGCGTTGAACATCTGAATAAATCACAAACATGAGACACATATATAACTCCATCTGTTCTAGTGACCATATTTCTTTAAGATAAGGTCTCATCTCAGGTTAACCCTGAGCTCATGATGATACTTAGCCAAGGATGTCGCTGAACTTCTCATGTCCTTTTCTCTGTTTCCTGAGCACTAGAATTACAGACATCATCACCTCTTCCAGTTTATGTGGCACTAAGGATGGAATTTGGGTCTTTGTACATGTTGGACACTACCAAAAAGCTACATCCTTAGCCTTCCATGGCAGTCATACTTTTTAAAGAGAAAGACATGAAATTTATATTAAAACATATTTTATGTACAAAACAAAGAATATTAAAAGCAGTAAGGGAAAAAGGTCAAGTAACATATTAAGACAGACCTATTAGAATTACATCAGACTTCTCATCAGAGACTATGAAAGCTAGACTATCCTGGGCAAATGTCATGCAGACCCTAAGAGAACACAAATAACAGCCCAGGCCACTATACCCAGCAAAACTCTCAATTATCATACATGAAGAAACCAAGATATTCCATGACAAAACCAAATTTACACAATATCTTTCTACAAATCCAGCCCTACAAAAGATAATAGATGGAAAACTCCAACACAAGGAGGGAAACTACATCCTAGAAAAAAAAACAAGAAAGTAATCTTCTTTCAACAAACCCAAAAGAAGATAGCCACAA
This sequence comes from Mastomys natalensis, assembly GCA_021653895.1. Classification (NCBI taxonomy): domain Eukaryota; kingdom Metazoa; phylum Chordata; class Mammalia; order Rodentia; family Muridae; genus Mastomys; species Mastomys natalensis. The sequence goes on from JAJTUV010000084.1 coordinate 1,021,042, forward strand.
CAAACATAATTCCACCTCTAACAACAAAAATAACAGGAACTATTACACTACTAAATAACAGTCACTATTCCTTAATATCTCTTAACATCAATGGACTCAATCCCCCAATAAAAAGACATAGACTAACTGACTGGATATGTAAACAGGACTCAGCATTTTGCTGCATACAGGAAACACACCTCAGTAACAAAGACAGATACTATCTCAGAGTAAAAGGCTGGAAAATATTTTCCAAGCAAATGGTCCCAAGAAACAAGTTGGAGTAGCCATTCTAATATTGAATAAAATTGACTTTCAACCAAAAGTTATCAAAAAAAGATAGGAAAGGAAACTTCATACTCATCAAAGGAAAAATCTACCAAGATGAACTCTCAGTTCTGAACATCTATGCTCCAAATGCAAGGGCACCCACATTCATAAAAGAAAATTTACTAAAGCTCAAAGCACACATTGCACCTCACACAATAATAGTGAGAGACTTTAACACCACACTTTCATCAATGGACAGATCATGGAAACAGAACTAAACAGAGATGCAGTGAAACTAACAGAAGTTATGAACCAAATACATTTAACAGATATCTATAGAACATTTCATCCTAAAACAAAAGAATATACCTTCTTATCAGCATGTCATGGTACCTTCTCCAAAATTGACCACATAATCAGTTACAAAACAGGCCTCAACAGATACAAGAAGATTGAAATAATCCCATGCATCCTAGCAGATCACCACAGACTAAAGCTGGTCTTCAATAGCAACAAAAACAGAAAGCCCACATATACATGGAAGCTGAACAACACCCTACTCAATGATAACTTGGTCAAGGAAGAAATAAAGAAAGACATTAAAGACTTTTTAGAATTTAATGAAAATGAAGGCATAACATACCCAAACTTACAGGACACAATGAAAGCAGTGGTAAGAGGATTTATAATAGTCAGAAGCTGGAAACAACCCAGATGTCCCTCAACAGAGGAATGGATACAGAAAATGTGGTACATTTACATATTGGAATACTACTCAGCTATTAAAAACAATGACTTCATGAAATTTGCAGGCAAATGGATGGATCTAGAAAAATATCATCCTGAGTGAGGTAACTCAGTCACAAAAGAACACATACATGGTATGTACTCACTGATAAGTGAATATTAGGCAAACTGCATGGAATACCCAAGATACAACTCATGGACCACATGAAGCTCAAGAGGAAAGGAGACCAAAGAGTGTATTCTTCAGTCCTACTTAGAAGGGGGAACAAAATAATCAAGGGATGTAGAGGTTGGGAGGGACTTGGGAGGAAGAGAAAGAGGGGAAGAATCAGGTATGGGAGGAAATGTACAGAGGGTCAGGAAACTGAACAGAGGTGTGTAGCAATGGGGAACTGGGGGTAGCAACCAGAAAGTCTCAGATGCCAGGAAAGCAAGAGCCTGCCAGGAACCCACAGAGATGACATTCGCTGAAATACCCCACAAAGGGGAGGGAGAACCTGTTGAGACCATATCCAGAGGTTAGGCATAGACCCCCAAGTTAAGAGGTGGGATCATCCACCCAAGTCCAGAATTTTAACCCAGAATTGCTCCCTTCTAAAGGAAATACAGGGACAAAGAGTGGAGCAGAGACTGAAGGAAAGGCCATCCAGAGACTGCCTCACCTGGGGATCTATGCCACATGCAGACACCAAACCCAGACTCTATTGCGGATGCCAAGAAGTATTTGCTGACAGGAACCTGATACAGCTGTCTCATGAGAGGCTCTGCCAGATCCTGACCAATACAGATTCGTATGCTCACAGCCAATTATCAGACTGAGCACAGGGACCCCAATGGAGGAGTTAGGGGAAGGACTGAAGGAGCTATCCTCTGCTGGGAAAGGATTAATTTGAATATAATAAAATATCCAATTAAAAAGATATGCTATTATGAGTTGTGCCATTTCCATATAACCACATTCTCAAATACAGAAATACTTATATTCTTTTTTTAACCCTTATATATTTATACTCATGGTACATTTCTTTGGCTCAACTATATTCTAAGCATGTCATCAAGGTGAGTAGAAAAGGTAAAACTATTGACAATCAGGATAGTCCCTGGAACAATGGCACATACTCAAAGGTTTCTTTTCAGAAATAGTCATGGCTGGCCTTTGGGGACCTTTAGAAATGCCAAATATAAGGACCATACCAGAACAACTGATCAGAAACTTGGTGTACACCTCAGCAATTGTCGTTTAACAAAGGCCTCCGGTACATGTGATGCACACCCAGGCTGAAAGCTATGGATCTCTGTATCACAAGCCAAAACTGTTTAATCTGCTCTTGCTTCCTGGCAACGTCTAACAGGGACATGAATCTTTAAGAAACTACCTTTCGGTATCGTCCTGTGCTAGGAAGCTTATAATAGCAAACCTCATTCCCAGGACATACATTCTTATTTTTATACGTTCTTATTTTTATTTTTGGTGCCAATTAAATGAGTTTTCCATCAGCCTGCTCCTCCCTTTCAGATGATCCATTTTATTCTTCTTTCCCCTTTATGTCTGGGATTAGTTCCTTTGTTCTCTTTGTAGACTTTTACAGTAACCTCAACCTTATGAGATCCGCTGATCATGACATCATTGGTTAACTGGGAGTCTTGTATTGTCTCTGATAGATCTATTTGTGGCCCCTCCAGTCTTGTGATGATAAATTCCTCTACAACCAGAGAAGAAATCCTGGTTCCTGAAGGCCTGTGGGATCAATGAGGGTAAATTGGGAGCTACCAAGAAGCAGTACTGAGCGAAAACTTAAGGCTTTTGGTCTCATTCCTCAACAACTTGACTCAAGAAAATTTTTTTTTCTAGATAAAGCCAGCTGCCCAAATGTCTTCCTGGGCTTTCAAGGATGACTCCTTTGGCTTCCAGTGAGTGCCAGCTGCCTCTCAAGATCAAGCTCTCATTTAGAGAGAGAGAGAGAGAGAGAGAGAGAGAGAGAGAGAGAGAGAGAGAGATCAAATCAAACAAAGCAAACACTGTCAGTCAATCAGAGCTGAACAAATGCACCCACTTAGCTCCCAGCTCAAATTGGACCTCCAGATTTGCACTATTGAAAAGGAAATTGGCCTCACTTGCTTCAAAACAGCCCCAAAGTGGGGAAATTAATACAGAAGACGCCAAGTCCTAATGAAATCTGGCAATGGTAGTGGGTTGTGTGGTATCATCCAATTACCACAAACATAGACACTGCCTAGAAGGGAGAAGCCAGTCTGGACAACAGGCAAAATTAGGACCTTACACAGTAATTACTAAGCGAGGGAGGAAATGTGTAAGGATGGTACAAAAATCACAGCTTGATGAATGCAAACACTGCAGCAAATGCACAGAATCTCTACATAACTCCAAAATAAGTGGTCTCAACACGTACCAGCCCGTGAGCTCCTCCTGCTGATGAAGGCCCTTTAAAGCCAGATGTTGGCTTTCGTGTTACCTCTTCTATTGTCCAGCATGGCCCCTCTACAAACCCATAGTGTTTACAAATAGATGCAGGTCTAGTAGAAACCTTCCCCTATGACTAACCTGGTGTATTTTCCTTCTCCTGCTGGTAGACTATACAGAACCAGACCTCAAGGGCTAAGCCAAGATTAACGCCTAGTAGATGGAGGTCTTCTGGAAAACCAAAATGATACCAAGACCCTGGGGTGAGAAAGTACTTGAGAATGGAATATGGAAATGGAGAAGGAAGCCAGGAGAGAAGAGGGAGAAGATTCCATATGCTCATCCAGAATCCAGTCACATGAACTGAGTAAGCAAGTGAGGAAGTAAACAATTATCTGCTGTGCTCTGGACTTTGCCTGAGTATTGGGGAAGATTGCTTTAGGGAGTCCTCAGATCTCTTCCACACGTAGGGGAACATCAACAGAGAGCTGCTACTGGATGAGGTGGCTTCCACCTGATCTTTCAGTTGAGAGTTTCATCCAGGAGTCAGTCATTCATCTGTGAGATTGAGGGTCTCAATTTCTGAACTTGGTCATTGGCAAGAACTAACATCTCACAAAGGCAGCAAAAGAAGGAGACAAGAAGATGATCCATCTTCTTAAAAGACATTAGTATACTATAAATACAGCCTGTTTGGTGCAAAAACAGAACAAAACAAAACAGCTGGAAAAGTCCAGGTTGTAAGGACTCAAAGGAGCAAAATTGCATCTGATAACCTTTGAGGGTTATGTGTTTGAAGTGAGACTTGCTGTTTGGGGGATTACTTCCCTGGGGAGATATAAACATCTACCCCCTCCTCATAAGACCACACCTTGAAACCCTAGCCTACAAGGTTCATCCTAGGAAATCAGTGGATTCATTGGTCTGCTTTATAGAGCATGAATGAAAGGGATGAGTGTGGGTGACCGGTAGGCAGCCACGCTGGAACATCTTCACTCAGAAGAGATGATGGCTTTCCTATAGCCAGATAGATGAGCCCTTTCTGTTAACCTTCCCCAGACTATACACTCTAGCACATACAGAGTCGTGTGCAATTAGAGAGGAACTAACTGCATACAAACAGCTTGGACCTGATCCTGGCTAGAATCTTGGGTGACACTATACACCATCCTTCTGTGAGGGGAGGTGAACAGCCAACAGGGTAATCATGGATGGTCTCTTGTAAGTAGCATGGGTGATCTGGTGAAGGGATCTGATGGAGGCTGTTTTGCTTGGAGGAGTGACAGCTCCGGCGCTGCCCACAGTACCGAGCTTGGGTGTAGGCCTGGGGGATTAAAGAAAAACTCAGACTCAGGTCATCCATTATGAGAGAATGCCAAAACTTTTACTGGGCAGGTTCAATATATATATACACCAAGCCAGGGAAGGAAAAATACAAACTCAGGAGAAAACAGGAACTCAACTAGGGGGCAATAGGATGTCAAGTGTAAATTCTCTTCTTGGGACACCATGCCTTAGTCAGGATGTTTTGATCCTAGAGGAACCACAGAATGTTACTTAGTAAACAGCAGCATATGGAAAGGCTCAGCTAGGGCATAGCAGCCCTTTGGGTTCCTACAGAGGAGGGCACTCTACAACACTGGCTGACAATGCATTTAGAAAATTCAAGCTGATTATGGAAGATGTTCAGGGAAGAAACTGTATGACTAGCCTCCATGGACAGATCCTGTCTATGACAAATATGATCAAAACAGCAGAGCACAATTAAAGCTCATGTTGATGTCAAGACTATCTCTGGTTGTTTGCTATATCTGATCCATGTTAGGTTCATACAGAACTCAAGATACTGAACTTATGCTTAGATACTGAAAGGCTTCCTGTGCTCTGGACCATTGAGGCTACCTAAGGCTATAAGAAGGTGACAGGAGAAAATCATGATTGAGAGGTACAGACAGATGACTTGAAAGAAGTGGTCAGTAGATTGATTCTTGACAGCATTAGAAAAGACAGAAGCAATGGCTAGGTGATATGTTTGTCCTTCATGATGCTGAAGAAGTTGGCATTCAAAGTGTAAACCTCTATGCAGCTTCATGAAGAAAAGGGGTCATTCTGGAAAAGCTACTGGAGACAAGACAGGTTCTAAAAGTGACCAACTGATGGGAATGAGCCACCAAGATCCATTAATAATTAAAACCTTTTTTTTTAAATTTAAGGGGACAGGGTTCTTATTTTTTTAAGAATTTATTTATTTTTTATTTAGATGAGTACACTGCAGCTGTCTTCAGACACACACTAGAAGAGGGCATTAGATCCTATTACAGATGGTTGTGAGCCACCATGTGGTTACTGGGAATTGAACTCAGGACCTCTGGCAGAGCAGTCAGTGTTCTTAACTGCTGAACCATCTCTCCAGCCCCAATTCAAACCTTTAGTAATTACAAATAAAATGTCTTATTTGTAGACTTGGAATGGTGCAGACAATGAAGCCCGTGTCTTTCAACTGTGAGGACCTGGGCTCAGTCCCTAGGATCTATGTAAAAGTTGGGCATAGTAGTAATCCCAGTATGAGGGAGGCAGAAGCAGGAGGATTCCTGGGACTCAATGGCTACCTATGTGGGTAATTTAAGACCAGTGAGAGACTCTGTCTCAAAAAAATCAGGTAGAAAATGACTGAAGAGCAACAATCAAAGTTATCCTCTACTCCCTTTCCGTCTAAAGAAAAAAAGGTAAATGTGACTTTATTCAGTTGTTCTGTTACAGGCAGAGCAGTTCCTCACACCAACAAGGGTTAAATGTCAACTGCACTAATGTGAGAAGTTTATGCTCTATGTCACTTCACTTCCAGAGGCTAACAGGAAATAAAAATAAAAAGATATAGCAAGGATATGAGTCTCATATAGATGATGTAACAGGAAGAAACTGTTATTTTTATAAGCAGGGCATATTTTTGAGCCAGGAAACTTAGAAGGCAGACGGGATTTCTCATAGAAAACTTTTCTCTTAGTTATAAAAAAAAGGGGGGGGAATATCAAAATATTTTAGTTTTGGAAGAACGGGGCCCGTGGAAATACCTTAAATGGAGAAGTAAGTTCCTTTGGCGATGGAAATACCAGCGATGAAGACATTTACTGGTGGTTAACTGTCACTGAAGGAAGAGATTTGAAGGAAATAAACCCAAGGAAAAAGAAGGCAAGCCTTAAACTGGAGAGGCTGTGCACTGAAGGGGGAAGCTAGAGAGAAATTTCCATGCTAAAAAGGCCAAGGTGGGTATAACAGTCAGCAAAATATCGTCTGCAGTTTGAAATGTGATCCTAAGCCCTGGGTAAATCTGCTATATGTGAGGATCTTTGTGTTGTTGGAGCCTTGTGATGGAATCGAGGATGCATGCATCGTTCAAGATGATATGGGGAGTGGGGAGGGAAAGGACATAAAGATGGCAAGACATCTGTTGGAACAGAGGTTCCAGCAAGAATAAGAAATCAGAGTGACAAGCCAACACAAGAACACAAGTCCTTTGAGAATCTAAAGACAAAGGGAAAAAATTCTTCCGTCCTTCAGAAGTAGGAAGGCCAAACCAATCCCTTCCTGTCCTAGACAAGGTTAACATCTATGGTGGTTAATATTGATTGACACATTGACCAGATCTAGAACCGGATCTCTAGGGGTGACTGTGAGGAGTTATATAGTTTGGGTTGACTGGGGTAGGAAGACCTACCCTAAATGTAGGTGGGGTCACTCCATAGACCGGGGACTCGGGCTACAAGAAAAGGAGACAGCCAAGCTTATAATGAGCAGTCATCACTCCTTGCCTCCTGACCGTGGACACAGCATGTCTGGAGTTCTTGCTGCCATGACTTCCCCCACAATGGTAGACTGCACCTTTAACTGTGAGCAAAATAAGCTCTATCATCCTAAAGTTGCTTTGGTTGAGATATTTTATCACAACAATAGAAAAAGTAATTAACACCCCCCCAACACTATAGATATTTGATTTGTGCCTCCAGAATTAAAGCCAATGAATACTGGAAGAGAAGGAAACAGAAATGGCAGTGGAAGGGGTAAAAAGGATGAAAAGGAAGGACAGATGTGCGGAAGCTGAACAAGAGCAAGGTTAAAGGGAAGACAGGAAATCCGATGAGCATGTTATGCGGCCTTGGTTTAGTTCAGAAGAATGTAGATTGTTTAGACATCATGAGTAGGAAGCAATACTTGTACAAATAAAAGGACAAATAAAGAGTAAAATAAAGCAGATGATATAGATACAAATTAATAATTTGCTAATTACATTGTATAGAGATGGCATGTGTTAAGTAGGTTTTGAAAAAAGTTCTGAGACCTCTTGGTCCCTAGACTTCCGAATCCAATGATCTTGACCATTTACCCAATTCCCTCTGAGACTCTCTTCACCTATAAAAAAAGATAATAATAATAATAACACCTTTGGCACAGAGCTGCTGTGGTGAGTGACTGAGATAATCCTGAGTTTCTATGACAGATCTATTGCTAGAAATGAAGGGTTAGATTGTTTGGGCCCAGCAATCCCACTGAGACAAGTAAAAGACAATTGAACATTTTTTTCCCCAGGGGGAAAAAATCTATTTGGCAGCATTGACATATTATCAAAACAGAATTTGAGGATCGCAATCTGGAGAATGCGAGAAATTCAAACAGGTGGTGCTGGCATCTTGCAGCCTCTTATTCCCTTGTGTGAGTTTACAACTCTGAAAGTAAGCAAGGTTGATGGATCAAAAAAAGTAAGAACAGTCCAGAGTCCAGGGATTGGAGGGCGCAAAGATTGACCTGGATACATCCACTGATTCATGTGCTAGACTCTTGGTACCAGGTATAAGGTGGCAGAACCTTTAAAAGGCAGAGTCTGTATATTATGGCAGGCTCCACTTTCATGGATGGATGCTATCTTGCCAGAAAGGGCCAAGACTTACAGAAGTTCCTACAAGAATAGGTTTGTACGGGAGCACTCTCAGCCCTCCGTGGCTTTTTTACTGTTGGTTCTCTTCTAAATGCAGACCCACCATTAAAAGGCCCTCCCCACAGCTCAAACGATACCAGCTCAGGGCTCTCCAGCTCCAAAATTATGAACTGAACAACTCTCCTTTCTTTACAAAATATGTAGTCTGAATATTTTTCCTAGCAACACATAACGGACCTGACTAGCACATCACTGTAGATGGGCCACATTGGTGCAAAGAGAAAAACTAGAACTAGATGAACCTCCCCCAGAGGATCAAGGCTCCTCCCCAGAGGATCAAGGCTCCTCCCCAGAGGATCAAGGCTCCTCCCCCAAAGGATCAAGGTTTTCTGCCTTTCAAGGCAGTGTGGCTACTGGAGGACAAAGGCAGTGTTCTCTGGGGTAAGCATAATCCAGAGTTGCAAACTGTCTTTACAGTTTTTCATACAGAATGCCCAGCATGAAATCAAAATGACCAGACAAGGGCTGGAGAGATGGCTCAGTAGTTAAGAGCACATATTCCCCGCTTCAGAGGACTGAAGTCTGTTCCTGGATCCTACTGTGTGGCTCACACCAGCCTGTGTCTCCGAACCAGGAGAGCTAACATTCTTTTCCAGCTCTATATATACTCTATGCACAAACTCATCTTCAGATAAGTAGGTAGGTAGGTAGATAGATAGATAGATAGATAGATAGATAGAAGATAGATAGATGGCAGATCATTTAAAATAAAAATAAAATCCTAAAAGAGACAAACAAAATATATAATAGAGAATCAAAAATCTAAGTTGGTTTTTTTGTTTGTTTGTTTGTTTGTTTGTTTAAAGCAGACAATAAAATAAAAAACCACACAGAAAATTCAGGCACTGGAGTTATACAACCTAAACTTGAATGTAAGTACAACTAGTATGCGATACAGATTTCCACCAGAGAATGGAAACTATATAAGGAAGAATTTAGTGGAAATTTTAGAACCAAAATGCACAATTACAGAATCCAAGCAATCAGTGGACAAGTTTAACAGCTGAGGAGTTGCAGCTGAGAGCCAGTGACCTGAAGGACAAGGTCAGAGGGATAGAAATGCATACACTGACAGATGGAGGCCCTAAGAGCAGGGAGTGGGAGACAGAAGGGATACAATAAAGAGACCCAGATTATGTGATATTTGAAAGACAGAATGAGCAGGACCAGTATTTGAGGGGAATAACAGAGACTTACAAAATTCATGAAAGGAACCAAGCCCCACATTCTAGACCTAGGGGATTTGTTTTAAAAGGAGATCTAGTCATGAAAAACTACAAAAAAAAAAAAAATGCAAACAGTAGGATCTGCTGTGTAGTATTTTTCAATGTCTTCAACAATAATCAACCACAGCTCTGATTTTACAGACCGTGAGTCGACTGATGACCAAAAAGAAAATAAATGTGTGTGCAGTTTACTTCTAGATGTCAAAGAGGACTGGAGCTAGAGAGAAGGGTTGTTAAACCATTTTAATTAGGACTGCTGTGACAGAGGAGAAAGGTACTAGGAGGAGGACTCAGTGGACCTGAGGTGTGAACGCAGTGAGGGACTTTATGGCCAAGGAGAAGAGGGATGCAAGGTCAGGTTCACGAGGAAGGGAAGTTCTGCCTAAACTAAGCTAACAAGACTCTTGTTGAGAGCAGACCAGGATGATCAGTCAGCCTGGGGATGGTGGGTGGAAGATGAACAACCTTTATATAAGCAATCTTCAATAACGGACGTTGAGAGTGACAAGAGGTGGAGGGTGAGCAAAAGAGATCTGATCAAACTGAAGTGGTAAGATTCTTGACACAATCAGGCAATGCAGGGCAGGGAAGATGGTTAGTGCATTAAGGACCTGAGTTCAGGACCTTGGCACCACAAAAAAGGATGCATATGGCAGCCCACAGCCCCAAGATGGAGGGGACAAGACAAGTGGATCTCTGACACTCATTGGCCAATCAGTGAGTACCAGGTTCAGGAAAAGCCTTTGTCTCCAAAGATACAGTGGAGAGCTGTAGAGGAAGACATCAGATACCAACCTCTGGTCCATGCATACACGTATACACATACACACATATGCCTCCCCACTCCTCTCCTACCCCATTCACACATAGGCAATGAATGTAGTGATTCTTAACTGGAAAAGCATTTGAAAAACACAACTAAAATTTGGCTGAGAAGAGAATCTTTTTTTATTGTGGTTGTTTTCATTTATTGATTTTCTTTTTACAAGAGAACACTAGTACTAGTTTAAAACCTGTTTGTTTATATTCTGTCCAGGCAGAGAGATGTCCAACCTAAGCTTGAATATAAGTATAACTTGAACATAAGCACGCTCACACACACGCACACACACACAAGACTGAGAACCACACCAAGGTTTGCTACACACTGCTCTACCTCTGAGCTATATCTCAGACCCCCAGAGCATATTTTTAAACAACAAATAGAACAAAAGCTCCCGGAAGAAGAAACATATTCTAGCATTTAGATAGCCAGTATGCCACTTCCACAATGTATAACTTACTAGTTAGAGCTTTCACTGGTGGGTGAAGAAGTCAAAGAAAATAATGATGTAAAAGGAGGTAGGAGGAAGGACAGAATAAAATGACAGAAATAAAATGACAAAGTAGAAGAAGAGAATCAAGAAAAAAACAGAATAAAAGAAGGAGAAAGAGCAAAAACAGAGAAAATGAACTCTCGGGACAATAGCCCAAGAGCTAGTGACAGCCACTGGTCAGGATTAGAGGGCAGGGGCCAGCCAACCCAAGGACAGGCATGGGGGACACAGAGGTCTGCTAATGTGCCTTTGTTGCTTGGGCTGAATTCCTCAGACAAACTCTGATTTACATACAAATACAACGAAAGTGCTCAGAGTATTTATTAGTGAGCATGCATTCAAAAGCATTTTCTGTGCCTGCTTTTTCATTCAACCCTCCTACCAAAAATATAAAACTGAGATTCCAGCACATTTCATTCATTCCCTACGGTGAACTTGGGGGAAATATGAAACTCTCAGAAACTGTTGTAATTGTTCATGTTTTGTGGTCTCATGTTGGAACTCATATAGAAAATAAGAGACCTGTCCAAGAAACATGCCCCTAAACATAGACTATATCATTTAACCACAAGATAACCCTGCTTTTCATTATGTCTGCTTTCCAAGGGGGATGTATGTCAACATGTGTGTGGGAGTGTGTTTTGAGATACTAACCAGTTTTATATAAAATTTTTAATCTGCTAAGATTTTTCCAGAACAGCAAGCAACATATCAAAGTGCTTCACTCCATAAGTGATGTCCCTATCTTTGCAATTGAAAACATGTGGTTTAGATAAGGAGAGAACAGGACTCTCCTGTGACAGTGTCTGTGCCTAAAACTTGGGGATCTGCATTTCACAGTAAGCTGCAGTGGCTAGGCCACAGCTACCTCTGCAGGACTTGGTTAAAAAGGGGGACGAGGGCAAAAGGCAGTAAGTTCTATTCTCTCCAACCAGCACGATCTAATTAAGGAGAGTTTCCATGGTTTTGTTTGTTTTTTAAAAGTTTTGTACCTGCTGCTGTTAACTTCTGCTTGACACTGTGGGATGTTATTGGGCTATATTGTTCCTTGTTTTAAAAAGACACTGTAGGAGACTGTAAACCAGGGCACACAGATGCAAGGATATCTTCAGCTAGAACAGAAGCTCCAGGGAGAAGAAACATATTCTAGCATCTAGATGGACATTTCTAGATGCCAATGACACACTGAGCTCTCCTAGTCCTAGAGAGGAGTATGGTCAAGCATTTGTTGCATAGATAAATGCTCGACATCTTGGGAGGATAAAAGCCATTAAGACATAGTTGCCATCCTCAAAGACGTCAAGTCAAATTGGGAAACTGGGAAGGACTGGAAGAGTTAATTAACTAACAACACAGGGTTAGTTAATAAAGCAACAACAAAAGGCAAGCCGTGAAGAAATGTGGTTTTAATTTCCAGATGAATGGCCCAGCTAATACCTCAGGAGAATGGATAGATGACTTCAAGCTGTGGTGGATATGAAAATGGTCATGAAGGAAGTTGGAATCAAACTGAGCCTCACATTCGAGTAATAATAACCAGAGCAATGTGCAGCCACCAGCATCCTTTGTGTGTCAAAGATACACTTCCTAGGACAAGAGCAACAATCCTCAGAGGGTTGGTACTGTTGCCTCCATTTTGCAGAAGAAAAAAAACCAAGATTCATTAAGACTGTATAGTGTTGCCCAGAATCAGGATTCAAACTCAAGCTCACCCCCTAAACATATTGCACGGCTACCTGGAATGCCATAAAAGACCTCAGTAAAAAAAACGCATGGTAGCTGTGTATACCACACTTCAAGATGGAAATTTCTGGAGAACAGAGTGATACCGCTGTCCGAGCAAATGGAGCCTGCCCTGCATACAGTCACCAAATTATAAGTAGCAGGTACTATTGTTGAGCTGAATTAAAGAGGACGTAATCATTCGATTCAAGATAGTTCTCTCTGTTCTGCTTGTGGCTCATCAGCACTGGGTTCCTTCCTACTGAAGGAAAGCAGCAGACCTCCAGTATTCTCCATACTGAACTCAGAGTCATCTACATATGATTTTGCATATGTTTGCATATCAAATAAAAAACTCCCCCTCCCCTTGATTATATATGATGTTAATTAATTGACTAGTGTAACCTCTAGCAGTTTCCCCTCCTGTGACTGCTCAGCCTGGTACTCACCTTAGATGCATACTTCTCCCTGCAGGGAGAATCAAAGGCCATTCTGGCAGAACACAGTTGACACCGCTGCTGATCAGCCTCTGCTCGAAGGCTTTGGAGGAGAAAGCCTGCCCAACCTTGTCCAGAAGAGTGACAGTGAGCACCTGCCCTCATGATCCCTGCCCGCCCTCCCTGCAGCTCAGAGGCAGAGAAGTGTCCCAAAGCCCTTAGACTTCAAATGATAACTTAGGAAACAAAGAACAGGGGAGGGGTGAAGACAAGTAGCCTTGAATCACCTACAGAAACGGAAGAAGAGCTAAAGATAGAACAAAGACACCACAGCCAGACTGTGCTCTAGGAAGTTTTCAACGCTTCTGCCTCCTCTTCGTTCATCATCCTGTTGAAAACTACTCCAGACCCAAAGCCCTCACACATCATGTGAAATGGACAGCATCCCTTACCTGGAAGGGGACTGCAAGCTCCCGACAGTTCAGCTAGGTGGAAAGGACAGTCAGTCACCAGACCTGCAGGACACACACACATCAGCTCCTGAATTCCTCTCTGTCAAGCCCCACCCTCAGTCTCAAGCTAGTCTGTCTTCTCAGGCCACAGATACTACCCAGGCAGCAGAGGTCTATTGTTCAGAGTTGGCAAAATTGAGGAAGCCAAGCATGGCCACACCCAGTGCATGGTTCCCTAAAAACTGAAAAGGGTCACCCTTTAGTATCTAAAATGCCTCCCTCCTCAGCTCACTTTTGGGACATAAGAAAGACATCAAAATGCTACCTCCCTTTGAGTCCAGAGACCAAATGCATAGACTAGTAAAATCATTTTATCAAATAGAGGTAGATGTGCCCAGAGAAGAGGGTTCATTCTCTCCCTCTAATAAAAATCATGTCTGCAGACCACTGTGGGTTAGTCATGTCTGGGATTGTTTGTTTGTTTGTTTGTTTGTTTGTTTGTTTGGATAAAGTTCCCTAGCTATAGTCTGATCTGAAACTCGTCATGTGGCCCAGGCTGGCCTCAAACTCTCATGCTCTCTGTTTCAACTTCCTGAAAGCTGGAATCAAGGTATGTGCCACCACACCCAGCTTATAAAGCCAATCTGGAAGGCAAGCCAGATTTGATTACTTTGAGATATTCTAGAAGTAAAAGAAATGTGTGCACAGAACCCCACAGCTCTTGATTATGAGGAATTAGTAGAATTACTAGAAGCAATATTACTTGGGAATTTGATTGCAGTACTGTCTTTTAACTAATTATGTGCTTGGTTTGGGGTTCCTGAGATAAGACTTGAACTAGTTCCATGTGGCAGGCAAAGAATTAACATTTAGGGGAACTAAGAGATGGCCCATGAGTAAAACGTTTGCCATGCAAGCATGGAGACCTGAGTTAAGGCCAGTAAGAAACTCTGTCTCAAAAACATAAAGTGGAAAACATCTAAGAAAAGATATCCAAGGTTGACCTCTGGCCTCCACACACAAGTACAGAAATGTGCACATACACACACACACACACACACACACCATAAATACATACACACAGAGATAAACAGATATGTATATAGACACAAAAATTGCTATTATTTAAAAGTACTGAATTTGCAAAGACAGAAAAGGCACAACCATAAAAACACAATTTTTGTGTTAGAAATAAATATAACTACCATCATTTGCATAAACCATTACCATTTATTACCTAATTAATATACAGCAAAACAATAATCATGAATATTATTGCTAGATTAAATTCTACCACTTATTTATTACAACCCTGAAATGTTTATGTAAATGTAATGGGACAAAACTGTTAATATTCTTAGGCTTTGTCTTCCTAATACGTCAAAAACATTTTTTAGCTTCCTAGACTCAGTTGCCCACCATGGTATACCTTTTCCTTTGCTGGGTGATTTATTGCAAGCATTCGAGAAGTCAGATAGGAAGAAGGAATGGGAAACAGAGAAAGACAGAAGCAATAGGACTCTTCAGGCTCATCCTGCTGGGTTGTTTCAGACAGTGTAAAGGAGAGACACTCTGGAAAAGCAAGAGAATTCGAAAGAATTCATCAAACTGAACAGTGAGTCCAGCTGCTGTGGGCTTTGAATCTAATTCACGCAGTGTGGTGGTTTGAATAAGAATGGCCCCCATAGGGTCATGGATATGAGTGTATATGAATGAGTCACCAAGGAGTGGAACTGAGTGAGAAGGACTAGAAAGATTAGGAGGTGTGGCCTTGTTGGAGGAGATGTGTCACTGGGGGTGAGCTTTGAGGTTTCAAAAGTCTACACCAGGCCCAATCTCTTTCCCTGCCTGCTGCCTGCAGATCGGGATATGAAGCTCCCAGCTACTGTTCCAGCACCATGCCTGTCTGCTCCCTGCCACATAGACTAACCCTCTGAAACTGCAAGCAAGCCCCTAAATGCTTTCTTTTATAAAAAGTTGCCTTGGTCATGGTGTCTTTTCATGGCAGTAGACAGTGACTAAGACATGGTATCTGAAAAGTAAAAGCTACTACTGACTTTTGATTTTATGACTATAAAGTGGAATCTGAAGCATATGTGGCCACAGCTTCCATGGGGCTGTATGTTAATCCTTCTCAGCTTGTACTTGAAACGTATCAAGCAGTTTAGAGAGGAAATGGAAACTTTTCAAAACGTGGAAAGAGAAACTGTTCTGTCACTCCTATCTCTATCCCTTTCCTCATCTCCAAGAGCCTTATGACACTAATGTATTCCTCTCTGTCAAGACACTGGATGAGGCTTCCTGTTACTGTGACAAAACACCTGAAATAATTATCTTAAAAGGAAGAAAGGTTCACTTTGAATCATGTTTCAGTCCATGGTTGCTTGGTGACATAGTATATCATATCATATGTCATATCATATATCATGTATCATATCATGTTAAATATCAAATATCAAATATCATACTATATCATGACAAAAGCGTATAGCAAAGGAAGTTGCTCATCAACAAAGACATAAGGGAGAGGTGCAGCAGGTACAGAGAGACAGACTGAGATAGACACAGTTGAAAGTAACCAGGTTCTCAATAACCTTTTAAGAACACACCCACAGTGATCTAACTTCCTTCTCCTCTCAAAGGCTGGAGACCAAGCCTTCAACTCATGGCTCTTTGGGGAGCATTTTAGACCAAAGATACAGCATTACGTAAACCATTTTGTGAGAGCAAACTGAGTCAATGGCCATAGGCTTAGAATCAATTGGTCCCAGAGTGACCTGTGTTTTCAGCTTTCTTCCAAAATAGCTGTGAAGATAAAATGGAATAATACAAAGTTCTCCTTCAGTAAAGAATCAAATGAGTAGGATGTCTCTGGCAATTGACCTTGGACTACAGACTCTGCAGAAAGATGGAAGGAAGGAGATCTGAAGGAGTGATCATCCAAATTCAGACTTCTATCTGAACTTCAAGGAAATACATGTATTTACCCTAAGGAACCTCTGGTGTCCCATTGCTTTTCAATCTGGGAAGAAATACCATGTACTAAAGGTCTGGGGCTGGTATCCCTTATTCGTGTCTCATAGATTGTCACAAGTCCCCTTCTATAGTTGTACTGCTTTCTGTCCTGCACCAGGATGAATGAGCCTGTTCTAGTCAGCCTCCAACAAACCTAGCCATACTGAAGCTGTAAACAGAGGCAGGCTTTTCCTAAAAAGGAAGTCATATCATAGCACCACAGACACCATCAAACTCCAGCTCTTGGGTTCTTCCCAGCTTGGAGTGTCCATCACAGAATGCTTGTCTCTCTCAGAAGTTCCCCATCTCGGGCTTCTGTCTCCCTATCCCTGCCTCTCTCCAAGACAGCCCTATATTCAAATACACAGACTACTTCGGATCTCCTTTTTTCTGGCTTTCCATCATCCTCAAAAGCTGGGGGTGTGGAAGCTTCATCTTTTACACCACACAGGCCCCTAGGGTGGGTCTGTGAATGCAGAGCTCTCTCCCCTAATGGGAAACACAGCTGGCTTGGCATGGCATCCCAGCTGTCCCTCCTCCCTTGTTGTAGAGATTTCCTTTCTTCCTGATCTAGGCTCCCGTGCCAATAAAGGAGAGGGAGGGGCCTAATGAAAGCTTCCTGAATGATTCAGACGGTTCCTTCTACCGAGTGCTGCTTTGCTTTCCGTGGCTAGAGACAGAGTGTTGTGGTTTTCTGCTGTATTCTATGGCTGTGTGGCAAGAGAACAGCTGATATCTGGCTTTCCAAAGCACAGGAAAACATCCAATAACTCATAAGTGAAAACCAAAGTTGTTACACTGTCATAAATTGCATAAGTGACCGGTTAAGTAGTCCTGTGGAGGTGCACTCCATATGGGAGTGAGGACCCCCAAGTATGGAGTATGCAAAAGTGAGTGGAAAGCAATGTTGCAGATTCACCACTAGAGTCCAGCTGAGCCTGGTCTTGACAATATGTTATAAGAGTTCAAATCCTTGGTCTGGATTTTCGAAGTGATTATAAGGATCACACAATGGAGTGACAGCAGATCCAAGTTCCAGTGTTAACTCTGCCTCACCCGAGCATTGAAACTTTGAAACCATGATCTGTAAATAAATTGCTTTAACTCCCTTCTGGATTAAGACAGAAGATGGATGGATGGGTGGATGCATGGGTGGACACTCACCTGTAAAGGAGACACGATGGTCACTATCCAGCCTAGTGTTATAACAGGCAACTAACACTTTTCCTACTACAACCAGAAGAGACGCTGACATTAAATTTTTCTGGAAACACAGATCACTGTGCATTTCCACAGGGCCATTACTAATGGAAGTTCTGTGTTCACCCATGATATAAGGAGCAAGGAATAGAGGCAGTGACCAAACCCCTCGGCAGAGCTCCTCCTAGCCCCCAACCAGCCCCCGGACTCACCCCTCCCATATCCCGTATTTGCCATCCATCAGTTCCCACTCCATCCTTCTTTATCTGAAAGTGGTACTTGTTAAAGGCTCTGTGACCACTCCAGCGATTTCCTTTGAGGATGATAACACTGCAGCCGAAGCTTCATTATTATGCTAATCGGACTTGGTCTGAGCTGCTTTCATAACTGCCACATTAAAGCATCCCAGGGAGGAGAGACCTCCAGAGCCATTTGCATCATGCTGGATGAATATTAATGAAAAACCCAGGGAGGCGTTGTTTTTGAACTTGGCCACCAGGAGACAGGTGACAGGGCCCAGCTTACACTGCCATAAAACAACTAAGTAAACAACTGACCAAACAAGCAAGCAGATTGGAAAACATAAACAAGAGGGAACAAAGCATCAGAGGAGAGAAAAAGAGATTCTTGCTCAAGAAGAGGCCATCTTCCATTGCATCGTACACATTGCTTTTATCAAGCCTAGGGTAATTGTCCCCATTTCAGAGACAAGGAAGTTAGACATCAAGATTGCAAAGACAGTGAAGAGCTGGCTGGCTCACTCTACAATGGCAAGTTTTTACCCCGCTTCAAGCACACAGGGCAGACAGTGATGAAGTTGGCAAAACCAAGTTAGGTTTTACTTCCAGACATAAGGGGATGGTGTTGGGACTCAGAAAACAACACTTCAAAGCATGGTGCTTTGATGTGGAGATGACTTTGAATTAAAAGACATCCGTAGAAACAAGGTCTTCCTGGCCTTCCTTCTCTGCTCTTTACCTTCTACCTCCAGCTCTTGTCCTCACAAAGCTTTTCCTCTGATGTTCTGTTTTCTGACGAAAGGATGTTCCTCCACAAGGATGCTACTACACTGAATGAGACCTCTCCGACAGGGAAGAAAAGTAAAACTCACGTCATATCCAGAGCCCAGAGGAACTTTGTTCTAGGCTATTGTTTATATTGTATGTGTATATGTACATGTGTGTGAATGTATGTGCACGTGTATGTGTGCCCAGGTGCATGTGCATATGTATGTGCACATGTGTATATGTGCATGTGTATGTGCGCACACACACATATGTGTGTCCATGAGCGAGAGTATATTGTGTGTGTATGCTCGTGTGTGTGTGTGTGTGTGTGTGTGTTTGAGTGTGTGTGTGTGTGTGTGTGTGTGTGTGTGTGTGTGTGTGTATGATAGGTTGGCATCAGTTTTCTCAATCACCCTCAGCCTTACTTACTTGAGACAGTTTCTCACTGAACCTGCAGCTTGCCAATTCAGCTAATCTGAGTGACCAGCATGTCCCAGCATGTCTCTGCTTCCCCAGTGTTGAGGTGATAGGTACACACCTCTCTCTTGGTTTTTGGTATGAATGTTGGGGACCTGAATTCCTGTCTGCATACTTGGTGGCAAGAGCTCCCTCTTTTCATTTCCCATTGTTTTTAAATGCATTCATCTCCCCTAAAAAATCATTTATCATCTCAGCCCCTACTACCCTGCTCCCTATGAAGAAAGGCCTTTATACTCCTAAATCTCATGGAGATATTGGGCACTTACTTTCCTGGGATTCTGCATGCCCATGGTAAGATTGCATGCCTTTTGGCCTATCAATCTGTTCCTTGTCACCTTGTGCCAACAGACTCAGCCTGTCTTCAGAGGACTTAAGGAAGCGGAGGCAGTTGGCTGCCTTCAGATTTGAGCCTCAGTTGCAGAAAAATATATGTCACTATGTCATGTACTGATAAAAAGCTATAATAACAACTCCATTTTCCCTGTATTATAAGCATGCCTCATCAGAAACATGGACATATCTGTGGCTTTCCACAATGCCAGAATGCATTGAGTAGCATTAAATTCATCGTGTATTACCGAGTTCACTTGGTAAACGTGGCCACTGGCAATCAATGGTTCTTTTATTCCAATCTTAAATACTAATATAAACTCTAGCGTTATACACTATACTTCACACAGAAATGCCTGAGACCTGCATAGCTTAGAGAGATATTTGTAGACAATTCAGTGGGAATGGGAAAAGGAAGGTTTCTGTACCACCGACACTGTAGACAAGGATGAACCGCCCTTCTACCCTGAAAATCAGGAAGCTGGGCTAAGCAAGAAAGAGGGCTGTGCCCTTCCCTAGCCCTTCAAGACAGAGGCTTACCAGGGGAATTCTTACTAACTCTTATGTTTTCAAAAGTATTTCTATTCCTCTCTGTTTCTAGACCAAAGATGAAAAAAAAAAATGTTTCAAAAGTATTACTGCTGGCTGCTCCTAAGCTTTAGAGATGGATACTACGTTCTATTTCTTCATGACTGAGAAGCCTGTAGTCCTTAATCCTTTCCAGTCAGTCATGAACAACCTTTATATTATATTCATGGTTTCATGCTTCCTAGTAGAAAAGAACTCTGATGGGTAGCTTTCTACCTAAGAATCATTTCCAGCACTTTCTTTCCCTGTCAACAGATGCCTATCATTCTCCAGAGGTTTGCAGCAACCTTCCCTGATTCATCTGTGTATCTTCAGCCAAGGATCTTCCTGTCTCATCTCATTCCAAGGGTCAATGCTAAGTATGGATCATGTATCGCAGCCAGGCTCCTTTCATCCACTTACCACAGACATGATGAGGTGAAACCATATCCTATAGCACAGTTAAGGGAAAGGCTCTGTGGACCTTAGGAAAGTCTCCAGCATTCAGAAAGGGGGCGGGAGTCAAGGACATTGCCCTAGTCCTGAATTACATGTTACAGTTCTTTGAATTATAGCAGATACAGGTAAAGCCAATCATTTAGATAAAGACAAGAAGACCAAGAAGGAGATATAGGATCTTGACTTTCTTGGGCTGCTGACTCCATCAACTCTGGGACCATTCACTATAGTCTTATGGTTATGTGAAGATGGTGACATACTCTTTATTTCTAGGTCACTTTTCTCTGGATATTCTAAAACTTATAAACAGAATTATCATGCCGTAGCCCCTAAATCTAATCTTTTCTAGTCCTTTGTTTCTTCAGAACAAAATGCCAATATTATTTGAATGACTTAACTCCTACTAGACTATATGGCTAACTGTGCTAAGTTGTACAGTCACATGCTATAACCGATGTTTCCATCTGTGACAGAGCATGCATACTATGATGTGATAATAGATTATATCACCAGCTAACTTAGTTTATGTAAATATACTCATATATTTGTATAATGATGAAATCACCTAAGGGTGCATTTCATAGTGCATGGTCCATCACTTAGCATGACTGTAGTTTCATTACTTTATCAAGGATTGGTCTAGGGTATAAATATGACCCCAAACTGCCAATAAATTGGAGTTGAGGCTTTCTGGATGCTCTTAGGAAAGGTTTCCTGCTTTAAGTAAAGGAGAAGACACAAGGAAGAAAGACTCTCTTTCCTAACTGAACATCCTCATATTTGGCAGTCTCATGAGGAGAGCTACAGTAGCCATCTTGCAATTATGAAGGGCAGTAGGCAAGAGGTTAGTATTAAAGATTGTCAAGCTGTTTTGTTTTGTTTTACATTATATGTCCATGTAATGATGAGGTTTACTTTTACAGTTTAAGAATGGATTGTTTATAATTCTCTAGTCATATATCTTCCAAATATTCTCTTGAATGAGAAAGGAAGGGGTGATATAGCAGGCAGGTACAAGGAATTTACAGGCACTCATATATTGTCCTTTGCAGCCCACAGGAGTAGTGAATACCAAGTAAAGATATCCTATTAATATGTGTGTCAATTACAAATTACCATGGAGCTTGTTGAGATTTTATTATGACTTCCGCTTTCGTTTTAATTTAATCATCACTAAATTTTTTATAAGGAAGAAGGAAAGCAAGGACAGATTAAGAAAACCTGCAAAATACATTACATCTTTAAAAGATGGAGTTCATTATTCACATGCTTGTAAAATGATCTCATGAATATCAAATCCCTCACACTATCCCCACCACCGCCACCAAAAGAATAAGAACAAAGAAACAGTTATGGTTCAATTGGCTTCATCTTGCTGCAAAACGATTTAAGTTCTGTGAAAATATGGGTGTGCTCATGTACCATGTATGTCCTAGGGTGTGTTGGAATAGAACATGGCCAAGGACCACTGCTTTGTGGCCAAATGAGTGTGCCAACCTTGGCTGCTATTGGAGAGACTGTATCTGTTACAGGAGTATCAAATACCTCTAGCCTTTCCAGTCAGAGACAAAACTGAGAAAGCTATATGTTTACTTAATAAAAGCTTGAGTAATTATCATTGACCACCAACCAATATAATTGTGCCAGATAGACATAATCATCTCTGTTGTGGATTTGGTCTAATGCTACTTACGTTAATTAGGTCCCCAAAATTACACAGGAATCTGCACATCTGCATGTAAGACGCTGAGGGTCACTGTCCCTCCAGTTGGTTTTGATTGGTAATGAAGTTGCCTGCAGCCAATGGCTGGGCAGGGAGACAGAAGTGGGACTTTAGGCAAGGGGACAGAGGGAGGAAGAAAGAGATAGAACCACCATGCTGAGAATGGAATGAGGACTAGGCCTGAGAGGTACAGAAGAGAGATCATAACAGTCATGTAAGAGCTGGGGAAGAGTGGCTCCAAATGCATCCTCCCCCCCACCACATTGGGTCTAGGGCAGCAAAGATGGAATATAGATTTTAGTAAGTAATAACTTAGGAATATTGGAGGGGAAGTTTAGCTACATGGAGGTTTGGGACGGGCCCAACCACTGAGCTGTTTAAGGCGTGTTAAAATATAAGGCTGCATGTATGTGATTTTCATTCCAGAACCCAGAACATTGGGGTGGGTAGGGAGGAACTGGCTCTCGGTGACTGCTGGGTTGATTTGAGTAGGATTAATTGACAACTGCAACACATCTCAACAATAGCAGATGTGATATTTAATGCAATCCTAATCAGAATCCCCATAACATTCCTCATAAAATAGAAAGGAGAAAAGCCTCTTAAAATTCTTATGGAAACACATAAGATCCAAGATAGCTAAAGCAACCCTGAGCAACAAACAACAGGGTGAGAGAAATTACAATTCCAGACTTTCAGACATATTATAGAACTACAGCAGTCAAAACAGTATGACACAGGGATGAAAACCAACATACAGACCAATGGAACATGAGTGAGTCTAACTATCCCCTCTGATACCTCACAACAATCCAAAACACAACCTGAAGAAGAAACAGTATCCCCACAAATGTCCAAGTGCAGAAGAACTCAGACCCCCTATCTATCCCCCTGTACAAAAAATTAACTACAAATAAATCAAAGACTTCAATCTGAAACCTGAAATGCTGGAACTTTGAGGAAAAAACATAGGCAGTACCCTGCAAGATAGAGCGGTAGGGAAGGACTTTCTGCATACGTCTGGGGATTGAGGCCAGTGATTGACAGGTGGGTCCTCATCGAAGTAAAAGCTTCTACACAGCTAATGAAATGATATCAATTGCATAAAGAAGACCACAGGTTGAGAATCTTTGCCAGCTTCACATCAAAGTATTACCATCCAGAGTATATAAAGAACTCAAGAAATAAAGTCAGGAAACCAAGTAACCCAATTTTTAAAATGGCCTACGGATATGAACAGTGTTATCTTGTTTTCCAAACAACAACAAATTGTCACCATCACAAAGCACTTTAATCATTACTCGTGTACTGGGGCTGTGCTACTTACTTTTCTGTTGTTGTGATTAAATGTCACAGCCAAAAACAACTTAGGAAGAAAAAATTTATTTTGGTTCACTGTTTCAAAGAGATACAAGTCCATCCTGGCAGCAGAGGCATGGCATGTTGGCAGGAGCAAGAAACCAGCTGGTCACATTTTCATCCATTCACAGGAAGCAAAGGGAGAGAGGAGGAAGTGGAGCAAAGCTATGCCCCCTCAAAGTCCACCCTCACAGATATAACACCAGATCCTAAAGCAGTGGCTCTCAACCTGCGGGTCTCAACTCCTGTGAAGGTTAAACAACCTTTCCACAGGGGTTACCTAAGACCATCAGAGGACAAGGTAATTTACATGATGTTCCATAACAGTAGCAAAATTACTCTTAGGAAGTAGCAACAAAAATAATCTATTGTTGGACATCGCCACATCATGAGGAATAAAAAGTCACATTAGGAAGGTTGAAAATCACTGTCCAAAAGGCTCGGTGACCTTCCCAAATAGCACCAACAACTGGGACAAAGTGTTCAAATACATGAGCTGTCAGGGAACATTTCCCACTCAAACTACTACAGCAGCTCAAGAAATGAATTCCCAGATTATGAAAGTGGTTCTACAGTAGAAAAGGTACTGTGTATCACCATTGCCTAGAAGCCAGAGTTTAGTGTGTATGGTTGTGGGAGTTCATGTTCATGTGTGTATGCACATGAGTGTGCATGTGCCTGTGGTCACCATGAATCCATGGTGACTTGTGTTCACTAGTCATTCTACATTTGCTTTTCTTTTGAGACAGGGTCTCTCCCTGAACTTGGAACTTGCTAACTCAGCTAAACTAGCTGGCCAGAAAGCCCTGGGATTGGCCCTGTCTCTCACATCCCAGCTCTGGAATTTCTGGGGCATACGGTCATGCCTGGATTTTTTAACATAGATTCTGGGTATATGAACTCAGGTTTCTATGCTTGTGTAGCAAGTACTTTACCAATGTAACCATTTCTTCAGTTCCCAGAGTTTACTTTTTTTATTTTGCATGAGTATTTTAACTGCATACATTTATATATACACATACATATACAAACCACATACATGCCTGGTACACATAGAAAAGAGAAGAAGCCTTCAGATCTCTTAGAACTAGAATGTCAGGTGATTGTGAGATCCTCTGTAGACACAGAGAACCAAACCTGGGATCTATGCAAAAGCAACAAGCTCTCTTAACCACTGAACCATCTCTCCAGCCCCTACAACTTTTCCCCAAGATATGCCATGGTACCTGTGAATGTCACCTTACTTTGAAATAGTATCTTTGAGGACATAATTGAGTTAAAGGAAACTCAATAGAAGATCACCTGGATTTTAAGCTTTAAGTCTAATTACTGATGTCCTTACAAAAGAGAGGTGACATGGACAAAATAACACAGAGACCATGATGGCAGCAGAGATTGCAGTGAATCTATGAGTGTGCTAAAGACTGCTAGCTACCATCAGAAGCTGGAGAGCATTGGAGAGAATGTCGCCAGCACCTCTAGAAGGAAGCCACCCATAGGGCTTAGTTTGATTTCAGATCTCTAGTCTGCAGAACTGAGTAAATAAGGTCTTTCCTGTTGACTTTAACCACCCAGTTTATGGTACTTAGAGCATCCATAAGAACACACACAGATTTTCCAGCTCAGAAATGAACCTGGAAGAATGATTTAATTTGAGTCAGCTCTGACCATCCTGTGGTTTGGGGAGAGTTTGGGTGGGGTGGGGGGTTAGGATTAATTTATATTAAAGTGACTTATCTGAAACCTTTTGGGGAAATTAAAGTCAGGAATGATACTCAAACCTCAGTTCGTGTTTTAAAATCGGAGCTCATGGGCATCCAGGGTGGTACTGATGCAGCTGCAGACTCCTTTGTATCTGAGTCAAGGCACTCAGGAAAGAACTGTTCAGACATCCATCCAAGTCCTGAGCATGTCTCTCTGTTTTCTCTGAAGACGGCCCCTATTGCTGACCCTAATTCAAAGGCATGGCTTTCCCTCATTTCTCCATCTGCCTCCTCCCAGGAACAGCCCAGATTTACAGCTTGTCTTATGTGTGTGCAAGTCCATGCGCATGTCCATGTGTGTTATCATGCTCTGCTTTATCGTGCTGAGGTAGCATCTGTCACTGAACCTGAAGTTAGGCTGGTAACCAACAAACTCCAATCTTCTTCCTGTTTCCATTCTCCAAAGCACTGGGCTTACACATGTTCAAGGCCATACCTAGCTTCTTTAAATTGATGCTGAGATTCCCATATGCACACAGTAAGCAAGCAATTTTACCTGATGAACCATCTCTCCAACCCTATGCCCTGTGGTTCTCTCTTAAATTCTAGCAAAATGATCTTAGAATTTCAAAAATATTATTCAAGACTAGCTTGATGGCTCAGTCAGCAAAGACATTTGCCACCTAAATTTAATCCTCAGGACCTACACGACAGAAAGAGAGAACCAACTCCCAGGAATTGTCCTCTCACATACACACACACACAGGGGAGAGAGAGAGAGAGAGAGAGAGAGAGAGAGAGAGAGAGAGAGAGAGAGAGAGAGAGAGAGAGAGAGAGGAAGAGAAAGAGGAAGAGAGAGAAAGAGAGAGAGAGAGAGAGAATAAAATGTAATATTTTCTGTCAAAAATAAAAGCAAAAAAGCAATACAAATCTAAAAGGAAGATCTGCAATTTGGCAGGACACTTGGAACTTGCATTTACACTGTGTTTAATCTCTATAAAAATTTCATCTTGTTGAGACCTGGAGAACAAAGAAAGCAAACAAAGAAAGCTTACTTCAGCAAGATTGTTTTATCTTTCAAATGTTTCCTAAAATATGATGCTTACAGCTCAAGAATGAATCTTGTATTCAGGTCGATGGACAGCTAGGGACAAATAAGCCACTGCAGTCATCTGTAGCAGTGAATTAGTTAAACCGCTTTGGCTCCTGGTGGGTCGCATGTGCTGCACCTGCCCCAGAGCTCTCTGGATTTTCGAATGAAAGACACACACACGCACACATACACACAGAGAGCAGCTAATTTTGGTATGCCTTGACCAGCTTAATGGTTAGATACTTCTAAACCTCCCTGCAGTTAGCACAGATTCCTTTCTGATATTTCCGGCTTAACACCTTCTAAACCTATATTTTATCTTTGCTGCCCTTTTACCTTCTGGGCAGCTCCCCCATAGTACCGCATTCCCTTTCCACCTACATTGTAGGTTGCTTTCTCTCCTGCAGCTCTTAAATCTGATCTCTTTCCCCCTGAGTCATGGCGATTCTCCTCTTCTTCTCCTCTCTCTTTGTCCCTTGCCTGTGCAATCTAAAAGTCCCCTTCTTTCTCCCTGCCCAGCCATTGGTTGTACAGCAATTCTTTATTACCAATCAAAGCCAGCTGGGGGCAGGGACCCTCAGGTCTGGAATTAGAACCAATTCCCAACAGTCATCCATTCATTTAGGCTCTGCCTCAGCAGAAAAAAAAAAAAAAAAAAAAAAAAAGAACCACATGTACTCTAGGCTATCCCGGAACACAACACATAGCCCAGGATGACCCTGAACTTCTGATCCTCTTGCTCCCACCTCTACAGTGTAGGGGCTATAGTGTGCAGCACCATAGGCAGTGTGGAGATAGGAAAAGGAAAGGGAGATCTAACCAAGTTACAAATATGTGATTACAACTTATGCTGAGGTCTGTGAGGAAACACAAGCTCTGACTATGGCAATAGGGAACTCAGGGTATAGGAATTCCCCTCTGTGGCTGATGGACAATACCTATTGCCAATTTGGCTGGATTAAGAAATGTCTAGGGTGTTAGTAAGAAACAACTCCAAAGTACCTGTGAGAGTGTTTCCAGAGAGAAGAACAGAGAACTGCCCAGGATGGAACAGCGCTATCCCACAGGCAAGGGTCCCAGGATGAATTAACAGGAGAACACCAGGTGAGCACCAGTATTCAGTTTGGTCTACTGTCAAACAGTGGGTCCACCATGACGGTTGTGCTGCTATAATGAACCGTATCCCCTCAAACCACAAGCCAAAGTAAACCCTTCCTTCTAAAGCTGGTTTGGTCAAGTATCTTGTCACAGCCAATGTTAAAAGTTAACTAGCATAAGCTTCTGAATATGGAAAGTCTAGGGGCCCAAGAGAAGGTTCGATGGTTAAGAGTACTGGTTGCTCTTCCAGAGGACCTGAGTTTAATTCCCAGCATCAGTATGGCAGCTCACAACTGTAAATCCAGTCCCAGAGAATCTGAGGCTCTCTTCTGGGCCCTGTGGTAGCCAGACATACATTCAGGCAAAACATTCATACACACAAAATTAATTAATTGGTTGATTAATTAGAAATAAATAAATATGTAGGGTCTAGAGATAAAAAAGGAGTAGGAATCAGATAACAAGCAAAGAGATAGTAGATGTGGGAGGAAGGGGCATTCTAGGCAAAAACCCAAACAAACAAAACAAAACACCTGTGTAAAAGCCTAGCTTAGGAGAAAGAGCCATGTGTCCAGTGACCTGAAAGTACCTATGGTTTTTCAAAACCAGCATGAGTCTGAAAAAAATATATATACAAAATGTCCCTGGAGACAGAAACCAGGATCATATCGTCCAAGCCCTTGAAGGCCAAGATAAGGTCTGGATTATATCAAATGTGCCGTGAGAAGCTGCTGAAATGTTTTTAGCAATCTCCGCTTAAAGCAAAGATTAAAAAGACACTCTGGGGGCTGTGTAGTGAACAGACTGGGAAGGGGTAGTAACCAAGCACAGGGAGGCCATTGGGAAGCTCCTGCCATAAGCCAAGAGTGAAACGGCAGTGGCAGTGATACAGATGGAACTAAGTACACAGATGGAGAGGCATCTCAACTAAGAGGCACCTAGGGGTACTTTGCTTCTAGCCATGTGGAACAGTCAGGGGGTTCTCTGGGAGAAGTCTCCGAATACAGCAGTGCAAGCGACTCTCCCTTGAAATGCTTAAATCCAAATAGTCAGAGAGGAGAAAGTAAGATTTACATGTCAACAGCTGGAATATTCAGATTCATTCTGAAATTTCCTAGGAAATTGCCTTCATACACAGAGATTACTGACCCATTTCAGAGACCCAGGATTAACACACACCAAGTGGCCAAGGCAGATTTAGCCAGTGCTCACAGAACCATTAACACTCCCCCATCCTGTACATTCTAAGAAGGGACACAGAAGCAAGGGTGTAGAAACCAGACCGTGGCAGGGACAGTAGTAGAAACGGAGTGCTGATTCTGGGAGCAAGAATGCTCAAAGGAAACCCAGCTCACCCTTGCCTTTCTGAAAATTCTGACAATGGACAGCCTGCCCTGTAACCTCCAAGAAACAACCTCTGACCCAACAAAGCAAGAAAGAGTCTTCAACCATCACGGCAGCCACAGAGGCTGCCCAGAGGGAGAGCTCCTTCCTGCAGATAGGAAATGGAAAATACAGTCAATCAAGAATTTTATCAGATTTCTGAATTGGCTATGGGATGGTAATCCCTAAGGACCTATTAATCCTCCCTTTAGAAAGCTGTTCATGAGTGTGACCATGGCTGAACACAGGTTGAAGAAAAAAAATCTATTCCTAAGAAACATTCTCCAGCACTTTGAAAGACTACTCAAGGCCAAATTCTTTCTTTCTCCTTCCAAGCCGTGTACCTACCAGCTGACGTTGTGAATCTCACAGTAAACAAAGTTTATGCCAAAGCACTTGGCACTAGCTGGATCTCTCCTTCATTCTTTTCAACCCGTTTCACTGCCAAGTGACATCAAGCCTCTTGCTGGCACCTAAATAGCTGCCTCGCTAACCTTGCTGTGTGAGACACCACATCAAAACCTTGTCATGTTACAATGCTTTCCCAAACAATGATGCTAAGTCAGGCCGTGCTCCTACGAATGTGTGAGGCATCATTAAATATCATGACAGGATGTGAGCAAAACTTCGGGGCCTCCGGGATCAAAGAAGTGCAGCATCATTGAAAAGCAGCTCTTTAACAGGCAGGCAGAACAGGAAGTACCTTTGTGAAGCTAAAGTCCTAATGATTTCTCCCTGCTTTGCTCATAAAGGCTGCCTAATTATGTCACATATGTCTGCACCCCACATTCAGGGTCCCTCAGTGTCTGGGTCCCCTACTGTCAGCTTTACAGCCTTTGAGGTCATAAAATCTGAGGGAATCTGCTGCTGGGTTGCTGACTGGGTCACTGAGTTGCCAGGATTGGACGCACACTTCTCCTTAGAGAGAGTGAAACCAGGGGGTGGAAGCTAAGCATCTTCCTCAAATGAATCCCTGTTGGTTTCATCTTCTATCAGTCCTATGGGGAAATCACACTGGGATTGAAGATTAAAAGGGACATCCCATTTCCATAGAGCTAAAGAGACCCAAACTATATCTCAGTAGTGGGCAGCCCGTAATCCAATTTTTCAGCTCAAGTAGCAAGACTGGGACTAATTGGATTCCTGGTTTGTCCCACCATCATCCCTGGTGGCAACCAGGACAGCCAAAGTAGCCACCCCATGTCCTAAAGGCCTCCCTTGTCTAGGCCTTGCAAAACACCCCTCTCTGTTGCACTTATTTTTGAATAATCCAAGATGTCTTTACTCTGTGGTCTATTTTTATATAAGTCTTTCTCTTCCCAACTTCCCCCAATGTCACTTACAAGGTTTATCAGTTGTTTCTTCATTGCTCTGACAATATGTCTGAAGGAACATATTTAGAGGAAATATTTCTTTTCACTCACAGGGTAGGTCTCAGGCCACAGTGGCATGGCACTGCCAGTTTGGACCTGTGGAAGCACGGCATATCATGAGACCCAGAGTACATGATAGAGGAGACCTGTTCACGTCATGATGGAAAATCCAGGAAAGAGAGAAGCAGCAGATGGTGATCCCAACATCCCTTTCAAAGGTACCCTCCCAGTGGCATAACATTTTCTACTAGGCATCACAACCTAAAACTCCTGCCACTTTCCAATAATACCATAGGCTAAGAATCTAGCCTTTGAGAAACATTCGGGATCTGAACTACAGTATACAAATTTTATTTGTTTTAGTTTTTTGGATAATGGATAGATGGATGGATAATTGGACAGACAGATGGACAGATTGATTTGTGGTTAGTTGATTGGATGGATGGATGAATTATAGATGGATAGATGGATGGATAGATAGATAGATAGATAGATAGATAGATTGTGGATGGATGGATGGATGGATGGATGGATGGATGGATAAGTATATGATTGGATGAATTAAAAAATGGATACTTTAATACTCAAATCACTGAACAGCATTTTAAGATATCATTCACTACCTTCCAAGTAGCTTATATGCTGCCTTGATCACATCTGCCATATCTGAGCTCAGAAAAAGCCCTCACCTTGGTTAATTTCAATTATAGGAAACCTTTCAAAGTGCTGTGACAGTGCACACCACAGCAACTCATGAATATTCCACTGTCATAAATCTGAACTCTGGCCTTCAGAAATGACACATGAAAATCTCACCTTGTTGAGATGTTTTAGCTCACAGAATCTATGTCTTCCAGTCCACGACTGCCTTATGCAGCTCCCACCCAGTATTTGTCTGCCTGTCTCAAAGAGAAGTGGTCTATAAGGGTCAACACAGCAGGATGGACATTTCTCTTTCAGAATGGGACAGTTCTGAGGTTAAAGCTCGATTCTGCTTCTCTGTAGTTGTGGCACTTTGCATGGGAAACATGACAACTCTTCTCAGCCCCCTCTGCAAACTAACTTCCTCACCCCCACTGCTACAGAGACCAAAGGAAATAGTGTGACAGGGGGAGGGAGGAGACGGAGAGGGATGGGAGGGGGAGGGGGGAGGGGGAGGGGCAAATACACATAACAAACCTGTCTCTGAACAGCCACTGTTATGTGATTCCTATTCTGTGGTGACCCAGCTTGTTCTTCGGGATCTGTGTGATTACAATGGTTTACCTACAGAAGACACACCCAAAGCACAAACACCTTGTGGGTTTGAATAAGACTATTCCCCCACAGGTTTGTGTATCTGAACACTTGGTCTGCAGTTGGTGAACTTGTTTGGGAAAGTTACGGAACTTTTAAGAAGTCTAATTTTTGCTGGAGGAAGTACATGAGTGCAAGGAGGCTTTAAAGGTTTATAGTCTCACCCTACTTCCTGTTCTTCCCCCCAACCTCACTCCTGCTTCCTGTGTGTAGATGAAAATAGACCAACCATCTTCCCATTCCTGTGGGCATGCTTTCCTTGCCTGTTGCCATGTCTTTTGGACCCTAATGGATGTAATCCCACTGTGACCATAAACAAAATAAACCCTTTCATCCTTAACTTGCTTTTTATCATGGCATTTTGTCACAGCAGCAGAACAGTAACTAATATATACCTCATACTGAAAAACACAAATGCACAAAGTTTTTGCATAAACACAGCCATCCAGTAAACATCATACTACTGAGACAATGTTTAATGTTTCTAGATGCAGGGTGCCATGAAGATTTGATTACTAATCCAAATGGCTCTGATTTAGAGCACCTTTATCAAGAAAATGAAGCAGTTGTGAAATCTGCCACTCAACACCACTGAGGGAAGTAGGTGAACCACGGTGTGTTCCTCCTAGGCACCGAGGCAACCACTTCATTCCATGGGAAATGCAAGGGAAGACAACCCCACACTGCAGTTCTGCTTGCTTTGTTTCTACCTCAGTGTTGTTACCTGTGACAAGGGATCTCAGACACCTCACTAGATGGCTACAAAGCTCAAAGCTGGCTCGAAGGATGTTTGTCAATTTGTCACTGGTCCCAGGCAGCTGAGGCCATGTTTGCTGGCATTATATATAATTATTTAATTTAAGTTTGCTTCAGAATTTGAAAAGATTAAAACTCTAGCTTCTTAGGGTTCTGAGTGACTTGGCCAAGCAGCAACTTCAACAATGAAGACACTAGAGCATAAAAATTAGATTACCAATGCCCTGGTGTTCAAAGCTGTTCTTGAGCAGAGGCCTGGTAAGGGGTTTCCTTGCTGTGTTTGACAGGTTTCTGTTGTCAGACTGTCACAAAGGCTCCTCACTATGTGGTCCATTTGGGAACAATAAATGAATTCCAAGGGTCAGAACCTGATCCAAGCAGAACATTTTAATTTCTCTTTTGAAGCCAACATTGGATTGTTGGCATTGGAACTAAGGGCTGTCTCAGTCTACACAGTGTTTTATCTGGAGATGCTAATTTGTCATGCAGCTGCTCAGACTCCTACTTGGGGTGCATCCTCAGATGCCCCAGGGAGTCTTCTGACTGCTAACATTGTCCCTCTGTAGCTTGGTCCAATCATTAGCCACAGGAGGTGGGGGTGGGGAGCTTCAGGTCACAGCTTAATGGAAGCCTAATCAGATTCGGGGTTCAGCTATTCCACAATCACCCAGTCATTATGAAACAATGAACATTCAGTCTAAATCTTCTTCCCATGCAAGAAAATTCTTTCCCAGTCATTCTCACAACCCAGCAGTCAAACTGCCAACTGTCAAAGATTCATTCCTCTGGAACCAAGATTGTTCTCTACCAAGGAACACCTCTGAATGGAGAACAATTTTTCATAATGAGAGAAATGTAGCCAGGCATGGTGGCAAGAATCCCACTGCTCAAGAAGCTGAGATAGGAGGATCTTGAGTTCAAGGCCAGCCTAGATCCCATGGAAAGATTTTATCTGAAGAAGGAGGAAGAAGAAGAGGAGGAAAAGAGGTGGAAAGGAGAAGGAAGAGGAGGAGGAAAAGGAGGGGAAGAAGAAGGAAGGAAGAAAGGAAGGAAAGACAAAAGAAAGGAAAAGTTACCATATTATTCCTATTTACTGGTCTCAATTGGAATACTAACAACATAGTAATGTAATATTGTAATATTAAATGATATTATTTTCTACAAAGTCTCAAATTCCATTTTGAATATGAAAACCAGATTATAAAATGCACAGAGCTCATGTTCTTTCTTTCCTTTCCCTCTCCTATTACTAACATATCCACCAGCCCCCTCTCACCCCTCCTTTATCTCCCTTTTCCATTCTTCCTTCCTTTTTTTTTTCATTCATAAAATATCACTAAGCAGGCCCAAATGGGACAGGAGCCTCAAGAAAGACAGACCAACATGGGTGTCAGGATCACACTCTGGGAATAGGAGTCATAAGCTCTTTTACTTAAAATGGAATGTGGGTAATGGGTCAGGCCTCCACAGTAACAACAGAAGGCACAACTACAGAAAGGGGGACCAGAGTGTAACCCATAATGTTGGATTGGAGTTGGAAGCACCCATCTAAACACAAGGGTTTCAATGCCTAGAGATAGTTATCCCTCTAATATATAAAACCAATGTATAACCTTCAAGTAGTTCCTGCACATTCCTTTCTTAGTGTAAACAGGGTTTGTTTGGTCCAGGCTGGTGTCAGACTCCTTATGTAGTTGAGACTGGCATTGAACTCCTGGTTGTCCAAGTTCTTGGATTACAAGCATGTACTATCACACTCAGCTCTCAGTGTGTAATTCCCCAGTTCTATCCATTGAGGAGGCCTAGAGAGTGGCATCCCACCAGCAATGAACACATCTGTCATTCAAAGCTTCTGTATATAATTCCCATTACAAGAATGGGGCTAGCTGGAGGAATGGGTGGTTGCAAAGCTGAGACAGAGGAAAGAAATGTGTCTGGAGCAGCCTATGCCATCAGAGAACAAAAGACCACTCAAAGAAGGCATGACAAAGGACTTTGACTCCAACACAGGGAATGACAAATGTCTGAGGTACAAGGCAAGCCCCTATATACATGACTAATCATTATGCATTGGATAGAGATTGAAAGACATTCGACAAAGTAACTGACCTATATAAAAATCAAAGAAAACCAAACATTTTCAGAATGAAAATACCTAGAGAGATATGACAACAGAAACTATGTGTGACCCTGAATTGGACCCAGTGCTGTATGTCGCTGGGATACTGGGTGCCAGGGCAGAGGCAGATGGCAGTGTTTTATAGTATCTTTACAGATTCCTCCAAGCTTAAAGTAATTTTAAAATAAGATATTTCATGTAGAGAGTAATCTAGGGCTTTCCAAAGTCTCCCCTCTTAGGAAAAACCTCTCTAATGATGGCTACCAATGTGACTGACATCTTCCCACTTCTACCTTGCTGCTCTCTGAGAGAAGCTTTTTAAAGACAAGTGTCCCAGGGAGAGCTGACACTCAAACCAATGTTTGTTCTTAATAAGGTTTCTCACATAACCCTTAGTATATTAAATTCAGGAGATATCTGTGAATAGATACTACGGAAAGGGCAGTCTTGTGGTTAGGGGACTTTGGAAAACCTCCAGTTACACAGTTTTTCATTACAGATCTCCCAGGAGCCTCTATGACGTTGATGTGTGTTTTACATTGACCTCAGGGAAGTTGACCTCATGTAGAGTTGTTTGATCCTCTCAGGACAAGGTTCCAAAACAACACATTTTGGGAAATCCTGATCAACATTTTCCAATCAGCTGGCAAGACAGGAGTAAAAATTTATAGTCTGAGGTGAGATAGCTTTGGCTCAAACTCTGACTTGTCTACTTGGCAAGTTAATTAAACAAACTCTCTGTATCTCAGCTTCCTTATCTGAGAAGCTGAAATAAAAACTCTTGATTGGGTACTGTAAGGATAATTAGATGTGATGAAGATAAAAAACAGTGGTATAGTTCTTAGCATGTGTAAGGACTCAATGTATAGATCAGAATGATTGTTACAGCTGTGGACCCTACTGTCTTAGAAGTCTGTATTAAACCAGAGCGTAAGTGAGTGGACATTAGAGAATGCCACTACGGTTGGACAAGAAGGGAGGGGGCAGCAAGAGCTAAGAAGCCTGAGTTAGGCCATTTTCTGTTGCTGTAACTAAATACCTGCACCTGGATACTTTATAAAGACAGGGAGATTTATTCCATTTAAAGAGGAACATTCAAGATCAGATGGCACCACTGGAAATGTCTCTGGGAAAGGTGTCAAGGCACATGGTATCAGACTAGGAAGGGAAGAAATCACACTCTATAACAGAAAGCCAGAGATCAGGACAGGACTAGTCTCTAAAACAAATTTTTTTTCTCTCTCAAGAACTACCTTACTCTGCAAGAGCAGCATTAAATCCTTAGGCTAGTGCCACCAGGACCTAAACACTTAATATTAGGTGCTACCTCTTCAAAGTTCCACAACTTCTCAATGATGATCAAACCTCCAGCACTGAACCCATGTGACACAAACAACATCCAAACTGTGTTAAGGCTGAATATGCTCAATCCAAATTCCTCCAAGATTCCAACTTTGAAGTTATTACTATCCAAGCACTCTTGCTACACATCCATGTTGTACTGGTATACACTGCCAGTATGGTTTACTCGACAGGATCTAGAATCACCTAGGAGACAAACCACTGTCAAGTCAGTGAGAACGTTTCTAGATCAGGTTAATTAAGATGGGAAGAGGTATCTACCATTCTGTGGGCTGGAGTTCCAGGCTGAATTGAAAGGAGAAAGTGAGTAGACCGCCAGCTTTCATCTCTCTGCTTATGACTGCTGGTGCAATGTGATTCCCCTCTCTCTTCCCCATTGTCTTAGTTAAGGTTTTACTGCTGTGAAGAGACACCATGACCAAGGCAACTCTTATAAGAACAACCTTTAATTGGGGCTGGCTTACAGGTTCAGAGGTTCAGTCTATTATCATCAAGGTAGCATTTAGGCAGGCATAGCACTGGAGGAGCTGAGAGTTCTACATCTTCATCCAAAAGCAGACAGAAGACAAGCTTCCAGGCAACTAGAAGGAGGGTCTTACCCACACCCACAGTGACACAATTCCTTCAACAAGGCCACACCTCCTAATTGTGCCAATACCATAAGGTCACACCTCTTAATAGTGCCACTCCCTGGGCCAAGCATATTCAAACCACCACACCCATCATAGTGGATGGTATCCCCAAACTGTGGACCAAAAGAAACCTTTCCTTTCTTAAGTTGTTAGCCTCGGATATTTTGTCACACCAAGGAGAAAAGTAACAAATAGGTACCTAGAATCTCTCCAAAGCCACGGTGTACTATAAAGACCTAGCTTAGACTAGCTTGCCTTGTTCTATACCCAGAACACCCAATGTTCCCCAGTGGGGAGGGGAATAGGGTACAAGAAACCATTTTCCCCTTTGCAAACAGCTCTTGCCACTTGCTTCTCTGTAAACATGGTCAACTGACCCACAGTGTGAGCATCCCTGCCTGCCTCTGGCCTCATGGACATTCTCCCCCTCACTGCAGGAAAGAGGAGGGGGATTGAAGAGTATGGCTGCCTGCCAAATAGGGTGACCCAGGCCAAACCCCCTATGCCCCAGAGTCACCATGGAGAAGCTGACCCCAGGGGGCTGTCAGCTCACCACAGACAGGCTTCACCAGCGCTTCAGAAAATGAAAAGCTTTATTAAACTTTCAAGTCCAGAACAGATGTGCCCAGACATAAATATTCAAAAGAGCCCATCTGTTAGGTAAATCGTCTTTCGATGTTAGGAGCGGAAGGACCGTACGTTTGTGAGACCCCATTGCTGCTCGATCCCAGGAGTGCTGGAAATCCTACAAGCAGATGCTCCTGGCATCTGAAAGAAAAGAAAAGTTGAGTAAGAAGAAAGTCTCTGCCATACCCCAGTCATGAGGAATTTCATTGGCATGGTAGTCAGGATCAGGGCTCCCAGAGAGGGAGGCCAACCATAGGACCCCAAAGAGGTGGAGGAGAAGGGGGATGGAGAAAACAGGTAAACGTGCTCCACAAACACCTCAAGCAGATTTGCTGGGAGATACTGAGGATCTTCCTCTAACAGTAGCAATCTGCTTATCTCTCCATTCCCAGTTGCCTACTGCCTTTGTCAACGCTTCTAACCGCCCTAAGTGAGAGTTGCCTCATCTCTATAGTCATCCCTAGGAACTCACTTTACACCAGTGTCTCCACAAGCACTGTTAATGGAAACAGTAGTGACCATAAGCCTATACAGTGTCACCGAACTATGGACCAGGTACTGGATCCTTTCATTGTTCCAGAAGCCTTAGGGGAAGATTCCTCTGATTTTCATTTATAAATGGAAAATCTAAGGCATGCATGGATTGAATTAGGATTTTCAAAAGAGGTCCAGGCTGTCAACTGGAGGCCAGGACTGAAACCCAGCAAACCACGCCTCAACCTATGTGTGGTATCACAGGGTGAAAACAGTCTAAACCCAAGGCGCTTCCTGACAGGATGAGGCTCACATCCTAATATATGAAAGACTCACAGTAAGCAAAAAACCACGTCTCAGCCCAGGTAAGGTATAAAGGACTCTGTCTCTGTGGTTGCATCGAATGCCTGAGATTGGTTTCTATAATCTGTTGCATATATTTTTCCCATTCCAAAGTTTCTGAAGTCGAACATGCTTTGTGTATAACATTATGAAGTCACCACACATACTACCACCATTGACTTTATATCTTATGGCCAGTCTATGTTATGACCTAGGAATGTGGTGCAGTCTTATAGGTCTAGACTGAACTATGCACTCCTTGAGCAGAAGCTAATTCATTCTGGGTCCTAAACACCTCAAATCTTTGATATGTTTGTTGATTGACCCAAGTAGTAGTCTTCAAAGACAAGGTTCTTTAACATTCCTTTGAGAAATATTTATTGAGTACTTCTTATGTGACAGCCACTGCAGGCAACCTAGGGCTATAATGTCCAAACAAATCTCGTAGGGTTCCTGCTCACACATCTTTGCTTTGTCTTGATAAAGACATGACTCTAGAGGCAAGATCAGAGCTGTGCCCTAAAGCTGGCACCTTATGCCAGTTGTATCAGGCCAGAGCTAAGATGAAAAGTCAGAAGGTTGCAGAAGATGAGGGTAGTTAAATGGGAGTTTGCCAAGGACTTAAAACGCATGCTGAGGAGTTTAGATTAAAGGTGGGAGGCAAATGGGAGCTCCTGCCGATTTCCGAATGGACGAATGGCAAAATCAAAATAGCACTCCGAGAAAATTAGCCTAGCTGTCGGGTACGGAGTATACAACGAGGGTGAGGCTGCAGGTGGAAATGTCCGCCAGGAAGAAGGCTGCTGTGGAAGTCAGCATGAGGGGTGATCAGAGCTTAGACTCCATGGGAGGCTTGGCTGTGTGGCTCAAGGTCAGATTGCACAGACAGAATTGTCAGCCCATTCTGAGAGGGACAGACCAAGAAAGGAAGTTGTCAGAGGTGACCTTGGTTCTGAAGAGAAGCCAGGAGGACCCTGAACAAAGAAGCAGGCAGGATGAGTAAGAAGCTAGGCAAGTGCCCTTGGGAGATCCAAAGAGATGATGTAAAGGTCAGAGCTAGGCAAGAAGCGTTAACAGCATCCACTGAGTCATGTGAGCAGCTCTGTGTCTTCAGAGCCTATAAGAGTAGCTCCGGGTCTCCTTATGACTCAGAGAAGAGGCACAATTTGTTTTGAGTTGAGAGTGAGGCAAAAGACACAGCCAGGCAACAGCTAATGGACATGTTGTTAAATCACTGCAGAAACAAGATAACTAATACAATCTCTCTCTCTCTCTCTCTCTCTCTCTCTCTCTCTCTCTCTTGTGTGTGTGTGTGTGTGTGTGTGTGTGTGTGTGTGTGTGTGTATGTGTATGTGTATACATACATAACATACACAAATGTATGTGTTGGTGTGTCTGTATCATCAGTATTTACATGTATATGTACAGGTGCCCATTGAAGCCAGATGAGGGCATCAGATCCATCCCTGGAATTATGGGAATCAAGTGTGGTTGTGAGCCACCCAATATGAGTGCTGGGAACTGAACTCAAGTCCTCTTGGAGAACAGCGAATGCTTTTAATTGCTGAGCCAGTTCTCCAGACACAACTAATACAACTTCCTTAAGCAGCAAAATAAAAGGTGCAAGTCTGGAGTCAGAGCCCAGAGCTCAGGATCTAAATCTTCATGAAGTCTATTGTCCCCTTAATATCACTCTCAGAAGCTCTCGTAGAAGGTCCTCGGTACTCTCTTGAACTTTTGGTCTATTGCATTTATGGGGAAGGCATTAGGTGATTGTCTTAGTTGCTTTTGTGTTTCTGTAACAGATTCCCAAAGCTTGATTCCTTTCTTAACAATTGAAATTTATTTCTAGTGGTTCTGGAGCTTGGAAAGTCCAACTTCAAGGTGTAGGTATCTGCTAAGGGAATGTTTTACTGAATCCTGTGTTGGAAAGTAAAGGATCAGGAGCAAGAGAGGACTGGGAGCTGAACCCATAAGCCACTCTCAAGGTAACAGACACACTTCTGTGATAACAAAATGCCATGAGGTAAAGCCCATATAATCATTAATCTGTGCTTGCCAACACTATCATAGCACAGATTAAGTTTCCAACACGTGAAGTTGTTGGACACAGTCAAACCACAGCATCTGCTAATGATATTTTTTAATTTGGTGACTCTCAGGACAGCATGCATCTTCCAGATGTTAAAAAGAAAGAGTTATGTGAAATGAATGTATGGTCCCTATACAATGTCTGACACATAGCAGGTGCTCCATAAAAGTAGGTGCTAAAGATGTCTTTGGCTCTGTTGGGGCAAGGTACCGATAAAGCCTGCATGTGAAATGAGCCAACTTGCCCTCAAAATCCAGGGACACTTCTTCAACCCTGCTATTTAAAACAGGAACAAAGACCCACACCCAGCTCTTCTGTCTTTGCCATTTACAGGCACCTCTTAGGTTATTTATGGTCCAGGCACTTGTAGCTAGAGACTAGACAGTGGAGACCCTACTTCCTTCTCTCCTTCGATGGTCCTGGCTGAGGGCAATGGCACATCTCTTGTCAGGACAGTGTCAAAGGGCAACAACAAAAGCATCTGTAATGAACAGAGGCACTGAGACTGCATCACTGGAAAAGTATGAACTGAGGCAGCTAGCACTGAGGAGATGGTTCAGCTGATAAAGTGTTGGTCTCCCATGTATGAGGACCCAAGTTTCAGTTCCTATAGTTAGTTACATGGGGACTTCCGCTTCCGGTTTGGGCCCAGGCAGCAGATCCCTGGAGGCAGCTCTGCACTGAACCTCACAAAACCCGGCAGAAGTGGGCACCCAGCAGCTCTGACCCAGGCAGTATCTCTGGTAAGGAGACAGCAACACCCACCCCAAACAGGGAGTGACTGGGACCCACCGAGACCCACTGAGACCCAGGGATTTACTCCTGGCCCGGAGTACCGGCTCCTTCCGGTCTGGGTCAGAGCTCCCAGCAGATCCCAGGCGGAGCTCTACACTAAATCCCACAGAACCCAGGAGAAGCAGGGCTCCTAGGAGCTCTAACCCAAGCAGCTTCCTACGCAAGGAGGCAGCAACACTTGCCCCAAACCGGGAGTAACTGGGACCCACCGGGACCCAGGTACTCACTCCTGGCCCCAGCACTGGTTCCTCCTGGTTTGGGCCTGGGCGCTCAGCAGATCTCGGGCGGCAACTCTGCACCCAAACTCACAGAACCCAGAGGAAGCGTGGCTCCCAGGAGCTCTAACTCGAGCAGCTTTTAAGCAAGGAGGCAGCAACACCTGTCCCAAACAGGGAGTAACCAGGTCCCACAGGGATCCAGGAACTCACTCCTGGCCCAGAGCACTGATTCCTTCCGGTCCGGACCAAAGAACTGAGCAGATCCTGGGCCCTAGCTCGAACCTCAGCAGCGACACCCAACCTAAACAGTTTTGACACAACCAAGAGAACAGGAAAGACAGGTTCCAGCCAGAGACAGCACAGGTAGCACCAAGGAGAACCAGATGGCAAAAGGCAAGCCCAAGAATACAAGGGCCAGCAACCCAGAACACATGTCATCATCAGAACCTAGTTCTCCCACATTAAGTCCTGAACTCCCCATATCACCAGGAAAGCAAAAGTCAGACCTAAAATCACTTTTAATGATGATGATGGAGGACTTTAAGAAGGACATAAATAACATTCTCAAAGAATCCGAGGAGAACACAGGTAAACAGGTAAAAGCCCTTAAAGAATCACAAGAGAACACAACCAAACAGGTGAAGGATTTATACAAAACCATCCAGGACATAAAAATGGAAATAGAAACAATAAAGAAATCACAAAGGGAGACTACTCTGGAGATAGAAAACCTAAGAAAGAAATCAGGAGTCACAGACGCAAGCATTACCAACAGAATACAAGAGATAGAAGAGAGAATCTCAGGTGCAGAAGATACCATAGAAAATATTGACACAACTGTCAAGGAAAACGAAAAATGCAAAAAACTCTTAACACAAAACATCCAGGAAATCCAGGACACAATGAGAAGACCAAACCTAAGGATAATAGGTATAGAAGAGAGTGAAGATTCACAACTTAAAGGGCCAGTAAATATCTTCAACAAAATCATAGAAGAAAACTTCCCTAACCTAAGGAACGAGATGCCCATAATCATTCAAGTTAGTTACATGGGGGTAAAAAAAAGCTGGGTACGGGTGGCACACACCTCCAATCTCAGTAAGCTTGTGGGCTATCAGTGATTTCAAAGCCAATGAGAGACCTGTCTCAAGTTAAAAAAATGAATGTACCTGAAGACAAACACCCAAGGTTATCATATTTCCTCCACACATGAGCTACGCATGCATGTGAACACACACACATATACACACTAAAAAGGTGTAGCTGTTATAGAAAACGGTACGATGATGCTTTTAATACTTTACCTTAGCCCCACTGCATGGTCCAGTGATTTTAGGAATACACCAAAGGAACCCAAAGCAGGGAGTCAAATGGCTGTTTTCATATCCATGCCCATATTAGCATGGTCCGCAGTAGCCAAGAGGCGGGTGCAATCTAAATGCCCATCAACAAACAAAAGGAAAAGGGTGAGCACAACGAGCTGTGTACACATCATGCAACACGTCCAAGCCTTTGCAAAGAAAGTCTGACACTTGCTAGGACACAATGACCTTGGAAGAAAACATGCCACCTGAAACGAGCCAGTCACAGGAGAATGAAGATGATCTAATCCCACCCATTCTAGGTGAGGCACCTAGAACAGTAAGCCCTACATAAACAGAAGTCGAATGACCATTGCCAGGGCCTCAAAGGAAGGGAGCTATTATTTCCTGGGTATGTTTACTGGTGATGTATGTGGCATACACTTGCATGTCTGTGCAGGTGTGTGAGCCCATGTGTGTAAGTGGAGGCCAGAGGAAGACAGGAATGCCAGCCACCACAAGCTTCTCGCTGAACCTGAAGCCAAGGCTGGTGACCAACAAGCACCAGAGATCCCCTTTGTCACTAAACCCCCAGCCCACACAGTGGTGGGGTTACAGGGACATACAGCCATGCTTAGCTTTTTACATGGATTCTGAAGATTTAAACTCAGGGCATCATGCTTGTAGGAAAGTGTTCTTACCCACTGAGCTATCTCCTCAGCCCCTAGTCCTGGTTTTAGTTATGAGAAAAATTCATAGATAAAGACAAATGTATAGCAATACCTAATGATGCTTCTCTTTTCATTTTTAAAGGATGCAAAGGACAAATTGTATACTGTGTACATTTTACCACAGTTTTAAAGACTTTAAAACCTCCCCCCACCCAAAAAGAGTAAAGACACTTAAAAACCAGTCAATGTCTCGGTGGCCATCCGGCTAATAATAGGAATAGTTGGAGGGAAAGCTATCCTCTGTCTTATATTTCAATTTTGTGAGACAGTTTGAGGGCCAAGGGGTCCTCTCCTGCAACCTCTGCCCAAGGTCACGAGTCACCATTCCTCCCCAGGCCGTCACCTAGCCCCTGCTGGAAGGTACTGACAGCCAGGAAGCTGCTCACTGCACCTTTGCCTGCCTCAGGCAGCCATTCAAGATTCAGTGGCCCTCCTGAGTGAAAGCTCTCCCTGCCGGGCCTTTTTCTTTTCCCACCTCACACAACCGTCCTTCCCTTAATCACATTCCTGAGAGGAAACTAATTAGTTCAACCTCCCTCTGCTATTTTCCCACAAAAAGGAAAGAGTCCAACTGTTTTATAGGGATATGGCTAGACCAGAGGGCACCTGTTTTGCTTTATACTGTCTTAAATAGAGGTGGCCTGTGGAGCTTCTGTCTTTACCAGACAGCAGAGCCAGGAGAGCTGAGGCCCAGAATTTGCCCCTGGTCTTTGAATTGGTAGCAATGTGGATTCTGGTTTAGGGAATGTCCACTTAGATGGCCTTTGCACCAGACCTATGGGAAGAAGCAGAATGCTTCGAAGTGCAAGCTTGCCACGACGGCTGAGTGACAGCATCGAGTCTAGCCAAGAAGAAATATGGAAAAAAAAACTAAAAATATTTGATTTCAGAAAGACTCAGCAAGCCTTTAGCTGCCACAATCAGACCCTTAAAGAAAAAGTATAAAAGCAGGATCATAGTGAAGGCTTCCTCTCCC
This sequence comes from Mastomys natalensis, assembly GCA_021653895.1. Lineage (NCBI taxonomy): Eukaryota > Metazoa > Chordata > Mammalia > Rodentia > Muridae > Mastomys > Mastomys natalensis. The sequence continues at coordinate 1,065,114 of JAJTUV010000084.1, forward strand.
ATGACAGCAGCAAGGATGCTAGCCAGTCCACTGTCATTCTGCAAGCTAAGCCAGCAGGCCTGGCTCCTGCCTCTCCACCCTCAGCACAGACCTAGTGCATCCACAGCTGAGGTCCTGGTCAGAGCCTCGCTTTCACACAGTTTAAACTTGTCAAGTCATTTGCACCGATGACCTGAAATTCCGGGCTATGGAGACATGATCCCCTCCTACTTTCCCATACATGAGAAACTAATGCTTTAGAGCTATCCAGATTGGTTGCTACTCTGGGCCTGACAAGAGGAGACTTTGAATGGCTAGGAGATTTGTGTTCGCCAGATCTGGACAAGACTTCCCTAGAGAAAGTGTTCTTTACCAACTGTTTTGTAGGGGAGCCCTAGGAAAGGGGTACCCAGCCTTAATCAGGAAGCGGCAGAATAGAACTGAGCCCCAGACTGCGTTGAGCTGGCTAACCTACCTCAGTCTGCATAACTCATCTACAAACACCCCCAACGGCTCTTTAAACTCCATCCACATCTGTTAGTTCTTTAAGGATAACACTGAGAATTAACTGTGTTCCCTATTCTCCAACGTGTCCCACCCAATGCTAAATGTGTGGTCGGGGCTCCGTGAATTCTTTCCGAATGAGGAAATCCCCACAATGGTCCCAGGAAGGATGTAAGACACAGATTAGAATCCTGGCTCACAGAGGAGCACAGAGCCCACAGAAGTTCCCCTAGACTCAGCCAGGGCTCCAGGGACTGGATAAGTTTTGAGATGAAGCCAACCTTCTTTTGTTGCCCTCTGATGGCATTAGATCAAAGGCCACATCTTCAGGAGTTCTGGCACTGTGTTAGGGTCCAGACAGAGACTCTCACAATCTTACAGCTTCATAGGTCCTGACGCTCATGCCTGCACTCCCTCTCAGAACATATCCCCTCGCCATCAGACAGTACCACATCTCAAGTTCAACAGCATCCCCAAGCAGAACAGCCTTTCTCCACTCAGTACGTGAGACAAGGCAGGATTCTTCATCTCTCACATAATGTGCCCCACGCTGCCCATCTTCCCAGCACTGCCAGTCCCCACTTCAAAGGAGAAAGGACAGATGGTCACGTACATAGACAGCACAAAAGAAATTGGTTTATACATAGTGGTCCAGATGGCCACCACGTTCCACTAACTGCTCAGGCATGGACCTACCTTTCCCAGCAACAATAACATTTCCCAAAAGTACAGGGTAGAAAATAGACAGCCTGGTGACTACAGATAGGTCCAGCAGAGAAGCAAATCCATGTGTCTAATTCTTAGGGAGCAAAGGCCTAGGGGGAATTTTCTATTTCATCTTTATTTCTACCTCTCCACTGTAGCCATCTCTTCCTCTTTACAGTCCGTGGCCTCTCAGAGGAGAGATCTGAGGTTTCCCTCTTCCTGCCTGCCTGATGGCTTATCATCCCCCCCCCACCCAGTTTGTTTTTAACACCCTCTCTGGTCCCAATAAAGCTGGGTGGAACTATTTTATTCCAAGTCACTGCCCCACGGTGGAGATCAAGGGCCACACATGCACAGGCATGTACCACTAACATCACCGCTTGGCTTGTGTTGAAGAAAATACAAAATGTTCAGCTGACTTGGTTTTTAAATGAAGGCTAGGGAATGTGGGGCTTTCTTTTCAGTAAACAGATCCCACCTGGAGCAACCACATGAGACGAGTAACATACGTTTGTTTTCTAATTCAACTTTCTCTTATTTATTCCATCCGGTCTGATTTATGCTGCTGTTTACATAACTCTGCAGCACATATCTGGGTGAATAATTCAAATCGGGTTTTTTTTTTAAGTCTGGATAGAAAATTCTCATAAATTCATTCATGTCACAAACAATAAGAAATACTGCATTTTAACAATATGCGTATTAGGCAGTGGATGGAAGAAGGAGGGGAATGGAAGGGAGGGGAGGACAATTCAGAAACTAGAGGGAGTCAGAAGGCAAAAGAACAGGAAAGGGGGCCTAAGGCGATGGTGTTCCTGGGAACTTGGGGGCACTGCAGTGGAGTCATCACGTTTCCTGGGAAATTAGGCTTTCCTTCTTGAGGTCTTAGTCTAGTTTGTAAATGCATTGAGGAATAGACTCAAAAGGAAACTTCAGGACAATCTTATTAGATCTTAAAAGACAGACTCCAAAGCCAGCCTTTAAGTCTCAGCAGTAGCCCAGAAAAGGGAAACAAGGAGGAAGAAGAGAGAAAGCCATAGCTATCTGAGTTAGGCATGGAAGACAGACATGAGACAGACAAGAACCACGCAGCAAAGGCTGGGCATGGTGACACACGCATTTAATGCTAGCATTTGGGAGGCAGAGGCAGGTGGTGGGTCTCTTTGGATTCAAGTCTGAGGCTACCCTGGTCTACATAGTGAGTTGAGGGACAGCCAGGACTACATAGAAAAAAATGCTGTCTCAAAAAAATTCAAAATAAATAAATCATTTTTTAAGTCAAGATAGAAAGTTTTCTACCATGTAAGAAGGAAAGATCACACAGCAGGAGGGGAACTTCGGAGAAAGAGTGAAGTCTGAAGTGTTAGGAAAAACATGCTTAGGACAAGATATAAAGAGGGAAAGGGGGAAAGTTACATTTTTCTGAGTAATTCAGAAAAACAAGCAGACTTACAAAGCTGCATGCATATGGCTCTGAAAGAGAATGTACTGGGACAGGAATTCTAGGAAGGAGAAGTATATTCTCTCCTTAAAGGGATAATTATTCCTGTCTCTCATGACTTAAGGTGTTGGTCTCTTGGGCAGATGATTAACACGCCCAACTGGAATGTTAGGCTTCTACCCAGGCCATAGGTTCAATTCACTTAACCAGAAGCTGTTTTCCCTTAATGAGCCTTTAGTGCAACTATGTTGATGGTCCAGTCAGTAATGGGCCTGCTCTGTAAACAGAAGACCTAAGTTCAGAGCCACATAGAAGGCAAGAGTGGAAGGACATGTCTATAACACCAGCACTGGAGGGGCAGAGACAGGGAGATCCTGAAGTGCACAGGCCAGCTGGCCTGGTCAAATAAACTCCAGGTTTAGTGGGAGATCTTGTCATAGAAACAAGGTGGACAAGGTTCAGGAAACATCTCAGAAGAGGAGGTAAAAGCAGTGCAAAAGCAGGATGGGAAGAAGGGCTATGGAGAGCCGTCTTCTGGACAGTACGTGGACATGATGCTGATGAACCTAGCAGCTGTGCTTGCACAAGAGCTAGACAAGATCAAGCCAACCAGAATTTTACACCATTGTTCTCCAGGGCTCACCACCTACTGAGGAATGTTGACAGATAGCTGCAGGGGAGAAGAAATCATTAAATTTTAGGGTATGGCCACTTATAGGTTTCCTATGCTCTAAGTGGATAGCCCCACACACATGGGCAACACCAATGGGATTTAGTGTGTTAATCAAAAAAAAAAAAAAAGAAGACATGGAGGTGGAGGTGAGACATGTGGGGAGTGATGAGAGAAGAAATGGAAAGTAGGTAAAATTGAATTTCATTGCATACATGTATGGAATTCTCAAGAACAAGAAAATTATTTAAGTTAAAATATAAAAAAGGAAAACAAGACCTATTTAACACAGAAAGAAAAAAAGCATGCACATGCTACAGGAAGATACCTGAAATCAACCTCTGATCTCCACAGGCACACACAAGCATGCACGTGCACACACACACACACATACACACACACACAGAAGCACGTATGCATGCACCTTCCCACCGGGAAGAATTTCTCCTCCCACCATCTGGCTCTCTACCTCTAACAGTAAGAACCGCGGCTGATTGCTGAAGGCCTGCTACCTGCCAGCTGCTGAGTATTTATTATTAACAGCTTTGACAGCAGCTCTACGAAGTAGAAATTTTACCTGTGAAGAAGCTGGGCTCAGGGGTATCCTGGGTTGCATTATACCAACACAGACTGGAGCAGATTTGTTGTGCAGAAACCCCTTCTTTAGTAACAAAACTTCACTTGCCCTTTGAGAAAGCCCTCTTTCAGCCCATATAGCATAATCCATCTCCTAGTCAGAAACAGGGGTGAACATGTGACCTCATCCAGGTAAATGAAATTGCACTCTGAAAATTTGTTCAAGATATTCAGAAAGAGTTCTTTCTGCTGAGACTGAACAGGAAGTGACAGAGATGGAGGAGCTAAGGTTGGGAAAGCAGAAAGAGTAGGCAAAGGTGAGTCTTTACAAGTCCCTTGAGTTCTTAAATACAACTGTGGCTGCACATCACAGTTGGGTAAACCAATTATCTATCTGTCTGTCTGTCTGTCTACATTATCTATCTCTATCTCTTTTATCTATCTCTATACTATCTATCTCTGTCTCTCTTCAACTTCAGCTTTCACAACACCCAGAAATGATTAATATTTCCTCATGTGTCAGCAGTGGTTCAAATCCACCATCCCCATGAATTTACTCTCTATTTTCTACCCTCTGTTTCCCTGGAGTATGGTGGATCTTGCCAGACAATCCTCGGCTCCATCCCTTACTTGATGGATGCTACACATATCTGGCCGCTAGTTCCCACCACTCTCACATTGGCCAGTGCCAAGTCAGAGTCAGCCCTTCAAAAAAGACAGAATCCTAGAGCAAAGGCTTGGTACAGCTGGACTATGGAGCTAACACATGGAGAATCTGGGCCACCTGAGCGTAGCATATCTGTTCTTGTTATGGAAAAGCTGGGGGTGCTTTTCCATAACACCAAGAAATGACTAATATTCCTCATGTGTCAGCAACTGGTTCAAATCCACCATCCCCCATGAATTTACTCTCTATCTTCTACCCTGAAGATAGAGATCCCTATTCCTGAAGATCCCTGAGGTAACTCCTCTCAAAGAAATGAAAGCAAAGACAAAAGCCAGATCCAATTCAGGTCCAAGGGTCCCCATCATTTATGTAGCAATTGAGAAAGAAGGGCAAAATCTAACCAGATTCAACCCTGGTGTCATAGCACAGTTTAAAGCAGGGACACAAATGTAAGCCTAGGATCTTATATATGGCAAGAGTATTTCATCTGATTCAATAGCATCAGAACCTATTCCCATCCTTCCTGAACTCTCACAACGGCAGGAGAATCACTGCCTAACAAGGGAGTCGATCTGATCATTCAGTAGCTCTGCGTACCAGCAAATGATATGTGTCAAAAATAAGAGTGATCTGTGTAGACTTGAAAGAGGGAGAGGGATAAACAAGGAATCCACAAAGGCAGGTGATGGGAAAGGTCCTGGTTAGAGGGTGAATGGAGCGGAGATCACCCTGCTGGGGTCAGAAATGGAATAGACATAGAATATCTGAGGTGGGGAGGTTAACAAGTTTTACTGTACATTTAAAAATATATTTACTTCCCTTAATGTTCTTTTCAGGGACACTGGCAGTTTTGGTATAATTTAATTGCTTTTGGTTACTGGACTGTGTTCCTCATAATATAATTCTGTACCAATGTCACTAGACCAGGTGAGAAGAGTGTTGGACTCAATAATGTTTATATGAGTTATAATTCTACTTCTTTATAAACCTCCCTTGAGTTATAAGAAAAGATTCAGGGATGAAGAAGACATAGAACCAAGTACTAACTTTGAGTATAAAATGGAGACTCGATTCTGAGAGAGATAGAAATGATGTTACTAAAGATGGAGACTTTGTTTGGAGTTGGGGCTGGTGGATCATCTGAGTCAATCAAATGTCCAAAGGACACCATCCCTTCCATCAGCTGCAGGCTGAATCAAGTGTGAAGAAAGGTACAGCATACAGATGGGGCCCATGCAAGTCGTCAGAGTACAGCCATGTCACCAACATCAAGCAATAGAAGCTGCCATTGGAGGATTAAGCAGAAAAGAAGTTTATTGAGAGAATTTTAGACACCTTGAAGAGTTTTGGGAAGGCTGGAGAAGGAGCTCTAGGGTAAGATTTAGGAAATGATCTAGCCCAGGCATCATGACATAGCATTTGACTGGTTGAAAAACAAAAACAAAGCAGAGTGAAGAGACAACTTGCAGAATTTTTATATATATAATATATATGTGTATAGTTAGTTATATTATATATACTGTTATATATAATATATATTTATATAAAAATATTTTTTCAAATTATTCATTCAACAAAAAGCTGGTGAATGAGAATTCCTGGGAAGAAGCAGTGGCTATAAAGACTAATGGACTGACCAGAGCTTCAGTGGAAAGGTGAAAATGCTCCAAGTTCAGACCCAAAGAACACGGACCACCTTCAGCCTCCGTAAAAGCTATTCATGGTCAAACGTCTTTGTGATGATTATGTTAATTCTTTGGAATGTATGACTAGACCCCTACTTTCACCAACCAAAAGGCTAAGAATGCCATTAGATTAGCATCTAAAGCCTATAACTGAGATTTCCCCAATTTTCTGTAACCTGCCTACCTGATGCACACACAAATGTATCTGAAAAGGGTCTTGATTTACGATTTTCTTTGTTCTGTTTCTATAAAAACACAGCAGGACTGTGATTGTGTTGGAACATAGAATTTAGGGAAACCTGAATCTATATTCCCAGGCCAAGGTCACTCACGTTTGGCTCCAGGATAAACTATTTATTTTGTTCCTTTGAAAGGAAAGCTGTTTTTTCATCAATAGCCTCATATCCAGAACACAAGAGGGATTAGAAAAAAAAAAGCACTAACAAAAAATGAGATATCTACTCAAACAAAAGGAGGACAAATGCTCCAAATAGATATTCCTCAAAAGATAACACCCAAATGGGTCTTAAATTAAGTCTTCCCAGCCTTTCCAGAAATCACTATCAAGCAAATTTCCATTGTATATCAATTTTATAGATATGCATCCTTTCAGATTGTGGATGAGAACACACACTACAGCCACACACACCACACACAAGCAAATGCACAGGCAAACGGAGCTCCTCCTCTGCAGTAGTGTCTCCTGTCAGGGCAACAGCTTCCTACATGTGCTCTACCAGTCCTACTTGAAGCCCTCAAAAGTCAGTGGCCCTCACTGTCACCATCCCCAGACATATGAAATATACACTTAGCCTATGGTTTTTGTAGCATTCCTGTGTGAGCAAAGGTCTATCTTTGTGGCCCCTTTGGATAACACTAAGGTCATTTGCCTTTGCATACTGCCAAAGGCCTTTCCTTCTGTCCCTGATTGCTGAGCTGGGATATTTGGCTTCTGCTCTTTGATGGAGATATATACCATCAGCTCCTCCAGTTCTCAGGAGATTCATATTAACTACCTTACTGGTTCACTAGCTTCCAGATGATAGATTATGAGTCTTCTCAGCCTCTACTATTGTATGAACCAATTCCCCTAACAAATAAATGGGGACATGGCTATATTCAGAGAATACCATATAGTCAAACACCAGCACCCAATGGCAATAACAAATGCATCATTATGCTATTTCAGATGAGACAGAGCTTAGCAAGCCAGGTGCACATTTTGGTTTGGTCCTTACCATTAGTTAAGTCCGTTTGCTGTCCACTTGCCACTCACAAAATAGTTATGCCTAAATTCAGTTTTTAATATATAAATATAGCTGTGTTGTCATCAATATTACCTTCCAAGCAAAATAAATTGTTATCTCATATTTATGAAGTGCCCACCATATGCCTACACATGGACCAGTGTGTGCATCTTCTTCCTCATTACATTAGATGGAGTTGATGTTTGTTTTCCATTTCACAGATGATAGAACTAAAACCTGAATAAACTGAATGACTTACCAAGGTCGCATGACTATTATATGACAGAACCAAGCTTTAAAGCAACATCCTGTCATGCAGAATCCTTGTACCAGGCTGTCTTCCAGAAGGCTGGGGCATGCCAAGAACATGGACACTTGCAAGAACCTTAGAGTTCTCTCTTCCGGCTTCCTTATTCCATGGATCAGGACACAGACCAGAAATAAGTTGAATGGGGTGGCAAGCTGGGCAGAATCCATGTCCACTACTGTCCTAATATGAGGGAACAAGTAAGACTAACCACCAGTTAGTAATTTATAGATCAGAGCCCCTGAATTAGCAACAATAAAACCCACCTGGCTTCTCCTTTTACTATCCCAACTGCTTCTATTGCTTGGGCAACACTCCATCTCCTAGACTTGAGTAAGATGCTGACTTCCACAAAGCTGTACTACAATACCATCATCTCCTCAGGGAGTGAGTTAGATCAATAGATTCCGAAAAAGAAACAGGCTGGATAATAAACACTCCATCCTTCATCCCCTCAGTTTCTCACCACATACACCTTTCCACCCAGTTGCATAAGTGTGCTCAGGGCATGGCTGCTGGCTTCCCCCACAAACTGGGTTGTAGGACAGTGCAGAGCAGGAAGTATGGAATCTTCTTATGGTCTAGCCTCATAACCTATACTATCCGTTCTACAGAGCCCATTGGTCACACAAGAGAATCCTGACACAATATAGGAAGAGACTACACATTAGATTCAAGAAAAGGGTCAAGGATCAGTGGTGGCTATCTTAGAGGCTGGAAGATAAATGTAGGTCTCTCCAAAATAAGGAGACTGGACAACCCATTTAGTTAAAAATCCACTGTAGGTCTTGGACACCAGGTTTCATTTCCAAACTGTTGGTGCTTCAATAGAAGAAAAACAAACTCGGGATTTAGCTCAGTTGTAAAAGTACTTGCCTAGCATATATCAAGCCCTGGGTTCAATACCCAGGACAAAATAAACTAATATGGTGGCACATTTGAAAAGTGGATAAAGTAATAAAGTATATAAGAGGGGTGGAGAGAAGGGGATCAAGAGTTCAAGGTCATCCTCAGATATATAGTGACTTCAAGGCTAACCTGAACTATATGGAACTCTGTCTCAAATCTAGAAAGAGGGCTGGAGGGATGGTGGTGCTCAGAGGCTAAGAGCACTGACTGCTCTTCCAGAGGTCCTGAGTTCAATTCCCAGCAACCATATGGTGACTCACAACCATCTATAATGGGATTCGATGCACTCTTCTAGTGTGTCTGAGGACAGCTGCAGTGTACTCATATAAATAAAAAAAAAATCTTTAAAAAATAGAAAGAAAAAGCACTACATATGCATACGTTTTGCTCAGTATAAATTTGTCAGGCTATACATGCTGGTGTCAAGTCCTGTGTGAACTTGGCTCTAGAAATAACCATCAACATTAGCAAAACTGCAATAGCAAAGCAAACATTTCCCTTTTTTTTGTTCAGCATCTCAAATGACCCCAATAATGGAATTGGGTGGGGTAGAGAGACATGGCTATCTCAGGATCTGAATCATGCTGGTTATAGCTCTCTGCCTTCATACTGGACTTTTCTGTATCTGATTCCAGATCAAGGGGACTGAACTTGTATGAAAATTTGGCCAGGTCATGATGGAGAATAAGAATAAGCACATTTCCTCTACCCCCACCCTGCCTGATCACTCAGAGGGAGAACAGCTGCCCCTCCCTCCCCCTATACAAGGCAACTTAACCAGACTTATTTCTTTAGGGGAAGCCAAACTGCCTGTCACACTCCTTCCTTTGGATTCCTTTTATTCAAGCATGAGATTACATCTACAGGTTCCCAGAAAATAATGGAGGAAAAGAAGGCCAAACTTTGTTGGCAAGGGAGAGATTCCCTGACACACACACTTCTGCCCTTGCCACCAGCAACAGGCAGGGGATCTGGCCCCAACAGAACCATGAGAGCAAGAGAACTGGCCCTACCCCTCACCTGCTGCAGCACATTAGAGCTGGCCCTGATGGCAAGGGCATGGGTGAGCTAACCCCACGGGTATGAGTGGAAAGAGCTGGCCCCACAACTTGTCTGCTGTGTAGAGCATTGCAAGGGAGAGCAACTCTCCCACCCTCCCCCCCTTGCCACCTATGGTAGGCAGAAGAGCTGGCTCTGGCCCTCACTTGCTGTAGCACTCAGGAAAGAGGGCCCTGCATCTCACCTGGGCAGCACAGTAGTGCTTGCTAGCCCTGGATGTGAGGGTTCCAGGTGAGCTGGCTAAGGACATGAGTACAGAAGACTTGGCCCTGCCTCTGTCTGCTGTGCAGTGCCACAGATGAGGGAGAGACTGCACTCCTCCTCTGCCTCGATCCTCTCCAGCTATGGCCGGCAGGAGAGCTGGCCCTAGGATCATGAGAGTGGGAAAACTGGCCATATCCCTCACCAGCTGCAACATAGGGAGAACAGGCCCTGAACCTCACCTGGGCAGCAGGGTGGAGCTGTCCTGGTTGCCAGAGTTGCCATAAATCTGCCCCAAGGGCAGGAGAACAGGAGAGCTGGTGAGCTGACCAGCTCAGATACCTCTCAGGCCCAGATCCAGGACGTTGAGTTGGTCCATCTCAACATCAATGAACTGCTGGAGTGCATGAAGGGGCCAGTTTTACAGATCCAAAACTACAGGGTCTCCATGACACTGGGCAACAACAGGATATCTGAGAGGAGTCCAATGAGGTTCCAGTATTGATATAGCAGCAAAAGCTAGAGTATTGATTGTATCAGGCCAACGAGTCATTGGTCCTCAAAAGGCCAAACTTCTGATACGGATTCTATTCAAAGTAGCTAATACTGATTCTGAGCTAAGTCCCAGTGAGGAAACAGAGTCACTTTAAAGTATTGAGATCTCTGGAGTCTCCGATGAGCTAGATGCTATGATATTCCTACCCTACTCAAAGCAAGAAACATAATATTTCTTTTAAGTTTCCCAGAAACGAATGTGAGCATGGTGAGAGCTGTAATCAATAAGTAACTTGATAAAATGGATAAAAATTGACTCAAGAGGGGAGTGCAACATCCTATTAAGCAAATTTAACCCATACCACTTTCAATCAACCATATCAAAATGCAGAACACAGATCCAAAGCCTCTGTAGAAAATCTGGATCGATATTTTAAGCCATAACTCCTTAACTTTGTAATAACAGCAAGCTGGGTTGGGGAAGGAGAGTGAAGTCTTCTAAATTCAAATGCAGGGCTGGAGATGGGAAAGACAGAGGAGGGGCAAGAAATATATAGGTTGTAAGTTACACACAACTCTCAAAGAATAAATCTGCCTTTCCTGTTGTAGACAAATGCTAAAAACCCACCAGCCCAGCCACAAACAATCCCATGTGGATACTGAAAGAAGAGAAGGAAATATTCAGCTCACAGACTGATCTGATTGAAAGTCGGGAACTAAGTGAAGCCTGCAAAAGTTTGATTTCTTTTTTATTAACATTGGGGAAGGAATGAAAATATTCCAGGATGCCAGACACAGAGGAAAGGGAGGCCAGTGCAGGTTGCAAATTTTTTTCTTCCAAATTGCATGAATACTATCCTATATAAATGTTTTCATTTGCAAGAAAGTGTGAATCCATATAAAAGAGTTCTCATGAATAACTACCAAGCATTCAAAGCAGATCTCCATTGGAACTCCAAGACATTCCTGCTGCCCTACCTGAGCACTGGCTTCTCCTTACCCATCCACAATAGCCAATCAAGAAAGCAATTCTCAAAATTGTAGTCTTTGGAGAGGACATCAAAGGCTGAACCTTGCAGTGCTTTGATGGGATTCTAGCTATGGGGGCCATGGAACATCTATTCCTATAAGATCCTTGGAAAAAAAACGAAAGAAAAATGAGAAACAATGTGGGATGATAGATATGATAAATTATTTGATAGACATCTCCCCTCAACTCTGCCACTCTGCTCTCCCTTGAAAAGAAATGACCTGATAAAGATATTTCTTGCTGTTCCATTTGCAGCTCAACTTTCTGTACATTTATAGAATACCTACTGGGCACTAAGCATTGAGTGATATATAGAAAAAATGCATATCATATGTACCTATTGTGGTTTGAATGAAAATGTTCCTCATAGGTTCATATATTTGAATATTTTGTCCCCAGTTACTTGGAACTGTTTAGGAAGGATTTAGGGGTGTGGTGTTGTTGGAAGAGGTACATTACTTGGGTAGATTTGTGGTTTCAAAAACCCACACCATTCCCAGTTAGCTTTCTCTGCCTTGTGGCTATGTCTTAAGATATAAGTTCTTAGCTACTGCTCCAGTACCATGCCTGCCTGCTGCCGTGCTGCCCACCATGATGGTCATAGACTTAAATACTCTGCAACCATAACCCCCAGATAAACTTGTTCTTCTATAAATTGTCTTGGTCATGGCATCTTAACACAGCAACAGAAAAGTAACTATACAACACCTCTCTCAAGTTACTCCAAACCATCCAGTGAAGTCCCAGCAATAGATAGAAAGACCTGGGAACTACCCAAGACCCCCTTGTGAATGGAAGTAGAGAAGCCACCAATGGGATGGTGCCATTCCCATGTCAAGAGTTCACATTGTGACCCAGTGGACATGGAAACAGCTCAGTCAAGAGCCCAAGTCCCAGTCATGCTACTGGATTTGGGCCAGGTACTTGTGTGATCCTCGGTTTCTCCACCTATAAAATAGGGGCAACAACACTGGCATCATGAAATTTAAAAGCAAATTAAAAGAGATGGGTTATGCAGACTGCTAAAAAAAATGTACCCAAAACTGAGACAGCTACTTCCTGGTTTCATAAATTCTTTGGCAAGAGCTCAAAGCTGGCTCAGAGTAAACATAAACCTTTTACTACCGTCCCTTTAGTGTCTAGTGCAATGGCATCTGGACACAAGGAAGGCAAACTCTTCAGCCTAGCCAGGCCCTGTCAGCTCACCTGTTCACTGATGCAGGACTGAACGAAAACAGAATTGCTTCAGAGAGGGAAAAATTGGATCCAACCCTGGGAAACATGATTGAGGTTTTTCAGAAATTGAAAAGGTAATGTAACCAGACAGCTTCCAAGGCCATTTTCCTCCTCTGTAAACTGAACTGGGCAGCCTGCTGACTCTCAGCAGAGGGAAGGGCCTCATAAAAGGGCCCCTCACTCACCCAGACTCCCTGAATAGCCCAGAGGAAAGAACCAGGTTCTACATATACAGGGAGAGGAAAAGGATTTGAATTCAATTTATACATCTTGTACAACAATAACCAAAATGTAGGAGCAACCCAAATATCCCTCAATAAATAAATGGATAAACAAAATATGATATTATATATATACATTCTATGGAATATTTTATTAGTCTAAGAGAGGGATGAAATTCAGATATATGCTCCCCATGGGTTGAGGACATCATGCCAAAGGAAATAAGGCAGACACAAAGGGACAATATTTATTTGACTTCATATAGATAGGATCGATGTTAATAGGACTAGGAGAAGGGATATTTGGAAATCATTGCATTAAATTCATTAAAGGTACAGTTTCTATTTAGAGTGAATTTTTTTAAGTTCTAGAAATTAACATTTATGGTGGCTATACAATGTGACTGTGTTTAACGGCAGTAGACATGTAATGATTAGAATTGAAAACCCTTCATGGAGAACTACAGATATTTATGTAGACCCAAATACAAAAAACAAAAAAAAAAAAAAAAAAAAAAAAAAAAAAGTTAAGCAAAAAGAATAATGCTGGCACTACACTCTTTATTCCAGCTGACATTACAGAATGACAGTACCCAGCACAGCCTGGTACTGACATAAAAACAGACATACAAACTAAGAAAACATAATAGAAGGTCTAGAAGGTGAATCTACATGTTCACAGTAAATGGATCGTTAACAAAAGTTTCAGGAAAACAGTGGGAAAGATGATTGGTTGACAATGACCATGTTGGGAAAGCTAGGTTTCCATGTTCAGATAAATGAAATTGCACCCTTTTGGCTCCACGCTGTACTAAAATCAATTTAACATACACTAAAAGATCTGTGAAACTATTGGAAGAAAACAGAGGGGAATCTTCTGAAGATTTTTCTGGGCAGTGATTTTTGTTTGTTTGCTTGGATTTTGTTTTATTTGTTTGTTTGTTGTTGTTTTTCTTAATATGACTCCAAAAGCACAGGAAACAAAACCAGAAATGGACAAATGGTGGAGAAAGAAATTATGTCAAACTAAAATGTGTCTTACCTCAAGGACAAAAAAAAAATGACTGAAAGTCAGTCTATAAAATGGGAAATGTTTCCAAGTAATAAAACTGCTAAGGGGTTAATATGCAAAACACAAGATGCAAACAACTCAACATCAAGAAGAAGATAGCCCACTGAAAAAGATAGCCTACAAAAATACTTCTCAGAACATACCTACAAATGGCCAACAATTCTGTCAGAGAGGAAACATCCCAGCCTCACTAAAGACATGAAAATCAAAACCACAAGAAATTATCTTTTTCCCCATTAAGCCAATCATTTTGTAAAACATTAAGAGCAAGCTGGAGAGATGGCTCCGTGGTTAAGAGTACTGGCTGCTCTTCCAGATACTAGGTTTTCATCCCAGTATCCACCCAGTGGCTAACAAGTGTCTATTACTCCAGTTCCATAGGATCCTTTGGGTCCCCATGGGTGCTGCAAACTTACTGCACAGACATACATTCAGGCAAAACAACCCGACAATTAAAATAAGCTAATTAATTAAAATCTTAAAAGAACTAATTTTAATAAGAATGTTGTCAACAAGGATGTAAAAGGGTACAGCCATTATGAGAAAAAAATACAGAGATTCCTCAAGTGGTGAAAAGTAGAACCAATGTATGCCCCAACAATCAAACTGCTGGGCATATATTGAAAGGAAAAAGGAAATTAGTATGCAGAAGAGACTCCTGCACTATTCACACTAGCCAAGCTATGAAAATGTCCAATGTGTCCATTGACGAGTATGCAGTGTAGACAATGGAATACTACTGATCCTTTGAAGAACCCTTGCCATCTCAAAGAACATAGATGAAACATGGGACATAGTGTGCTAAGTGAAACAAGCCAGGCACAGAAAGCTGAATACCAGGAAATCCCAAATGCATGTGGAATCTACAGATGCTGAACTCATAGAAGCAGAGAGTGACCAGGGACTGGAGGAGAGGAGGAGATGCTGTCAGGGGATATAAAGTTTCAGCTAGAGTAAATAAGTTTGGGGCTCTACTGTGGCAAACACAGCCATGGTGAGCAATAAATAACTTATACTCGTGTTGCTAAGTGAATAGATCTTCAACATTCTAATCACAAATCTGACAAGTATGTGGGGTGATGGGTATGCCCACTGGCTTGATTTAATTATTTCATAATGTGTACTTATGATAAATCATCCCATTATATATTACAATTATAGGCTGAAGAGATATTCAGTGGGTAAAATGCTTGCTGAGCAAGCATTTGAGTTCACATCTTCAGAACTCATATTAAAGTAGGGTGTGGTGGAACATGCCTATAACCTCCCTGCTAGGGGTGGAACAGGGACAGGAGGATCCCAGGGGCTTGCTGGTCAATTGGTCTAGCTAAATCTGTGAGTTTCAGGTTCAGTGAGAGACTGTCTCAAAAAAAATAAGGCAGAAAGTAATAGAGAAAGATGCCAAAGTTAACATCTGTCTCCCGCAGATGTGTGTGAGAACACCAACCACATAAACACAAGTATAAACAGGCATAAACAATAAACACGCATAGTGAATAAATAAAGTTTTGTGTCTGTTACAGCACCTGCAATGGCCACTCCCCATCTAAAGGAACCACCCCCCGGCCCTTGCCTGCCATAAATATTCTGTACTATGTGATTATCTGAAGCCAAAGCCACAGGATGTGGAACCAAGAATATTTAAGCAAATGAGCCAATTTACGAGTTTTTAGGCAAATATGATGTGGCCTAGAAGTGAGAACAGCTCATCTGATACTTGTACAAATGTTTTAATTAGAAACTCAGAGAGATACTCACTTGCAGTATTAGGAGCTCAGGCTGCAAAGTTTCGATGCTGCAAACAAGGCGGTCATCTCCTGTTGCTCTCAATCTGTTGGAATGATAATGGGCCATGCACAAGACAAAGCAGAGAGGACATGAACTCTATAAATAAAAAGACAGGGACAGTTTCTGTCAGTGCAGGTTGTATCTGTCAGACCTCCCTGTCAAGGTACTGGAAGGCAAAGGACAGTGAACTCAAAACTGAGAAATCTGAGAATGGCCAGATAAAGTGATTGTTTCCAAAGCTGAGGAAAGGTAACAACAGCAGGGGCTACTACCACCCTATGCCCTACCCCTCATCCTGAAGTGATGGGGAATGAAGGTACCAGAACCATAAGAGACAAGCTAAATGGAGAAGGCCGCCTTGGGGAGGGGGTTGCAGGTGGCTCACAGCATCCCAGCAGGAAGGAACTGGGAGTATATGTCTTCATCCTCACCTTCCTTGGACCCTTTATCTCCTGCTCTGCCTTCACTAAGCAAATGATACCAGAGCCAGCAGCAACCCACTCAAGTAGAAAGAGAATGCCCTCCCAATGAGCTAAAATCAACAACCCACCATGACCTTGGAACAACCCAACAGGCTTTCCTACCTAGTGCTTCCTTCCTCAAGCCAGCAGGCAGTGGCACTTGTTTTAACCAATAGAACTCAGACCTACCATCTCACTGTTTTACCTGGAATGGTATAATCACACCAAAACCCTCTTAAGTGCTTACAAAAACCCAACAAACAAACTAACAAATAAAAACTTGTTTTAATAACTCCTCTCCCCCAGCTCACAAACATTGGGTTTAATTTCCTGATGTGAATTTGATTTGTCTGGCAAATGAATAAGGTCAGTGACCCAGCTTTGCTTTGTTTTGCATGGGTTCACCTCCTTGGGAACAGAACAGGACAGGTGAAAAAAGGAGGTGGATTTAGCGAGGAGAGGAAGGGGATGGGTAAGTGGAGGCATTGGAGAAAATGGATCAATAGAGAGAGCAACAGGAGATGGCCTGAACAGATAGACAGCACCAGGAAATGGCTGAATACAGACCCTAGCTTACAGACTCTATGTACCCCAATACCACCTTCAAGGCTCTGGCCCCCATCTCTGGCCCTGTACATCTTTAGATCTGACCCATTGTTTCTGCCTGAACTCTAATGCATGGTCCCCTTTCAGTACCAAAATGTGTGTAACACATAAAGTCACCTTGTCCAACAGCCTGTGCCTAGTTCCCCAACTAGTCTCTCCCTGCTCACCTGTAATGTTTCTCCAGCTCCCATGAGGGAAGGACACAGTCAGTGGTCACCACCTGAAGACTTCAATGCCTTCTTCCGGGATGGTAGGACAGTCAACAGGAAGTATTTCCCAATCTGTCCCACAGAGGTCACCAGAGAATGAGAGCTGAAAAATTCCCTCTGTTTTTTTATACCCAGTCTCTTTGCTTTTCCCCAAACCTCTACACCAATCTCAGGAAAGGCTTGGGAAGCTATTTCCTGAAAAATTAGGACACGCTGCAAACGAGAGTCATAACACTGGCAAGGGCCAGTTAAAGCTTTTAATAACTTAATCTTTTCAATATCATCTAAAAAGTAATGCAGTGTGACTTCCTCCAAGTATGATTCCTGGCTCTACCTGAAAGGCCAAGCATAGGAGGAAAACCTCTTCTTATCTTGTAATGGCTGCTGCCCGGTACATACTATAATAGATTGTTCAAGAAAGATCAGGATTAAGTTTTGTGCTCTTGCTAAGAAAAGAGGAATAGAAAGGTATAACTGGCTTCTTCCAGTAATGCTCCTTAGAAGTCTCAGGATGCGTGGGCAACCTGAAAGATATTTGCCACAAGAAAGCCAAACTAACCCTAAGACTCAAGGAGGAAGTACTCACTGCGCTCACAATGATGTGTACATCAGCATTCACGAAGCTCACGGGGAGGAATCACTGACACAGTATGACTGACTCAAAGATGGAGGGGAAGGTGTTCACTTCAGTAGACGCATGAAGTATTTAATCTGCAGTTGAAACGTCTACAGGGAAGATATGCAGAAAGCAATTCCATGAGTAACATGTAACAAGAGTTTTTCATCAAAGAATCTCTGCTGCCTGCCTCTCTCTCTGGCTCTCTCTAGGGACAAAGTGAAAGCATCCAAGATGGCCTCTGAGCCTTTGATTTCTCTCTCTCTCTCTCTCTCTCTCTCTCTCTCTCTCTCTCTCTCTCTCTCTGTATGTGTGTATGTATGTGCATGTGTACTATACTAGCACCATGCATTTGGAACAACTTCAAAGAAGACAGCCCTGAGGATACATCCAAACCATGTGACAGAAATAAAAAAAAAAAAAAAAGGTCCACAGTGGATGAACAATATCATTTATTTAGCATCACTACCCAAGGCCAACTGTACTAGTGGTGGCCGCAAGGTAGATCTAACACTCAGACAAAAGAGAGTTATAGAGTGAAACAAAAAGGGGAATCAGATATTTCTTCCCTTCAACTGTACCTCTCCCACCAACCTGCTTCAGAACTCCAAGTTCAGATGGGGAAATTCAACTCTGTATATGGCTGAATTGTTCCCAAGGCAGTCTCAATAAGGGCCAGTCTCAGGATTTATCAG
The DNA here is from genome assembly GCA_021653895.1 of Mastomys natalensis. Lineage (NCBI taxonomy): Eukaryota > Metazoa > Chordata > Mammalia > Rodentia > Muridae > Mastomys > Mastomys natalensis. The sequence continues at coordinate 1,083,493 of JAJTUV010000084.1, forward strand.
GAATCTGAAGACTTGATCAACTACAAGGGTGTGGGTCCCTCCAGAGTTCTTAGCCTAGAAGGGTTTCCATTTCTGGAATGGAACATCATCCAAAAAGTGTCAAAGCCTTTGGTCTGGGCACCACGTGTTGAGACCTACTCACTGGCTTACACAAATAGACATTGAAAGTCTCATTGAACTGGTCACCAGTACTGAAGGCCCAGGAAGCTAGAGCTTTGAATTTCAATAGTGGGTGCCAGAAAAAGGGCAGGCTGGGGGAAGGCGTGAGCCTCTAGCCATTCCTGTTCCAATGGGTTCCTTTACTATATGAGGCCACAACCCCTACCCCTTTCCTAGTTCACATAGAGCCTCCCTGTGACCAAAAAGTCAGTGTGCCCTAGCCAAAGCCATTACAAGGATCTCACTTAGCAGCCCCGTCTTCCATCCACCATGTTCGTCTTGCTCACAGCAGCAGGAACAGCCTCGTGGCTCCCAAACAAATCTGTGAAACACATACGCAAAGCAGCTATCTTCATTGTCCTAGACCTAATAGAAAGTAAATTCTAGGGAGAAAGAGAGACAAAACTGAGAATCAGGCGGGTTTCAAGAGAGCCTTTTCCAGTTGCCCCAAAGGAGGGCCCACTCTTGGCTCCTTCCCAGGCACACAGGCCGCTTGCAGAAGCTCTCAGAAGCCAGACTCTACAGGTTTGGGACAACCCCACAGTGAGGCTCCGGGGCCACCCGTTCCTTCTTGTTTATGTTTACTGTTCACATCCAAAGCTGTCCCTCCAGACTGGAACAGTACAAATGAGCGCTCTGCATGTGACATGGAGACATCTGTTTTCTCTTCACATGTTTCTCATTCTGATTCTTCTCCCCTCCCCTCCCCCTCTTGTCTTACTCGATCACAATGTGGCCTCCCAGAAATAGAATTCCAACAAGCTCCGGGAAAATCCAAAGGGTCTACTCAGCTTAAACTACAATTGAGAAATCTGCCTGCTTGATTCACCCACTTTGAGACAGGGAGCACGTGTTGGAGACAAAAGGGATGTCCCTCCCCCAAAGCACACAGCTCTGCAGGATTGTTTCAAAACTGCAATTAGAAAGGGCTCTTCGGATTTTAAAAATGGATTTCTAAATAGCCCATATGGTACTTTTTTTCCCCCAAGAGAGAATAGTTTTCAAAGGTCCAGTTAGCTATGCCTTTGTATGCTAAGGAATGCTTTTTATCCATCAAAGGTATTCTGTGGGTCAGGCAAAGACTGGGGATAGAACCTTAAAAGATCAGAGATGTTCATTGTCCCCTGAAAGATGTTAGCTACCTAGCTACCCCTTGATATCTGTAAATGGGGCAACCCTGCAATTCCAGGCAGCATCGTGCAAACCATTGTGGCCTCATATAGTAAAGGAAACCCGTTGGAACAGGAATGGCCTGCTTCACTCAGCAATTCTATACACCTACTTTTGTTGCAAGAGGACAGCCCTTTAGAGGAAACATGCTGAGCCACAACTCAACCCCCATCCCATTCCTAGTTCCACATAGAGCCTCCCTGTGACCAAGAAGTCAGTGTGTCCCTAGCCAAAGCCCTTAGAAGGATCTCACTTAGCAGCCCCGTCTTCCATCCACCATGTTTGTCTTGCTCACAGCAGCGAGAACCAGCCTCGTTGTTCCCAAATGAATTCATGAAACACATACGCAAAGTAGCTATCTTCTCCCAAATTCGCTGCAGTTATCGTGAGATGGACTCCTGTCACAAAATCTGTGGATGGCTGGGCATTTACAGCACCCCTTGTCTGAATCCCCCAAATATACAAATACTCTGTCATAAAGGTCCCTCCCCACTCACGGAGGAACCCAACCATCTGCTTTTAGATTCCAACCGTCTGCTGAGCTTCCACTTTGTTTTATGGGAGAGGATTAGACCTGGATTTCCTCAGGTGCCCCAGTTTCATTCTACCACCAGTCAGCTTCTCCGTCTCCAGCCACATGTGGAGGCCGATAAGCGGAGCTCAGAACGAATCCCACCTAACGAATGGTCCTTGTCAGGGAACTTTAACCTCCTTGGTGTTGCCCATTATGAAGCATATCCTTCACTCCCCCGGGAATGAGCTTCAAAATAAAGTTCCAAGGAATTATGTAGCCAAATGCTGTTCCACAAAGCACGTGGCTGGAGGAGTCCTCCGTCCAAGGGCAGTTTGTATGCAGTAAGTCTTACCTTCCAGGTGAACAGAATAGTGTTGTGGAAAAACAGAGAGAAACTTCGACAACAGCAATAGAAGAGGAGCACAAATCCAGTGTCTGGTGCTAGGCAGGTGTGCTGCAGATAAGGATGGCTTCCTTATCCTAAAACAGTACATCTCCAAGTGTGGGACTCGAGTCACCAGAAAACTGGTGTAAAATGCAATCATCAGCCCCACTCAAGACCTATGAGACAGAAGCCAAGCTCAGAAGACCTCCAAGTGACTAGAAAATATGTCGAAGTGAGATATCACTGGCTTAACAGGCAGTGCAGGGGGACATTCTGGCCCTATGTTGCTGGGAACCAGGGAGCCATGTGTGAAAGGATTGCACTGCTTTAGAAAGCCCTAGATTATAGATATAACTTTTGACCAAGGGAGCAACAGCCATGAAAGATCTCTGACTTTTAATTTGACCATACTTTAGAATCATCTGGAAACTTTTCAGGTGACCAGGTCCCAACCCACATATTCTGCTTTCCTTCTTATCTGCTAAAGCCTAGGCATGTGTGTGTGTGTGTGTGTGTGTGTGTGTGTGTGTGTGTGTGTATCTGTATGTAAGAGTGTGGGTATGTATATGTGTGAGTGTGTGTGTGTATCTGAGTGTGTGTGGTGGGAAGGAGTGTGTGGGTGTGTGTATGTGTGTGCATGCATGAGAGAATGTGTGTATATATGTGTGGGTGTGTGATTGTGTGTATGTGATATGTGTGTGTATGTGTGTGTTGTATATATTGCATGTGTGAATGTTGTATGGAGTGAAATCTCTTCCAATATCACTTTCTACTTTTTAAAATAACAGTTCTCACTAAAGCCAGAGCTCACTGATTGGCTAGACTGATTGGCCAGCAAGCTCCAGGGCTCTATCTGTCTCCACTCTCGTAAGGCTAGGGTCACAGACATGCACAAACACCCCTGGCTTCTACATGGCTGTCAGGGACTAAACCTATGTCCTCATCTTTTCCCAGCAAGCACACTACTGACTGAGTTTTCTCTCCAGCCCTGATACGAGGATTTCTAAAAGCTAATTCCAATGTGAAGCCAAGGTTGGCAAGTCACTGTGCTAGAGGGCCCAAAAGTTTTTCCAGTTCTCTCAGTCCCATCTCTTTGGCCAATTCTACAGGACTAGATAAATAAATGTCAATATAAGAAGTTTGAGAGACCTAAATCAGGACAATGTTGGGACAAATTTGTTTTGTTACAGACATGATTTAAGTGGGAATAATAATAATAATTAAAAGCTCTGATGCATTAGGAGCCACTTAATTGAAGTCATGCCCTGATATATTCTTTTAGCAGATTTCATATTTCATACAGGGAGATTTGTAACATGGACTCCCTTTTATCTGAGTCTTTGCTCTTCAATTTTATTTGAGGAAGTTGGTGACTTAGCTGTCTTATTTTTCCTTTGAAGTTAATTTAAACATGTATAGTGAGTGTTGTCTTCTAATACCAACTTGCGATCTGCTCCAAATCCACACGCTCACGGATGTAGGAAGAAGACAGTTCAAAACAAAGATGAACTGTTTTCCATATCCCTTTGGAATCGCTACACTGCATCCTACCACTTCCTGTGTGGATTTCTTGCTGCTTTATTTGGAAAAAGAACCATGCTTTGGGCTTCCATTGACTGACCTATTTAGCTTCCCTACTTTGGATAACTTTAGCTAGGTAAATCAATTTCTATAGTCTCTCCTGAGTTGTCACTTTTAGTGACAAGCAGAAAATTGAAATTTGCAAGCTATTAGCTGTTAAGATGATACATGAGATTTTAAGATTTGTTGAGGGAGGAGGAAATATCTTTTACTTTCAGATAAGGAACTCTTTTTTTTTTTTCTTAATTAAGGGCTCCCTTATATACCTGATGTGTTTAAAAGAGTCTTAACAAATCAGAAAGAACGTGTTTCAGCTTATAAGAAACAGTCATTGGTAGCAGAGAATCAGGAACCAGTTATTCTCCCATCCTCGGCTTCTCCTAGGGCCCCTCAATAATTTGAAAGCTGCTTTCTCTCAAAAAGGACCAGCTTTCTCTAATTTTTCATTCTTCCAAGGAAGGTAGCACTCTCTGCTTCTGAGCTGATACTACCCACGATCAAACCTGTGATTTACACACCATCAGCATCCATCTCTCAATCATAGTTCCAAAGGTCTGGGAGAGAGCATTGTGATAGCCCTGGGCAAACCAGGTGTCCACATCTGTTCATCTATACCCACTAATGAAGTAAAGGCACAAACATGGCTGCCATCACCCACTGTGCTTGAGAATGAACAGCGGAGCAGCAGAAATAAAGGACCAACCATACCACAGGATTCTACCACAAGAAACCATTCAGCTTGAATGACAGATTTTTAGGGCCAGGCTCTCCAAGATCCACTGCTATTCCTCCAAGTTAGGCTTGTGTCAGGGCTAAGATATCATCACCCACTAGCTTATCTCTTATCAGTAGGGGAAACAGCAGGCGATCCTGGCTTCTACATTGTCTTAAGTATAGCTTGCATGTGAATGACTCATAGTTGTTCCAGTATCTCCTTCCTCTTCACCAATGGACTACAACTTGCAGTGAGTAGCATGGGTGGACAGAGTGAAGACAATTCTTCTCAGCCCCCTTGCATCCAAGCATGGTCAGGTTACTAACTTCTGACCACCAAGCTTTAACCAGAAGTGATGAATACAACTTTTGAGCTATGCTCATGAATAGAAGGGTCCATCTTCTTCCTTCTCTTCTTCCTTCATGTTGATGCTTAGAACATGGACATGCTGACCAAACACCTTAGATCGTGAGGAAATACTCTAAATTTGACAGACCAAGAGTGCTGAAGACGCCTGGGTTCCTGATAACCTTCGAGGGCAGAGCTACCAGGTCAGATATACCTTCTAACGGGAGAGAGATGCAGGTCTACCTTGTTGAAATCATTGCTATTTTATGTACTACAGAAACTAGGAACCGGTAAATACTAACTACTCACACAACCTTAAAGTTCTAAAGCCTTCTTGTTATAAAGTAATCGGAAATTTATTCCAGTCCAGCCTTTATGGCAACAATGAGGATTTAGGGGACCAGACAAGTAAGTGACTGTGCATTGCTCTGATCTGGGACAAGACCAGGTCTTCTGATGCCTTCCCAGCTTGGTCCCAGACCAGGAATCTTTTTTCCGTACTGTGTTCCTCTACTAAATAGGAACTGAATAATCAGCAGGATGTACTCAAATTTGGTTTTAAAAGCCTTTCCTTAATGAGGTGTGCCAATACACACCTCTAATCCCCGAAATCCAGAGGCTACTACAGAAGGATTTCAAGTTTGAGGTCAGCCTAGGGGCACATATCTCTGAATTTGAGACTCAGGCTTTTACCCATTGTTTTTTCGGGGGAAGGAAAGCTATAAAATCCTTCAAAATACAGACATACACATAGAGGCATGTATATACACGTGTGTGAGCACACACACACACAACCTGATCATACCCTACTTCGTGTATGTCACTTCCTTTCATTAAACCATATAAATGAAATCACACAGGCTAAATGATTCAGAAACAAAACAATAGCAATTTTTTCATTGCTGCGGGATGGGAAGTAGAGATCTGAGGGCTGGCTTCACTCCACTGCAGCACCTATTTGGGTCTTCATTGTCTCCACAGTCCCTCAAAGCAAGCCGGATTTAGCATAAGTAGGCGCTGTGGGTCGCTCAGAAAGACATTTAACCTCCCTGAGTCTCTCATCCCTCCTTTGAAACATGAAATGGGACAAAAGCCATTCAGCTCTGAAATTCTAGAGTTCTGTTAAGGTTTGCAGTCTCTCTGGTCTGCATCCTTACCATCGCCAACAGCCCCCCAAAGTGATTTCTTTTAAAAAAATCATTCCCTACATTCAAAGGACAGAGTCAAGATTTTTAAAATAAAGGCTTCAAGTATCATGCACCTCACATTCCCCATGGTCCAGGCCTCAAGAAACACTTGGAAGGACTGAGGAAAGGGGAAAGGCTACAGAGCAGCATGAACCCACATTGCATGTTGTCCTAACCCCTTCCCTGCCCTCTCCCTTGGTTTGTTATTTTGTGGAATAGGATGGAGACAGCTGTGATTTACTGGCCCCTAGAGAACTTCTTAGAAATTGGCCTTCCAGAGCAGCAGAGGTAAAGAAAAAGCAATGGAAAAGACTACATTTGATTTTTTTCATAGAGTTAGCACTTCTTGGTGTATGCAATACTAGGACCTCGGTCTGCAACTCCCGTTTTTGTCCATTGTGTGAGGAAGGAAAGAACAGAGAGTTTGAATCCTCAAACTCTCCAGTGCACACATACATGCATGCACACACACATGCATTCACCAAATACATTGGGAGGGAACACAGTGTAAAAATGTAGAAAGAACCCTAAATATTGTTTGTCTCTACTTGCCAATGGGGGGTGAAAGCGAAGCACAGTGGGAGACCTAAACCAGTGTCCAACCAGGCTCAGAATCATCTTTTTCCTATTTTTTAAAACCATTACAAAGTAAGCATTAAAATATTTGACTTATTTTTCAGTGCTATTCACACTTCTGTTCTCTACTCACAAAGCCAGACGGAGCCTCCATGATCCTTTGGGGGGTTGACACTACCCCACCGACATGGGTAGGACATGGCATGAACATATATGAAACCCTAAAAAATGTCAACCTGGAAAAATATCCTTGGGGATGTACAACAGACCTCTCCCTCAAAGTTGAAAAGGCCAGGGTCAGGGGCGTGGCTCAATGATAGAACACTAGCCTAGTGTGTACAAAGCCATGATCAAGCACCAGCACCACAAAATAATTAAAATATATGCATAACAGTTGCTGAGGGAAGAAACAAAGGTTACAAAATTGAAAAGGACAAAGATCAAAGTTTAGAAGACGAATTCTCTTCACTTAAGAATAGAACAGTCATTAGGCTAAGCCATGTTGTAACCCCAGTCAAAGAGACACCAGGACCTAGGTGCTACCCTGTCCACTCTGGTTTCAGAAAGTTTCCCCTTTGCCAATGTGGTGGTTTGAATAAGAATACCACCCCCATAGGCTTATATATGTGAATAGTTAGTCAACAGGAGTGGTGCTACTTGGGAGGAATTGAGAGGTGTGGCCTTGTTGAAGTAGGTGTGGCCTTGTTAGAGGAAGTGGGTCACTGAGAGTGGGCTTTGAGGTTTCAAGGACCCAAGCTAGTCCTGCCATGCACCCCACCATGATGAAAATGGACTAGCCCTCTGAAACTGTAAGCAAGCCCCCAATTAAATGTTTTCTTTCAAAAGAGCCACCCCTCCCCCCATCCCCATGGTCATGCTGTCTGTTCACAGCCATAGAACACTGACTAAAGCAGCCAGCCTTCTCCCAGACCCTGGGGCATCATGAACCTATCCAGGCCATCCACTGCAGACATAATCTCTACATTACTAACAAGAGATAATAACAGCATAAACTCTAAGTCAGAAGTTCAGGGACTAAAAAACCAAAGAAGATTTTTCCATGTTCGACATAGTTGTAATGTTTTTCTGGATCAATCTATAATTGATTGGATCAATGGCTTTAAAACTCATGGATCTGCAAGTTTTTCTAGATTCTTTTCCCCTACTTCTGATAGACAGACCCAAGAGAATAATTCCCGAAAATCTCTAAGAGCTAGGGAAGCCTTGATTCACTGACACCTTTGATTCACTGTAGTTCACATTGATAATCAGGATAATAAAATGTTTCTCTTAGGTTTCTAGTTTGGAATGCTCTCTACTTAAAAAAAAAAATGGGTCTAGAAACCATCAATTGCTTCATCATTGCGTTTCTCTACACATTTCATATACATATATATGTATATATACATATATATGACATCATCTCTTTCTCTTGTCACATACAATCTCTCTAAAATTACCTGTCATTTCTGTGCTTCTAGATACTCAGCCCTTTCCCTTAAAAAAAAGTAAAGGCAAGACCTTTGCAAAGGGCAACTCAGGTTTCAAAAACATGCCAAGCAGTCTTTCATGTCTGTACACTAGATCAAGGCTTTAATGAGTCAGTTTCTGTTTGCACCAGGAGACACTTGGACAAGGTCTTGGGGGACAGAAGTCAGCTACCATCCTCCCAGGCTCGGACTCAACTCGGTTGATACCAATTACAAATGACTATGAATTACAATATTTCCCACTGGGGAAAAAATAGCCCTTAAGGGGGAAAAAAGATTCTTTATTCCTTTTCGACTCAAAGAAGGTAAGGAATGCTAAAGAGAGAGGCCAAAGGCATCACTGAACAATGCTAATTAAACTTGAATCAAATTAGTAACTAAGGATAAACCCAGGAAAACAAAACTTTATTCAGCCAAACTGAAATCTATGTGTGAATTTCAAGTTGAATTCACAGCACTTAGCCTTTCAACTGCAAGTTGTTTGCAATTTCACTAAGCGTTTATGAGAACTGCCAATCCCAGGATGCCGTTCACCGCAGCCAAATCCCAGTATTCCCTTTAGGGGCCACATTTGAAACTAGAAGGATAACATTAAAATGGCCTCCATTTTCATAAATTTAACCTTGTCAGTACTTATGAACAATGCATTCTGAAAACTTCATCATAAATAAAAACTTAACACGTTCGTTAAAGTCAGTCATGTGCACACAAAAAAAAAAAAAAAAAAAAAAAAAAAAAAAAAAAAAAAACAGTATCTCCGCATGCGCTAATCTGCATGCGCCAATCCCCAGCAGCCATGGCAGATCAGAGACAATGGTGTTATCCCAGAACCTGGCTGGAAGCCTTTAGTTTCATATCCAAGAGGCTTCCAGTTTGTAACTCATGCAGTTTTATACTTAAATGAAACTTCGAGGCCTGGGGAGGGCTCACTTCAACAGCGTGGGACCTGAACTAGATCCTTAGAACCAATATAAAAGGACAGCATGGCGGTGTGTTCAACGGCGGTACTAGGGAGGTAGAGGCAGGAAAATCCCTGGGACTCATCGGTCAGACTATCTAGCTGAATGGGTGAGTCCTAGGTCCCAATGAGAAAACCTGTCTTTAAAAATAGATGTCTCCTGAAAAAAATTTGACCTCTGGTCTGCGGTACATTTGTGTGCACATGCATGGGCACACATAAATATGCAAATATCCACACACAAGTTTTTTTTTTATTAAAAAATGAGACAGAAGCTGGCAGCAACCAATACTCATATGCAAAGTGGAAATGCAGACATTAAGTATTCCTACACAGTCCTAGTACTCAGATGCAATTCAGAAACTCATGTCCTTCCAGCTGCCCTCAGTGACTTACTGGTGATTCAGTGACTTGGGGAGGGACTAGGGGTTCAAGAGCACCTGGAGACTCACTGAAGAAACTGCATCGTTGCTTTAGCTTTCTGCTGTCATTTTATTTTTTTAATCCCTAGATAATCAACTTATAAAGAAAGGGTTTATTTTAAATAGGCTCCTGGTTTTGGAGTTGTAGCCCACAACCAGTTAGCCTCATTGCTTTTAGACATGTCCGAAGGCAGCACATCATAAAAGTGCGTGATAGAGCCAAGCAATACATCTCACAACCAAGGAACAAAACTAAAAAGAAATGTAAGCTCCACAAACCTCTTTAAAGACCACACACACTCACACACACACACACACACACCAATGACCTAAAGACCTTCCACTGGGCCGTGCCTTCAAAAGGTTCCACCCACTCCCCACCCCACTCTCATTGTGTCACCTTGTGGAGTAAGGCTTTACCACTGGGCCTTTGGGATCATCTAAGATCTAAACAACAATGCACTCACTCACTCATTCTTTCAACACTGACGTGTCAAAGTCTTCTCCGTGCCAGGCAATACTGCATACAGCCAGAGGACTGCTAAGCTGCATGACAATCCAGGCTGCTCTTACAACCATCCTTGGAAATTCCACAGAAGGAATAACTTGTAGATAGAAGTCCCGTCCATTTTTCCCTTGAAGCACTCTCCTCTCTCCTCTGCTTCCTCTTCCTCCCCTCCCTCCTCCCTCTTCCTTTCCTTCCCTTCTCTTCTCCCTCTCTTTCTCTCTTCAGACCCTTCAAACCAGCTGAAAGACCAGTGCTTAAAGTCAGTCACTCCCACTTGGAATCCACCACACCCACTTCAACAACATAGAAGAGGCAGCTTGGGTTAGCACAGCTACCATCGGCCTTCTGCCTCACAATAGCCCTGTCAGAGAAGCCAGCATAAGCTTGAGAAAACCTCTCCCAGAGACTCCCACAGGCCCTCCACCTCAGTCAGGAAGGCCCCAACTGTTTCTCAGGGTGACCTTAGTCATGGCCACCATTTTGTCTCATCACTGCCCTCCCTGCCTTGCCCTTCTTCCATTCCCTCAGCATAACAGGCTTGCTGCTGCTTGAGGCCCTTTGTGTTGGCTATTCCCTTGGCATGCTCCTCCCCACACCAACTGGCTTGGATGTCTCCTTTAAAGATTTTCACAGATGTCACTCAATGTTAAATGTCCCTGCATGGCTTAGTCTTACCCACCTGAGTTATTAAGAAAATATTGAAGGGGAAAGAAAGGTTAGGTTTTTAGAACTGAGGCCTAATATAATAAGTTAGGTCATGGGAGACATAGTCACTCTCATTCATATTCACTTGTATTCTCTCTCTCTCTCTCTCTCTCTCTCTCTCTCTCTCTCTCTCTACCTCCAACCCCTTCTTGGCCACCATGAAGCCAGCAGATCTCTACCTTGAGCTCCCTGCCATGATACATTGCCTCACCACAGCCCTGAGGCAACAGGACCAAGCTACCATGAGCCAACAGGAAAGAAACCATGAGCCAAAAGAAACCTTTCTTGTATTAAATCCTTTATCTCAGGTATTCCATCACAAAGATGACAAAATCTGCCTGGCACCTGTGGTGAGGCTCTCCCCAAGCACAGCATGCAAAGCAGCAACCTCTAGCTTGCTCCATCAATGTCACATACTCACAAGCATGCGTGCACACACAAACACACATACTCTATCTTCTCTGCTTCCCTTGTTCTGCAGGAATCATTGCTATCTAAAACATGGCTTGACTGTGACTACTGTTTCTTCTCTGTACTACCCCTATTTATAGGCTTTGAAAAGAGAGGGGGTTTGTCCACTTTAATTACAATGGCTTCAGTTCTTGGGAAAAGGACCTGAACATAGGAGATTCTCAATGAGTCTTTAATGAATAATCATGAAAAAGACGTATATAAAACACAGGTCTCTTTTCATGATTCTGTGGTCTCCTGCCACCTTCCTGATAGGGCTTCATGTGAGTGTGCTATAGCTGGGAAGTGAGTCGTGTGTGTGTGTGTGTGTGTGTGTGTGTGTGTGTGTGTGTGTCTGTGTGTGTCCCCATGCACGTGAACATCTGTGAGTACATAACTGTGTCCAATGTACATATGTGCACATGTATATGGAAGGCAACCTTAGGTGTAATCCTCAAGAACATTGCTTTCTACCATTGCCTGACGCCCACCAATTAGGCTAGAGTAACCAGCCAGCAAGTCCCAGTGATCCTCCTGCCTCTGTCCTCAGCACTAAAATCATAAGTGATGCCAGCATGCCCAGATTCTATACATTATTGGGGATCAACTCAAGTGGCAGACACTCTACAGACTAGGCTATCTCCCCTGCTCCATTTTAACTTGGGCAAGGGTCTGTGTAAAGAAGAGATTTTGACTAGAGGGTGCAGAAAACTACCACAGCCTCTTTTCAGAGGCCACCATGAGATCAAGTGATTAAGCAGCAAAAGATACCCTGCTCACCCCAACTCAAGCTTTGTTTTCTATGACTCTTTGGAAGAGATCAGGCAGTTCCAAGACTCAGTGGCGTTTCTACATTGTCCTTTTCCTTGTATTGAGACATGGTATTGCAGCTTACCCACCCTAGAATATAACATAGCCACCACCACTGTGGGCTACAGCTGACCCAGACCCCATATAATGCCACTGAAAACAAGATGAACTCAAATATTAATATCTGAGTCACCAGGATAGCAACGCAGGTCAGAAGTCGCATTCAGTTCTTCTGGCTTCTTTTTTTTTTTTTTTTTGGTTTTTATTTTTTTTTTTATTTTTATTTTTAATTTTTTTTCAGCAAATCAAAAAATTTAAAAAGCATTCAAACAGAATAAAATGAAAAGAAACAACCAAGCAAAATACCAAGGGTCAGATATACTTATACAAGAATTCTATAGAGCCTTCAAACAAGCAATACTTTTTGAGTTATGTTTAAAAAAATTCAGAACCACAATAAGCTCCTTCACCAAGCAAATAGTATTGAAATAGTGAAATCAAGTGTAAACCCAACAAAAATATATAAATTATAGTCCAGTATCCCTCATGAGTATACATACAAAAATTCTCAATGAAGTAGTTGCAAACTGAATACAAGAGATATAAAAAATTAATATTCCATGAATAACTGAATAACTGTTTTTTTTTTTGTTTTTTTGTTTTTTTTTTTTTTAGAAGACCATACTCCATATACAGGCTGCATGTTTTGGGATAGCCCCCACTCCAGATGTTTGAGACCTACATGAAAACCAAGCTGCACATTTACAACATATGTGCAGGGAGGCCTAGGTTCAGCCCATGGAGGTAGATCTTTGTAGACTAGGTATGCTCCACGGTTGGTGATTCAGTCTCTGAGAGCTCCAAGGGTTCAGGTTTGTTTACTCTGTTGATCTTCCTGTGCAGTTCCTATCTCCTTAGGGCCCACAATCCTTCCACCTATTCTTCTATAAGAGTCCTCAAGCTCCATCCACTGTTTGGTTCTGGATGTCTGTATCTGTCTGAGTCAGCTGCTGGTTAGAGCCTCTCAGAGGACAGTTTGCCCCTGTCTGTTCTCAGGCTGGAGGTTTAGATTCTGGGAGCTCTGGTTGAATCTTTTGATACTCATTCTAAAAAGGGCAAAAGCACCCTCACTTTGGTCTTCCTCCTTCTTCTTGAGTTTCATGAGGTTTATACATTGCATCTTAGGTATTGTGTGTTTTGGGGCTAATATCCGCTTATCAGTGAGTGCATACCATGTATGTTCTTTTGTGATTGGGTCATCTCACTCAGGATGATATTTTCTAGCTCCATCCATTTGTCTAAGAATTTCATGAGCTCATTATTTTTAATAGCTGAGTAGTACTCCATTGTGTAAATGTACCACATTTTCTGTATCCATTCTTCTGTTGAAGGACATCTGGGTTCTTTCCAGCTTCTGGCTATTATAAATAAGGCCGCTATGAACATAGTGGAGCATGTGGCCCTGTTGCATGTTGAAATATCTTCTGGGTATATACCCAGGAGGGGTATAGCTGGATCCTCAGGTAACACCATGTTCAATTTTCTGAGGTATCGCCAGACTGCTTTCCATAGTGGTTGTACCAGCTTGCAATCCCACCAACAATGGAGGAGTGTTCCTCTTTCTCCACATCCTCGCCAACATCTGCTGTCACCTGTGTTTTGGATCTTAGCCAATCTGACTGGTGTGAGGTGGAATCTTAGTGTTGTTTTCATTTGCATTTCCCTGATGACTAGGGATGCTGAGCACTTCTTTAGATGTTTCTCAATCATTCGAGTTTCCTCAGTTGAGAGTTCTTTGTTCAACTCTCTACCCCATTTTTTAATAGGTTTATTTGATGGTCTGGAATCTAGTTTCTTCAGTTCTTTGTATACCTTGGATATTAGCCCTCTATCAGTTGTAAGGTTGGTGAAGATCTTTTCCCAGTCTGTTGGTTCCCGCTTTGTCCTGTTGACCCTATCCTTTGCTTTACAGAAGCTTTGCAGTTTTATGAGATCCCATTTGTCAATCCTTGATCTTAGAGCATATGCCATTGGTGTTCTGTTCAGGAACTTTTCCCCTGTGCATTCAGTTCTTCTGGCTTCATGTCTGCTTTTTCCACAGAAGTATGCCTCAATAAATAAATATATAATATTTTCACATAAAAAGATTTCATCTATCTATCAGTACATGATGTAGCAGTACCCTGTGGGGTGGGGTGATGGGCACAGTCCCACCCCTAACTGAGAAGCCATCAGCACTTGATGGCTGCTGCGACAGGGAGTTGGTTTTTCGGTAGTCCCAATACACTCCAGTGGACGACCACACATCCAAGCGTGTGTGGGCAGCAAAAACTGTATGTCACGGGTTAAAAACAAACAAAGGACACACAAAGATGGATGAGTACGCAAAAGGGATGGATCTGGGAGGAGATGGGGAAAGGGTAAATGAGCAAACACGTTGTATAAAATTCTCAAAAAACTAATAAAAAAAAGAGGCAAAAAAAATTCCTAGTGCTGTGCTGATGGCCCTATCTTTGATTTTGTTTATTCTTAAAGAGGAGCCCGGTGCTGCTGAGAGCCCTTGCTTACACACCTTTTTATGAGTAGGTAAAAATTCAAATCAGACAGGCAATCTTGGGCCCCAGCTGTTGCTTCTGCAGCTCTCAAAAATCCCTACGAACCCCCAGAGTGCTAAATTACCACCCCAGTCCTCTTCATTTAACCTCAAACTGGGTCACCCTCTAATCAAGAAAAATTAATGACTGCCAACATATTTTTCCTTTCCTCTTAATTAGAGTAATTCCACCCTGGCAGTAAGTCTCAGGCTGAAACTATGCTAATGACAAAGTTTTAGCTCCAAGGAAAGGGACCAGCAATCAAGAGTAACTAGCCATCGTCCCATTACTGGTTAAGTGCTAGACATGAGTTTGGGCCAGTGGCCCATTTACCGTAGCCCTAATGAGGCTTCAACTTCGGAGCCCAGAGCCTGAGTTCACATGGTCACAGGCTTTTGTAACTTTCAGAGGTTCTAAGTGCAGTGGTTACATTTGGTTTCCCTTGCTTTCTTTCTGATCTATCCACCCTGCCCTATTTTCCCTCCGACTGGGTAGCAGCAGAATAGCTGCTGGTCCTTTTGGAATTCTGTAAGGGGAACTTTGGGATTTACAGAGTCTGGGGTAGAGGGCTGTATACACTGGCTTATAGTCACTTCTGCACAGAGGTGCTCCCACTGGGTGTCATAATACAGAAATAAATAGCTTTTCTGAGCACTCTGACTACACACAGGCCTGCTCCCCAGTGCTACAGGGAAACTGCCAGAACTCATACTGTGTTAAGTGCCCACATTGGTCAAAGGATTCAACTTTTGAAGAGTCTCAATGTCTCTTCCTTAAGGAGGATAATATCAGTACCTATTTCAAAGGTTGACACAGTTTATGAAAATAGATTAATGTTATTAAGATTAACGCTGTTCACATTGTTTCAGACACAGTGTGGCTTACTTAACATACATTGTCTCAGTAATTCTCAGGCATGGGGAAATTAAATAATTTCTTGAAGGTTATACAGCTGATAGGTGAAGGAGTAAAGAAACTTAGGCATTCTTTTAACAGATGCTGCACACAGGCTCCATCTAGAAGCTAAGTACCGCCATTAATGGCTAAGATCATAAGAGGCTGAGCTAAACCAAAGTAAGGTGTCTCTGGAGATTTGAAAAAAAATCAAGGTTGGACCAGAATGTATGGGACACAGGTCTAGGATGTGATCCAAGTTTCAGGCTAAATATCAGAAACCCCAAAGAAACACAGCAACACACACACACACACACAAAGCAAAAAAAAAAAGCACAGTGCAAGCGCCAAGCACTTCGTACCACAAAATCATGAGAAGGGGAATCATTGTATACTTATTAAAGCAGCAAAAAGAGTTTGTAAATAAAATAATATTCAGTGATGGGAATCTCTTTCTAGAATGCTACACTTCCTTATGCACATTGTATACATTGTTACATTCTATTCTCACCCAACCTGACAATATCTACCCAGAGCCATGAAGATGTCTATACACTTTGACAATTCCATCCCACCGTTGGAAATGCATCCTAAAGAAATTTTTGAAAAAGAAAAACCAAAAATATCTATTCAAATATTTTTAAAAACCATTATTGAGATGTTATTTGTGATACTGAAACTTTGGAAGCCTCCAAAATAACCAAATTAGGGGACTGACAGGTAAATAATGGCCCGTCACTGAGATGGGTACTGTGGGTTAGTTAAAATTATCCACAGAGTCTATATGAGGGGGAACAAGAGCATCTTAACATGTGACAAAGATTTAATCACAATTACATTATTTTTGCAACTAGGGATCTATAAGGAAAATGGCTCTTAGGATGAGAGAGCTTGTTCTTCTATCATTTGGAGTATTTTTTTTTTTCTGAGAAAACAGAAAAAAATAAATGCCAGCATGATTTGCCGGAGCAATCAAATATACAGGATAGCGGAGTCTATCAAGGACCACAGGAAATCCCAGAGAATAACTCCACCGAACTCTTAGCACGCCAGGACTCTGCTATCAACACTTCTGGGCACAATGGCATCTCGATTGTGCTGAATCAGGTCTCCTTCATTTGAACTTCTGCTTAGAAACTTCAGTTTCCTTCACTGTACAACGGCCTGGGTCAGCCCACTGTTGATTGGAAATATCCATTCAGATAATGTTATTTTACTCCATGTGAGAATACTTTTACATGAGCAGATTCAATGCTATAGCTTAGTCTCTCCCTCTAAAGTTTCGGGTGGAGCGGGTTTGGTGTTTCACATGCAATGTCTGGCCTCCTCACGTATCGTAGGAAAGCAGCCCAAGTTAATCCACATACTGTGGGAGATGTCAGAAAACAAAATTGCAGGCATTTGAAGATCTCAATTGACCTTTGTTTTTTTTCCCACTCTAAAAGCAGACAAGACTTCATTGAAGAAATGGGATATGTTTTCTAATAGGCCAGGAAGAATTTAGTTTTACAGACAGAAAGGGGCTGAAGAAAGTAAAAACAAAGATCCAACTGTTCATTTGTATGTTACATTCCCTATAACATGGGGAAAGGGAAGCAGGAAATTAAAAAAAAAAAAAAAAAAAAAAAAAAGGACCATTAGTTAATGGTGATTTTGAGGTATCTTTCTACATAAGAATTAAAGCAGAAAGGATTTATCAGACAATTGAATCTGATCTAATTGGGAATTGAGCTATAATCTCCCAATCTCTGATTTCTCAGATAAGACTAAAAGTTTCGCTTCACCTTGGGGAACTTTGGGGAAAGCACAAGGAATTCAGGTTGAGTTTTGTAGCGTAAGTTGTGGGGGCCACCCAGGTGCTTAGTCTGAAGTAATGGCACCCAATACTGTTCATTTACCAGTTCATTACCAGTTACTGCCTCAGCCCTTCCTGCACACACTGTCCACCCTTCCTCTCCCAGCCCCAGAGAGACAAACTCCTTAATTCTTCTCTTAGAACTTAGAAGACATGGCATTCTCCTGCGCAGCTACCCCTGGCACACACTCCAGTGATGGAAAGTCCTTGAGCCAACCCTGCTGCACCAGAGACAGCATCTCTAGGCTGATGCCCCAGACTCAAAGCCTTTCATCTTATCCCCTCTAGGGTCCCCAAAGCTACCTGTGCAATGACACCTTTCAATAGAACGGGTTTCCTTATTTGCTGCCTAGTGGACTCAAGTTACCTTTGGGCCAGCTCAGACACCAGCCTGAATGTAGTACTGTTTCCCAATCCTTGATGTTTAGAAACAAATAGTCCCCCACTTTGATGTTTCTTATAGCAATTAAAAGGTAAAAATAACCACTTTATTTAATGATAACTGATATAGCAGACAAAAAGACCTGATCCATAATCAACTCTCTTTTAGACTTTTAACCCTAGGATACCACCCCAGTTTGCATAGATACAGATCCATCATTTCTCCAGCATGGTATCAACTTTGGTCACCATCCTAAGCCTTGCACGACAATCTTGGGGAAGTTCTCCCTTGGATTTAAGATCCTTGATGGGAGTGGACTGTTTTAAAAGTTTTCAATTCACCTCATTATGGACAGGAGAGCAGCCTGGATAGCTAAGGACACTTTGGCGAACTCATGAATGAATTCATTCCAGCGTACCCTGAAGATGGCTAGGACTCCTGCCGACCTCTGTAATGGTGCTCACCAACTCGCGGTGCTCACGGACATCTGGTCAAGTGGCTCAAAAGCAGCTGCTGAAAAAGTTTCAGATTAAGACCAACTTAAACAACGTTGTCTCCTGATACCCAGTTGGCAGCCTTCCTAGCCTTTTGATAACTGAGGATAGAATAAACAGATCTTTTACAGTCTTCAACTCTGTGCAATTGTAATATACTCAGAAGAGGTCTGGGAGGTGGGCATTTGTGTTCTTGGAAGTGTGTCTTCCCAGCATCCAGCGTTGATGGGACAGGCCTGGTTATGGCTATATATATTCAAATTTGCCAGATAATTGGGCAACATCAGAGACAAATCGGTTAGTCCTTCCAGTCATAGTTTTGTCATTTTTGGTAAGGAGTCATTGCGTGAAAGTTGGCTCTTTCAACCTTAGCTAACCTAACACTTAACATACCAAGTTCTCCTTATTGCTATCCTACACTGTTGCCTCAAGTTAATCAAGCTGGTGGGTACTGGGAGAGTCAGCAGTGAACCACATCGGAGTGGGTGACAGTCTGTGACTGCTGACCAGCTCTGTATCATTATCTCTGTAATCATGGGACTAGAAGAGTGTGCTTTGAGGCTCAATTCTCAGGTTTCTCAGACTCCAGTGTCATCTCCAAAGGCACCCAGGTTAAACCCTGCCTGTGAGGACGTCCTTCTCCATGAGGAAGTCCTCCACGATGCCCATCTGGGCCTTGATCCTTGATCCCCGGGAGGCAAGATCTTCCTCATCAGTAGAAGGGGATGGAGACATCACGTGTCAGATAAAATGACTTCATTTGGAAACTAGACTCAAATCTGAAAACTTTTAAATAATGTTCTTCTAGATTTTTCTGGTTTTTTATAGGAGGGTGTTCTGTTTGCCAGCACCCAGGACCTCTGAATGCTATCTTCAAACCCTGTCATGTGTCTTCTAAGAGAAAGATTGCCAGTTTCCTCCCCCTTCCATACCCCACAAAGGAAAAGGGTTTTCCCTTCTGCTCTTCATCTCTGTAAACACAACACATAATATGTATATGTGCCTGTAATATGTACACTTATCACCTGTAACCCCTACCACACCATCCTATGATTATGTCTTCTGTTCTCTCCTTAGGCAAATCTTTGTTTCTCCCAAAGCAGAGTTGCATGCTGAGCAGTGTCACAGTCCCCAGGCCTAACATCGTATGTGTGTGACACATGACAAGGGCTATAAGGCATTTATTTAATAACGACTTTTTTTGGATCCAAGGAACTTGAAAGGAAAATAGACATGACCCCAGTTTCAGGTTCTGATACTTGGTTCTCTCCAAAACTGGGGTAGGTGGAGAAATGGATGGTGTTTTACTTATTGAAGTCAGAGGAGGGAGGGAGGGAAGGAAACTAGATTTTATTTTTTTGCTAACAGAGATTTTTTTTTTTTAAGTTTCTGCTTGTGTTGGGGATTACTTTCAATAAATTTCTTGTCTGAGATCTCACTGAACCATACCCACGGGGCTCTGTTGCATAATTCCAAGAAGGAAGACAAGTGGGAGTCCCTGAGGCTCAAGGCTCCGATTTACAATTGGTAAAAAGTTCCTAAATCTTATCTGACATTTACAATAAGATGTCTTGTCAGTCCCCGGTGGTTAAACAACCAGTGAGAACGTGTTTAACCTTAGACGTAAAGGACTCCTGTAGTTACTCGGAAGCCTGAGGCATGGCAGTCCGGAGCCACATTCCAAAAAGATGGAATGAGTTGTATCTGATGTTTTTGAGAAGAGGGGCAGGGGACTGAAACTACAAAGTGGATTTGCTTTCTGTTGGATAAGCAGTGCCCTTCCCTGCAGCAAATTCTACGTAAATGACCTTGACACAAAACAACTCTGAGATAAGATTGACCTTCTAATAGATAAATGGAAGCTTTGAAGAGTTCTTGTAAGATTTTAAATGAGCTTAGAGAGTTTGGAGAGTGTATCTGTTAGCATTCCTTCTAGGCGCCACCCCACAGTTACTTGGCAACAGCCAGGTATGCCTGACTCAGTATAAAGGGGCTGTTTGCCCCCTCCTCACTCTCTTGCCCTCTTACTCTCTCTGTCCCTTCCCTTCCCATTCTCATCCCCTCCCCCCCGACCCCCCCACCCCCATCTCTCTATATATATGTTCATGGCCATCTTCTCCTTTCTCTCTCTCTCTCTCTCTCTCTCTCTCTCTCTCTCTCTCTCTCTCTCTCCCCCTCCCCTCTTTCTCTTCCCTCCCCTCTTCCTCTCCCCTCCCCCATCTCCTCTTCTCTCCTGTCTTTTCTCGTCTCTCTGTCTCTCTGTCTCTCTCTCTCTCTCTCCCTCTCTCTCTCTGTTTTTCTCTGTCTCTACTCTCTCCTCAACTCCCCTCCCCATGCTCTAAAAAAACTCTATTCTATACTATATCTGTCATGTGGCTGGTACCTCAGGGGGAGGGTTGCCTCAGTATGGGCCTACACAGGCACCCCTTTCCACCTTACCATACTGCGCTTCTACAAACATATTCTAGTTCTTTCATTTTTATAAAAGCACAACATTGGTGCTGTGGCTTGGATTTAGAAACTTGCAGGTTCACATCTCCTGTTGCCACATGAATTTTGCAGCCATCAGATCGCTTGCTAGACCTATCTACCTAAACACCAGCGAATTGATAAGCTCTCTCCTCCCATTGTTCAGTGTAGATGTCTCCTGGTCCCAAGGGAGGGTTGTTGAGCTCACAGCCACCCTGTGGTGTCCTTGAGGATGGAGGCATTCACAGTCATGACTGCCCATCTCACTGAACCTTCCTTCTAGGACCTCTACCCTGGTCCTCTCTCAGGGAAGCAGTTGTTTCTTGTCGCTGGGGGAAAAAATCCTAAACTTAAGTAAAATGTTTTCCCTCCCTCTAGGCTCTGAGCCCCACAGCTGGCCCAGAGCCCAGCCCCGAGTTCACCGTGTGACTATCTGGTGATCTGGCCTGCCTGTTGCCTTAGCTATCACATTTGTCCTCTGGACACAGGAACAGGCAAATCTCTAGCGCCTCTCCTACTCTCACCCAGAAAGGAGTGTCTTCACCGCCATGCCTCCCAGTCTAATTCACAGACTAAATTTGGCCCCATTATCCACAAACCAATAACTCCACATGGTCGCTTAAAGGTGCTCTTACAACTCGCCAGCCATCCAGCGATCTGTAGGCCCTCCCCCATCATTCTCTTGACACTTGCTTTCTACTCCCAGTTCCCCACCCCCTGATTTGCTGCCCCCTATCGACCCCCACTGGATCAATAGCATGCACTGTGGGCACATCCTGGGCACCTCTTCTTCAGCAGGTGGCTGGGTCATCTTTCATTTATGTGTGAAACCCAAGGAAGAGAGGTAGGTGGTTCTAATGAGACCAAGAGTCCTGCTTCCCTCTTGCTGTCCACACACCTCAGTATCAAGCCCCTCTCATCCTAGCCTAGGATTCCAGCGTCTGACGCATACCAATTAACCCCTAAGTTTCTTATCTCCCTTCTCCAATAGAGTAGTAAAGTGTCTTCAAGTAGGAATTGGAGGAAAGCAGGTAGTGAGGTCCTAAGTTCATCTAAGAACTCTCAGGAGTGTTCCCTAAAAGTTAATCTACCTATGAAGGCAAGGCAAGGGCTCTCCTCTCTTCTCTGTCCCTAAATAAATTCCTTTCTTTTCACACTGAACACTTGTTCTAAGATTTAGATATAGGTTGGTTTGTCCAAAGGTTTAGGTATCAGAAGCTTCCTCCCTGGTATGGTCATATTAGAAAGTGGGGACCCCTTAAAGGGAAGAGCACAGCCAAGAGGATACTACCATCGGGAACCTGTCTTGGGCAAGGATTAAGCTAACTCTCATGAAAGCACAGTTAGTTCCTGTGAAAGGAAGTCATTACAAACAAGTAATCTTGGCCCTGCATCTCTCTCTCTCTCTACCTACCTTGCTATGTGATTGCTCTTTTAGGGGTCCCCAACATTGTGATGGCATCCATGAAGGGACTTACATACACCAAACTTATGGTCTATTTGATCCTGGACTTTTAGTCTCCAAAAAGAGAAGGAGAGCAAATAAATTCTTTGCTTTCTAATTACCCAGCCTCTGGTGTGTTGCTACAGCAATTGAGAGACATATCAAACACCTAACATCTCCCCATAAAAACTAAGATTCAGACAGTCAATACATCAATAAAATGAAATAAATTACCATGAGACTTGGTAATGGGCAAACTCTTCTTCATTGAGATTCTTTCATCCCCCCTGGAACCCTTACAGTAAGCATTTGAGCAGGGGATAAAGCCTTGTATGCCTTGGCCATGCCTCCATATGCAGGTCCTTTGTGAACTCCCTCTGAATTAGGTATTTATTTGCAGGGTAGTCTGTGGCAAATGCAAGAATACTATACTGTTTGCATGGTATCTAGAGCCATGATAATACACCCCAGATAACAAAGTTTGTTTGCATTGTCAATACCAAATAACAAGGGTAGAATTGCAAGGTAGCATAGATTAGAACCATGTTTCAAGGGTTCTGGCAACCTGTGCAGACTCCACCTGGCTGGGCTGAAAACATACCACCACCTGAATAACTACTTCATATGAATCCCAACATGAAAACAGCTCATATCTTATGCCAACATCCCTGCCCTCTAAGCCAAAATACTATGGAATGTGATTTACATGAGCTATATCTGTGCACATTTGTAAAGCCAGACATTTGTTAAAGTAGCCCAGAGAGATGGGGAAAGGAGAACAGAATGGGAGTTGGGGGGAGGCACCAATAGACTGTTGAAAGATTTACAGTAAACTTGACTATATTTGCCTGTTGCCTCTTGTTTAAGGTGGGAGCTGTACCATCACTGCACCCAGGAACTCAGGGACCAACACAAGATGGAAAACCTGTATTCACATCCTGCCGCTGCCCTTCATCATCCTCATAGGCTATCCTCCATTCCCTGAGATGGATTACCATGCAGGAGGATTAGCCTTCTGAAACAGGGAAACATGAACAAAGCGGAGATTGATCAACAGAGCTCAATGAATCAGAGGCATCTCCTTAAGTTCAAATACTGGACCCTTCTCTCCTTCAGAGAACATGTACTATCAGTCAGATATGACCTGTTTGTCTAATCTAGTAGCCAGTTAGAGCATCGTAATAACCTCACCTCCAAGGAGGGGGCCATCTCAAAGAAACCTTCAGGCATGCTAAACTTGGGTCTGTGGAGGTTTAAAACTCAATAGATTTGTTTCACTAATTTCTAAAAGTGTACCATTTATATAAGACTGAACATCCACAAATGCCACTCTGGGTTATTAATCGTTCACAAGTAAAGGAAGAAATTTTTAATTTTAACTTCAAATCCTGGACATTTGGGGGGGTGGGGGGGGCAGCTTTGGGCTCACTGAATACTTCTGATGGGATTCTCTTTCTTCTTCTTCCAAATCTCTGAGCTCCGAGGAGTGTTCTTGGATGATAAAGCCAAACATGGCACAAACTCCACATAGCACAACTCAGGAGGGTGTTGGTTAAGACATTTTGCAAACAGTAATGTCAAACTCTATTGGGAACTTAAGGATTTTTCTCTCTTTTCTTTTTTCCTTACTTTTTTTTCTTTAACATGGCTTTGGTATACAACATTCCTTAAGTGGAATTGCCTGCAAATGATTTGAAGGCATTTTAAATCTTACTAAAAAAGCTCTTCCCCCCACCCCCAATAATACAAATAAGCAACAGCAATCTCTACATTTAACCCATTAATGGCCTAGAGATATAGCTCAGTTGGTAGCGTGTTTGCTTAACATACATGGAGCCCAGGTCAAGCTCCAGTGCTTCACAAACCAGATAGGGTAAAACACATGTCCATAACCACAGTACTTAGGAGATGACAATGGGAAGATTAGAAATTCATGGTTTTCCTTAGCAATATAGTGAGTTTGAGGCTATCCTGGGACACATGAGACCCTGTCTGAAAAGTATAAGTAAGTTGAGCCTCTTTGCAATTCCACATATCTGTGAAATGCCACCAAAAGATACACAATTAAAAAAAAATGGATTCTCTCCACCCAAACCTCAACACAAAATACTTTTAGCAAAGCAATAGTTATTAATGCCTGCAATTCTGACCCTAGACCCCTTTGGGCAAAGATCTCCAGTTAAGTTCTAAATACCCTTCAGGAAAAGAAGAATAAAGCTGTTTCTCTCCCCTGCAGAACCCCAAATCAATATTTGGATTTTAATTTGCTGATCCAAGGCTATCCAGTGGCAACTATATGTACTTCAGTGTGTGGCTTAGCACAGCCACTAAGCTCTTTAATGAATGGTTTTGTAGACTGGGGATTGGGAACAAGATCAGCTTGAAAGTTCTCAGGCAATGCAGTCAGCCTGTAGCCAGGCTGTGTTTACTGAGAGTCTGATGAAGCTGGACATCTCAGATGGGACTCCCACATGGCTGGGAGCTGATGCTGGCTTTTGTGAGGAGTCCAGCTGGGTCACTGCCTTCAGAAGCACCAAAGTCTCCAAGGGCTTCTCACAGCATGGGAACCCGATGCTGAGAATGTACTTCCCCAAGCAGGGACACACCCCTTCTTACCTAACCTAACCTAAGTCCTCTATGTGCCAAAGTTACAAGACTGCCTCCTTCATCAAGGACCACCTCAGGAGGGGGAGGCCTTTGCCATACAGAGCCTCACCTAAATCTCCTGTAGAAGGCCTCTCCAAACTCCTGGCACTCACTTGGAGCTAAGCCAGATCCCCTTCCCTCACCTGCCTTTCCCCACCCTGAGCTCATTGCAGGCCTGTAGGCCCCATTCTCAACTCCTCACAGTTCCCAGCAGGGTCAGGGTGTCCAGGAGTTTGAGAACCACAGCTTCCATCCCAGCCCCCACCATTTTTTACCCAGAGAAATACAGGCTGGGACCCCTATCTTAGACTGTATTTTGCCTTCCATGAGGGATATGTTGGCATTCCACAAGCCAAGCACTCTAGTGGTAAGGAAGAAATGCAACCTAGGGGCCCTATGTTACACCTCCCCTGAGTGGCACAGACAACTAACAATGTCACTTTAATAGGATTCTTATGTGGCTTTCTTGAGATAATGCATGTAACTGTTAGTAGGATGATGCTAAAGGGATACAACAGCTAGGTATGAATGTGAGTTGTAGTTTGTTTGTTTGTTTTGTTTTTTTCCTCTCAAAGACAGGTCAATCCGGTGGATGTGGTTGACACTGAGTTTGTTCTACATTGTGGGTAAAGTCTCTTAGTCCTATTTTCTGTTACCATTTGAAAATAATCTAGGACTTTATAAAAAAGGAGGTTTTAGTTCATAGTTTTAGTGGTGGTGGTAGTACTTCTTTGGCCTTTGGGCCTTGTGAGCTGAGTGACAGCATGACATAGTAGTAGAAAGGGAACTATGTGCAGAAGGAACCAATATGTAGGCAGGTCTTTCTAAATACCCACTCTGGGTAGTTCTAGAGAACAAACCCACTATGTGATGCCAGCATTAAATGCCTAATGATCCAGTAAACTTCCCAGTAGGGTCCATCTCTAATGTTTCCACCCCAGAACTGCTATACTGAAGTTCAGTCCTCCAGCACATGCCTTGTGGAGACACATTCAAACCATATTCAATCTGTAGAAAATGCCTGGATGCCCTCCTTGCTAGGCCTCTAAGACTATGATGTCATCTTCTTCCAACCAACCAGCAAAGGGAGCTATGGGAAGTAAGTCAAAAGATGAACTGTAGTTCATTTAAAGGGCCAAGAACCAATTATACCTTAAGGGAAAAAAATGTAAAATAAATAAATAAGGAGACTGTCTCAAAGGAAAAATGACACACATCTCTTCCCCTCCGAATGCTATGGAGAAGACTTAATCAGAGGTCACTGCAAGAGAGTCCAGGAAATGCAGGTACAATGTGCCTGGTTGCAGTTGTATTGCTCTAGGGGAATCAAGAGCTGAATTCTGATACACACAGCTTAAAGCCCCTGTCCTCATACTCAATAGTTATCATTCTGACTCATCTTTCGTTGGGTAAATAACAGGCATTTTTTAAGTTAGATATATCTCCAACTCTTGAGTATATGAACAAGTGGGTCTCTGATTCTTGTGCCTCCTCTTAGGACTTTTTCTCTTCTGTTGGGTTGCTTTGTCTAGCCTCAATGTAAAGATTTTTGCTTTATTTTATCATATTTTATTTTGTCATGTTGGGTTGTTATCTCTTAGAAGCCTGCTCTTTTCTAACAAGATACAGAAAGGAAGTGAATCCAGCAGAAGGTGGAGAGAAACTGGGAAGAGTGGAGAGAGGGAAAATTGTAATCAGGCTATGCCATATGAGAAAAGAATCTATTTTCAACTTAAGGGGAAAAAATATAAAATAAATAAATAAGGAGACTTGTCTCAAAGGAAAAGAAAAGGTGTGCTGTGTGTGTTGAAGGAGGACCATGTATGCTGGAGATGCACTCAGAGGTAGAGCATCGTCCCTGCACGCACAAGGCCCTGGCTTCATTCCCCTAACCCACAGAACATTCTAAAGGTTATCTATGTAAACAGGGAGCATACAAAGTACAAACTCAGAGGGAGGCTTACCCACTGCCTTTCCAAGGATCTTCCACCAGGCCCTGCACATGCACCCGAGCTCAGGCTACAAAAGCCCTTCGACTCCATGCCAGTTTTGAGCATTCACCCTGAACTAATCTGAATTCACAGCTTTGCATGGGTTAAGGACCAGAAGAAAGGAATCTGCCAGGCTCACTGTGTCTGAGAAGGGTGTGAATGCTCACTGATGCTAATTAGCACCCAGCGCCTTTCCTTTGCCCATACAGTATTTTCTAACCAATTGCTCAGCATTAGTGATTCTGCTGGGATTGATTTAATAGTCTAATATGAAGTTTCAGGCCTTCTGTACAGGTTAATTACATGTGGTCTTATACATTCTAATTTAAAATACTGCCTTTGCAATTATCATCAGCACTAAAACAGAGCCCTGGTAATGAAGCTAGGCTTGGATTTTTTTTTTTTTTTCAGAAGTAATGAATTGAAAAAACGAAATGACTTTTAATTTCTTTGGCACTTACCATTTCAATCTCTCTTCACCTTCTGCGGAAAATATAAATCAGGGTCGCCTGCTTATTACAGACTGCTAGACAAACAGGCAAAATCGCCTTAAAGAAAGCAGGAGTCTTCAGTTGTGAAACAAGATTTGACTGGGTTCTGACCCACCAGAATGCTCTTTCTTCTACCCTAATCTCCCGGGTATAGTGTATTGAAATGTGAAGCTCTGTATTTGGCTAACACTAGTCCAGCGTTTACACTGTGTCAAGTATTATCCTGAAGCTTCTAAACAACCATAAGGCACTAAAACAAATTATCAGGTTATAAAAATTTACTCCCAAATTTTATCAACTTGAAAAAAAAAAACTTCAATATTTCGTAGTCTCTATATGTCAGAACTGTGGGAGGGGTTTTAGGTAGTGGTTCTGGTTTAGGGCCCCTTACCAGGGCGTAGTCAAGTTTCTGAGCAGGCCTGTAGCCTTCCAGGGAGGGGAGAACAACCTCCAAGCTCAAGTGTGGTTTGTACAGGTCTGGATTTCTCACAGATAATGTCCTCACTGTAGGGCCTATATCCAGAGCAAGGGGCCCAGGAGAACCAAGAGACACAAAGAGAGGGAAGAAAGTGTATCTTCTATAACCTATATTAGGAGTGACATGCTACCATTCTTCCACATTCCATTGGCCACAGAGAAACCCCTGGCATGCTACCAAAAGGAGATATAGGTGTGTGTAAATACCAGCCGGTGAGGCTCACTGCAGGCTGGACTGCCAAAGTTGCTATAAGCATCATTATTACTAAGTCACATGTGTGGCAACCAAGTCAAACACAAGTGAAGTGGTGGGCCCAAGGTTATTATTAATAAATAGCACAGTCAAGATCTATGTATGCTGTTCATTCCAACTCCAGAATCTACGCTCATAATCGCTACTTAGACACATAACTGTTTCTGCTCACTTAATGTATGGTTCAAAATCAAGACATCCACTTCTGTTTGTTCAAAATGAGGAGTCAATATGAAACTTTTGCTGAGGAAAGCTCTAAGCTACTCATTACAAAAACAAGTAAGTAAAGCACTCCTTGGTGTCCCCTGGTCCTGTTACACCACATCGAAGACTCCCATTGCCTAGTGCTGCTGCACTGGCCTAGCAAATCCACTTCCAGCCATCATTACCATTGGATTCTTTTCTCAGTACTGGACCTCACACACCCACATCACTCATCTATTTCTTCCTGTTCAAACCCCCAAGAAGACAAGCCCCTTCTATAATCACCATTTATTCTATGCAATGACATGACTTGCATCAAAATCACATCCTGTGTGTGCATGCAAATGTGTGTGGTGGGCGCATACGTGTATAGGTGCATCGTGGTATGACTGCTGTGTGTTGTGTGTGTGTGTGTGTGTGTGTGATTTTTCATCTATTGCACTCCACTATATTTTTTCAGACAGGGCCTCTCACGGAACCTAGAGCTCCTTTGAATGGTTGGCTAGGAAAGCAGCCCCCAGGATCCTGGCTCCACCACTCAGTAATGGAGTTACAAGTGATGGTGTCATGCACAGCTTTCAGATGGGCGCTGGGATCTGAAGGGTCCTTGTGTTTGCACAGCAAGCACTCTTAGCACTGAGCCATTTCTGCAGCCCTCAGATCCCATTCTTATTAAACACGCAAAGTTCCTCCAAGTATCCCTGTTATGAATCTGGATTCAGACACACATCTGCATATCTGTCTCATGTCTCCGATGCCATAGGTCAGAGTGGACTATGGATGCAAATCAGAGAAATATCAAGTACCTCGGGATCTTTCAAGTCCATAAAAGGTGTTTTTGTTAGTATTCTAGGCCCTTTCCACATTATTTCCCTTAATTCTTTTTTCCCACAAATACCATAATTAACTAATCAACAATTCATCAGCAACTTGACAAGTGTTTTACGTATATTGACTCACTTTATCATTCATGCAAACCCGAAAGGTAAATTTCATTTTGTTTCTATGTTACAAATGAAGACCCTCGAATTATGAAAGATCAAATGATGGGCGGAGTCACAGAGCTGAGACTGACCCCTTGAACAGACTTGACTGTCAAGGCCATATCTTCTCACCTTAGCAAGAAGGTAGAGAGGTACCTTCCTCAGTTGTTAGAGCAAAGTGCACTCTTCAACTAGAGGGGACCTATTCTTTCATAACGAAATAGCCAATCAGAAGTTTAAAGGATATCTTGGAGTTAAGATGCCTTTTGCTAGCTCATCAATATTTTTAAGCTAGGGTACAATATAACATGTTTCACTGTGATATGTTGTGAGGGTGGTATGCACGAATGCATGTGCACGTGCTATGAAAGGTCAACCACTGGTCTCATCTCTCAAGAACTGTCCACCTTGTTTTTTGAGATACTGGCCCAGAATTCACCCAGCTAAACTCTGAACCCCAGGGATCTGCCCATCTCGGGATCCCCAGCCCTGGGATTGCAAATGTAGCTTTTTTACACCGGTTCTAAGGATTGAACTCTGGTCCTTGTGCTTGCATGTCAAGCACTTTGCTGACTGAGCCACTCCCCCAGCCTCGCATGAAAACATTTCTATACACATATGTCATTGTATTTTTCTCATTTATTCTTCTCATTATCCTCCCTTGGCCCGTACCCCATCATTCATTTCCTTTCTGTCTCTCTTCTGGTTTCATAACATATTTGTGTGTGTTTCTATGCATGTATATGATGCATTATTTAAATCTACAGTTCATACATGAGAGAAAACATGTGATATGTGTCTTCCTCCATGATTGTTCTCTTCTGCATAGTCCTTTTTCTATTTTGTGATTCTCTTTTTTTTTTAAGTATCTTATCTAACTAGCAAATAAAATAATATATCAGGGGCTAATAGGCCTTCTTAGAAGACTGGATAGTAAGTATTTTCAGATTTATTTCTGGAAAATATGGCCTCTATTATAACCATTCAGTCTGCCATTGTAGCAAAAGCAACTATGGACAATGCATAACTTAATGAGTATGGCTGTGTTCCAATAAAACTTTATTTATGGACATGCAAATGTGAATTTTATATAATTTTCTCCTACTGAAAAATACTCTTCTTTTGATTGCTTTTCTAATTATTTTTTAAAAATCTGAAATTCTTTCTTAGCCCATGGGCCACACAAAACCAATAGTTTGCTGATCCCTACGATATGCAACAAAGGATGCCGGAAATTCTCCCGATGGGTTGAGTGATGGATTTTATCAAACCAGCCAAAAGCCA
This sequence comes from Mastomys natalensis, assembly GCA_021653895.1. Classification (NCBI taxonomy): domain Eukaryota; kingdom Metazoa; phylum Chordata; class Mammalia; order Rodentia; family Muridae; genus Mastomys; species Mastomys natalensis. The sequence goes on from JAJTUV010000084.1 coordinate 1,113,932, forward strand.
GTATCTTGAGCAACATATTGTCTAGATGGTGATTGTAAATATAAGTGTGGAGAGAGAAAATAAAAAGAAGGAAGGAACCCTTCACTTTCAAAGGCTGATTGGGTATGATATGCACTCACCAATCCTACCTTAGGACAGAGGTGTGGGTACCAGCTTTTCACTGCAACAAGCTGAGTCCTCTTCACCTCCGTATTCCACAACCTCTTGGGGTTCCTCCATAAACAGAAGGTTTTTGATAGATGTTAAATTAAGTAATAAAGAAAGGAGAAAAGGGAAAGTGAAGATAGAAGGAAGGAGAGATAGGATAGAGGAGAAAAGAAAGAAGTAAAAGAGGTGGTAAGTATCCAACCTCCCAACACTGCAAATGATGCTGCATTTATTGCTGTTCTGGGACCATTTCTTATCAGATGTTTCACTAATGTAGTTCAATAATCTATTTAATTGGGAGCTGCTAGCTAATAAAGTAAAAGTCAATGATTCATCCCCCATTGTCTTTGAATAATATGCTATTTCCCAGAGATACCGTCTTCACTTCCTGTTCAACTACCTTTTACAATAAGGAAAATTCTATCTATGCATGAATCTAGAGAGACATGTTTTAAGGCTTTGAGACTACTGGGATTGTGTTCAATCTTCTCACACAATGCATTTAACTCCCCCGAAGCACAGCGTAAGATAACTAGGCTCCTCACAATGCAGAGCACAAGTTCCCACACAATGGGACCACCCCATGACACAGGGGTCTTTGGAGGGCGGAGACTATCTTATTCACTTTGGGCCCCTGAAGACCTGGCACTAGAAAGCATTTGATAAGTGTTTGCAGAATGAATGGAAAGTAAACGAGGGAAAGGGTTCGCTGTCAGAGAATTCAAACCTCTTTTCTAACAAAGCAACATCACTTGAACACAGCAGTGTTCCTGAAAGATAAGAGACACCTGGGAGAGGTGAGCCTACAGAAGCAAAGGAGAGCCAGTTTTGCCAAGTGTCAGCGATAGTAAAGCCAGAGGCGGATCCCGAGCTTACACAAATGCCCCACCACCACCACCCTCCCACCTTACAGATGGCTTGACACTAATCCAACCAAATCTACCTCTTTGTCTAAATGGGAAAATAAAACCTTAAACTCCCTAGGTTTAAGAGGAACTAAGTTAGAATCAACCATTTTCACTATCAGGAGGAAAACATAGGAATCAAAAGACCCCTGTCATATCCTAATTGAGGCTACTGTTGAAATTCTATTTTCATTAATCAAAAAAAAAAAAATAATAATTAGTCCCCATCATTGAAAAATCACAGCTATCTCCTTTTGAGTCTATATCTAAATGAATCCTTTAGCCAATAATCAACTTATTTCAGCCATAGTGAGTTGATGCTTTTCTAACTTCCTAAATGTGCCTGAGGCTTCATCCTCACCAAATTAAGGACAGGTCAGCAATGAAGAAGTCATTAGGTTCTCAGCATAGAGAATCCAGTGCAATTTTCCAACCAGATGCCTCAGGGTAGGGAAGTGGCTTTGTTGTATAGAGGAGCCGTGGGCCCTGTGAGGTTTATCTGAGCACCAGGATGAATTCCCACCTGGCTTAAGCCAGCCAAACGCCTGTGGCAAGTTGGATGCATAAGAGGTTCTGGGGATCTGCCACAATCATACTGGTGCAGGATCACCTCAGAAAACTGACTTTGGGTGACAGAGAAAAATGGATCTTATCTTCTTACATTTCACAGTTCCCACACTTGTTTTTAACAGCACAAGTTAGTTTTATAATATTCCCCATATAAATATGTAAATAGCTGCCACTGTCTAGCTGCATGATCTGAAACAAATCATTTTAATTTCTTCATGCTACCTCTCCTATAGCATAGTTAGAAACAAGGTTGAATCTAGGCATCCCATCTCCAAATCCATTTCCTCTTTATCTTGGGCACATAGACTTTTCATTTCTGTAATAAAATACCTGTAATAATCACTTTATAAAAAAGAAAAATTTTATTTTATCTCACAGTTTAGGGATTTATTTTTTCCACCCATAGTTGGTTTGACCTGTTGCTGTTGGATCTATGGCAAGGCAGAAACATGCAAAAGAACAAAGCAGCTTACCTCAAGTCCAAAAATGAGGAGAGTGGGGAAACAAGTGCCTGGAATGCCATCATGTCCTTTAAAACAATGCCCCCAGTGACCAGAAGACCTCCCACAAGGTTTTCACAATTATTTCCCAATAGCACCACTCTGGGGAACAACCCCTCACTCAACACATAGGTCTGTAGGGAACACTAATGAGCCACAGCTATAGCATCCTCCCAGCATCCTTTGCTTTAGGCACCCATGTGATACATTCTAGTCAATGGAACATGAGGGAAGTGGTGTGTGACACCTCCATAGGTGGCCCATTCACTTGTGATCCTCTGTTTTTCCCCTCCATAGTCTTCCTGCATACCATGTCTGTCATCTTAGGAGCCATGTGTTGAAGATGGCCAGACAGTACAGGAAAGGCCTGGTTTTCTGGTGACTCTTTGACAACAGTTACCTAGCTGAGCACTATCTGAGATGCAGTGGTTGGCTAAGTTACCATAGTAAAATACACAAACTAATAACTTAAACAGAAATGCCTTTTGCAATGGTTCTGGAAACTTGAACTCCAGAGCAATGTATCCTTCTGAGGACCATGAGAACAGATGTGTTCCTGCCTTTCCTCTAGCTTCTCCTGGGTTTCTGGAAGTCTCCAGCACTCCTTAGCTTACAGGAGTATCACTCCGTTGCTTCCTACCTGACTGTGTCTCAGTGTCTAAAAAGGACCCCTAGTCATGTTGGGCAGAAAATATACACCCCCCCAAAAAAACATCATCTTAACCAGTTCCATCTTCAATAACACTCTTTCCAAAACAAGTCACATTTTGAGATAACAGGGGCAGGATGTCAACATATGAATTTGCAGAAAATTCAGTCTTCAACAGATATCATATGCTAAGTCTCTGAAATTTTTGTGTTTTATCTATTACAGGAGCCAATATCATACTAACTTAAGCCAATCAATAATTACCAAGTATACAACAAAATTCTATATAAACAAGTATGTCCAAACAGATGGCAGTGGCTATGGATATGTCCTCTGATCATAGGGAATTCACTATGGCTCTCACTCCCATAGGCCTTGTTCAAAAACTAATCCTTAACTTCACATTCATATTTTTGTATTCATTGATCTCCTCCCAAAAGGCCTCTAGAGCTAAGGAACCAAGTTCAGATCCCAGAACCCACACTTGAAAACAGCCATGGTGGCTCACACTTGCAATCCCAACCCTGAGCAAGGAGGACAGATGTCTGGGACTTGCCAGCCTAGCCTATTTGGTATGTTCAGGCCACTGACACACACACACACACACACACACACCACACAAACAAACTTGATAGAGAGCTCCTTAGGTATAACACCTAAGTTTGGCCTCCCCACGTAAGCACACACATTTGCATAGGTACCTATATACACATATAAAGCTGCACACACATGAAGATCGCCAAATGTCATAAGCTTTAGCATCCTCAGAAAATGGTTCTTCCCCACACCTTAACCCATGTCTTCATACTTCCTGAACCATCCACTAATATTTCCTCCAAATTAAGCTTCTCCAAGCTCATGTTATCTATCTAATTGTTCAAAATCTTTGGGCGTCACCAGTGCTCACTCATGAATTCTGAAGTATTTGCTGAGCATTTACTATGTAGCAGTTACCATGACCAAGCCAGGAATACTACACCATACACAAAAGAGCCTTGTCCTTTACAAGTCTTAAAACCAAGTGGAAGAACAAACTTGTCAATGGCTACTCAAAACTGCTGCATGACAAACAATCTCATAAATTGGGTTATTATAAGAGCTAAGTTTTCCCTCCCAGTAGGTCTGCGGGCATCTGGGATGGCGGTGCTTTAAATTACAAGCTGGGGCTCCTCTGTACCCTAAGGTTGTCTATCTAGAGTCAACAGATGTCCAGTGCACGGCAGAAACACAAGAATGAGCAACACCTTAGGGAACTTGATCAGGCCTGGATCCAGAGCTGATATGGTAGGACTGCCACCCACATGTCTCGGACCAAATCAAGTCACAGAACAATACCAATTTACAATGTCTGCTACCAAAAATATATCAGAATATGGGGATGTGAGTGACAGAAGTTTATTTCCTCACAGTTCCAGAATCAAGGTTTTGTTTCTTCTAAGATTTATCGCCGGGCGTGGTGGCGCATGCCTTTATCCAGACTTGGAGGCATAGCAGGCGGATTTCTGTTCGAGGCCACCTGGTCTACTGAGAAGTTTCCGGACAGCCCAGACTACACAGAGAACCTGTCTCGAAAAAAACAAAAAAAAAAAAAAAAAAAAAAAAAAAAATTTATCTTAGCTTTATGGCTGCAGATTTCCCTGCACTCAGAACATCTGCATTTTGTTAGTGTCTGGTCTAATTCTTCTTCTAGTAAGGACACTAGCCATGTTGATCTGGATCAACCCCAAAGATTATTTTCATTTATCTGTGCCATTACAGTATTTCTAGGTATTATCACATACTGAAGTACTTCATCATATAAACTTAAGGATGAACATTAGCCCACAAGTCATGGGCAAGGTCAACATATCATTAGTGAGGTAGGAAAGCCTACTACATCCACCATGATAAAGGTGGAGAAAGCAGCAAGAATTATGGGCAAAATTAGGTCTTTTGTTACCAGGAAACTACCATGATACTATGCAACAAAGACAAGATGGAAGTGTACCTCAGTTGCAGAAAAATCTAGACAAATGGCATTCTGGTCTTCTTTAAAGCCTGGACTCATTGGCTCTTTTCTGGCCCAATTACTTACATTGAAAACCATCCAGTACCTTTCCTCAGACACAGCAAAGGGCCATGTCAAATGAAGTGTGGTATGATGGAAAGGATAAGCCAGGATCCCTTGCTAAGCACAAGATGTTCTGGGTTCTCATTCAACATAAGCCAAAATCATCTGTGTGACCCTGGGAAAATCATTTTCTTCCCAGGGTCTATAATCCTTTTCTGAATAAAGGAAATAGACTTAAGATCCCTAAGATTCTATGATGGGTATCTTTCTTTACAATGTAGCTTCTGCAGAACATTGGTCCCAAGAGGGACTGAGCAGATACATGGTTCCATGAGCAAATACACTGGAAAGCCTCATCCAATCTCCCGTTCCCAGAAAAGGCTTTGAAAAGTCCTGCAATTTTGGGTGTAACTGGAAAGTTTTTATAAAGTGAGGTAACCCACACTCAGAAAGACTAATAGTGTATGTCCTCTCTCATCTGTACATCCTAGTTTTAATTTTTATATAGGAATCATCATGTGGCTGTAAGTACAGGTCAGGGAGGTTACTAGGAGACACATGGCATGAAAGGAGAATGCTGGAGACAGGAGGAGGACAAGCAGGAAGTGGGGGCAGAAAGATGGGGAAAACAGAAGAAGACAATCAAAACAAAGTGTGCATTGAAATGTCACTAAGGACAAGTTACCTTGCATCTTAATTAAACCAGAACGTTTTTATTTACTGTTAGTCAGTGTGGTGGGTTTACACACATTCTAAGGTCCATTTACAGACAAGAGAGGACAAGTTTGGGAGTCTGTAGCAGTAGTTTGTTAACCGCTTTGGCTACCAAGGAGCTATCTGGATTCTTGAATAAAAGACACACACACCCTTCTCTCCCTCTCCCTCTCCCTCTCCCTCTCCCTCTCCCTCTCCCTCTCCCTCTCCCTCTCCCTCTCCCTCTCTCTCTCTTGAGATATAGATAGATAGATAGATAGATAGATAGATAGATAGATAGATAGATAGATAGATAGATAGACAGATAGAGAGGTATATCTTTCTCTCTCTCCTCTCTCTCTCCTTCCTTCCTCTCCATCCCTAGCCCTCCCAAATCTAAAGGTCCAGCCTCAGTTACCTCCCCAGCCATTGGTCATTGGCTCTTTATTGATCGAACAAAAATCAATTGGGGACAAGGACCTTCAGCATTTGGACACTCTGATTCCCAATTTTGGGGACCAGATTAATTCAAAGCATTAGAACCCATCCCCAACAGGAGTCAGTTCTCTCCCTCCACCTCAATGAAGAAGGTTCCTTCTTGTTTCTATCTCACTGTGTGCTCCAGGCCAGGTGACCTGTACACTTCTGGCCATTCTCCTGTCTCTGCCCCTGATGCAGCAGAGTAATGAGATTACAGATGTGAACCACCACATCCAGGCTTTTTAAACATGTGGGCCAGGGATTCAACTCTATCCATCAGGCTTGGGCAGCAAGAGCTTTTAGCTGCTGAGCCATCTTCCTACCCACAGAACTTTTATTAAAAAGCCAGCCCATGGGAGAAAATTGTGAAGAACGTAGATGCTATGTAGATCCCATAAAGAGCTCTACACTCATGGTGAGTACATTTTGGTCGCTGTCCTCAGCTAACTAACACAGTCCCATTCTTTAAAGGGTTTTTCCTTTGCCAGACGGTGGTGGTGCACTCATTTAATCTCAGCATCCAGAGCAGAGGCAAGTGGATCTCTGTGAGTTAGAGGCCAGCCTGGTTTACAGAGCAAGTTTCAGGACAGACAGGGCTAAACAGGGAAAGCCTGTCTTAAAAACAAAACAGAAAGAAGAAGAAAAAGAAAGAAAGAATGCTTTTTCTTTTTATCCTTTGACATTTACTTTATTTTTTGATATGTTTTTGTGTGTGCACACATGTGTGGAGTGCCCATGGGAGCCAGAGGCTTCAGGTCCTATGGATCTAGAGGTACAGGTGGCTGTGAGCCTCGTGGTATTGGTTCTGGGAACCAAACTCTGGTCCTCAGGAAGAACAGTCTGTGTTCTTAACACCTGAGCCATCTCTCTGGCTCCTGTTTTTTCTTTCTTAATAAGGCTGTCTGTTTCTATCCCTAACTGTGTGTCTCTATTGTAATCTTTTGTCCTGGAACACAAGAGCCTGGGATGGGGTACCCTCTGAACTCAGACCTGCAACTAGACATTTAATCGTGTTTTCTTCTTTCCTTCCTTCTTCTTATCTCTTTTTGGACACTGGCCAAAATCTTAAGTATCCTTTCCCAGGCACTTCGGGCTTCCTCACTTTCTTGGACCACAACACCTAACTTAAAAGGCACGCCTTTTTCTTCATCTCCCGTCCTCCTGGCAGCCTGGAAGGACTTTCAACCCGCCTCTCCTTTATCTCTCAAACTTTGATATAATCATCCTTGAGCTTCAAAAAGAAGGAAGGAAGGAAGGAAAGAAAGAAGGCAAAAGGAAAGAGAGAAAAGGAAAGGACATAGCCATCTGATTCCAGATGTTTCCCAGATGCACATGACCCAAGAATCTCTTTCTTCCCCTTATAACATAGCCCAGAACCCAGAACCTGATGTCCTTATTGCAGGTCTAATTACAATTAAAGTTGTGCATATGCATATATGTGTATATGATATATACACATGTATGTGCAGATATACCTGTAAAGATACTAACTTGTGTATGAATAGTCTCTCTGTCAATCACTCTGTCCCTTCTTCTTAAGACAGGCCTCTTACTGTATCTGAAGCTCACTGCTTCTGCGAGGCTGGCTGGCCAGTTGGTCCTAAGGATCATCCATCCTGTCTCCACCCAAGCCCTCTGCATGTAACCGAGTTCTGAGATTACATGCTCATACCTCCATGTCAGACTTCTTTCGCAGGTGCTAGGGATCAAGCTTAACACTACTCACACAGCAGGTACCTTACTGAATAGCTTGAGTCCTCAGCCTGAGTTAGATGTCTAATGTCAGTGTCATGTTTCCCCAGATGGACCCCATGCACGTTGTGAACATAGTACTTCACAAACATTTGCATCTAAATCAGAAGGCCCTACAGAGACTGTATTGTACTGCAATCTCTTCCTACAGAGACCCATGTCCACTGCCTACTTCTCCTCAGTCACTGAAGGCTCTGTGAACAGGGGAAGAACTCAGCCATTAAAAGTGCTTGCTGCCATTTCTAATGGCCTAAGTTTAATACCTAGGACTTGCATGGTGGAAGGGAGAACTGTCACAGGTTGTCCTCTGACCTTGGGACCTGTGGCTTGGTATACACACACACACACACACACACACACACACACACACACACGAGCACACAGTAAATAAACACGGAGATATTAGAAGACAACTCAGTCAGTATACTGCTTGCATGCAGATCTGAGTTCAATCCTTTGAACTCACATAAGAAACCAGGTATGGTGAAGCCCTCTTATAAATCCAGAACTGGGAGTGGAGACAGACAGGAAAGTCTCTCAGTGAGGCTCTGTGGCAAGCCAGCTTATGGAGAGTTCCAGGCGAGTGATTCTGTCTAAAATAAAATACAGTAGTAATACTCAAGACGGAACCCTAGTACTTGAGGAATGACAGCTGAGACTGACTCCGACCCACATAAACACAGGTACACACACCCCCAAAGGTAAACACCAAGAACCATGGCCCCTGCTGGTCCACGGAGACACCACGCCCTTCTTCCGGGTGCCCTCAAGCCTCTCCTTTGGATGCACTTTGGATGCATTCTTTCTGAGATCGTAGCCGACTTTCAAAACCGCCCTCATAGTGATGAGCCATTGCTGTTTGTGGAAGAAACCTGAGTTTTGGAAACAATAAAAGCCTTTGGGGACCAAATTTAGTGAACAGCTCAGGTGATAAATCAGAGAAATACCGTTCAGCGACAAGAAAGGGAAGTGCGTTTCACATTGCGCTTCAGCCAGGAGCATCATCATCTGGCTCCCAGATCTCTGGAATGAGAATAATCATTGTGAAAGAGATCTCTAGTGCGTTCCGGAATCTCCGCACGCCATATGCCGAGCTTTCTGTGGCCCCCCTGAATGGCAAACAATCCTGTGCACTTGCTTGTTTTGTTCTTTGACTCGATCTACCCTCTTCGGAACAGACATGTGGAATCCAGAGCTTCTTGCTCAGTGAGCTCTCCTGGGACCATTCACAACTCCGTTCCCAGTTATTGTTCTGCACTCGGGAATGCTATCCCCAGATTGCACATCCATGGCTTTAATTGAGCGGAAGCCATTCTAAGGCCGCTCTTTCTTCCCCTCCCCTTATCCCCAGCACAAGCTCTCAGCCTCTCTGGCTTTGATCCCAGGGTAGGGATTGTTTTGTTTTGTTAATGCTATTCCTGTTATTCAGTAGTCAGTCCGCATTCTTTCTTTCCTTCAATAACATTTAATTGCTTTAACACAACTTCTTCAAGGAGCCAGAGGAGCGCTCTTTGAAGATCCAAATTACCCTCAAAGCTGGTCTCTCAATGCGGCTGAAATTTGTGCTGACTTTCAATAACCAGAACAAGAAACAAAAGAAAAAAGTTTTCTAACACCTTTTCTGACAGCAGTGTAACTATGGCTGTGTAACCTGGACACTCAGCCTGGAAAGTAACATGGAGGCCATGAATTCTAGTGGGTCTAAAAACATGTTTCCTATGAAGGCTTTCGGAATCCCAGAATGTGGACTGGAGGTATAATTTGGTAACAAAGAATGAGAGAATCCCTGGATTTTAACCCCCAACACACCCAACACTGCAAAAGAAGAGGAATGGGGAAGATAAAAGGAGACGATGATGATGATGATGATGATGATGATGATGATGATGAAGATTAAGATGACCATGATGACCTCAGCATATGAAACAAGTAAAAATAATCTGTGGTGCTCAAGCAATTTAAGTCTTCAAACGGACTTTATGGTCCATCTGTCTTGTTAACTACAGGATACCTAAGATCTCTGCACTTGAATTTTGACCCTAGATTTAAAACTCAGACTGGGGACTAAGGAGACAGCTCCATGGGTAAAGCACTTGGCCCAGGAGCGTGAGGACCTAAGATCAAATCCCTAGAACGCACATGAAGCCAGGCCCAGCGGTGAGCATGTGTCCTCCCAGTGGCCTACCACAAGACGGAAGCCGAGAGAGGAGAATGCCTAGCAGCTTACAGGACAGCTGGTCCAGTTACACGATGGTGAACTGGAAGATACCCTGCCTGGAAACAAGACAGAAGGTGAGGACTCACGTCCTGACCTCCACACAAGTACAGCGGCACACAAGCTCTGTCTCTCTCTGTCTCTGTTTCTGTCTGTCTCTCTGTGTCTGTCTGTCTCTCTCTGTATCTATCTGTCTCTCTCTTCTCTATTCCTCTGTCTCTCTGCCTCTCTCTCTGTCCCTCTGTCCCCTCTGTCCTTCTGTCTGTCTCTCTCTCTCTCTAAAACAAAACACTCAGATACTTTACAGGGAACTTAGGCCCAGAGAGACTCAGAACGCCTTATGAAGCTAAAAGAAGGCCTTCACCTCCCGACACCCACTGCCTCCCACAGCCTTCAGCCTAGCCTCATGTCTGAAGTGCTGAGGAGCTGGCCCAAAACACACACCGTATCTCTCAGGCTTCTATACAATCACAACACATTAATAAAAAAAGTTAATTTTTAAGAAAATATAATTGTTAACTACCCTGATTTGGTCCTTTCATAGTGTATACATGTATCAAAGGCTAGACTAAAGCAACCCAAGTCAGAGAAATCACACTTAGATCTATATCAAAACCTTGTCTTCTCATACACACGCACACAGGGCCCCATACACGTTAGACAAGCACCACTGTGTGCTCTATACTCCTCCTTAATATGCAGGGGCCTCATGTAGCCCAGTCTGGCCACAACACTCTATGTAGCCAAGGATGACCTCGACTCTTGCTCTTCCTGCCTCTAACTCTTATGTGTTGAGGTAACAGGTATGGACCATCATGCCCAGTTTATGCAGTGCTAAGGACGGAACCCAGGGCCTAATGTATATACTAGGTAAGTGTGCTGCCAACGAAGGTACATCCTCAGCTCAATATGCCTTTTATTCATTTTTTTTTAACATAGAGTCTCAACCATATAGCCCAGACTGGCCTAGAACTCATGATCCCCCTGCCTCAACCTCCTACCTGCTAGGTTTATAGACATATGCCACCATACTTGGTTTAATAAACCTTCTTAATGCATAATAAATAAATAAATAAATAAATAAATAAATAAATAAATAAAAATAGTGTGTTACCAGAGCAACCTCTTTTCTGTTCACTCCAGCAAAACCACAAAGGGCATTAGAAACTGGAAAACTCCATAACTCTAATAGTTAATAAAACCCTATTGATACCCTTGATGTTTATTCTAATGTCCTCATTGACTACTGCACCATTATTGGGAGATGAAAGCCGCTCAGCAGAGCTGCATCCACGGTCTCTCAAAAGTCAATTTCCCCTTAGACTCGAAAATACAATAGCAGGTTAACACTCAGAACGGGAACTCTGCATCCCAACTTATTCATCAACCACAGCAATAAAAAGTCGATATTTATTCAAATTTTAAAAGGAACCAGAAGTTGTTAGGGAGCACAACACAGGGGAAATCTACTTAAGACGTGCAAGTGTTTCATCTGTGGGTTACGGTCAAGGGAGCCAAGGTCAGCTGCGGCCTGAGTGAATTGATGTGGGCTTTGCTGGTTTTTTGTTGTTTTTTTTTTTTTAAATTCTCTTTCTCTCTCTCATCACGGTCAATTTCATGTCAATGAACTACACTGAGGATGTTCGACTTGGTTTGATTATTATGCTGGCTGAGGTGTTCTCCACTGCAGGAACCACAGTAATCTCAAGAACACAGCAGCTGGCTGCCCAATTCTGTACAGACACAGAGGAAGACAAAAGTTGTTATTGAACTCTCAGGTGTCCTGTGTTTCCTGTACATTAGATCAGCGTCACTCCCTCTGAGCCCGTGAGGAAACCCACTGGGTACAAAAACCTTTTAAATTGGAAGGGGGTTTCCTGGCCCCTCTACCAAGTTCTCTAACCTCTCCCGCTTCTCTTCACATGGTTGCCCTGTATGTCTGTTTCACTGAACCCCTTAGCGATGATTTTCAGGAGGGACAGAGAGATGGCTCAGCAGTTAAGAGAACTTGTTTGGTCCAGGGTTTGGTTCCCAGCACCTACATGGTGGCTCAGAACCATCAGTGTAACCCCGCCCTCTTCTGACCTCTGAGGATGCCAGGAATGCACGTGGGTGCCATACAGACAGACAGACGAAACACTTGCATGCATAAACTTAAATAAATCTTAACAAGTAGTTTTAAAAGTCTTGCCTTGGTCAGCATGAACATGTGATATAAACGGAGAGCATACAAAATACTGTAGTGAGAGTTTAGGATGAGGAAAAAGACTTCAGCCTCTCAGCATGTCTCCCTCTTCCTCTTTCCCTCTCTACCTCGATAGACAGACAGATCGACAGACAGACAGATTGATGATAGATAGATGGTAGATACAGACAGATTATAGATAATAGTAGGATAGATGATAGATATATAGAGAGATAACAGATACATAGAAAATAGATGATATTTGATAGACAAAAAGATAGATAGATAGATATAGTGATAAATGATAGATAGTAGATAGATGATAGATTAAATAATAGATAGTTGGATAGGTAGATATAATAGGTAGATAGAGATAATAAATGATAGATAATAGATGATAGAGATAGACGATTGATAGATAGATGATAGATAGATAAAAAGATATCTCTAGCTATCACTATAAGAGGATAAGTCCTTTTTTTATTCCCTTCTTAATACCTAGGCCTAGAAGAAGGTATCACCTAACAGGACTTAGTATTGTCTGAATAAAATAATGAATGGATGAATGAATGTCAAGTGGGCAAAGAGGCTCCAAATTGAAGAGGAAGCATTCTATTATAAGAAAGGAGGTGAAAGTGAAACAAGAGAGTAGTGTAAAGGACTAGAGAAACAGGTGAACCTGGAGAACAGTGCTGTCCTAGTTAGAGCATCTTTTGCTGTAATGAAACACCATGACCAAAGTCAGTCTGGAGAAGAAAGGGCTTATCTCATTTTACAGTTTGTACAGTCCATCATCCAGGGGAGATACTGGTTAGGAACCGAAAGCAGTAACCTGGAGGCAAAAACTGATGCAGAGACCATGGAAGTGATATGTACTGGCCTGCTCAACTCACTTTCTCATATACCCCAGAAGACGTACCCAATGGTGGCACCACCCATAGTGAGCTGGTCCCTCCCAGATCAATCATCAATCAAGGAAATGCCCTACAGAGTTGATCACATGCCAATCCAAAGGAGACATTCTCTCAATTAAGATTCTTTCTTCCCAGATGATTCTACCTTGTATCAAGTTGACATAAAAGCTAACCAACACAGATGCCGGACACTTTGGTGTTTGCTATTGTTGGCCAGATTGTCGTCCTTGGTGTCTCACTCAGCTTCAGTAAAACCAGGTAAGTGTCACCTCGTTATAAACATGGGGTGGGCTGAGTTTGGAAGGGCATTTTGTTTGAATTTTTCTAACAGGTATATATCGATGCATACCTGGTGGACACTCTTGATCCAGAAGTTCTAAGGTTCACTCTATGAACATAACTAGGCAGAGTCATTTATAACAGTGAAATCTGGAAGCAACTTGAGTGTGTACCAGCAACTCAGGTCAATTAATACGCATCCATCAATTAGAGTTTATGTGGCCCCTTTTTTTTTTATTCACTGCCCCTCCCAGTCACCCACTCCCACAATCCTTCCCCTATCTCTGTGGCCCTTTTTTAAAAAATAGTATGTAGATTTCAGTATATTGTCGCAGACATTACCACAGAATATTATAAAATAGGAACATGCAGCTAACAAGAAAATAGCAAGTATGTTACGAGAGTCTTTTTTATAGACAGATATTGAACAGGAAAGTATCTAGAAGAATAGCAACAGGCTGGCTCAGATGCTGTTTTCTTCCCACCTGACCTTCCTTAGAGAAAGTATTTGTCTTTTTCTAGAAGATGTAACTAAATGTACTCTAATATATCTTGGCAAAGAAAAACCACTACTTTCCCGCCTGGCCACCCAACTTCCTACATAGAGGATGTTATTTCCCCCCCAACTACTGTAAAAGATGTGCCTTGTCTATTAAAATCTGTTGGCATTGGAGGAAGCTTCACATTCAAGTTAGATTGACTCAAAAGCCAGAAATAATTCTCTTTCCATCAAATGTAGCATGTCTAGAGCTGCCCAAGGGCAATGCTCTAACTACTTGGATTAAAGACTTGCAAGGTCATTGTTGGAGGAAAACACACCTTGGAAGAATGTTAAGTAAATCACTGACTGAGGAGTAGCCAGTTTACATCCAGGACAGTGATTTTCTGCATTCAGTACAGGCAAGTGACAGCTATGGTCTACACCTACAATGCTAACACTCAAGAGGCTGAGGCAGAAGGATTGTGAGTTGTTCCAGGTCAGCCTGAGCTACATAGATGCTGTCAGAGAGAGAGAGAGAAAAAAACAGAGACAGAGACAGAGAGACACAGAGAGAGGATTAAGATAGAATACAGAAGAGTTGAAGAGTCAGCATAGTGGCACACACCTTCAATCTTTAATCCCAGCATTCAGAAGACCTCTGCCTGGTCTTCCCAGCAAGTTATAGGCCAGCCAGGTATACACAGTGAGACCTTATCTCAAAAAAAAAAAAAAAAAAAAGAAGAAAGAAAGAAAAAGAAAAGAAAAGATGGTGTGACCTCTTAGCAGTCAAATTGAGTCATTCACAGCAAACTTACAAGTCCCATCCTAACACTGTCTTAATCGGGAAACCATGTTACCCACCCCTACCACCATGTTACCCCTCGTAACCCCAGGAGAATGAACAGTGGGGAATGGGAAATGGAGACTGTTCTCAGGACTGGTTGTTCTCAGTGCCCATTCTCCTATGTTCAAAACCAAAAACACATTCCTAGAAAACTCCAAAATTCTTTGTTTTTACATATTTATTTTATCTTTCTTTATGTGTATTTCTGGGTGTATATATACGATTGTTCCCTGAGAGACCAGAAGAGGGCATCAGATGTCCCTGAAGCTAGAATTGCCTGTCATGAGTACTGGGGACCAAGCTAGGGTCTTCTACAAGAGCATCAAACACTCTTCAGCTCTCAGCCATGTCTCTAGCCCTCTTAATCCCTTCCTCTGTGGGTGGGAGCAGTCGAGGAAGTATGAGTGAGGAGAAGGAGAGAGGGAGAGTGGCCAGTGCCCTTTGTTTCCTCCCCTAATGCAACCTCACAGCCAAACCTATGCCAAGGGCATAAATTGGTTTCACAAAACGCGATAGATCTGAGAAACAGAGTTGTCACAGGCTCACATGTTCTGCTGATTTGATGTGGCTGTAAAAGCATACTAGCCTCAGGACAAAAACCTGGTTTCTGAGATCATGGGTTCTATTTCAGTAAAATGCCCCTGTAACAATTCAGACGCAGGTATATGGAAAACACTTTACTCTCATAATTTCCCCTCAAGTGGTAAAAGTGTTATTTCATCCACTGTACACCCTGCCCCTCCCCCAGCCTTTACAAAGAGATCCCAGAGGTAGAATGACGAGTGGTTTTGTTGTGGTTTCAGACTCAGGGATTCCTGCAGATATTGTCAAAGCCACCCTTTATGGGCTTGCCATAATTCAGCCTAGAACTGAGCCCAGGGACAACCTTGGCATCACATCTGCCAGCCATCCAGATGCTGACTGGTGGGCCTCATGTTACAGTGACAAGCCCTAGAAAGGTATGAAATCTAAGCATTAGGGCAGTGTTCAGGCAGGCAGCAGAGTATGGTGACACCACCCTTTGTCTGTCTTTTTCCTTACTCTGGGTATCCAGTTCACCTCCATACTAAAGCTCCTCTTAGGAAATGAGTTGTGTCTGCCGTTTACACTTTAGTAGGAATCCAAATACTTCCTCTTCCAAAGGCATTTTAATGGATAACTCTTCCAACTGTGAGAAGAATCATCTGAGTTTTCTTCAGATCGCATAAGTCTTTGGCTTTTTAGCAACGATGAGAACATTTTGCTTCTTACAGGAATTGCTTAGACTCTGTGGTGGTTTGAATATGCTTGACCCAGGGAGTGACACTATTAGAAGGTATGGCCTTGTTGGAGTAGGTATGGCTTTGTTGGAGGAAGTGTGTCACTGTGTGGGTGGATTTTAAGACCTTCCTCATAGCCACACAGAAGCCAGTCTTCTCCTGTCTGTCTTTGGATCAAGATGTAGAACTTTTGACACCACCTCTAGCCCCACATCTGCCTGGATGCTGCCACGCTCCTGCCTTGATAATAGACTGAACCTCTGAACCTGTAAACAAGTCCAATTAAGAGTTGCCTTGGTCGTGGTGTCTCTTCTCAGCAATGAAACCCAAAGACAGACTCTCAGAAGTATGAGCTGGAAATCCCACCATTTTTGGAATGGATATCTAATACAAACATGGCCCCCAACTCAGTAGAACTGCCATTTAGAGAAATGCTTCTCATGTGCAGAGCACTCCATACCTGAGTCAAAACCCCTTTGAAGGGCACCCGCCACATAGGCCAACCCAGTTTCTGTTCCCCCTGTAGGACTCCTTCCCCACACATTGTTGAAGTACCTGGCCAAAAATACCAGATCCTGCCACCAAGGACAGTACTGCTGGCTGGAGAATGGCTTCAGCACAGAAACTCACCTGTGATTTCAGCAATGGGCTGCATATTTACAACTATTTTAAATACTCTTGAAAGGACAAAGATCAGGAACAGATGTCAGGCATAGGAATTAAAATTAATGATCACTTATTAGCAGAGTCAAGAGGCATTCATCACACTATCAGAACTAATTCTTAAGGACATATGGATCTTTTTACAGTGGTTCTCTTTAGACTGCTAACATTTCAATTAGGAAAATGCAAAGGACAGAGTTGCCCAAGTAAAACGCTATATTAAATGTTGGTAGTTACCAGGCAGCACCAAAAACTGGATATGGTCCACTAAAGCAAGAGTTTGAAGGTTGGTCAAGCTGCATCTGTATCTGCCTCCATTCCTTTATTTATTAATCTATCCAATAACTAATTTGAGAGCCAAGTACCATGCAAGGCATGAGGACATAATGATTTGCAGAAATAGACAGGATCCCAACTTCCTCAATCTAGCATTATTAAAGAAACAGGTGTTGATTAAATTGTCTTTACTACTGTAAAATTGCAACTGTCAGGATAAACATGTGCATAAACCCTGTGACTGCAGTGTGTAGTGAAAGGACCAGACAGTCAGAGGAACTGGCAAGCTAGGTAAAGGAGAGATCCGGTGTGAGAAGAGGTTTATACTATTCCTAAGAACAGGAAACCATCGAAAGGTTTTAAGGGAGTGCGGAGGGAGAAATCACACAGACTTGAATTCAAGATCACTGTAGCTTCAATATGGAGTTCTCATGGGAGAGAGAAGAAAGAACAAGTGCATTGGCAATGATAAAAGCCAAGGCAAGAAGCAGTGTTGTCTAAATTTCCTCCCTGGGAAGATGTAAACAATGTCCACAACCTCTCCATAAGGCCTAGACCACAAACTACAGTACCATTCAGAGGAAGTTCACCTTGGGAAGCCAGTCAGTCATTGAGCTTACTCACACAGCATGGGTTACAGGCAGACTCACAGTGATGCCAAAGCACCAAACAGTGTCCACTCAGTACAGACGATGGTTTCCCCATTGCAGCAGAGATGGCATTCCTACTCAGCTAACCCCCATCCGAGCTACATCTGTTGCTTCCTGACATTCCCTCATAGAAGGAGAGGGTTGAAAGAATCACTGTACCCTCACCTAATAGTTCCAGGTATTCCTTTAAATACATACATGGGGTCGGAGTTTTAGAGAAAACTCCAGAAAAAAACAAAACCCCCAATGAATCTCTCATATACATCAGCCTTCTGCAAATGTTCTAGGAAGCTTGTCTTAACTGCAATATGGAGAATCAATTGGGGAAAGGAAAGGTTTAAGACAATAAGCTGGCCTGGATAGGGTTGAAACATTTTTCTGTGGGCAGCAAACAGACCCTGAACAAGCCTGCAACAGTCCAATCATCCCACATAATTTACTATTCTGTTGCCCAGACAGGAAGCTAGCATTACAAATATGGCGCCATTTTGTAGTGGGATACATATGGGAGGTGCGTGTGTGGGGCCTGTCAGGGAGGATGCATGGGCCAGGTACACACATGCAAGTGGAAACCAAACAACAACTTAGGTACCATCCACTGTGTTTTCAAGACACTCTCACTGGCCTGGTCTTGCTAAGGCTCCAAATGCCCTTCCAGGCCCATGTCATATCTTCTTTCTCCTCCTGCCTCAATAGCCTCCGGTGCAATGATGAAAATTTGAGCTCTCCATCTTACAAAGTGATGTGGGTACTCATTTTAGCAGACTTGGGATGGCTACATGGCAGGAGTTGCTTGGGAGTTAGAACCAAGCCACCTGCAGAAATATCCTTTCCCTAGGCATCACAGAAAGCTAGGGCTTGCAGAAGCAGAGCTGACAGAAAACACTGCCCCTCACAAGTCCCTGCGCCACACCTTGTCAGTGTCCTCAGATGTCGGGGAAAGCCTCTTGGCATGCTGTCTGTGCCGTTCCCTCTTTGCAAACACAAGGCAAAAATGAGTTTGTGGAGACTGAGCTGCGGGGCCAGCCAGAAGCGTTCCTGAGACTGAATATCCCCAGGGCTAAGCAATCAATCTCATGGCTGGGGCTGGGCTTGAGCCTGGCCACTAGCAAGCTCAAGTGTAATTTAGGGCTGTGCTTATTACAGGCTCAGACCTTGTTTGATGCACTGGAGTGGAAAAAAGTTCCCTCTCTGCATGTGGCCATGTCCTATGTGTCTATCGGATCTTTAACAATGTAAACATCAGAAACAGATGGGGAAATCCAAGCCAGTGCCAGGCCAAACAGTGCTCACCACAGACAATGCGCCACGGTGCCAAGACAAATATGCTCTGTCGATATCACTAATTTATAGCACGCCGAAACCAAGCAAAACAAATAACAATTAAGGCCCAGAAATCTTAAAATGAATAACCTTTCTGTACACAAGCTCAATGCCACTATTAAAAGGCCATCAACTGAGACAAATACATGAAGCATAACAATGAAATCCTTCTTATGTGAATAATTACTGAATAATTACCAGGAAGGGGGCATTGCTCTAGCCTGTAGAGTCTGTGGATTTGAAAACTAAGCTTCACTTGTGCACAGCACACAAGGGCTTTCAAAATGCCTCCGGGGACATGTCCCCACTGTGACAACACTGGGAGTTAGGGGAAGGACATGACAGGTCCACATGTTCCCATTATCCAGACAGGACAACTATAGCATAGAATAATCAAGTAAATGGCCTCTGTGGCATTCATCTGGTGAATCAGACCACCACCACCATCACATATGCATATATTAGTGTGTGTGTGTGTGGGTGGGTGGGTGGGTGCGTGAGTGTGTGTGTGTGTATGTGTGTGTATAAATATACTTTTGAGATAGGGTCTTGCTATGTCAGCCAAATGAACATTAAACTCACAATCCTCCTACCTCAGTTCTCCAATTTTTTATTTTTATTATTTTTATTATAAAATGACAAATTACAATTATATATTTATGGGGCATAAAGTGTCACAATACAGGAATACAATGTGGGATAATTAAATTGATAATTAGATATCCACCACTTCAAGTGCTTAGTACAGTTTGTGATAAGCAATGGTTGAAATTTATTCAACTAGCAGTTTTGAAATGTGCAATGATCTAGTAAACTGTATTTGCCAATCTGTGGAATACATCTCAAATAAAACCTATCCCTTCAGCCCCATCAGGATTCCTAGCCCTTGACCATCAGCTTTCTGCTTCCCACCTCCAGTTCCATGCCCTCTGCTCCCTGCTCCTCTAAGTTCAACTGTTTTAGATTCCACATATAAGTGAGAACATGTGGTATTTGTCTTTCTGTGTCTGGTTTATTTCACTTGAGCTCCATATGGATGCAAATGACAGTTCTTTCATTTTTTAAGACTGAGCAGTTTTCCACTGTGTACACACGCCATGTTCCCTGCATCCATTTGCCCACTGAAGGATGCTCAGACTGACTCACTCCATAGCTTTGAACTTACAGGTAAATTCCCAGGTATGGTGTGATACACCCACGATCTTTGTAAAGTTCAAGGTAACAGGTGTCTATTTCTCAATAGAACCTCAAGGTGGTATCTAAATCTTAGCCTGGAGACCACATGTAAGGATTCAAGCCAAGTAGACTGACCCAGCATTTCTGTGTGCAGCCAACGTGGTGAGTAAGGTATGTTGTTATTTCCTAACAGTGTGTACCACTGATAGTACACGGAGCCACCATAATCTCTGTGCTGGTCACTGTTCATTCTGCCTCTGCCCATCCCAAGTCGTCCAGCTGTGTCGTGAGCCTTTGCATTCCCTGGGCAGTGGCACAGGAGTGGGCTCACTGAGAGGCACTCAGGATACTGGAAAAGCTGGATGTCCACCTCAACTCCTCTTTCATGTCCCAGAGGAATCTGTAGTGTCACAGCACCAGCTTTTGAGAAGAGGAAGAACAACACAGAGAAGAAAGACCACACGCCTTACCCTTCTAATGTTAATATCCAGTTCTCTGGTCCACACAGGTGACCCTGGAGGCTTTCACCAAGTGTTCTTGTCTATAGGTTTGTCCTATAACCATTATACAGAGTTCAACCGAAAACAGTTGGTACAACTTCTAACTTTGTATGCCCACTTATTAGTGATAGGTTATTTCCCTGTCAGTGGAATGAGCCAATTCAAGCCAGATTAGATTATATTAAATGCAAGTTTATTGGGAAGCTGCTCTCAGGCAAGTTTACTGGCCCCAAGGACTGAGGCTAGGGGAGTCACAATGGGGAGTGAGCCGGGGAGGGCAAAGAGAAACAGAGAAAGATCCTCCACAGAGAAAGAACAGAAAGAACAGAGACCAATATGTCTGGATTATATAGGGAAGAGCCCCTGGACTGGAAAGTTCAGGATTTGGGGACAGGTTATGCCAGGTTGGAACTGAGGGATACTGGGTGAACCTGGAGGCCAGGTCTGCTTTGATAAGTAAAATATGCACCTCAGTCCCGTGTCCCTGGGTCTGAAACCAAACATTTAGGAACTGCCTGAAAGAATTGCTGGCCTGTGCACAGAAAGATGCCTCTGACACATTCTCTTCAGCATATGATGACAGTAAGAATTAGAAAACGGCCTAAATGCCCATCATCACGACAATGAAAAGTAAGTGTTGACGGACATCCTCCCAACTGCACAGTCCCATGCTGAAAGTACCTCTTCCCAAATGAGGGTGGGTAGGAGGGAGGGAGAGAAGGAGGGTGGAAGAGAGGGAGGGTAGGAGGAGGAAGAAAACCAGTTAACAGAAACCAATTGCAATGTGAAGTTCTTAACAAGAACCCAGTAAATTAAATAACTTTTAAACTGAACGAAGACTGACATTAAAGAACTATTAATTTTTACGTGTAACAATGATACTGTTTCATGTTTTCAGTAGTCATTAGCCTTCAGATTTACATAATGAAATGTTGGTGGGTGGAATGGCCTGCCTGAGGTATACTTTAAAACTAATACAGGGAAGGTGTAAGTGGGGTCAGACACTCCAGACTGAAGGAGATAATGATTGTTGGAGGTGAGTGGTTAGCACAGAAAGTTCATTGTATCATCCTTGTCTACCTCTGCATATGGTTCCAACTTTTCCTATAATCAAAAGATTAAAAATGGGAGCCGGCGTAGTGGTGCATGCTTGTAATCCAAGAATTCAGAAGGTTGAAACAGGAATAAGACCAACAACAACCTAGGGTACAGAATAAGTTCAAGGTCAGCCTGGCTGCACAGTGAGATCGAGTCCCGAATAGGGAAAAAAAAAAAATGTGCTCAAAATAATCAGCTTCTAAACAAAACTAGATAGTTCCCGTGTACTCTCAAGGAAGAAACAAGTCACACAAAATCAAAAGTTGCAGTGTGTTTTTTAGACTATGACAGGAGGGGTCTTTAAAAACAAGTGCCAATCCAGAATTATATGTTTCTAAGTTCAGAAGGCTATACTCAAGTCTAAACTAAAGTTGTCACTACTGATAGAGACCCGAGTTGGAAAGAGAGAATGGTAATTGCCGAAGGGAAATTTCCCTTTGTTTGCTGCTCATGGTTTTACAAGAAGATATTCATGACTGCTTGGGTAATTTAAAAAATCCTAAGTGCCATTAGCCAAACGTTTTAAAAATCATTTAAAAAATCCTAGTGTCTCCAGACTCCACAGCAGCATAGGCGCTGAGGGCAGGTGTCAACCCAGCCTGGGCACAGGTCTCAGTGTGCTGGCTCCATGCTTGTTCATGAGTCACCAACGTCCCCTGGGATGGAAAAATCACCTTCTTGCTAAGTACCTCTGAAATGTCTGGCACCTCTGTGGTCATTTTTTCCCATAATCCTCCATAATCATGGACCAGTCATTTCAGACCACAAGTTAAGATAACCAGGGATTGAGTGGACCTCAGGTCCAGATCTGACTCCAAAGTCCATAGCCCTCCAGTCATGACATGCCACAGAGAACCAGGTCCTTCCAGGGCTAAGCAGAGTGGGGATGTAATGGTGGCGATGGGTAGGAAGGAGAAAGACAAGAACAAGAGTGCCTGGTGTCCTCGAGAAAGGAAAGGGAGAGAGTGAGATGAGAAAGGAGCCATACAGGAGAGCGCAGAGATAACAGCCCAGGAGCAGAACGTCACTGCAGCAACGAGAACCAACATGGCGCTGCCAATGGAGCTGTGAGGCTCCTCGTGGTGAGCACGGAGACGATATGGTGAGGTGCAGGGAAGTAGCAGAATATGCACCTGCTTTCTCACTGACGTATGATGGAGTACAGCAGATATGGGGGTTTCAGAGATGAAGACAACGACGGAGGGCACAGGGGTCCACATGATGGGGTAGACAGAGTTGAAATGAGTGGTGTCTTCATTCAGGGAAAGAGTCTCGCAACACAGTGAGAAGGAAGGAAAGAGGGTGTGGGGAGATCGGTAGCAACTCTTAGGGATACAACCAGCAGCCTCAGCCAGCTCACCCTGACAATGCCATAATGAAAATGACTCACTGGGACTGGGGTCATGAGTAAGGTGCACAAGCATGAGGGCATGAGTTCAGACCAAAAGAATCCAGGTCAAAAGCAGGCTTAAAAAAAAAAGGCTGGCCGGGCGTGGTGGCGCACGCCTTTAATCCCAGCACTTGGGAGCAGAGGCAGGCGGATTTCTGAGTTCGAGGCCAGCCTGGTCTACCAAGCGAGTTCCAGGACAGCCCGGACTACACAGAGAAACCCTGTCTCAAAAAAACAAAAAAAAAAAAAGCTGGCCGGGCGGCGGTGGCGCATGCCTTTAATCCCAGCACTTGGGAGGCAGAGGCAGGCGGATTTCTGAGTTCGAGGCCAGCCTGGTCTACAGAGTGAGTTCCAGGACAGCCCGGGCTATACAGAGAAAACCCTGTCTCAAAAAAAAAAAAAAAAAAAAAAAAACAGGTTTCACAGCCTCCGCCTGCAATGCTAGCACTAGAGGGTAGAGACAGGAGGATCAGTGAAGGTCACTGGCCAGAGAGCTTAGCCAGTTGGTCAGCTCTGGATTCAATGAGTAACCCTGTCTCGAAAAACAAAACAAAACACAGAGAGTGCTAGAAGAGAGGGTACCCAGTAATAACCTCTGTCCTTTACAGGCATGCGCATGTGCCATGAAGCTATCAAGCCATTTCCTGGCTCGCCTCCCCAGCCCTTACCATGTGTGCTCATGCAGCTAGTTCTCACATCCTCAGCTGGGCTCCTTTCTCACCCTTCCATCCTCAGCTAAACTGCCACCCTCTCAAGAATCAAGATCCTGTCTAATCCCAGTCAGTCCCTCTCCGTCCCTCTGCCTTGTCCTAGGAACACAAATCACAATTTATTATTACTTATAATAATCACCATAATGAATCAGAAACTCCATTCAGGGCCAGGAGGGTAATGGCTGGCTACAGATACCACTGGGTTTGTTTGTCTTTACTCACAGAAGTCAACAGAGTAGCTGGCACACAGTTAGTGCTCAATTAATGTCTGAAGGGTAGACTGATACAAAAAAGAAAGAAAGAGAGAGGGAGATAGAAGTGGGCAGGGAAGGGAGAAAGGAAACGTAAGGAGACAAGCGGGAGGTGGGAATGGGGGTGGGGTCGTGGAGAGAAGGGGTATGAATCCCAGAGTGATAGCAGTTCACTTCAGGTCTCTGCTTCCCCAGGGTAATGTCGTCTCTGGCAGCATGTAAAACTCCCATGCACATTTACTGTAGAAATACTCCCCAAGTCAGCTTCTCAGCTTGAGAGCTCTGGCTGTAAGCCTTCACTGAGGTGATTATCTACTGGTTTTATCTGCACTCCCCATCTTCCCTCCATTAGTTGGGATAGCAAAGACTCTTCTGGAAATTGCATGTTGGATTGCATAGAAGATAATATGTGCCTCTGAAATATTCTTCACATGTCTGAGAGCCACTAGACCACATTCTAAGCTGACTTCAGAGAGTATTTATAACTGCCAAAACAAGCTATTTCAAAAATAAATATGGTATTTTTAGCCCAATGCCATTGATAATGTGATTCACTAAGTCATCGGCTCAGATCTGCCATAACCACAGTAGCTTACAGGCTGTGCACTCCCAAAATGATCTTCAGGCCTCTGGGTGCCCAGCTCACCTGGCCTCCCCGCCCCCTTTGTGGGTGGCCAGAGTGAAAAGGAAGAGGCAGCAGAGACCATGGCAGGGAAAAGTGAACATGGGAGGGACCAGACTCCGAAAAGATACTGCAATCACTTCTCTGCTCTAGGACAAAACATCTGACGGAAAATCTACTTAAAGAGGAAAGGGTTTATTTTGGTTCCTGGTGTGAACATACCATCCCTTATGATGAAGGTTTGGTGGTAGGAGTGTGAGATACCTGGTCCTATCTCATCCATGGTCCGGAAGCATAGACACACAAACGCCTGGTACCCAGCTTACCCTCCCTTTTCCCTTGTTGTCTGGGACTCCAACACATGCCCACAATAAGGTGAGATTCCCCTCAGGTAAACCGCTCTGGAAGCACCCTCATGGACACACTGAATGTCTTCTAGGTCATTCTAAACCCAGCCAACTGGACAATGGATATTAAACATGACAGATACAGAAGACAGCCAAGGTTTCCAGGAAAGAAAAGAAAGACCAAGAAAGCAGAGGAACAAAAGGCAAACAGATGACTCTAGGAGTCGCCAAGGCACCACACGGACCTTGCATGTAAACATCCAAGGTACACATGCTGCTTTTAAATCACAGGGGACCTCTGCCACCAGTTCCTCTGCTTTGGATCAACAAACTCTCCTCCTCCAGATGCTGCCACTGAGCTGTGCCGAAAATTGTCGTGAATCGAGGATCGTGAAGAGAGCAGCTGAAAGAGCTGGCATCAGGCTGACTGACCAGCTGTGTGATCTTGGGCAATCTACTCCCCCTTCTTTGGTCTCAATTTCCTTAACTATGAAATAGGGATAGCAAAGCTACTTGCCTTCGAGGAGGCTGGGCAAACGAATGCAAAGATTATGAAGTGTCTGCCACAAGGAAGGACCTCAATAAATAAAGCCTCTTGCTTTCATTACCTTCTGCCTGTTCTCCCGAGTCCCTCTGCCCTGTATGACTAATGCTTCCCTTGAGGCAGGGTGGTTAGGCTATGGACAAGGACTGTGAGAGGAGAGAGAGACTCAGGAACTATTGTTTTGGGACAATCAACGAACAGGACTGATAGTGACAGGAGTGTGAAATGTTTGAGACCACTGAGCCAACCAGCCTGACTCTGCACCATCCATCTCTAGCCCTCACTAGCTGTGTGGCCTTGGACAAGCCTAGCAGTTTCTTACAGCTGCTAGAACAAATTACCACAAACCAAAATTTGGGCTTAACGCACAACCGTATTCCCTTAAAGTTCTAGAGGTAAGCTGATCCAAAGCCAGCTTGGCTGAAAGCAAGGTGTGAGTGAGCCTGCAGACTCCAGGAGAGAACACCTTCTCAGCCTTTCTCAGCTTCCATGGGCCACCTGAACTCCTTGGCCACAGACCCCTTGCCTCTCTTTGAAGGGCACCATGTTGGCTCTCCCTCTGACTCCAATTTTTCTTTATCCTTCATCACAGGAACTTTTGATTGCCTCCCTGGGGCCACCTTGATAATTTGGAATCACCTCTCTACCTCAAGGTCTTTAAACAAATCACAACTATAAAATTTGTATCTTAGGGGCTGGAGAAATGATTCAGAAGTTAAGAACACTTGTTCCTCTTGCAGAGAATCCTGGTTCCATTCCCAGTACTCATACGATGGATCACAATCACACATAACTCCAGTTCCAGGGACGACAATGTCCTCTCCCGACCTCATCCCAGGCACACAGTTATGTACGTACATACGTGCAAGGAAGACAATGTTAAATGAAATAAATAATTCTTTTTTTTAAAACTGTGTTAGTATTTTATTCATATAAAGAAACACCATGATCATGGCAATTCTTATAAAGGAAAACATTCAATTGGGGCTGGCTTACAAGGTTCAGAGGTTTAGTCCATTATCATCATGGCCTATGGGGGTCATTCCTATTCAAACATCACAATTCCCTTCATTATGTAAGGTCATATAATATTAGTCCTGGGATAGAATGTGGATATACATCAAGATATTATTCAATCCATTTCTCTGAGACTCATATTCTTCATTTGTACAGAGGAAACAATGGACTTATGTAATCAATTTGGCTGGGCCATGGCCTCCAGATACTTAGTCAAACAGGTCAAAAATATTACCATGAAGGTATTTTTAAATAATTAGCACTTATATGAGTGGGTTTTGAAGGATGATGGCTATCCTCCAGAATGTAATAAATACTGACCTAATCAATTCAAGATATTTTGCATGTATTCATATGTGTAGTATGCATGCATGTGTGGATTCATGTTTGCCTGTGTGTGTGCACAAGTGTTCATACTACACGTAGAGATCAGGTTAACCTCAGATGTCTTCCTCATTATAGTCCACCTTATACACTGAGGCAGGGTCTCTCACTTGAACTCAGAGCTCACTAATTGAGCTAGGCTAGCCAGCCACCTTGCTCTAGGTTCCCCTCCCTCTGCCCCTCAACACTGGGATTCCTGCCACGCCTACTCATCATTTACATGGATTCTAGGGAGCCAATCTCCACTCTTCAAATCTGTGTAGCAAGTGTTTAGCTCACTGAGCCCCCTTTCCAGCCCCATCAGTTGAAGATTTTAAAAATAAAGAATCAACTTAAATACAATAAATAAAATAAAGGGGCTGGAGAAGTGGCTCCATGGTTTAGAGTACTGGGTACTCTCTCAGAGGACCTGGGTTCAGTTCCCAGCACTCAAATGGTGGCTCACAACCAGATGTAACTCCAGTTTCAGATCTTCTGCCCTCTTCTGGCCCCTTTGGGTACTGCACTCATCTGCACACAGTCACACATAGACACGCATAATTAAAAATAAAATTAAAAAAAGTCTTCCAAGAAAGAAGTCTACCTGGAGGTAGTATTCCAACTCAGCCTGAAGCATCAGGTTCCCCCCTGAGTCTCCAGCCCAGCATGTCAGGCAGATTTCAGACTTACTAGCATCAAAAATCACATCAATCAATTCCTTTTTAAAAAATCAAAACAGATAAATGATAAACAGGTAGATTAGATAAAAATAGATAGAACTAGATCTTTGTGGTCAGCTTGAGGTGCAAATGTATACACTGTTCGGTATAGTGACTAAAGCTCATGAAGTCAATAAATAGCAAATGTGAATGTTGCATATTTAAGGGGATTATGTTTTATCCTTGAAAATTTCATACATGAGTACACTGCAACTATGCCCTTTCTTCTCCCTGTTCCAATTCCTCCCATGTCCCTCCTCCCACCCACCTCTCATATATATGTTTATTATATATGTGTGTGTATATATTATATATAATATATATAATATATATATATATATCACTGAGTCCAATAAGTATTACCTATATGTGCATGTTTTAGAGTTCAGCAGGTATTGTACACATTAAATACATACACATACATACACACACATATGCGCACATGCACACACCCA
This sequence comes from Mastomys natalensis, assembly GCA_021653895.1. Taxonomy (NCBI): domain Eukaryota; kingdom Metazoa; phylum Chordata; class Mammalia; order Rodentia; family Muridae; genus Mastomys; species Mastomys natalensis. The sequence continues at coordinate 1,141,962 of JAJTUV010000084.1, forward strand.
CACACACATGCATGCACATGTGAAGTGTCATATATACCACAGTGAACATTAAGTTAGTGTGGAAGGACTGGCAAGACCAAGCACATATCTACTTGTTCCTTAGAGCTAAGGAAATGTCCCCACACACTTCTAGGCTCCTCTGTGTGCCCTTGACAGAGGACTGGGAATCTATAGAGTCACATCCTCTGGAGAAAAGAGGAGAAAGAGTTCTGGGCCAGCCAACAGTCAGTGACCATCAACTCTATCAGAGCCTCCAGAATTGTAGATGTGGGATGCAGGCAAGCCCACAGACAAAAGTCAGAGATATGTCCAGATCTACTCCAATGCCATGCCACTTGGCCACAGGCTTGGGGACAGGACTAACATATCTAATGAGTCAGCCTCAAAGATGAAGAAAACTCCCAGAGGAGCCTTCTGTAGCCTCACTGACTGAACAAGTGAGGAAGGAAGGAAGAAAGGGAGAGAGGGAGGTAGGCAGAGAGGAGGCAGGGAGGGAGGGAGGGAGGGAGGGAGGAGGAAGGAAGGAAGGAAGGAAGGAAGGAAGGAAGGAAGGAAGGAAGGAAGGAAGGAAACATAAGAAAACATGGCATCATTGCATCATGGCATCACGGCATCATTCCTACCTAAAGATGGCAGACATAGTGTCTCCAAGACATGTTACTTCATCAGACTCTAAAACTGTTTCCAGTGGTCCTCGTGAACTAGACTTTACAGGGAAAGCCTGCTGAAGGTCAGTGGAGGAACACCTACCAAAGCACATTCTGTCTGCGTTGTCATGCTCTCCGGCTGCTCATTTGTTCCCGAGAGCTCTCTGGAGTCAGGCACAGAGGCTGTTTAGGTGGTGCCACTCAGCTACAGAAAAGCATTTCAAGTCTCCTCTTGAGTGGGAGTCATGGGAGCTGCAGTTCTTTGAGCTGCCACAGGCAAAGGTGTCTGAAGTTCAAACGCTGTGGCAATTTGCATGGTAATTTACACTGCAGCCCTTTGTCCCCCTGTCATCCTGAAGAAGCCCCTCGAAAGCTGAGGGAGAGCAGCTCACATGTTTACAGCCTGCTTGACACGCTGTGATTTCATCCCCTCTCGCCAGACAGAAGGGCGGGGACGCAGGTGGGTTGTATTGTGGCGGCAAGATTTCTTTGACATTGTTCAGTTAGAGGGGCTGGAAGGCAGATGGGGTAAAATCATCACTTGGCTGCACTGTAAGAAAACCTAATATTGGAAAGTATTTGTGATTAGCTACAAGAAGACCTTCCACGCTGAAATAAAAAATGATTTCTTCCAATTGATCAAAGTTCTTCTGTTTTCCAAAATACATTTCTAGTTGCAGTCTCCAGTGAGGGAGAAAGAAAGCTTCAAAAAAAAGGTTTAAAGTTGGGGGGTGTCTTTCCTGAAAATGAGAAGAATTAGAAGGAATGCTTTTCCAGGGAGGCCATGAGAAAGCCATCCAAAACAGGGGTTCTCTCAAGAACTTGGACAAGTCACATCCATGTTCTAGACTCCAGATCCTTTCTTAGGAAACAGAGACTCCAATAAGATGACTGATGGAGATGCTCCAGAAGGGCAAGAGGATGCAGATGGTGATATGGCGCAGACAGGGATGATGACAGTGCCCTCATGGTGGCAGTGCAGCTCTGCACAATAGCATGGACATGTAGTCCTAGCTATTTGGGAAGCTGAGGCAAGAGGAATGCTTGAGTTCAGAAGTTCAAGGCTATCCTAGCCAACATAGTGAGTGAGACCCTGTCGCAGGAAACACTTGATAAGTGAGCGATCTTGGTGCTGATGCTGATGACCACGATGATGGCAGCAGTGGCAAGAATGGGCACAGCCATAAGGACCAAAATGATGAAGACGATGACAGCAGCTGGTTTGTATCAAGCACTTAATTAGAAACCACCCACCAGAATAATCAGTGTGTGTTATTTACCTTGATCTTAACAATCCCACCGAGTTGCATTTCTTCCCACTTCACAGATGAGAAAACCGAGTCTCAGAGGAATAAAAGAGACTTGATCAAAGAAATGTTGAGATAAGGACTGAAGGCTCAGGAGAGGAACCTGAGATCAGAACTGCAGCATCCACACAGAAAGCCAGGTGTGGCCACAGGCAAACCTGTACACCCAGTGGGGGTCGGGGGAGAAGGAGCAGAAATAGAAATATCTCTGGCCTAGCTGGTCAGCCAGCCTAGCCAAAAATGCCAAGTTCCAGGCTCTGTAAGATATTCTGCCTCAAGGAAATAGATGATAGACTAGGCTCCAACAGCTTCCTATTCTTGTCAGCCCAGACATGCGCGCATATATATATATATATTTACACACACATACACCACACACAAAATAATAAGTAAACCATTTTAATTAAAAAAAAAAAAAAAAAAAAAGCACTGTTGAAATCAGAGCTGACGCTCTGGCGCTCTCCTTGGTTTGGTGCTTCCACACTATCTTAGATGACCCTCCACCCTATGATAGATGAGGCAAAATTTGTTCCATGCCCCTTGTAAAAAGTTTCCAAAAGCAGTCTCTTGGGAAGAGAAAAGAAACGCTGAGCACTGAGTGCATGAGGCAGTTACAACATCAAAGAGGCTGAGAGCTGGGTCCATGAGGCCGGAACCCCCAGGTGCACACTGAAGGTTTGCATAGATGTACCATTCATGGAGGGCAGGGATAAGGTGTCAGCTCCAGCATAGGGAGGTAGAGGGAACCTGGCGGCATTGTTTGTCAGTGCAAGTAAAGAGAGTGTCAGAGGGGAGCATTAGGAATTAATCCACTGAGAGTAATGAGCTAAAAGGTTGTAATTTGAAAAGGCGCAAGCAGCCTAGGACAGCATCAATGAACCTGTCACAGGTACCAGCAAATAGAAAAGTCTAGCTTTCCATTAATGGTCAAGTACTTTGTCTTACTTTCAAACGCCAAATAAATAAATAAAACAACCTTCTCAAGGTGGGTGGTACATTTACAAGGTGAGTACATTTACACCCTGTGGGAAACTGTCACAAAAGATGCTCACAGCTTCAGTGAGCACTTCCCTGTAACAGTCAGAGAAAATACAAAAGCTGTAAAGCCCAGCTCTGAAACACTGCTGCTCAAACATCTGTGCCTCTCTGTGATGTACAGAGATCAAAGGAAAAACCTCCTTCACATAACCCCCAGCGACAGCAGCATCAGGGAACTGACGCAAACCTGTGGTAGAATTCAAGAGGTGGTTCCATTCGCTCCCATGTTAGCTGTGGCTCTTAGCCTCCTCCTCTTCTAGATTAGATGCTCCTTGAAGCCAGGAAGCATCTGCCTTGTCGCTCTAATTTGCCCCCACAGCTTGGAAATATTAAAAGGTCTCTGCGTGATTATTTGGGGAACCAGCTGGTTAAGGAATAACTGCCGCTGTATTAATTTCCAGCATTAATATATAGATCATAATAATTCATCTTACACTCATGGGAGATCCTGGCACAGGGTTTGGCATAGAATAGTCTATCCAGGAAAAGTCTAACCTAATGCCAGCATCTATTAGAGCCCCCAGACCCATTTGAGACCATGTCTCCCAAACTGTTGAGATAAGAGTCTGAAATTTCTCTTAGCAACAATTTCATGTCTGGCAGTTGCCCATCAAACTATTCATTGAAATGGTTACAATCACATAAACAGCATCTACAATCATTCGAATGTGTAAAAATTATTCTTGGGCTTAGGAAATATTTCAGTTAGTAGCAAGGATCTGAGTTAGAGCTCCAGAACCCATGTTTTAAAGAGCTGAATGTGGTGTTGTGTGCTCACACTGGCGCTGGGAGGCAGAAACAGACATGGAGTTAACTGGCCAGCCAGCCTAGCTTACTTGATCAGTTCCAGTTCCAAAGAGAAACTGTTTTTTAAAAGCTGGACAGCCCCTTTGGAGTGATGCCCAAAGTTGTTTTCTGGCTAACACATTCATGTGCACACACATTCACGCCTGCACAAAAACAAATGCACAGAGAGAGAGAGACAGAGACAGAGAGACATACACAGGGGGGGGGGCTCCAACACAAGCCTTTAGAGAACCTGCAGTATAAGCAACTTGGACCACTGGATAAGAATATGACAAAGCTGAAAACCACCTCCAGTCTAGAATGCTCTTTCCAGAACACCCCAGTGTGAACCTAGTCAGTCTTGTAGGTTGGCATGAGTGTATCATCATGATTCATGTGTTGGGGTTGGTCTCGTGCTGCCATGAATTCAAATACTAAATTCTGTACCTCAAGATCTGGTTGCCCCACGATGAGTGAATTCTCACGTACACCAACTTTTGCTGTGCAAACCTGGATCCCCAAGATCAATAAAAAGCTAAAGCCTGTGATTGGGCAGTAGAGAGAGGAAGGCAGGACTTCCTGGGAAGGAGATAGGAACTCTGGAAAGAAAATGGTAGGCCTTTTTCACCAGGAGACATGAGGAGAGACAGATGTGACTACAGACCTGGAAGGTATAGCTAGTCACATGGCTGGATGAGACTAGGTAGTCTAGTTAATTTATATGAGTTGGTTGAGAGTCTAGCCAGCTAAGGCCTAAGCTTTAAAATATTCAAAGGTCTCTGTGTGCTTATTTGGGAACCAGCTGGTTAAGGAATAACTGCTGCTGTATTAATTTCCAGCATTAATTAATATATATCATAATAATAATTCATTTTACACTCATGGGAGATCCCAAAATCCCCATTTTAAAGCTCCAATCCAATTCTGATTGTGTACCAAAATCAGCAGCCCAGCAGAGTTATTCTAATTCCCACCCCACCAAATGCTAGAGATTGCACCAGGTGCTCAGTATGAGCCATTAGCCTTCACTTCCAGCCCTTTGTGCTGAATTTTAGAGGAGCTAGAACCCACAAACTGCATGTCTCAGACCCCCTTGCAATAAGCAAACACATGAGAATGGCAGGTTACTCACAGGTGGGTGTATGTTATATATATAATATATATATATTATATATATATATATATATATATATTACTCTATTGTTGCCATAGCAACTTACTCTCAACTAAACTGGCTTCAAACAACACTCACCTACTATCTCACAAAGATCACCAATGGGCTCAGCAGGTTCCCTGCTTAGGGTCTCACAAGGCCAGAAACAAGGTTCTAGCTGACCTGGGTTCTCATCCTAGCTTTAGGTCCACTTCCCAGCTCACTCAAACACAGAAGTCAGTTCTGTGAAGTTGCATACCAGACATTCTTCCTGTTGGCTACTGGCTAGTCCTTGTCAGCTTCTACAAGCCACCCACATTCATTTGCTCGCAGCCCTCTTCCTCTTCACAGCCAGAAGCGGTTCATTGACTCCTCCATGCATTGAACCTCTTCAGCATTCCATCTGGTTTAGTCTTAGTTAGGTTTCTATTGCTGGGATGAAACACCATTGAGAAAAAATGAAGTTGGAGAGAAAAGGGTTTATTCAGCACTGGTCATCACTGAAGACAGTCAGGACAGGAACTCAAATAGGGCAGGATCCCGGAGGCAGGAGCCAGTGCAGAGGCCATGGAGGATATTGCTTACTGGCTTGTTCCTCATGGCTAACTCAGTTTGCTTTCTTATAGATGCCAGAAATGCCAGCAGAGATGGCACCACCCACAATGGGCTGGGACCTTCGCCCATCAACCACTAATTAAGAAAATGCCTTACAGGCTTACCTACAACAGGTCTTATAGAGACATTTTCTTAACTGAGGTTCCACCTCTCAGAGGAGCCCAACTTGTGTCAGGGTGACATTAAACTCTCCAGCACAACTGACCCCTTGTCAACGTGACACACAAATGCATCACTGTTAAGCCAGAATCTTTCCTTTCTCCTCCATCCCAAGATCTCACGTTAAAAATACAAACAAGTAAAAACCTTAAAAATTCAAACACTAAATGTTTAGTCTCTTTAAAATAGCCAAACTCTCTTAAAATCCAAAGTCTTTTAAAATTCAAAGTCTCGGAGCTGGAGAGATGGTTCAGCAGTTAAGAGCCCTGGTTGCTTTTCCAGAGGTGCTGAGTTCAATTCCCAGCAAGCACAAGGTGGCTGACAAACATGTGATCTGATGCTCTCTCCTGGCATGCAGGTGTACATGCAGATAGAGCACTCATATACATAAAATAAATAGAACACTCACATGCATAAAATAAATAATCTTTTTTTTTTTAATTCAAAGTCTCTCAAACTATGAACTCCTGTAAAATCAAAAATAAATTAAATACTTTCTTGCTTCAAAAGGAAAGAACCAGGGGCAGTTATAATCAAAGCAAAGCAAAACTCCAAAACTGTAAATAAGGTAAAAAAAAAAAAAAAAAAAAAAAAATCCTCAATGTCCAATGTCTGATATTCACTCACAATTTTCTGGGTTCCTCCAAAGGGCTTAGGTCACTTCTCCAGGTCAACCCTTTTACAACACAGCGTGTCTCCAGCCGGCTCCATTCCACTGCTGCTGCTGTTCTTGGTGGTCATTCTGTGACACTGGCATCTCCAAAACTGCTGGGGTCCCTTGCTGCAACTAGGCTGGACTTTGACCAGTAGCCTCTCCCGGCTCTCTTCAGGGACTCCAGCCCAGTGACAAGTCTCAGCTGCTCTCCATGGCTCCTTCATGCCTTCAAAACCAGTACCACCTGGGTGACTTTTACACTACTAAGTTGAGCTGTTAGCACATAGTACTACCTTGGCCACCTCTAGAACACAGCTTCTGTGTGCTCTCAGGAAACACTTCCCAGAAGGTTTCACTGTAATGATGCTGGCCTTTTCATTTGCTTACTTGCTTGCTTTTGGGATTGAGGGGTGTGATTTATTTTCTGTTTTGAAATAAGTTTCTCTGTATAGCCCTGAATGTCCTAGAACTAACTCTGTAAACCAGGCTGGCCTCAAACTCGAGATCTGATTCCCTCTGCCTCCAAGTGCTCGGAGTAAAGGCTCGTACCATATAATCACCACTAAATTCCCAGCTCCAGCTGACTAGCATCAAGCATCCCAGCAAAGCAAAGGTTTCTCTTTAGTAGTTCTGCTTTCTTGTTAATCACAGCAAACAACTTAACCACAGGTAAACCAACAAATGGCCCCAATAGTATCTTTAAACTTACCCCTGACACTTGGCAAGTCAGTATGGAGAGAATCTCTTTATAAGCACCACCTGTCAATAAAATAGCTGATGGCCTATGAGCTGAGGCAGGAAATAGGAGGTGGGACATTGGCAGGAAGAGAGAGGATTCTGGGAAATAGTAATCAATGAAAGAGAGCTACAGGGGACGAGACCAAGGACAGACTGAGGAGACATAAACTAGCAGGTAGAGGAACTCAGAGAGATGCTGAGAAGATAAGAAGGAAGAAGCAGACTGGGACTGAAGAGAGGTAACTAACCAAGTGGTAGACATAGAGTAGTTAAATGGGTTAAGTAAGTTATAAGCTAGTCAGAGAATGAGCCAAAGTTTATGGCCTGGGCATTTAATATAACTAATTAGTTTTAGAGTCATTATTGATGGGAACTAAGAGGCTGGAAGGAAAAACAATTTAAAAATTAATTTTACAAGCCTAGCCTCTTCTGCATTGTCCTTAACATTCCTATCTTCCAAACTCCTACAGAGCATCTCACCAATCGCTAAGCACTCACGTAATTCCACACAAAGCTCCAAAGTCCTTCCACTGTACTCCCCAAACAACATGGCCAGGTCTGTCACAGTAATGTCACAATCCTTGTTAGCAATGAAGTTAGTAAGGACAGGAACTCAAAACAGGACAGGAACTTGGAGGCAGGATCTGAGGCAGAGGCCATGGAGGATACTGCTTACTGGCTTGCTTCCCATGGCTTGCTCAGCCTGCTCTCTTAGAACCTAAGTCCACAAGCCTAGGGATGGCACCACATGCAACAGGCTAGGCCCTCCCCCATCAATCATTAAGAAAGCACCTTATAGGACTGCCTACAACCCAGTCCTACGGAGGCATTTTCTTAACTGGAGTTTCCTCCTCTCAGATGAGCCCATCTTGTACAAGCTGATATAAAACCGTCCAGCACAGTCCTCCACTGTCAAGACCTTTGTGGTTACTCGGAGTCCACACCAGGCTGTATGACTACCTCCAGTGTGATAAAGCTTCTCCGAATCAGCAGCCTAACTCCTATCTGCAAATTCCATGTTATCAGTAACACAAGAGTCAAGAGCATGACACAAGGGCCAGAGATCGTGGGGAATAAAATTCTACCTGCCACAGCTGAAGGTAAGATCTTCAGAAGTGGCTGCCAGCTGTGACGCTGGGTTCCTCCACAGACCTATCTTCATTCACAGCTGAAGTCTCTTCCTGCATCCAACAGTAAAGCTCAGCACATAGCTAAAAGCTCCAATCTTGCCACATCCTACCATTTCTCTCGGAAGTCCCAAGACCCTATGCATTACCCTCAGGAGTAAGGAACAAGGCTGCCCAGGTCCTGGGACACTGTGTCAATCCTCTGCTTTGCAGATGCTTCCTTTACTTGTCAGTCTCTGTAACACATCGCATGTGTGCGTGCGTTTGCGCGTGTCTTTATGTGGAGGCAGGCGTGTCATTCCTTAGACACCATCCACGTTGTTTGTTAAGTCAGGGTCCCTCACTGGCCTGGAGGTCACCAAGTTGGCTGGCCAGTGTTACTTCTCTTGTCCTCAAGTAAGGATACGAGCATTTACCACCATGCTCAGCTTTCTTACACGGGTGCTAGGGATGGAACTCAGGTCTCCATACTTGAACAGCCAGCATTCTATCAACTGATCTGTCCACAAAACCCCACATTTTTTTAATTAGAGCATGATTCATCTTCTTGGGATTATGCAGCAGCCTGTTTTCATTTTCCCAATGGGACTAGAACCAATGGAGGGACCATAGGACAAAAGGTCCATGGGTCAACCAAATGCAGGCCCTTTCCCTTCACACAGGGCTTCTCTGGGCTCTGAATAAGTGAACAGGCATTAAGACTATCCAGGAGAGGGATCTAGTGTACCCAGCATTACCGGTTCCTCCTATGTTCTCAAGGGAAGCCTTGTTTTGTAGAGGATGGTGAATGGGGTAGAATCCCATGTCTTGGAGTGCGGGTAAGCCTGACAACATTGGTGGAGCTTGAAGAGCTGAGATCCTCTCCATTGATCCTGTTCACTCCAATCAGCACTCAATATCTGATTAGCAAAAATTGTAGCTATGTTTGTGGAATTCAGAAAAGCCTTTGAGAGTTGACTCCGACAGCTGGGGAACTTAAGACCGTTAAGTTAAATTTGTTTTCACAATCAGCTTCCTGGAGCCTCCTTCCTGCTAAGCATCCAAGGTTGCTGTGAAGGATTGTCATCCCTGAGAGTCATTAAGGAAGGGGGCTTACCAAGAGAGAGTCCAGGTGGTCCTCCATTCTCAGCCTAACAGACTCCTCTCAGTTTGGTGTGTGGGTCATATATGTGTTTGGTGGGGAGGATGTGCATGTATACATTTGGAGGGAAGCCAAACAGCAACAGATCTGTCTCCTCCTATCTCTCCCTCCTTATTTGTTGAGACAGGGTCTCTGGCTAAACCTGGAACTCACTGATGAGGATAGAGTGACAGACCAAGGACTCTCTTGTCTCCACCTTCACAGTATCAGGATTACAGGCGTGCACAGTCATACCCAGCTTATTCACGTGGGTGCTAGAGATCTGAACTCAGCTCACGGTTGCACAGTAAGCACTTTACTGGCTGAACCATCCTCAGACCCCATCACAGTATGTTTATTTTACTTCCTCTGCTTGCTACCCCTTCCCTGGTCATCTTCCCCTCCTACTCCACCCCTTCCCCATGTCACTGCTTGCCTCCCTTCATTCACCCAAGAAAAGCAGATGGAACATGACGTCATGGGTAACCCCAAAGGAGAAAACAGAACAAAGGAGTCCCCAGAAGCCCAGGATGTGATAAGGGTTAACTAGTGCACTTCCCTCTTGAATTCTCATACAGTCATTAAAAATGATAATTATGATGACTTTACAACAGTGTGGAAAATGCTTATGATATAATTAATGCTAAGTGGAAAATGCAGAACACAAAATGATAGCTATACTATGATTACAACTCCTTAAATTATACGTTCACAAGGGTAAGAACTGGAAAGGAACATGGAAAAAATAGTTTAATTTGCTGGGGATGACTGGCGACATGGGTGGATTTCTCTATATTAGGCTGGTGGTTCTGTAAAGCTAAGCAAATCTTCGGAAGCTAAAATTTTAAAAATCAGCTGGAGGATGGAGCAGAAACTGAAGAGGGCAGGCGGGCATCCCGTTCGCCTGCAGGGAGAAAGTGGCAGCTCTCTAAAGGGATAGGAACAGGCCACCCAATGTTTCCCCAAAGGCGACTTAGGCTTTGCTATTTAAAATCTGAGTATCACATGGGAGTAACCAACTGGGCCTGCATGGGAGAGGCAAGCTTTCAGGCACTAATGGTTTGGGGTTCTAGGCCACTCAGGATGCTCTACCAAAAGTACCACAAATAAGGCAACCTATAAACAACAGAATGTCTCAGAGTTCTGACATACGGATTCTCGGAAAGTCTCACTTACTGGCTCACTAATGGTAACTTCTTGGTATTTCCTCACATCTGGGAAAGACAATGACACTCTCCAGGTCTCTTATATGGGACAGTTATGAGGCTCCACCCTCTGGAGCCTTATTATCTCCCCAGGACTCTGCCTTTTAAGACATCACCTTGACGGTTAGGATTTAGCACACAAGTCTGCAGAGGTCACATTCAGGCCACAGACGGTGCTAGGGTGGGTCTTGAGGGTCATTGCAACAGGAAAACAAATACAGAGTTCTTACTGGGAACTGGAAAGAACTAAGTCCTTCCCAAGAAGGTCAAGCATGATGGAGACCAAATGGGACTCATCTGCCCAGGCTCACATCGCAGAATGTTGACTGACAGAGAAGGTAGGTTGATTGGGAAGGCTGACCTAGGGAATCTTCCAACGCATGAGATGGCCACCCCGTTTCCCCTTGGAAGATGCTTACATGTCCTCTCCTCTCACAGCACCCACATCTAGAGGCCCGTGACAGTGAGGGGCACAGTTCTCCATTTGAGCCTCAGCCAGGGATGAGTCCTCTCAGAGAGGCCCAGTGAATCAAGCAAAGGATGATGGGATCCAGGGATCACACTGAACATACTAAGGCAGATGAAAGGGAGTCTGGGGTGGATAAGGTAAGGAGTAATGTCTATTGGGGTGCATCATGCAGGGGAGACAGGGTGAGCACATGCAGTGAGTACGACTCCCCAGCCACATTTCATGGCTGCCCTCATCCTGGGGAGAGAGAATGTGGTACCCAGAATGTGTCGCTATGGAGAACATAAAAGGGGAGAGGCTTCTTCCATCCAGGGGAGCCTGTCGAAGGAAAATGGAATGTTGGTTGGCCCTAGTAAGAGACTACATGACAGGTAGCAGAACAAAAACTGGGAGACACTTGATCACATGCCCCCATCACAGCCCAGAGGATCTTGGGATTTCGCTTATAGCTGGGGGACACCTGTATGTGCCCCTTCCTCTCAGTGTCTGCTTCTGGACACTGAGGCCAGCCGATGAAGTCAGTCGGTAACATGTACTGCCTGAGCTCCAGACTTAGAACCAGGCCTGCAGACTAACAGGACTAAGGAGAGAAGCAGGGCGGGGGTTGAGGGGGTTGAGTAGCCCAGCCTCTGAGCATCTGGCAACTCTCTTAGACAACATGCTCCTGCGCCCACCCACTGCCTACATCACATCATTTGCATCGTTTGGATGCAAAACTTCATCCAGAGCAAGCATCCATACTTTATCTCCTGAGGATGAGGAAAGTTCCACCATAAAGAATGATCGGTGACCCTTGCTTATTGGTGGGTGTAGCACACCTGTCAGGTGTACCCATCTGAACTCCCAACAACATCCGAGTCTCAGAGAAGTCAATCAGCAAAGCAGCATGTGCATGTCATGCAGTGGCCTCCAAAAGATGTCCACCTCCTAACCCCCAGAACCTGTGGCTAGGCCAGTTACATAGCAAAAGGGAACTGGCAGATGTGGGGACCCAAGATAGCCCCAGTGTCTTCTTAAGGGTAAAACACAAGCGTCAGAGGAGATCTGACAACAAAAACCTAAGTCAGAGTGAAGCCGTGAGCCAAGGAGTGCAGGCAACCTCTACCAGTTTAGAAAAGTTTAGAATGAAAGCCTCGGGAGGGACGCAGCCTGACTAGCATCTTGACTTAGGACCAGGAAAACTGATCTGGAATGAAAGTCTCGGAAGATCTCAGTGCAGTCAGCACGTGGGGAGGCTGAGGGAGGAGGATCAGTTAATCCCAGGTACATCTGGCAAACAGTGAGACACCCCCACCCCCACCCCTATATCAAACAAAAGAGGAAAGCAGCAAAGTAGAGATTTTTCAAACTCTAGCTGCTCCAGGACAAAGACACATGATGGTGGTAGAAAATGCTTGCCTGGATTTCTAGCAGGAGAAAGATTTCGGGTCTGTGCACAGCTTATGGGATGTTTGCTCTCATTGTGAGTTAGGTAGGACATGTGGAGTGCTTGCCATCCACCAGACCTTATGTACCTGACATGGCCTTCCTCCTTCGGTTCTGAGAGCAGCCAAATTGATGAAGTCAAATTGCCATCTCAGAGACATGGAAGCTGAGGCTTGGGTAAGGGGTCACCAGCCTGACTGGGATTCCATCGTGTATGGCCTTACTACAGAACTTGCGAAAAGCTGTTATATACTGAGCAGCATCATGAAAAATGAAGGCCGACTCTACCACGCAACCCATACCGTGAGCAGGAAGTTCCTGAGGGTGGGTACAAAGAACATGTTTCTAGAAGAAAACTCACCCCATGGATCAACCATGTTCGTATAATGTCAGGTGGACGCAGAAAGAGTTCACTCTCCACAACGGTGACAATGAGCTCCAGGAAACCTGCACTAACCTGACATGCGCACTAACCCCGCATGCGCAAGGCTGTAAGGAGTGAGAGGGATTCAGTCCCCTTCAGTGAGGCTGTAAACCAGTGGGCAGCTTCGGAGAGTGACGACATAGGCAATGTGGATCTATATTTATTGACTTGAAGAGATGTTCCAAATACATCACAAGGTCTAACAAGCAGGCGCCGAGCAGTGTGCACATGGGCGGAGGGGGAGAGGAAGGCAGGGGAGGAGCTGGAAATGCATTTTTTTTTAACTGTTAACAATGGTGCTGCCAGAGAATAAAGACATGGGTGATTTGGGTTTGGTTAGTTTTTGTTTTGTTTTTGTTTTCTGTTGATTTTCTTTTTACTCAGTGTTCTATAATTAAAGAAAGAGAGAAATGGGGGAAAAGAGAAGGAGGAAGGAAGGGGAGAAGAGAGAGAGAAGGGAGGGAGGGAGGGAAGGAAGGAAGGAAGGAAGGAAGGAAGGAAGGAAGGAAGGAAGGAAGGAAGGAAGGAAGGAAGGAAGGAAGAAAATCTGACTTCAGACCCTCACGCACATATAAAATGCTGAGCATAGCCTGCAGCCCCCCTCCCCATGTGAGGGCACAAGAGCAGAGAGAGGATTTCTGGGGATCCCTCACCAGTCTAGGCAATCCATAAGCAAAGCGTGATTAAAAGCAGAAACAACCCGATATCTGGCCTCTACTTGCACAAGTACCTAGACATCACACCCACATACATACACACACACAAACACATAAACACATATGATAAAGAAATTAAAATTTAATGGGAAATGGTTTGACTGAGTCTGAGCCTGCCTAAGTGACTTGCTCTGGCCAGGCTCTTGGCCTTGCTTACATCTGTAACCCTAGACCTTGCAAGGCTAACGCAATCTGATTGCTGTGATGTGCTTTTAAGGCAAGCCTGAGCTACATAGTGAATTCTAGGACAGCTTTGGGCTACAGAATGAAACTCTGTCTCAAAAAATAATAATTACTATCTCAATGTCACTCCCTACTAAAGGCCCGAGGCTGGGGTTTAATGCACATCTGCCAAGCTTCAACCAAGTCATCTCTATTATGAGACTGAAATATTTTAGGGCCTTGACAGTTTCAGCCAATCAGGGATGCAGAAAGAATGAGAGTGGACCAGAGGATGTTGGAAGCAGAAGAGAGAGTGGTTTCAAGGCTCCTCAGTACCCTACTGGTGTTTTAGGCCCCATCACTTTGAATTCTAAGAGATGGGAGGAAGGCCACACACTGCGCATGGCCACAAGCAGCCTTGGCTTTTACCATTATGTGCTGTAGCAGTCCCTAAGTGTGACAACCAAAACCGTCTCTAGATGTTACCAAAGATGGATTGCAGGGCCACCTCACCACTGGCTGAGGAGGAGACTGGTTCAGCTGTGATCTCATGTTGTGGCTTGGTATTTGCTGCATGTGCCCACATGTACACCAACCATATAGCTCACTGCACAGTCTGGGTCTGTCCTCCTCAGCTAATCCCTTAGTCCTTATTACTCTGAACTGAAACAGCTCCTTCAGGCATTGTTAAAGACAAATGCCCTAATTGGTGAGCCCCAAGTGATAGTTGTTAACTATTGCCCCGATCCCCAGGGAAGACAAAAAACTGAGTTTCACAGCTCTAAGAATGGCCCCGAGAATGGGCCTTTTGCCACTCCTTCTGTGGGGGTTCATCCACGCCTCTGCATACCCTGAATTAAAGTAAGGGAAGCTGGCTTTTTCTTGTAAACACCAAGCTGTGCAGTCATTACAAGCTTGCTTGGAGATAATCAGGGCTGACACTCGCTGTACGAGCTGGGTTTATTGGAGACCACCCACAAAGTTGACTCAATGCAAAATGACACTACTAAGTAATCTAATCCCAAAATGCAGATTCCATTCCAACAAATTGCACACAAGTGGTCTCCTGCTGGTTTAACTGTTGCCTGGAAAGCCAAACCCAACCGCATTCGTGGGGAGTGTGTGAGCTCTGAAGCATGAAGACCATAAACAATGAAAATGCTGTACCTGCTCATCAACATGGATGCCACAGAGAGAAACCCTTCATTTATATTCAATGTTTCATATCGAATGAAATTATGATGAGAAAAGGGCACGAAACACCCTGGCTTTATTCTAACTCATTTTCCCTTTGAGCCAAAGACCCAAAGATATGGACAGAAAGGTAAGAAAATTAAGCATTTTCCTTTCTGCCACTGAGATTATTACAGGGTCTTGTGCTTTGAGACAAATCAAAATTTGAGGGAACAAGAACCAGGACTTTATATCCAACTCAGCCAGTGTGAGTCTTCAGCTCTGAAACACATAGCTCCCAACCTCTGATGGGAAAGGCATTTATTTATTCTACCAAAAAAAAAAAAATCAATTCTATAAGGAAAAGACTGGTGTTTCAGAAGAGAGAGCTTTGTCCAAGTCAACAATTTGACAAGGCTGCCTTGAAAGCTAGTATCACCTTAGGTGTGTGTTTAATAGTATCTACTATTCATGCTAGGCAGGGGACTGTCCTAGAGTGGACTGATTTCACCATCTGTGGAGGATATGTGTTCTGAGACTGACGAGAGAGGACATCTGTGGTGTTTGAGCCTTACATTTAGGTGGCTATTCTCATTGCTTGAACAGAATGCCTGAGATGAAGAACAAACACAGGGGTTAGGATTTTTGACTCATTTCTCAGAAGTTTCTGTCCACAGTTCTGAGTTTATAGGCTATGGTGATTTGCATGAAAATGGCCCCAGAGGCTCATATGTTTGCTTGACACACAACTGGCAGAACAGTTTGGGAAGGATTAGGAGGTGTGGCCTAATTGTGTTATTGGGGGTAGAATTTGGTGTTTCAAAAGCCTGTCCCTCTCTCTCCCTCTCTCCTCCCTCCTCTACCTCCCTCTCTGTCTCTCTTCCCTTTCTCCTTCCTCTCTATCTATCTCCATCTCTTTCTCTTTCTCTCGATTGCTCATTCAAGTTCCAGATAAGATGTAAGCTCTCAGCTATAAGCCTGCCTGCCTGTTGCCATACTTCCACCATGATGGTTGTGGATTCACTCTTTGACACTATTAGCAAGTAACTGGTCTTAGTCAGGGTCTCTAGTGCTACAATGAAACACCATAACCAAGAAGTAAGTTGGAAAGAAAAGGGTTAATTCAGCTTACACTTCAGCTCATAGTCCATCACTGGAGAAAGTCAGGACAGGAACTCAAGCAGGGCTGGAACCTGGAGGCAGGAGCTGATGCAGAAGCCGTGGAGGAGTGCTGCTTACTGGCTTGTTTCCCATGGCTTGTACATCCTGCTTTCTTATAGAACCCAGAACCACAAGCACAGGGATTGCACCATCCACCATGAGCTGGGCCCTCTCCCATTGATCACTAATTGAAAAAGTGCCTTCCAGCTGGATCTCATGGAGGCATTTCCTCAACTGAGGCTCCTTCCCCACCTGATGACTCTAGCTTGTATCAAGTTGACACAAAACCAGCCGGTATGTCACCAATAAGCTATTGTATGAGTTGCCATGGCCATGGTCTCTCTTCATAGCAACAGAAAAGTAACTAAGACATGGGCTCTGCTGATTCTAAGCCCATGGTGAGGCAAAACATCACAGTGGCAAGACCATGTGCTAGAAGCTACTTGACAAATGGGAAACAGATGGTGACTTCAAGGGACCAGGTATAACCTCAAAGTTACGCCGAAAAGGACTTACTTTAATTAAACTCACCTCTGAAACTTTCCACCATTTTCCAAAGTAACAATCAGGGACCAAGTAGTCAACACGTGAGTCTGTGGAGAACATTTTATTTTTGCAGTATCAGTATTTAATGTTGTTAAATTGACAGGATCTAGAATTGTCCAGGAGAGAAGCCCTTGGGCATGCCTGTGATGGATTAGCTAGTCTAAATTAGCTTCTGGGCATGCCTGTGGGGATTATTAGGTTGGGTCAATTGAGGTGGAACTATCCTAACTGGGTTGACACCACTCCACAGGCTGGGCTCCTAGACTGAATAAGCAGAAGAAAGCTAGGTGAGTGTCTACATTTGTCTCTCTTCACTTCCTGACTGCAGATACAATGTAGCCAGATGCCAGACACTTCTGCCATCTGACTTCATCCCCTTCGAACTGTCAGTCAAAATAACCCTTTTTACCTTAAATTGTTTCCACTGAGTATTTTGTTACAGCAAAATAACTAATATTCAAACCCCAGGAGCCTTCAGCATCTGTGATGGCTATTCTTGTTTGTCAACTAGACTACATCTGGAATTAACTAAAACCCAAAAAAACAGAGGTCACATACATGAGGGATTCTCTTTTTCTTAATTTGAAGTAGAAAGGATCTACTTCTTATCCTGATCTGTGAGGTGGAAAGATAGTCCTATAACAGACATTTTTTTAAGATGAGAAAATCCACCTCTGATATGGCCCATGCCTTCTGCTGGAAGCAAAAGAAGAACATGGAAGAAGGAAGATTTTTCTCTTACTCTGCTTGTTCTCACCTCCCTAGAGAACCCACTTCGTTGGGATTCCAATATATACTGAAGACCAGCTGAGACAGCCAGCCTCATGGATTGAACAATTACTGGGTTCTTGAACCTTGCATTCATAGGCAGCCATTGTTGGATTGGCTGGACCACTGGCTATAAGTCATTGTAATAAATCTCCTTTTTCTATACAGAAAGATTCATTCTATAAGTTCTGTTACTCTAGAGGACACTGATTAAAACAACATCCATTGGCTGTTTTAGGCAACAGCACACAATAGTGTGATAGCAAAATCTGGCCCATATGCCTAATGAGCTTCAGACCCTCACAAATCCACCACCATAAAGAAAAAAACTATGTCTTAGCCATCACCATTTCCTGACACACACCGAAAACTTCTTAATAAATGCCCAGCAATCCCCATTTCACCCTCAGAGCAGTCATCACTGAGACTGCTCTAAACAGGGCCTTTAATGCCAGCACCCAGGAGGCAGAGGCAGGTGGATCTCTGAGTTTGAGGCCAGGCTGGGGCAACTTGGTGGACTTTGCCTCAAAAGTAAAAACATGAGACAGATGGGAGGGTGGGGGGAAGAAAACCAAGTGGCAGTAAGAAGGGGCAAGGTGATGGGTATAGGGTGTATACTTAAAGTACATTATATACATCCATGAAAATTGTCCTACATAAACTCTGTATAATTAAAAATAATGCACTTAGAAAAAAAGAAGTGAGTATGTCATATGTACATCAGTGATCTTTCAAACTACGTGTCACAACCCATGAAAAATGACAAATAGACCATAAATCCATAACCAGTACTATTCTCTTGAAGGTGCTTGTCTACAAAAATGGAAAAAGATGTTTTGAGTGCCCCCCCCCCACTGTAGAGCCCCACTGACAACACCAGGAATCTATGAGCCCTATCCTGTACCTATACCCAACCACTGAGCATGGCTGGAGAGCATCACACACCTATTCCTAAGGTCCACTTCCATGACCTCCAATGGGTCCCTAGAAGACCAACCTCTCTCTCCTTAACCTCTGGCCCCTCTCTCCCCATCCTTTCTTTCAGGTGCTCACCTGACTTCCTGCCTCACTGAGAAAATAGAAACACCCTGAAACAAACTGCTGCTTCCCACCGCCATACCCACCTACCTGCTCACCAGCATCTATGCCCCCAAACTCCACTTCTCCACCGAGATATTGATAAATCTCCCTCCTAGGAAAACTGGATTCTACGCACCCCACCCAAACCCCAGAACCTTCCCCTGTGTCCCTTACATCATAGGAATTTTTCCTGGTCTGCTGAGCTATTCCTGTGCCCATATTATTGTTTTAGCCCCAAAGGAAAAGTGAATAGATGACTCTTTCCTCAGTCTTTACTTCCCTGCAGTGACCACCCACATGCAGGATCCCTTTACAAGAGTTGTCAGTGCTCCTCAGAGGAGCTGTCAGTGCTCCTCAACACGGTTGTTCATGCTCCTTTGCTGAAGTTGTTCCTCTCATTCTCCCCATCCCTCTCCCTCCTCCTCCACTAGAATCACGTTCTTGTCCATGTCACTAGTGTCCTTGATGTAACTGATGTAACAGGGCTCCGTCTTCATCCTCCACTGTCATGGGCACCTGCTCTCTTCTTCCTCCTTGGAGGGCTCTTCACTTGGTTCTTGGGCTGCCACATTCTTTCAGGTTTTCTCCTACCTCGTGGCTATGCCTCTTTCTTCACCAGTCTCTTCTCCCGGAAGGTCCTGAGCTCAGCATTTGAGCCTGTTCTCGGCCTGCGCCTTGTAACCTTACTCCACCCTTCTATCCGCTGATGACTCCTAAATTTCCTTCTCAGCCAGAACACCTCTCTCTCTCTCTCTCTCTCTCTCTCTCTCTCTCTCTCTCTCTCTCTGAAATCCCAGCTTACCCAGATGCCTCCCATTGTCCCCTCTACTCAGATGGTAGCGGATAGAGCCAACACGAACCGTTCTCCTCCAAACGTGTCCCTCTGCAAAGCCTTTCTCATCCAAGTTTCTGAAAACTCAGCCCTTCCAGTTGTCCAAGCCAAAACCCTCAGGGCCATCCCTGACTCATTTCCTTCACACTCTCTGCTACTCCACCAGAGCATGCTCTTGGCTCTACCTCCACAGTATAGCCAGAAGGCAGCACCTTCTCCCCACTTCCAGCAGACTCATCCCCCAAGCCATCATCTTTCACCTGGATTATGTTACCCTTCTCCCTTTACTGTCTGCCCCTCCCCCTCAGTAGTCTGGGTACCACCCACAACCCCCACCCCACCCCCACCTTCCAGCTCACTCTCCTCTGCATGAGGACATAGCTTTCACAGGATGTATCTAGTCTCATCAATCCTGCCCACTTCTGTCACAAGGATCACAGCGATGCCATTTGTTCCTGTCCTGATGAATAGATGAATAGATGTCATTGATGTGGACAATCTGTTTATTAGCAACTGTTACAGCCCAGCTAATCATTTCATTCCTAAACGACCAACTAACCTTCACCTTGAAATCCTTTTGACTAATTCAAGCCAGGTGTGATCCCCCTGACCTCCAGGTGAGCAGCAGGGTATCCAGTTTGCCACCCCAGAGCCATCCATCCCTCTGGCCTTCATGTCCTAATGTCCCATTGATGTTTTCCTCCTCTGAAAAATCGCCAGTCACCTAACCCCACGCAGGTGCACACATGCCTTGAATCTGCAGCTCCAGCAGTGCCTGCCGGTCTCCATGCAGCTGTTTCTTTTCATGGACCTCTTTTGTGCACTGACATCTCTGAAAGGGGGGTGGGGAGCATATCGAATTTCAAGAGATGAACCAGCTGGCTTAAGAGAGACATGGAAGAAGAAATGACACAGTCGGTGGGACACTTTTCATGAGAACATATTTCCAGAAAGCCCAGTCCATCTGGGGTGTTGCATAGCCTTAATCTTGCCCCTGAGATATGGATTAAGGAGATTCTGCCCATAAAAGATGCATGCTTTTCAAATATGCCCCCTACCCCGCCCCCAGTCTGGAATGTAGAGCTTAGGAACTCCGAATCTCAACACTGTCACTAGAGCCTGCTCTCTGGTTTCAAATTCACTTCGATCTCTTTCTTGTTTGAGTCTTTATTTTTTCCAGGTGTGGAGATTGGCTAAGTGGCCACAACATGGTCTTACTCAACATCAGCACTGACTGCCCCAGGACTCGATCAGCTAAACTGTCACTGGGGCCAACACGAGACATTTTGACCTTACAATTGCAAAGATGGAGATGTTTGTTTTTGCAGAAGTGTCTAAAACATGTGGGGCAGGTATACAATTTCCACGTGAGCCAGTGTCTCTGGTTCATTCTGATGTAAACACACTGCTTCCCACAGCTGGGCAGAGACAATCCCCTCAAGTCCCATCCTTTTGAGAAGCCCAAGCTCAGAATTTTCCAAAATGGAACTTCACCATGTCTCATATGTAGCAAAAAAAAAAAAAAAAAAAAAAAAAAAAAAAAAAAAAAAAAAACTCATTTTAACCTGTGTATATGTGGAGTTTTAAGTATATGTGTGCAGATGTGTGTGCACATGCGTGTGGAAGTCAGAGGTCATCATTAGGTGTCATGCTCTATTGACATGGTTTTTCTTTATTGGTCTCCATCTTATTTTTAAAGATTTCTTTGGTTCCATTTTATGTGTATGGGTGCTTTGCCTCCTCCATATATGTATGTGTGCTGCCTGCGTACCTGGTGCCTACAGAGACCGGAAGAGGGTTCCGGATCCCCTAGAACTGGTTATAAACCACCATTTGGGTTCTGGGAACATATCCCTGGGCCTCTGCAAGAGCAGAGTACTCTTAACTTCTGAACCATCTCTCCAGCCCCTCCACCTTATTTTTTGAGATAGGACTTCTCGTTGAACCTGAAGCTCACTGATTTGGCTAGACTGGCTGGCTAGCAAGTAGTGAGGATAATATCTCTACCTCCTCAACACTGGGATTGCAGGAGCCTGCCACCACACTCACATTTACTGCCACGAATCCCAACTCAGGCCATCATGCTTAAGCCAAAAGCACTTTTCCAACAGAGCCACCTATGCAGCTCATATATACGGCAAAAATCTTAAACCAACACTTCTTGATGCCAGAAAAATAACCTATCCCAGAAGAAATTGAAGGAGCATCTCTATTTAGTAAGATTATTAACGTAGTAGGAAAGAGATCATTTTGTTAATGATCATATATGCGGGCTTCAACCAATTAAAGCTTTGAAGCAAACAGCCACAGAGAGGATTCCTCACTGATGCTAATCAGTATAGCAAATGACATTCAACGTGCTGTTTCCCTCCTGACCATAGGAACTGAAAGTAAAAGCAATTTGTCAGCAGAGTATTTGATCTGAACTCAAAGTGCCCTTGTTCCAAATTCCACGGCCTTGAAAACACACACACACACATACACACACACACACACACACACAGAAAAAAAAAAAAAAAAAAAAAAAAAAACACAGTAGCTTTCACCTAGGAAGCTGAAAACAATAGGCAAGGGAGCTCTCCACTCTGCTGCCCAGCTCCATCCACTGAGTCTTGACAAAGGCCCTAGAAAGAGGCGGATGCTGGAACAAGGTAAATCTGAAACACTGTGCCAGTTCTTGTCTGGGTATCTTTTGCCTTTGTTGTCTTCGGTAATTATTGCTATTGTTACATTGTTACATTTGTTTTCTTGGGCACTGGGGGTCAGGGAGCACATGCATGCCAAGTAGAGGTCAAAGGACAATCTCCAGGATGCAGTTCTCTCCTTCCACCCTGTGAGTCCCATGGATCAAACTCAGGTCATCCAGATTAGTGGCATGTTTACACGCTAAGCCAAGGGCCTCACTTGCCATTCTTTTGGCCAGTTGCCCAGTTGGTTAACTCGAGCTAACCAAGAGATCAAGGTCACTGTAGCCAGTAGTTAGTTCTGCTTGAGTTTTCAGACCAACACTGCACCTCTCACCTGGCTCGTTATCTCAAAAGCAAATCCCTTCTCCCCATGAAGCAACCAGCCTGTGAATGAAGAGGTATCCCTTTTTCCACTTTTAATGATGTTTGGATCTTAAATATTTCCAAAGGCCTATGTAGAAAGGCTTTCTTCCAAGCCTAGTACTTTCTATCAGGTGGTGGGAGAAGCTTGAAGAGGTGGGGCCAACAGAGAAGTCTTCATATCATTGAAGACCTGGGGACCTTGGTCTCTTCCTATCTCTCCCTCTCTCTTTGGATTCCCAACTATGAGGAGAGCAGTTTTGTTCCGCCACAGGCTCCCTCTGTAAAGGATCATCACCAGCCCAAAGCAGTGAGCCTAGAAGCAGCTCAGAGCTCTTCACTGGTGATTCGGAGCACAGCTCCATCCAAAGCCAGAAAGGAGCTCCCTGGAGAGCTTCTAGATTGGTAACTAGAATGTGCAGTTAAACCCATTCAAAAGAGACTCACTGTGATAGTTTCAATGGAAATGTTCCCCACCAGTCTTGGGCATCTGAATGCTTGGACCCCAGTTGCTGGAGCCATTTGGAGTGGCTAAAGAGATACAGCCTTGTGAGAAGAAACAAGTCACGGAAGGCAGGGTTTGAGAGTTAAAAGGTTTATACCATTCCCAAGAGTGTTCTGCTTCCTGATTGTGGATGAAGATGTGAGCACTCGGCTTGCTGCTCTGGCTCCTGTGTCTTTACTCTTCCATCATGGACTCTAACCCTCTGGAGCCATAAACCTAAAATAAATTCTTCTATAAGTTGCCTTGATCTCAGCAATTTATCACAACAACAATAGAAAACCTAGTAAAACACCCACCTTCCACATTTTAATGCAATAAATGGAATTTTCACCTAATATAATATCACATATATGACATTAATAAATCCTTACATGTTTACAGTACTTTCCCACATGTTAATATTGCTGATCCTTTTAGATAGTAAGGTAGACATTATTATTCTGCCTTGTAGATTCTTTGTAATGAAAGTTGGGAGATGAAAGAAATCATGTAAGAAATTCAATCTGAAGTAGCTCAATGCTTCAAACACTTCTGTGTTTCTATTTCTATGACCAATCCCAGGGTTCCTATAAACCCTCAGGTGCATACGTCCAAGCACACGTCTTCTAAAGGAAGAGGTTTTGACACTTTCAGGAAGTTAATGGTTGCAATTCTGATCAATGTTACATGCCCAGAAGAAATAGAAAAGAAATGTAGAATTTTTTTCCTACCTGTTCCCCTATCCCCAAGTAAAACTGTTCATATATGGCTATGACCAAGAGAGTCACCAATAAATCGGCTCAGTAGTCTACTGTGATGATGTTTCCCACCAGCTCCTAAGGACGACACAATTCCTGTTACCTTCTGTTCTCTCTAGAGTAGAAGTCCCCTTTGGACAGAAACCTGGTCATATTCACCAGAGAGTCTTCTGATATGGATTCTCTTACTCCACAGCTGTTAATTAAATGCCCACTATATTTTATCAGTCTGTACAAGTAAGGACATGGATGGACTAGAACAAGAAGCCTGGCATGGCCCACCTCAGCTCCTCAAAAATGATAATGGAGCTGGAAGTGATGGCACACACCTTTAGTCCTAGCACTTGGGAGGCAGAGGCAGGTGGATCTCTGTGAGTTCAAGGCCAGCCTGGTCTACAGAATGAGCTCTAGAACAGCCAGGACTACACAGTGAAAAGATAACGGAGGTGGAGAGATGGACCTGTAGATTAGAGTGTTTGCTGCACAAGCATGAGAATCCGAGTTCACAATCCAGTACCCACATCTTTAACCCCAGCTACAAGCCCAGCACAGGGATCAGGCCAGAGACAAGAAGGTCACTGGGCCTTGCTGGACACCAGTCTAACCTAGCTCCAAGTTCAGTAAGAGACACTGTCTCAAAGGAATAAGGTAGAGAATATACTTAATATCATTCTCTGGCCTATGCACGGTGCACACATATCCTTGCATACAGCGTCTTCACACATGCGTGTGCACACACACCTACCACTCACTTGTCTCTGAAGAAATAAAGATTAGACACCCACCACCGCAAAATACCAGAACAATGGCTCAAGTTCAACACCGTCTGGGTTTTAAAACCACCTATCTTTTTCTTCCTAAAGGATTTTGTCCATGCAATACCCTTTGCACTGAACATAATAGTATATAAAGAAAGTAAGTCTTAGATTCCACCATAGGCAATAAATTAAAGGGACCTCTCTACGACAGTTCCACGAGTGGACAGACAGGCAGCATAGTACCTGTTTTGGACAATGAAATGCTGTATGCGTACAAGGCACAAGTCCATACAATAAAAAAGGGTGAGGCAAAACAAATGGCATTAGAACATAGACTCTTCTCTGTCCTTTCCATAGCAGACATCATCAGTAGATCCCAGTAGCCTTCAACCCAGCTATGGCATGTCTTCACAGTCCCCTGAGCCCAGGGCTCCTGTTGTCAGGTTAGCTACCCATTGAAAATCTCCTGGATTCTTGAGTTAATGTCTATCTTTAGTCACTCAGACCTGACCTCTGACCCAGCTCTGATGACTTCTTCTGCCTCCTGCTCCTGACTCTTGGCCAGCAGTCTTCTCATCTTCCCTGCCCTTGCTGGGATTTTTCTTCATCCCCTGGGATATGCAAAAAGCACCTGGGCCAAGTCAAGAGCACCTCCCAGGACTTGACAGCAGCACAAGAATGCTGAAGAAACGAGACAAGCATGACTGAAACAAGGAACCCACGACTCCTAAAGGAGAAGGCGGGAGGCAGCATGATCATTCACAAAAAGCTCTCGATGTTCCGGAGCACATCCGAAAGGTGACCCACCTTCCTCCAGCCCGGCAGAGAAGGTGAAAGATTCCAGTCCTTGCTTTGTCTGCTTTATGGCAAGGTTTCTGCCTTCAAGGTAAAGAACAGATGTTTCCTAAGCTCCCGGGGATTTATCTGCCTTGTTCACACCTTCAGCAGACAGTTCATTGCCGTTTTAATTTATACGGTTCTGTTTCGCTGGTGGGACAATAACTCTCGCTCCACTTTAAGTCACAAAATGGTGGCACAAGAGAAAGCCAGGCTGAACCTCATTACATCTAGCTGCACATTCCTCTGCCACTCGCTGGTCCGCATATTGCCTGAATCTAAACAATACAGTCACTCACCAGCCACATGGCTTCCTCTCCCGGGCTCCTGGCATCAGTTTAGTGATCTGTAATCTGAAGTATGAAGAGACTGATACCACTTATTCAGAAGGTCCATTCCAGCTCTGACATCTATTAAACTCTTATTTGTAAAAAGGAGGCTTTCAATCTCTATGTGGCTTGTACCATCCAGAGCCTGGAAAGGCATCCCACAATGCCTTTCTGCTGGGCCCTGCCATTGAGGCTTACACCAACAGAGGGAGAATCATTCCCAGCTGCTGGGAGCCTAATCCAGCTGCCATGTGGGGAGTTTTGTCATGCCTATTTCACAGTGGGTCGTGTCAAGTCAACATGTATTTCTTAAGTGCCTCTGACAAGCCCAGAAAGAAGGTGGGATCCCTCTGGGGCCTCAGTGAGTTCATCTGAATGAAAGGCTTGCCCTTGCTGGACTTCAGGGGATCTCCAGCTCTGAAGACTTGAGATTCAGTAATCCATTGCGGGGAAAGATGCTCAGCCCAACTCCCAGACCAAGCCCCTGTCCCAAGTCCAGATACCCATCCACTCCATCCCAAGTCCTAACCCACATGGAGATTAGGGAAGACGCCTGTGTGCTTCACAGACGGGCACACCTCTGAAACTTTTGTGGGCTGATTCTAGTCCCTACTACTTCCCCAGCTCCAAGATCTCTGGGCCACCCTGAGGTGAGTAAGGAAGAGGCAGATTGGATGTACATGGTATGATTTTTAAAAAGTCCCCCACACAACCTCAGAATACTTCCCTCACAGTCCAACCTGAAATTCTCAGCACAGGCAGTCAGATTCTTTGCATGCAAGCATCTTGCTTCCAGAAGTTTCCTGTTAAATGCAAATGTACACAGAAGGGTAGCATGTACTCAAACTTCTTTCCCAGTGTCACCAACATTTTCCACCCCTGACCCCCGTTGCTCCTCACCAGGTCTCTAAGTACAGAACAAAGGCTTCTAAGAAACACCAGAACTTCCCCACCAAGAGATAGGAATCATATTTTTTTAAGAAAAACACTTAAGTAGGAATAAAACACAAACACGCATGCTCTATGACTTTCGCTCTATTTTATGTCTTCAACCAGACAAAGACATGAGGCTCAGAGAAGAAACCAGTTGGGAAGAACAAAATAGGAAGTGGTGCAGGGAACCTTTCAAATCCACTATTTTATGAGTTTTTAGAGACAGCATGCTTCTCCCTGTAAGGAATTGTGAATTCCATCACTGTTTTGGCTGGCCACCAGAAATCTCCTCAAATTGTGACACAGGTTTATTATTTAATTTTGGATGGGTAAGAATTAATTTTGAGTGGGGAAATTCTGAAGGGTAATTGCAGCTACACAAGTGGGAACCGTAGATCAGAGTCAGAACAAGATCCCTGTCCTCCTGTGGGCTCATGGGAAGCAGGAAAAAGATCGTGGCTTTACCCCATAGTATGGGGTAAAGAAATTGGACCAGGTGGAAGAGTTTCCTAAAGACATCTGGTAAACCTGGAGAGCTGATTAAAAGAGACTATGTCCTCGCATTTCTTTTTGCTCCAAATGTTTCTTAAACCATCGATTGCTGTTTGCTATGGACTTAATTGTAGATCCCCATAGTTTGTATACGGATCCCTAATCCCCAGTTAGACTTATTTGGATATAGAGCTTTTAGGGAGTTACTAAAGGTTCAGGGAGTCCTAAGTGTGAGGCCCTAACCCATTAGAAGTAGTGTCCTTGTAGGAAGAGTTAATGGACACTCCATGGAGGAAGACCCTCCCATGACCATACAGAAAAAAATAGCTGTCTAGAAGCTGGGAAGAGAGCCCTCACCATAAATTAGGTTTGTGGGGCTTCTAGCCTCCACAGAGAGAATATAAATGCCAGTCACTTAAGCCTCCCAGTGTGCAAAGTCTCTTTATGGCAGCCTAAGCTGCTAATGCAACATCTGTGCAAAAGAAATGTTCTGCCCAAGGGATGAGACTCACTGAGCCAGTCAACAAACAGGAGTGAACAATAGTCTAGACAATGGGTTTATAGCAGACGCTATGATAGCATCCTCAACAGGATCTTCTCACTGTTGCTCTAAGCCATTGCTTCTAGAGTCCACAACCTCCCTCCTATGCTGGCACCGACTTAGCAGTGCCTTCCTCAGGCAGAGGGGGAACAGTGCTCAGTACTCAGAAGGCAATGGGTACGTGACAGTCTTCTCCCTTGTGTTTGCCTCCGCAGCAGTCCAGTGCCGTGCCATGGAGTCCAGCTTGGCCTATCAAGGAGTAAGACAGTGTCGCTGTGGAGAACCAGAAACTGACAAGCACACCACAAGAGCAGGCTTAGGTACACCTACACCTGGACTGGCTTTCTGAGTCTTAAAGAACTGATATAGTACTGATGTCTAGGCCAGGGACAATATCAGGGGACACACAGCTTTCAGGAAGCCAGAGTTTCACAGTGTGAGGATGATAAAGAAATGTTAAATGAAACTGGGGGACAGGGAGGAAAAATAGCTAAGGCAATTGTTAACTTCAGGAGAGGAATCAGACTGAGATTGAAAGCTGGGATAATCCCCTCAGCTTTTGACTAAACTTTTCCTAGAACAGAAATCTATACTTGATTATTTAAAAAAGAAAATTAACTTTTGTTTCAAAACTTTTGAAGGAAGAGAAGAAAAAGGAGGATTTTTTTTTCCTTCCCTATAAATATTTGCATCATCCTTTTTTTTTTTTAACTTGACACTTTTATAGTTAGATGACAGAGGGATATGGGTTTTTTTGTTTGGTTGGTTTAGTTTGGTTTTGGTTTTGGTACAACAGAGGGTCACGAAAGTAAGCAAACAGGACAGAATCATGTGATTTTTAGTACCTCAAATACTCCCACCAAGGCTGATATCTAGTTGCCAATGGTTCCACAATCAGCTCGCAAAATTCCTGGCTACTTAACCAGTCTCTAGCAAGTACACCAGCTGGCTCCAGCACACTTTTGCAAGGCATTCTGGGTAAGCAGATGGCAGGTGGCCCAGCTCAGAACCACAGACTAGAGAAGGTAGGATTTCAGAGGGTGATGTGAGGAACCCCAATAGATTTTCCTTCCCAGGATGCAGCTCCACGCAGGCACTACAGAAAGCTACCGACCTAGTCATTAAGCTACTCACCACCTAAGGGAGAAACAGACATATTTTGTTCATTAGGAAATGTTGCCTTGTCCCGGGCGTACTGTGATGGCGCCACCTGGTGGCCAAAAGAAAAACAGCCACGGAGAATCTCAGAATTCTACCACGTTTTCAAAATTCTAAAACGTCAATATGAAACTGGTATTTCAGGAAAGAAAAAGAGGAAAGCAGGGAAGATAAAACGAAGAACAGGAGAAGGACAGGACTGGAAGGGGATGCTTCAGGAAAGGAGGGGAGGGAGAGAAAGGACGGGATAGGATGGGAGGAGAGAGGAATGGATGGGACCAGAGGGAAGGGGATGGGGGAAAAAGGGATGGGACGGCAGATAAAGTGTTAGAAAAGATCTTAACTAATCATTGGAAAACCAAAAGCTCAACTTTCCTAGGCACTTCCTAAAAATGCCACTATATCCTCCATAAAGGAAGATATTAAAAATGAATTATTGAAATACTTTTAATGATTTGGCCAGACAAACGCTGAGTGGTTTACCTCACTACAAGACAGTTCCATCACTCAGCTGTTGTGACCATCTATAGATACTTATGACTGGCCTATACTTTGGATATTCATGTATAATTCATCTAAACTCATTCTATGGCCAAGCCTTTAAAAGAACTGCTAGCATATGCTTTTGTTTCCGCAACGAAGCCAAACACAGAAGCCAGGCCCAGGGTTTGTACCTCTCTAGCTTAACCCTCAGTGCCTGGCACTGGCCTTCCTGCTTGGCCAGGGTTCAATAGATCCTGGTCCTATTTAGTTCCTGGTTGCCCTGCAGAAACTCTCTCTGAAGGCTCTTGCCAGTCACCTGCAGGTACTTATGAAAATCTACACTTCAGTCCATAAGTCAGAGAACTGGGCAGAATCGGAGCTGGCATCAGTAAGCATTAGAGTAATACTTCATGAAACAGATTAATTAAAGAAATTCATTAACATGCATAACCAAATGGCTCTTATTATATATATGTGAGTTATCCATTTACGAGCCCAGGTAGAGTAAAACATTTAAACAGTGTGTGTGTGTGTGTGTGTGTGTGGTGTGTGTGTGTGTGTGTGTGTGTGTGTAAGAAGGCAGAACTGGCCTCAATGATGTGTATATTTCCACAGCCTCTGACTGAGCTTCAAGTTTAAAACACCTTTGACTAAAGAATCAGAAGCCGGTTACTGGGATCGATAAAGGAGAAAGAGTGACCTCTGCTGGCCAAGTGAGATTTTTTTTCCCCTGCCTCTGGTCATTTTCCCAACTCTACAAGACATGATGTGTGTACAGAAATGCAATAATGCCCGCTACAGAATAAATGATCGGCTTTTTTTTTTCTAGACTGGTGATATTTACAATCCCATCAGCAAAGAGGCCATGGTTTGTTTGGCTCAAAAACTCCTTAATGATTTGTAGAAATGAGATTCAATTAGGTTTTGTTATGCTTAATAATTATTTACTAGAAAAAAATAAGAAATGTTTTCATGTGGCAACAATAATTTATTTTCTTTGCTTCTTGTTTATATGTCATTGGTGAAATGAAGAATTTGCAATTTATTTTGAAATATAGAAACTAACTAGAGTAATGATAAAAGTGCTGCCCCTAAATATCTCATTAACATATGTAGCCATTTGATAGAGGAGCCCTCAATTTAAGAACTGGATTTTTATTTTTGTTGCATTTATTTAGTGTGTGTGTGTGTGTGGTGTGTGTGTGTGTGTTCACATTGCTATGGTGTGTATGTGGAGCACAACTTTCAAGAGTCAGTTCTCTCCTTCCCGTAGTGGGCTCAGGGTCGAACCAAGGTCATGAGGCTTGGCAGCACATGCCTTTACCCACTGAGCCATCTCTCCAACACTAAAAGTTTTCACTTCTTTCTAATAGTCCCTACATTTTGTAATCCGTTGTGCTGTGCAAGACTGGAAATGATTTAGCATGCGCATGAAGACTCAACAGTGCTCAGAGAAAAATCACTTTCACTTCATCCCTGTGTGGCCTGGTCTCTCCACAGAGCTTCCGTCGCTTTTGACAAGCAGAAGATGGGTGTCTCGTGCTATCGGCTCTCAGACACTGTTCAATGATCAGCTTACCCTGATTAGAGATGTCACTTTGGTCTTTAGTTTGTCCAAATTTAAAACAAAAATACCATATTTCAGGTTTTCCACAGAAATGCTGGGCAAAGGCTCTTTAAAATGTTTTTAATTGACTAATGATTCTGCCAATGTGACTGTTAAATCAAGAAGGTGAAAGAGGAGAGACACCCAGAGAGCAAGCTCAGAGCCCCATACAGTGATGAGAAACTGGCCCATATGTCAATAAACTATAAAAGTTCTCAAATCCCTATAAAAGGCATCAGTATCCAGTGTCATATAACGCATGCACCATTGCTACCAATAAAATATTCAAATTAAATAAAGGGTTTATTTTAAATCTTTTTTATATTCCCTACATAATGAAAGGCTAGTATTTCTGTCACATGCCTTTCTGAAGCCAGCACTCTCCTTCTCCCAGGTCTCTGACTGACAAGAGGCTGGACTACTTCACACTCAGCAACCCTTTGAAAATCAGACAGGAACACGGAAGGAGAGAGGGAAGGCAAAGCCATAGTCATTGTGGTGTGCACTGGTCTCCTGCATCTGCCGGAGGAGGAGGAGGAGGAGGAGGAGGAGGAGGAGGAGGAGGAGGAGGAGGAGGAGGAGGGAACAGAAACACGTAGACCAACTGTAGAGACAATGTCTTGTGTGTTGTATGGATGAATCACCTGTCAATTACAAAAACCTGCAGCATATAGGAAAGGGTAGAACAGAAGGTGGGACATCGGGAAGGCAGAAAGCTGGGATAGAGCCAGGAGCAGGAGATTAGCCCGGGAAGATGTGACAAGACAGAGGCATGGTACCTGAACACAGGTAACCAGCCACACGGCAGAAGGTAGACTAGAGTAACTGGATCATTATAAGTTATGAGCTAGTCAGAGAAGAGCCTAGCTATATGGCCAAGGTATTTGTAAATATATTTGGAGTCTTATTTCTGAGAGTGTGGGGCTGAAGGAAGAACCAGAGGCTAACTTCTGCAACCAACTCTGACTCAATTCCTGGAATTGGCCATGATCTCCTCCCTGCTTTGCTTTTTATTTGCTACAGTACACACACACAGTCTTTCCTGAGAATATCAGGGAGGTGTGACACTCCTCAACGCACATAGGTTTGTCTCATTTTGCTCTATGAAAAGGTGTAGAAAAGATCTTTTTTTTTTCTACTACTACACTTTGAGAAATAAATACCTTTTTTCTTTGTAAATGACCCAGTCTATGATATTCTGCTCTAGCAACATGAATTGGACTAAACAGTAGACCTGGAACTAAGAAAGCTTGTTACAGAATTAGACTGTAGCTCAGCTGGTGAAGTGTTTGCCTTACCTGCAAGAGGCCCTGGCTTTGATCCTCATCAAGACATAAACCGGTCACAATGGTGCACACCTATAACCCCAACACTGAAGGGGAAGGGGCAAGAGCACCAGGCATTCAGGATCATTCGTGGCTACATCGGGAGTTCAAAACCAGCTTAGGCTATGTGAGACCTGCCTCAAAATAAAAAGAGAAATGGGAAGAAATGGGGAAGGTGGCCCAGTGGGCAAAGCGCTTGCCGTACAACATGAGAGCCTGAGTTCTGATCCCTAAGCAATCTGCGCACAGTGTAACCCAGAGCATCTGTAACCCAGAGCACAAAAGGCAGAGGCAGTGGCTTGTGAGCACTCACTAGCCAGTCAGTCTAGCTGAAATGGCAAGCTCGAAGTTCAGTGGGAAACCATGTCTCAAAAAGTATAATGGAGAACAGTAGAGGAAGAGACCTGTTGACTTCTGTGCTCAAGAATGCTCACACATGCTCACACACATCTACCACCCTCATGGACACATATTTGTATCCACCACCCACATAAGCACACATCACAAATATTACACATACACACACACACACACACACACACACACAACACACAAGAGTTGAACATTTTAATCCCAGGACTTGAGAGTCAGAGGCAATCAGATCTCTGCGAATTCAAGGCCAGCCTGGTCTCCATAGTTAGTTCCAGGCCAGGAGAGGTTACATAAGGAGAGTCTGTCTCAAGAAAATATATTAAAATTAGAATTAAATAATTCAAATTATCCTGAACTGCCAGTATACATTCAAGGGTTTTTTTTAAGATTTATTTATTTTATGTATGTAAATACACTGTAGCTGTCTTCAGACACACCAGAAGAGGGCATCAGATTCCATTACAGATGGTTGTGAGTCACCAGGTGGTTGCTAGGAATGGAACTCAGGACCTCTGGAAGAACAATCAGTGCTCTTAACCGGTGAGCCCTCTCTCTAACCCTACATTCAAGTTTTTAGTAAGACCCAAAACATTGAAATAATTGTAATATTTATGAGAAGAAAGAATAATGGCAGAAGAAATTTATTCCTTAAACTATACACATATCTTTTTTAATGATTTATTTATTTTTATTTTATGTGAATTGGTGCTTTCCCTGTATGTATGTCTGTGTGACAATGTTGGACATCCTGGATCTGGGTTTACAAACAGTTCTAAGCTGCCATGTGCGTGCTGGGAATTGAACCCATGTCCTCTGGAAGAATAGCCAGTGCTCTTAACCTCTGAGCCATCCCTCCAGCTCCTATACATACTTCTTAACAAAATAATACTTCACATGGGATAATCATTTATACTGGCATCTAGATGACAAACAGCAAGTGCCTCTCTACAATTGCCTGTCATTTCCTAGTTGGTTAATACTTATTAAGCACCCACTGTATGCAGTGGATTGAGTGGACCTTAGGGAGATGATGGCTAACAGTGTCAGACAGTTTTCTGATCCTTCTGAAGATGAATAGCTCACCATGAAGACTCCACCCAACCATGCACATGGTAAAGACATCGCTCCACCATGAGTCCAACAGCCTAGAGGTAGATGGTGCTACCTGGGCACTGTTTTCCTTAAATCAAACCCATCTGTTAAAGAGGAAAAATCTCTGTATCACTGTTGAATTCTGGCCCAGCTCAAATGGAAGAACCCAAATCAACACTTTAGAGACACAACATAACCAAATAAACTACAAAGAACTTGGTCAGAAAGATGCCTGCTTCAATTAAAATATTTCCTATCTTTTACACTTTATCAAGTTGGGCTTCTGAGACCTGAATATGCCAGGAGTCGCTCAGGGGCAACGCCTGTTCAAGTACAGGTTCTGACTTTCTGTAGGTTCAAGTGGAGCCTGTGATTCTGTGTTTCCGAAGAACGTCTAGCAGTTGATGGCTTAGGGTCTGTCAATCAAACTCTGAATAGCTCCAGTTCAGGCCAAGATGATCAGTCAGCATGGCTGCTAGCCCCCCACCTTATCCCCACTGACACCCGCTCTGAACCAGAAAAGTACAGAAGAAAACTATAAGAAGCTCTTGAGTTGGCCAGACTGCTTTTGTCAATGGCTCAACCCTAGGGGAGGACACAGGTCAGACACACTTAGAGAACAAGACAGAAAAGTTAGCAGAATTCTGACACTGATTCCCTTTTCTCACAACTTATCTCCTTGGGAAAAAGATGTCTGCACTTTACCTGACAAGACATAGACATCTGGTCCAGCTGTCCTCAGAAAACCATGGTAGACCAGCTGACCTCCAAAAGTCATTGCATATCACTTCTTCAAACTTCCAGGGCTGGAGAATCCCAGCGGAGTCTTGCTGCATTTGAAATGTGGCTACTCAGGAAACTCACCCATGAGGCTCCAGAAGCACAGATGCTTAGAATCCACCAGAATCCCCTGAGCCTGCTCTGGGGCGTGGCCTGTGGGGCGTGGTCCTGGGTGTGGCCTGTGCGTCAGAACATAGAAGCATCCTGGGCGATGTGAGTGTAGAGGCAGGATTCAAAATCATTGCAAATCCAGTCTCTTACAAATCTGCTTCTCTCTGTGAGGACAAAGGATGAGGACCTAACATGAGGGGCAATTTCATGGAACAAGAAAGAACCGAATGGAGATTCCTGGCATCTAGGCTTCCCACTCTGGAGCTCCCCCATCCCGAGTTCACTGTGGGCAATACAGCTGGGGGTCCCTCATCATGACTTGCCTGAGTAACCAGTATTCTACAGAAGCGGGCAGTGAGCATGCAAAACAAAGTCACAAGACATTTGAAGGGCAGTTATCCTACCGTGAAAATAACCTGTATTGCAGGTTACATCAAAAGTAGACATAGCAGAAGAGGTGGAATGAGTATTTTTTTATCAGCCCAATAAATATATCTTAAAGAGGAAATAAGCAAGAAAACAGAAAAAGAACCAAACAGACATGTTAGTGGTGAGTCTTTAATGGAGGGAGTGGAAACACATGGATACTCCTGAAGAACAAGGCAGTGGGTTGGGGGATTGAAGAGATAGGCTAGAAAGAAGAAGGAATTGACACAAGAAGGAGGGAGGAGGAGAGACAGAGAGAGAGAGAGAGAGAGAGAGAGAGAGAGAGAGAGAGAGAGAGATGGAAGTGCAGGTGCTAGCATCTGGATAACAGGAATTTTATTAAAATTTTTAATAAAATTTTATTATATGTTTATAAAACAGAGGAAACCATGGAGATGGCTCACAGAGAAAGTGCTTTGCACACTCATGAGATTTCAACAGTATAGGTGCCTAAGCAAGACCAGTAATGACTACATGGTTGACGTGCCAATCAAGATAGGTAGAAGATTACAAAGTCCCACCCCCAGATATATAGGCAGTAATGAGTGCTAAAGGAGAGGGAAGGTATCTAGCAGTGGTTGTCAACTTTCTTAATGCTGCAACCCTTTAATACAGTTCCTTATGTTGTGGTGGCCCCAACAATAAAAATACTTAGTTGCTATGTGGTAGCTGTAGTCTTGCTACTGTTATGAGTTGTAATGTAAATTGCTGATGTCCAGGATATCTGATATGCAGTTGAGAACCGCTGGTGTATATGAATGTTTGCATCAGCTTTCCTCTTAATGACCAAGAATGCCATTGCCAGCTGGGAAGGGGTGAAGCCAGCAGCGGGGCACCCATGCCATGGAACATGACTCAACAATGAAAAGAAACAAAGGGCTGTGAGGGAAAGAAACCAGACTCAACGCTGGAGGATTCCCCGTATGTAACTTTCAGGAAATTGCAAAATTACAGAGAGAGGAACCTGGCTGTACTAGCCAGGATCCAGAAAATATGTCCATACGAAACACAACTCTCACCTCAAAGAAGCATGACTGTATTTATTCTAAGCCAATGTGAGTGACCATGACCCAGTGTCTAAGGTAATGTTCTATTGTGAAGAGACACTGTGACCAAGGCAACATATAAAAGAAAGCATTTAATTGAGGACTTATTTACCCTTCCAGAGGGTTAGCCCATGATCATCATGGCAAAGAGCACTGCAGCCAGGCAGGTAGGCATGGCACTGGAGCAAGAGGCAGAGAGGGGGGACAGAGAGAGAAAGAGAGAGAAGGAGAGAGAGAAAGAGAGAGAGAGCCTTCCTCCAACAAGACCACACCTCCTAACCCTTCCTAAGAAGTCCACACACTGGGAACTAAACCCGGAAGTCTATGAGTCCACGGAGATCATTCTCAAACAAACCACCACATCCAGGAACACAGATTCATGCTGCCCCAAATAAAGTCACATGAACTTTCACAGTCACAGTGGGGAAAAAAAAGAAAGTCAAAAGTCAATGCATTCCCAAGTACACTGGTGGGAGTAAGCGGTCACAGTGTGGGAGAAGGACTCTGCAGTAAATTTCAGGCGCTATCTGATGACATCCTTAGCATTTAGGTTGCTGGGCTAAACAGGCATTCTGAAGGTTTTAACTGATAGTCAAAAGAACAAAGAGGTAGGCAACAATTTGTGGACTAAAGATAGCCCGAGATAATTTGCCACTGGGTCCTATAACTTTCCAGCTCTCTACAACCACAGAGCTTTCATCCAATAGCTGTGTGGAATCTTTAACAGGGGTGTGGCTTCTTCTCCTGGGCACTTTCATTCATAAGGTTAATGTGGGTTCCTTCAGAGCAGCAGAGCCTTTCACTGTTAGTATGCATGGTGTCTGTGTGTCTGCACACTATGTGGGTGCAGTGTCTGTGTGTCTGCACACTATGTGGGTGCAGTGTCTGTGGAGGCCAGAAGAGGGCACCAGATCCTCTGGGCTGGAGATAAGAAGGTTGCGAGCTGCCATGTGGGTGTGAGCAATCATGGAACCAGCATCCTTTAAAGAGTAGCCAGTGCTTTTAGTCACTAAGCCACCTCTCCAGCCCCCTTTCTTGACTCTTAATGAGCTTACCTCAGGGAGCTAAGGGTACCAGACATGTAGTGCATACCAAAGCCACCCTGAACCGATGACTACTAAGTTCATCACCTGATGCCCAAGAATAAGAAAATTCAAATAAGGAATAGTCAGAGTGAATGTAGAATAACTAAGGAAAAGTGAGAAAGAATTCCCAAGATTGAGGAGGCTATAAGGGAGAGATAGCCCTGGGTCCCACTGCCTGGTGGCCTTTTATAAATCTAATGAGGGAAACAGGGTAGTGACTAAGGTCATTGGGACTTGGTCATTTTTAGCACACCTCTGACTGAGACAGTAAGGAGTCCACATGCTTTATGAGCGCTCCCTTGGCCTAACCAGTTACATGTCCATTATTCAGGGGAGGGTCGTGTGTGCTGCCTGGATAGCCTACAATCCAACATGGACCCTTATTTTACTTCCTTCATGGAACTAACTCGTCCTCAGGGAAAAGGAAGGAATCCACAACAAAGAGTACAAGGGAACGTTTCTGGGTAACGAAATGATCCTCTGTCTTGATTTTGGTCATAGATACACAACTTTGTGCCAAAACAAAGTTAGAAACTTAAGCAGCCAACTTTACTGTGTTATTTTTACGAGTGTGTGTGTGTGTGTGTGTGTGTGTGTGTGTGTGCATTTGTGTGTGTGTACACATGCATATTCATGTACACATACATACTCCAAGTGTTTACACATACATCTGGCAATCACATGAACCAGGTCCTCCATTCTGCCACATAGCCGCCGTCTACCTCCTGTACAAAGGATCATGAGAAGTTGCAACATTGGAAATGTTATAGTTAAGCCACCAGAACCAACAGCTTGAATGTGAACTGGGAACCATGAAGGAGAGCTTTAACAATCGAAGTGATCTATTCAGAAGGGAGCCTAGAGAGGGGAGAGTAAACATTCGTTTATTTCCTTTGGGGACTGGGAATGTTTAGGTCAAGCCCAGGAGTCACCGGGTCATTGTCCGACCACCTGTGATACAGGGTGGCCCTCCCAAGTCGGTAACCCTGTTTCCTCCACATTCACTTTGCCTTGTAACACCCTGATAAATGGCCCATTAACAGCCCATGAAGAGATTAAGAAGCACTTTCGTTTAGGGGAACGCACAGTTTAACCAAATGATCTTTGAATCTGAACGTCCTGCCTCTGGTATCTTTTATGAACAAAAGGAGCAAAGGTTCTGAGGTCATAGCCAGCCTGGCCATATTTTCTTCTTATCTCCGTATTTTCTACTCTGTAATGAAATTTAAATAGCCTGCTATCACAAAGTAAATAATTGGCACCGTAACAGCCTTCTGGAAGCTTTTAATTGTATCGAACCAGCTCTTCAATTCTAAACATTCCTTACAACCCAAAGATAGTTAGGGCTTTAGGTGTCTTCGTGGCAGACAGAGACAGAAACTCAAAATGGTGTAAGAAGGCAGGAACTTGTCATTAATTGTGACTGTGCTCCTTTATGCGAAGATTATAAAATGCCTGGGGCGACCTCTTGACTGGGTTGGAGGAGGTGGAGGGGTGCAACTAAGAGGGATTTGATCTGGGATTTGGTGCCTGCTGCATCCCAGCTTCTGATGGGGGACAAAGCAGTCAGTAACTCCTCACTCTGCTCTGCTCGCCAGACCCTGTAACCACAGTGCCCCCTCTCCAGCCTGCGTCCCAGGTCAGCAGTGCCCCAGTAGAGATGAGCACCCCACAGATTTCCAGAGCAGGGGCTCCTCTGACACACGTTGCTGTGGGTTCAGAGATCTGCTTGGGTCTTATCAGCATCCTAGGGACCTTTGGGGGAAGTGTCTCAAAGTAAAACAGAGTGATAGCATGCAGGGAAACCAAAAGGACTTAGCCTCACGATGCTAAGTGAAGGCAAAGTGCTACCTAAGACGAACGTTTCTGTGCTGGCTGGTTTTCTGTGTCAACTTGACAAAGTCAATCAGTGGAGAGGAAGGAGCCTCGATTGAGAAAATACCACCAAGAGATCCAGCTGTTGGGCATTTTCTCATTAGTGATCAAGAAGGGAGGGCCCAGCCCATGGTGTGTGGTGCCATCTCTGGGCTGCTGGTCCTGGGTTCTATAAGACAGCAGGACTGAGCAAGCTATGGCGAGAAAGCCAGTAAGCAGCACCCTCCATGGCCTCTGTGTCAGCTCCTGACTCCAGGCTCCAGCCCTGTTTGAGTTCTTTCCCTGACTTCCTCCAATGATGGACTATGATCAGAAGTATAAATCCTTTTCTCCCCAACTTGCTTTTTTGGTCGTGGTGTTTTATTGCAGCACTAGAAACCCTAAGACAGTTTCCAAGATGAGAAACTACTTGGCAAAAAATTAGTTGAGACAAATTTCTTTACTGTAAGACTTCCCAGAGTCTTTATTGGCTAATACACTTTGGGACTTTTCTAGAGAAGGATATGGAAATATTTGACCAAGAAATCCTTTTTATAAAGATAATTATTCAGATCTGGCAAAAAGTACGGGTCCATGGGTGTGCTCCTGACTGGTTAGTTTTTAATTCTTTCTCTTCTAATCAGAAGAGTAGACCCAACCCTGACTACAGAAGAGTATCTCCTGGGCCCATCACTTGGGCCTCATCCCACAAAGTCATGGCTAGTTGGTCTGAGAACATAAGGTCTGGGCAATGGAATTATTTAGGCTCCTCTGGTGGATCTAGAATGTAGCCCATATAGAATGGCTGGCTCAGAGACTGGACAAAGTGTCTACTCTTTTCATGCCTACTCTACAGCATATAAGGAGAATATACCCCCACCCACCTCTAGCTAATGAGAGGGGGCAACCCAAGGAAGGATTCATCCATCTGCTCTGCTAGAGACAAGCCTGCTCTACTGGGATGGTCTGCTTGGAGAGTCCAGAGTGAGTAACACACACGTCTTAACATTCTTAACAACAGTCACTCAATTAGAATTCTGGCCCTAATTATCTCTTTTTAAACTCTGTGAACTTTTCAAAGTGGAAATAGCTTTACTGATTTTCCTGGTTGTAACTTTAATGCCCACTCACTGTGGGGCAGGGTGTTCCATATTACAGTGTAAAGTGAAAGCTAACTGTTCTCAGTCTCATTACTGTGAGCATTTTACATTCACTTCTAGACTTTATATGTCTTTATATGGTGGTTTATGCAATACTGGGGATCAATCTCAGGGCCTTGGACATGCAAGTGCTTTACCACTGAACTATGTGCCAGCCCAATTAGGCCAATAGATAGATAGATAGATAGATAGATAGATAGATAGATAGATAGATAGATAGATAGATAGATAATGAGAGTTGGCAAGTATGTATGTATGTATGTATACATGCATTTTACATATGTATATACGTGTATGTGGTGGCTTGAATATGCTTAGCCCAGGGAGTGGCACTATTTGGAGGTATGGCCTTGTTGGAGGAAGTGTGTCACTATGGGTGTGGCCTTTAAGACCCTCATCCTAGCTGACTAGAAGCCAGTTTTCTAGCTGCCTTCAGAGGAAGATGTAGAACTCTCAGCTCCTCCTGAACCATGCCTGCCATGCTCCTGCCCTGATGACAATGTACTGAACCTGTAAGCCAGCTCCGATTAAATGTTGTCCTTTTAAAGAGTTGCTTTGGTGATGCTGTCTGTTCACAACAGTAAAACCCCAACTAAGACAATGTACCACATGTATATCTGATGCTCATGAAGAAAATGAAAAGATCTTCTGGAACTAGAATTATAGATGGTAGTGAGCCACCATGTGGATGCTGTGAGCCAAACCCCAGTCCTCTACAAAAGCAGCAAGTGCTCATGATCACTGAGCCATCTCTCCAGCCCCCATGTCATGCTGTAACAGTGTTTTGTGACTTGGTTCTTCACTTTTCAACATCTCTCAGCAGTCATCCCACCACAATATAAAACCACCTCATCATTCCCAATGTCCCCACCATATTCTGCACAGACTGCATTTAACCAGCCCCTGTGCTTTACTGTTCCTGTTGTCCCATCAGAGAAGGAATAAACACTTGTGCTCGGTTACCAGATTGCTTCCTTAAAATAAATTCTTTTGCTGTTCTGTTTGTTTGTTTTGTTTGAGACAAGTTTTCTCTGTGTAGCCCTGGCTGTCCTGGAACTGGCTCTGTAGACCAGGCTTGTCTCAAACTCAGAGATCTTCCTGCCTCTGCCTCCTAAGTGCTGGGATTAAATTTGTGTGCCAACACTGCCCAAGTAGAGTAAATTTTTGAAAGTTGAAGTGCTCAGTCCAAATCCTGGGAGCCAATGAACTGCTGGGCAGGCCTCCCTGTGACCCTCTGGGGTTCTCACCTCATCCCAGCACCCTTAGCTGTCTCCACTCTCCAGCTTTTACACTAAACTGCTCTTCTTCTAAGCCCCCACCTTTGTGAAGTTGTTCTCTTTTTCTTTAGAAAAATGGACTTCTCTGTGCCTCCTTCCAGCCGGAGGTCTCATTCCCCAGCAGAGGTCACTAAATCCTTGTTGAAGGAGACATGAGCTGAGGTTGTCCCTTCCATAGTCTTTGGTGGCTATACCCTAGCTCCTTCGTCCTCCCCAAAGCATCTGCGCTCCTCTCTGTAGCAGCCCTTGTCATACTGAGCTGTGCCGTTCACATGTCTGTCTCCCACAAGACACTGAGCCCCTTCTTTCCTTGATCCTCCTGCCTCCGCCTCAAACACGAACCTGCTCAGAAGACACCTACTGGGTTCCCTGAATGTCTGCTAATAAAAGACCATATTTTGTCTTCGGGAAAAAATTCAAACTGTCTTCCTTTCTAATATTAAAAATCCCATGTATGACCCATTCCCTTACCCCCTAGAGCCAAAAGAGTCACAGCTTCAAGCTCATGCCTAGCTGGCTTACAGGACCTGACCAAGAACTTAGAGAGCCATGTATTTTAATAATCAAGAATGCAAAGAATCTTCTGTTTTTCCAAACCAGTTCCCCCGAGCAGTGTCAAAGGCAGTTTGCTTAAAGAGACCCCATGCCTCGTTTGCAAGTGACCCCCTCAGCAACAGGCCATTATTTCATTTTTAAAAAATATTTTATTAGATGTATTCATTTTGTTGTATGTGTATTTTGCTTGTATGTATATCTGTGTACTACATGTAGCCTGGTGCCTATGGAGGTCAGAAGAGGGCATTAGATCTACATGGGACTGCAATTGGGAATGGTTGTGAACTACCACGTCGGAGCTGGGAATCAAACTCGGGTATTTTGCAAGATGGACCACCACTCTCAACTGCTGGACCGTCTCTCCAGCCCAAGGGGTTTTTGTTTTCCAGGTTTTTGTGTTTTGTTTTCTGTAGCTCTGCCTAAGGACAGTATCCCATTCACCAAGTACTGAATTATTCAGTGAGTACTGTGTGCCTGACCAACGTATGATAAAGCAGACAGGCTCGGTCCAGTGGTCGACCAAGTTCTACCATAACAAGGAGTCTAGAAACTAGTCAGCAATCAAATTTAAAAAAAAAAAAAGTTTTCATGAATATTTTGAAAGAGAGAGGGGGGAGGGAGAGAGAGGGGGCAGGGAGGGAGAGGGGAGAGGGAGGAAGAGGCGGAGGGAGGGAGACGGAGATGGCTTTTATTATTGATTGCCCTCAGTGACCGTGCTAACATGGCAAAGCCTGGCTGAGGACAGAGCCATCAGAGCCAGTCAGGTGCCTGTGGTGAGTGAACTAGGAGGCCTGTTCCAGGGTTGGGAACCTTGAGGCAACCTGAGGTGAGACGGGGCCGGAGCCTGCTGAGGGAAGGTGGCAGAGGCTACTGTGGACAGACAGATGAAATGCACTACGGTCATTTGAATATATGAGTTTTAGCCAGGCGGTGGTACCTCATGTCTTTAATCCCAGCACTCAAGAGACAGAGGCCAGTGGATCTCTGAGTTCAAGACCAGCCTGGTCTACAGAGTGAGTTTTAGGACAGCCAGGGCTACACAGTGAAACTCTTGTCTCAAAAAAGCAAAAATAACGGGGGTGGGGCTAAACTTTGTCAGAATTTGGAACATGCTTACTAATTACTATACAAATAATCAAGATTCAAATTTTACATACTCTGAGTTTTGTTAACATTTTACATCTCCCATAGATGATGACTATCTTTGACTCTTCAAAGAATCTCAAACCATAATCACAACCTGACCACCCATCTGCATAGAATAAAGCTGAGACAATGTATTGATGGAGACTCGGAAGAAAATTCACTAAAAC
The DNA here is from genome assembly GCA_021653895.1 of Mastomys natalensis. Classification (NCBI taxonomy): domain Eukaryota; kingdom Metazoa; phylum Chordata; class Mammalia; order Rodentia; family Muridae; genus Mastomys; species Mastomys natalensis. Next base: position 1,185,090 of record JAJTUV010000084.1, read on the forward strand.
TAATTTCATTGTGTTTCTCATTTTTTTTCCATCTCTCTAGCCATCTCTTTATTGGTTCATTGTGAATGTCACATCATGCACCCCAATCCCACTCATCTCTCCCTCCCATTGTACAGGCCCGCCACCCTTGTAATCGTCCTCTCAACAGAAGAAAAAAAAATCTCATCGTGGAAGCTGCAGTGTGTCACTCTGTGTCCTACTCTGTGTTTACCCTTTTGTCCACACTTCTTTGCTTGCAAATGTTCATTGCAATGAGTCACTGGTCTGGTACGAGGTCTCTGGCTTCTGATACTCCATCAGTACTGGATCCTCACTGGGAGTCCTCTCAGGTATGTTCGGTGATCGGGCCTGTTTGCCATGCTCCAGCCTGTGCTTGCCGTGGTCGGGCCTGTTATTGTCGTGCTTGGAGCTGTGCTTGTTGTGTTTGGACCTGTGCTTGTCGTGATCGGTCCTGTGCTTGCATTGCTCGGGCCTGTGCTCGGACCTGTGCTTGGGCCTGTGCTTGCCATGCTTGGGACTGTTCTTGCCATGCTCCAGCCTGTGCTTACCATGCTCCCGCCTGCGCTTGCCATGCCCTCACCCGTGTTTACCGTGCTTCGGCCTGTTCTTGCCATGCTCGGGCCTCTGCTTGCATTGCTCTGGTCTGTACTTGGCGTGCTCGTGCTTGTACTTGCTGTGCTCGAACCTCTACTTGCCATTCTACAGCCTGTGCTTGCGTGCTCGAGCTGTGTTTGCTATTCTCCATTTCTTTTAATGAAAGAAGCAGAAAGGATTTACAGTTGTCATTTTGGGTTGGGTTTGTTTGGTTTTTTTCTATTTTTGATGCTTTAATTACAAGATCTTCACAGATTATTCTAAGAAGAAAAGGGGACACAGGAAGAAGAAGTAAGGCAGGAAAGAACCATTTTCAGCAATTTTCAAAATAGAACTGTAGACCCTTCTTTCGTACTCTAAATAACATTGCTTCAGGCTTCCTTCCTAGCTGTCTGTCCCCATCCTTGCTTCCTCTCCATCTGGGGCCACATTTCCACTACAGATTCTCTGGAGATCTTTTGGACTCTATCTTCTTGTTCACACATCTGACCCCAAAGTTCGAACCTATACGGTCAAGTGTCTAAGAAAATAGGGCAACCTGGGAGCCCTACATAGATGGAGGTTTGATTTCCCCTTTAAGGAAGGCATGGGTCTCACCAGTTCATCCAGACACGTGTTGCTAGAAAACAGGGTGTTCACACAGTCTTCCTAACTTAGGTTGTTGGTGGGTAAAGCATGTCCTGGCTCCTTCAAAGCACTGTGTTTAATACCCTGCCTCCAGGTAAAATATCTCCAGCTATTCTGCTTCAGCAAATTGGCTTTGTGGATTGTCAGCAGTAAGAGGAGATGCTGGTAGAGGAAGCAAGGAGTGTAAAATAATAATGAATTATGCTTATGCCCATCTAGCTTTAAATGAATGAGACTCAAACTATTAGTTGTTTATTAGGCTCTGTGCAATTACTGGGGGATTGCTCCTAATACAATTCTCTACTGCTGGCCTGGCTACTTGCCCAGCTGTACTCCCCAAATACTTGCTGTCTGAATCTTCCTGGGTTACTTCTGCTCCAGCTGTCTGATGTCCTGCCTGGGGAGGCATTTCACTGGGGCCTGTGTTTCTGGTCCATCATTACTAATGATGGAGACCTCCTGTTCTCTCCATCTTCTCCTCCCTCTCCCTCTCTCTCTCCCTCTCTCCCTCTCTTTCCCTCTCTCTCCTCTCTCCTTCTCTCTTCCTCTCTCTCTCCTCTCTCCTCTCCCTCTCCTTCTCTCTTCCTCTCTCTCTCTCTCTCTGTCTCTCTCTCTCTCTCTCCCTCCCTCTCTTTTCTTCTTCTCATTCATGGTCCCTACCTGCAACCTCCAGCCCAGTAAGTCAAACTCCACCTCTCTCTATTCTCCCCAGTAACTGGTTGCAGCCATTTTTATTCATCCAATGGTTTTAAATTGGGGAGTAAGGTTTGCACAACAAAGGCTGGTGTATGTGGGAATTTGCTCATGTTGGGCCAACCAGATCTTGGGATACAGAATTCAGCAAATAAATTCCAGCAGCTCCAGGTCAACCCTCAACAAAGGAAGGATGGAAGCCACAATTCTAGCTGATTGCCCGGATCAGCATGGCTCTGCAGCCTTTTTCATTCATATCCTGAAAACTAATTCCTAAAACAAGTGTCTAGGAAAGAATTCACTTTGCACAGTAGGGTCTTAGAAATGCCTTCAAAGCAGTCTTTGTGACATTGTCAGAAATGATGAGAAATCTAAGAAAAGTGGAGCACAGCAGTAGCCTTTGTCTTAATAAGAGTTTTACAGCTGTGAACAGTCACCATGACCAAGTCCATTATCACCAAAGCAGGAAACACAGCAGTGTACAAGCAGGCATGGCGATGGAAGAGGTAAGAGTTCAACACCTTCATGCAAAGGAAAGCCGGGAGCAGACTGTCTTCCAGGCGGCTAGGAGGAGGGTCTCAAAGCCCACCTCCACAGTGAGTGACACACTTCCTCCAACAAAGCCACACCTACTCCAATAAGGCCACACCTCTTAATAGTGCCATGCCCTGGGCTAAGCATATTCAAAACACTACATCCTTCTAATGGGTTACTGATGAGTGTTCACTGCCTCTGTTAGTTCTGAAGAGCCCAGTGCCACATCAAGCCCGTCTAGGAGAGCTAAACGCCGAAAATCAGAGGAGGGAATTCTCCACCCATCTGGGAGCAACCAGTGGAACCCTCACAGAGAACACTCCACAAAAATTCTCATCCTCTGCTTCTTGGGCTTCTTTTCTTCGGGGTAGATGGCAATAGAGAGTTTGAGTAGGGTCAGATTTCCTTAGCACTTCGATTATGAGGAAATATCATAGTGTTTATCCAAGAATAATAAATGTCAGCATTCTGAACTCTTAAAAAGACTAGGATTCTAAATGTCAAGAGGAGCGTGCCTGTCAGATAAACAAGGTAAGCTAGGGCAGGGTGGACAATGTATTCTGCAGTCTCCTGCTCTCAGGGTTTCGTTGCTGCGCTAGGAAGAAAGGCGTGTGCAAGAAAAATGGCCAAAGTCTCCTCCAAAAGGTTCTATGGTTCTCCTCTATCAAACCTGGGACACCACAGCCAATGTTCCTTGGTTAGTATGAAAATACATAAAATGACTCTGTCCTTTCCAAATTAACAGAGCCCTGGAGAAGAGTATAAGCTGCATACCTGATACCTGATCAACTTTCCCATTCTATACCCCAAGTAGCATCACAAATCAATCACAGCACTCATTCCCATTAAACCCAAACGCTCCTGGAGAACCATCCTCAACACAGGACCAAAGAAAATACTATCAATGAAGGCAGAACATCCTAAAACATGAAATATTTAAGGTTTTCCATTTTCCTTTTTTTTTTTTAATTCTATATGCATTGGTGTTTTGCCTGCATGTGTGTGTCTGTGTGAGGGTGTTGAACCCCCTGGAACTGGAGTTATAGACAGTTGTGAGTTGTCATATTGGTGCTGGGAACTGAACTCAGATCCTCTTGAAGAGCAGAGCCAGTGCTCTCACCTGCTGAGCCATCTCTCTAGGCTCATCCATGTTTTTGACGTTTTAATTAAATGTTCTTCACAGATTTGTCCGAGGAGAGGACAATAAGGACAGTAAGGCAAGAAAGCTTAGGAAGCTCTGTGTTCAAGAATCAGCTTCCCATGACGGAACTGGAGGTCATACATCATCACAGCCATGGGCTTTATGCAAGACCTCAATTCACTAAGCAGATAGCTACGTTTTCCAAAACAATCTGTATGTGTCAGGTACAACCTTTCAAAACTCAGTGAGTAATGTTGTTACTTACTTGTCTCGTAGCCATGACCAAATACCCAGCGGAAGCAACTTAAGGTAAGAAGGATTTGTCTCGGCTTTCCTGGACTTTTCTTTTTTGAGTTCAGAATCCTGGTACTTCCTGGATTTTCACAAATATAGTCCATCACAGTGAAGAAAGCATGAGGTAGAATACATCAGTCCGTAATGGCAAGGGCTGATTGCTCTGCTTGTTCACAAAGAGCTCAGGCCGAAGGTCAAAGCAGATATCACCTTCAAGGCCCACCTAGTAGCCTTGACATAGCCAACCAGAAGGATACCATGTCCCTAAGTGTCCATAACTACCAAAAACTGTATCACCCTTGGAGGCCAAGTGTTCAAAACCATGAGCCTGTGGAGGACATTTCCTACTCAACCTGTAACAATAGTTTACAATTTAGTTTGTTTGGGTTTGTTTGAAATTTCACCTTTCTGTCTCCTGAGAGTCTCTGCCAGATCCTGACCAATACAGATGCGGATGCTCACAGCCAACTATCAGTCTGAGTACAGGGACCCCAATGAAGGAGGAGTTAGGAGACAGACTAAGGGAGCTGAAGGGGCCTTATCTGGCATCAATGGGAGGGAGGCCCTTGGTCTAATGGAGGCTCAGATGCCCCAGTATAGAGGAATGCTAGGGTGGTGAGGTGGGATTAGTGGGGGAAGCACCCTCATAGAAGCAGGGTAAGAGGGGATGGGATAGGAGGTTTGCAGAGAAGAAACCGGGAAATGTAAATAAATAAAATATTCAATTAAAAAAATGAAAGAAAATTCACCTTTCAGAACACTGAACTTGGGGAAAGTCCTGTTCTCTCACTCTCCCAATGGATTTGTCAAAACCTTCTCTAAATTCTACAACCCCCTAACTCTACTTGCTTAAAGACTCTTAAAGAAAAGAGAACGAGGAAGAGGAGGAGAAGGAAGAGGAAGATGAGGAAGAGGAAAGAGAACGAGGAAGAGGAGGAGGGAAGAGAAGGAAGAAGAGGAGGAAGAGAAGGAGAAGGAGGAAGAGGAGGAAGAAGAAGAGGAGGAGGAGGAAGAGGAGGAGGAAGAGGAGGAGGAAGAGGAGAATGGTTAGGTAAATACAAATCCTATCAGCAGTGAGGCACCAGGGCTATTTAAAAGAGAACTTGAAGTTCTAAGAAGATACTTTAAAGCCATAGGAGAAATGGGTTTTCAGTTAAAAGCGCAGACTGCTCTTGCAGAGGATCCAGGTCTGTTCCCAGAACCCACATCAGGAGGCTCACAACCTTCCTTAGCTCCATCTCCAGGGATCCCACACCCTCCTCTGGTTTCTGTATGCACTGCATTCATGTGTACAGAGACATACACAGACACAACTTAAAATCAAGTAAATAAAACCATATGTCTCTCTAAATTCCACACCCACAATGATTCTTGCTTGATCTAGCTAGGAGGAAATGTAAATCTATCTGTCCTGTCTATCTAAACACTCTGACTGAATCATACACTGGTCTAGGCACATAGTGCCTCATCACTGCACAGCTGTCAAGCGTTAACCACAAGCCAAGGACAAATAATCTCACAGAGAGGAGGAGAGAAAGCAGTCATTTGTCACTTCGAGCAAGCATTAGACCATGGCCACAACACACAAGCCAATCATTATGAACTAATGCTAAGGTTTCCACCCAATCCCAAAGCAACCACCCTCACTCCAAGGATACTAAGATCAGGTGGACCACATCCAGCCTAAATCAGAAGAGTTGTTGCCAGACTCCATTCACCAGAGGCAAAGGCCATGGAGGAGTGCTGCTTACTGACTCGTTCACATGGCTTGCTCACACTGCTTCCTTATAGAAGGCAAGACCAAAGGCCCAGGGTTTGCCTCATCCACAGTGGGCTGCCCCGCCCCCCCCACCCCTGTGCACATCAATCACTAATTAAGATTCTACAGGTTCTACAGGTATGCCTACAGCTCAATCTTAAGAATTTTCTCTACTGATGTTCCCTCTTCTCAGTTGTGTCAAGTTAGCATAAAACTAGTCACCACGGGGCGGGGGTGAGGTAGGGGTGGGGGTAGGTGGGTAATAAGTTTCTGAATTAAAAATGTTCAATCCTTTTTAACTTTAAATTTTTATTTGGAAATAAATTTATACTCAGAAAAAAATGATGAGGATGGACGTAGTTAAAGACGGCAGGATTTGCTTTGTTTTATTTTGGTTTTTCTTCACAATCCACTAGTTGCTATTTACCCATTGGCCTGGTTTTGTGCTTTCTTGTGCCTCTCTCTCTCTCTCCTCTCTCTCTCTCTCTCTCTCTGTGTGTGTGTGTGTGTGTGTGTGTGTGTGTGTGTGTGTGTCTTGTGTGTGTGTGTGGTCAACCATTTATAGAAAGTTAAATACCTCATGGCCTCTTATCTCTAAATCAGTGGATGTGTATCCTATGCAGAAAGATGTTCTCGTACATAACAGGAGAACAGCTAGAGAGCTTAGTAAATATAACATAAAACAATATTTTCACTTAATAATGTCCATCGCCCCCTTTTGTCAGCTGACTCAATGCTAAATTTATAGTTTTTCCTTCAGATACAGAAGTCGGTCTAGAGCTGTGGTTCTCAGCCTGTGGGTCACCACCCCTTTGGGGTTGAACAATCCACTCACAGGGGTTACCTAAGACCATTGGAAAACACAGGTTTACTCACAATTCATAGCAGTAGCAAAATTACAGTTATAAAGTTGCAATGAAAATAATTGTATGGTTGGGGGTCACCCAAAGGGAGAACTGTATTAAAGGTCATAGCATTAGAGTCAAAGATTGCTTTTAGCTGTCAGGTCTCTTTATCTTTCATTAACCTGGAACGTTTCTAGAACCTTTCTTTGTCATATACAATGACCTATCTCCAAGCCTGGAGTTCTCTAAATGATAATTTCTCTCATTTAGAGTTTGTCTAGTATTTCCTTATGGTTTGGGGTTAGACATTTTTGGCTAAAACACAACACAGATACCACCAGGTCCTCAGCAAGTCACACACTGTCCATGCAATCCACTCAGATGTTAAGTTTTCCTGCCCTAGATTTGACACTATTCTCCCATTATAACTAATATGTATAGAAAAAGACTTTGAAACTATACAAATACCCTGCCCTTCACCCTAAACCCCACATGTGTGGAGGATTCTTGCTTCATCTAATCTTTGCCATAATGGTTGGAATTGCTCACTTTCTGAGTTCAGCACCACCACCCAAGTCATCTGTTGGTTCTCTGCATTTCACTGTGTGCCCAAGCTGTCCCACACTCAAAGTCTTCATCCATTTATCAATTTGAAATCATAAGCTCCTATTTCTAATGACATAATTAATCACTACACTTAAATTATCCCAGATATAACTACTAGAAACCTATTCCCATCTGGTCTTTAAATGGTTTCCTTACAACATACTCTCATGTCTCTATGACTACTTCTTTAATTTCTAACATGGTCTAAGTTCATCTTGTACACCCCCTACCCTGGCCCTAGAATTCCCTGTTTCCTCCTAAGATCCTTGATACCTTTGGATGGTATAGTAGTCAGGAGTTCTCCAAAGGAAAAGAACTAATAAAATAAATCTATATTAAGGGTGAATTTGTAAGGTTGGCTTACATGGAAATCCAACATAGCTGCCTTCCACTAGAGAGGCTAAGGACACAAGAGCTACTCCATCTATCAGAGCCATGTTTCAGCAGTCCCAGCTTGGCACTGAAGGCCTAGAGGACTCTTGGAGAGCCACTGGTCTTCAGTCTATATTAGAAGGTCAAAGAAGCTATTAGAAGGCTGAAGAAGCCAGGTTCTAATGGCAGCAAAGAATGATGCCAAGTGCCTAACAGAAAGGATTCAAGAGGGTAGATGAACTTTCCAACAAAACTTGAAGACAGAAAAGGAACACAAGGTATTATCCTTGTTTAGGGTAAGCTTTCTCACTTTAATAACTGATCAAAAAAATTCATAGGTGTGATTGTCTAATGGCTTGCCTGTTAGTTTACTTCAGATCCAGTCAAGTTGACAGCCAACGTTAACCAATACAGATAGGAGTGGTATTAAAAACTAAGATCTGGATACTGTGTGTGCTCATTTCTACTGTGATGTTTGCTTCTTAGCACTTGCAGCAAAGCTAGATAATAAATGTGTGTGTACATTAATACATACTTATGGATGCTGCTACATGCATGAATACATGTATTTTAAAAATATGGAATACACTGAAGCAAGCCTCAGCTTCGATCCATTTCAACAGGGATTTTTTTTCCTTCCCCCAACTCCATATATATCCTTTCCTCCTGATAAAACCTGGATTGCCAACAGCCACATACTTGGTACTAGTTCACTGCGTTCTATAACATAGAAAAGTGTTTCCAAACTTTTTTTTTCTATAACTATAGACTACTGTAAAAGGCTCAGGCTGCCTGTCCCTGTATCCCCTCAGTTAAAGTGAAGGTAGAGGATCTGAAGAGACGGCTCAGTGGTTAAAAACGCTGGCCACCTTCCAGAAAGAATCTAAGTTCAATTCCCAGCACCCACAGTGGCAGCTCACAACTGTCTATAACTCCAGTTCCAGGGGATCTGGCATCCTCACACAGACATACATGCAATACAAAACACATAAAAATAAATCTTAAAGTGAGGGTAGGAGATAAGAGTATAATTCAGTGATAGAGCACTTACCCAGCATGTGTTAGGCCCTGAGTTCAACGTCCAGCACTGGAGAGGGACTTAGAACCCAGGGGATATAGTTAAATGCAAATCTCTTCCCCATTCTATCAGTGTGGTTAGGTCATCCATCTAAACTACAGCTGATGGGTTAGCTTCAATTTGTTCTCAGTTTTAGAGGATCCTTTCTATTCCTATTAATCTTTTAATATATTGACACTAACATGCTTCCAGAGGTCAAAATTATGCCACAAACACACTCGGAGAAGTATGGCCCTCTTCATATTTCTCCTGCATCATTCCTCTTCTTGGCAGCCAACTTCAGTGTTTCCCAACTGATCCTGTCTGTGTTGTTCTGGGAGAAATAAGCAAATACAGATGTTGGCCTATTCCTTCTTTCTTACATAAAAAAGCAAAATACAGTGGTGCTAACTTCACGCTTGGATTGAGGAGAGCCTGGAGATTAGGAAAGCACATGTCTGTGAGAGTTTCTCCAGTGGGGATTAACTAAGAAGACTGAAGGTGGGAGGTTCCACTCCATGGCTGTGAACTGGATGGAATAAAAGGGGAATGGAGAAAAACACAAATTCAGTCCCTCCCTCCTTCCCTCACTCCCTCCTTCCTTCCCTCCCTCTCTCCTTCCCTTTCTTTCCTCCCTTCCCTCTCTTTCCTCCTTTTCCTTCTCTCTCCCTCCTCCTGTCTCCTCCCCTCCCTTTCTTTCTCTGTCCCTCTCTGTCTCCTTCCTGATCATCACAATGAGCTACTGTGCTCTACTCTGCCCTTTCTACAGGAATGGACTCAAATCTCTGAAACCCTGAACAAAATAAATTGTTCCTCTCTTATATTATTTCTGCCAAGTATTCTGTCAGCAACACAATCTGGTATATATACCATATTTTATTTTTAATAGTATTTCATTACAAATATATATATATATATATATAGTATATATTATAATACACAGTTCATGGTACATAGTACATAGTATATAGCATATATTTTAAGGATAAATTCAGGATGAATTACTACAAATAATGTTGCTATGCCAAAGGATAAATACAAGTTTTATTAAATATTGCAAAATATCCCCCTGTTCTAATTAACTTTCCTGGGCTGGAGAGATGGCTCAGTGGTTAAGAGCAGTGGCTGCTCTTCCAGAGGTCCTGAGTTCAATTTCCAGCAACCACATGGTGGCTCACAACCATCTGTATTGGGATCTGATGCCCTCTTCTGATGTGCCTGAAGATAGCTATAGTTTACTCAAATAAATAAATAAGCAAATAAATAAATCTTTTTTAAAAATTAGCTTTCCTGTTACTGTGATAAAATATTATCCAAAACACTTGGGGAAGTTTATTTGTTTTACATGCCCCCATCACAGTCCATCATCAAAGGAAGTCAGGGCATGACACAAGGCAGGAGCCATGGAGGGGTGCTGCTTCCAGGCTTGCTCCCCATGATTTACCTGCCTGCTCTCTTATGCAACCGGTACCACCTGCCCAGGAACAGCACTGCTCACAGTAGGCTGAGCCCACTCACAACAATCACCAATCAAGAAAATGCCCCAGAGACACGCCCACAGGCTAGTCTGAGAGAGGCAATTCCTCAGTAGAAGACCTCTCTTCCCAGGTACTCCAAGGAAAGTGATAGAAAGTTCTAAGTTTTTGAAGTGGCAGGTAAACCCAGAGTTACCGTTTACATGTGAACACACCAATCTATTACTCAATGACATGTGCCCCACTGAATGAGCTAGTTTCAAGGTTATCTCCTCTCGGACTGTAAGATGATTGACGATGTAATTATATCAGATATATATGATATAATTATATATATGATATATGTGATATAATTATTATATTATATTATATTATATATTATATTATATATCCATTATATATAATAGAAATATAGAAATATGATAGAAAAATTAAAATGAATTTGGTCCCCAGCAATTAAATCTTGGTTGAAAGAAAAGGAGATGTGCCGGGCGTGGTGGGCACGCCTTTAATCCCAGCACTTGGGAGCAGAGGCAGGCGGATTTCTGAGTTCGAGGCCAGCCTGGTCTACAGAGTGGAGTTCCAGGACAGCAGGGCTACAAGAGAAACCCTGTCTCGAAAACCAAAAAAAAAAAAAAAAAAAAAAAAAAAAAAAAAAAAAAAAAAAAAAAAAAGAAAGGAGATGTATAATGGAAAATAAAACTATTGACTAACTGGAGAGCAGGCTCTGCACCTGGCCTGCGCAGCCAGTAGAGCTGACCCTGCTGGTAAGGATGCAGGTGAGCACCCACAAGGACCTGAGCGTGAGAGAGCTGGCTATGCCTCTTACCTGCTGCAGCAGTTGGGAGAGTGGGCCTACATCTCACCTGGGCAGCACAGTAGGGCTGCCCCTACTGCCACGGTACTGCTGAGTGGCACAGTGAGACAGTCTGAGGGCATGGACAGGGAGAGTTGTCTCTGGCCTTGCCAGGTCCGGCATTGGATGAGTTAGCTGGGGCAGTGCTGGGGGCTCAGTCTGGTTGGAGAGCTGGGGCTGACCAGCTCGATACCTCCCAGGCCTAAATCCAGGGCTTTGAGTTGACCCACCAAATCTACCCCATGATGAAATGACAGAGTGTGTAAAGCATAAAGGGCTGGTCCTTCAGATCCAAAGCTGCAAGATCTCCATGACACAGGGCAACAAAAGGGTATCCAGAGGAATGCCAATAAGGATCCAGTGTTACAGTGGAAGCCAGAGGCCTTGAATCAGACCAGTAACTCAGTGCAAGCAAAGAAGTATGGATAAAAGGGTACACTGTGGGACACACTGATGCACTACAGCCTCCACAATGATCTTTTATTATTATTTGGAGAGGAAGTTGCGGGGGGCAGGTATGAGGGAATGGAGAGATGAGTGGGGTGGGGTACCTGATGTGAAATTCACAAAGAACCAATGAAAGTTAAATATACATACGTGGTGTTGTGTGTGTTGTGGTGTTGTGAGTGTTGTATGTGCTAGTAACAATATAGAATGGATACTTGTATATCAAAACATCAGGTTTGTCCTAATGTGAGATTGTTGTCCAAAGAGACCTGTTCTTGGTGGCCAGGAAGACAGCTCAGTGGGTAAAGGGTTTGCTGCTGCACCCACATAAAAATTCAGGAGCACATGTCTGTAATTCCAGTACTAGGGAAACAGAGACAGGGAATCACTGAGGCTTGCTAGCCAGCCAGTTCAACCAAATTAGTAAACTCCAAATTCAGTGAGAGACCTTATCTTAGAAACTGAGGTAGTGTTGTGTGTGGGGCGGTGGGCTGTGGGAAGCAGCTGGGTGCCTGGTTGAGCAAGTCTTGAACCCTGGACCTTTATCAGGACAGCAGGTGTTCGGCGCTGCCCCCAGGCCCTGGTTCTTCTCATTCAGCTTCGGCCCTCCACAGCCTCTCCCAAAGGGAGGTCTATGACTATCAGTCACGAGGAACAGTGCCTCAGGCCCTCCCACATGTAGATGAGGTATCTCTAAGCTCTCAGTCCAAGCCAATAGGCATTATCTGCCAGACCCTAACCCACATGCAGATGAGGTATCTCTAAGCTCTCCGACCAAGCCAATAGGCATTATCTGCTGTCAGACCCTAACCCACCCTGAAACTGTATATAAGGGCTCTATTCAGGAGAAGTAAAGGTGTATTCAAGAATCATCCTAGTGTCTGAGAGTTTCTGTCTCAAGAGCTGTAACACTTGGGAGAGATCCGCTCTCCCGGAACCTTCCTGGGGCACCAAGCTGCTTCCTTGCCTGCTAGCCGGCTTCTATTGGCCCAGCCCGGGCCGGCTCAGCGTGGAGAGACAGGTGCAGCACCTGGGAGTGACCGAGCTGTGACAGCGGAGACTTGAGCAGAGGCAGCAGCGGAGGCAGGCAAGCTCTCCTCCCTGCTTGCACTCGCACCCTTTTGGCCCAGACCTCTCACACCAGGCTGGGCTGAAGACCAACGGACAATAGAGACGCGGGCAGAGGACCCTCCCTGCTCTCACTCTGTCCTCAGCCCAGAGATCATCATGGGACACCCTCCAGAACCGGGGACCCACAGTGTTGGTGTCACATGCCCTAAATCCTAGCACTGCAGAGGCAGAGGCAGGTAGGTCTCTCTCTGAGTCTGAGGCCACCTGGTATACATAGAGAATTCCAGGCCAGCCAGAGCTGCATACAAAGACCTTCTGTTATATAAATAAGATGGAAAGTGACTGAGGAAGACAGTGTCCACCTCTGCCCCACACAGCTGTACACACACGCACACACACACACACACACACACACGCCTACACACACAAACGCATCTACACAAAAAGAAAGCACATTTCTTCCCAATTGATTTACTGTAGTCTCCATCATAATTTTGTTTAAACAAATATATTTTCTAAGTATATTTAAAAGCAACTTTCTTTCAGATTAAAAGAAAGATGTCTTATTCCAGAGGATGGTGGCTAAATCCTAGCAAACTTTTAAAAAAGAAAGAAAGAAGGAAGGAAGGAAAAGAAGAAAAGTTGATGAATCTTGTCAAGATTGATCTTGGGGTACCTAAGTAAATCTCCAAGGTTTGATTGCAGGTGTCACTGTAGAGAGGCACCTCGGTGAAAAATGGAAGCCGCTGGGATCCCTGAAGCATGAAATCTAAGCACACCATTCTTTACTAACAGGCATTTATGACCAACAAGGCAACCTTATTACTCCTGAAATAAATAACCAACTTGAGAGCTTGCCAAAACCTCCACAAACTATTTCTTTGACTCCTCTCTGCTTTGGAAATGAAGAACCATGTCTGTCTTTATATAAGACCACTGGGTTGTGGTTTTCTGAGCTCCATGACTAGACAGGGTGGGCCAAAGAACCAAGGTAAAGCCTAAAGAGTGATTAGAATTGACTGAAGAAACAGGAACCCAACTCTAATTAAAGAAATTGCTAATTACCCTGCTCTCTGCAGACATTACTCCATTCTTGGTCTTCAGCCCTGGCATTGACGTGGCTTCCATCACACTACAGAACAGCCCTTGAAGCTTAGATCTGCCCACTGCCCCAGAAACCATAGGAGAGGCCACCTAGCCAGCTCCCTACCCAGACAGGAGATGTGTAAAACACTGGACCCTACAGCTTTCCCTCCTGATCTTTCTTCCTCTCTCTCTCTCTCTCTCTCTCTCTCTCTCTCTCTCTCTCTCTCTCTCTCTCTTCTCTCATTCTGTTCATTTGGACCTGGTAACATAGGTTTTGGGGCAGCCCACTTCCTGACTGACTGGGAAATCTGAGCCGCAACCTCCAAAACTAATCCCAGGACCCAGAAGGCATTGCCAGTGTTCAGTGACCATACCAGGCCAAGGCTTGGAACTGCCAATGACCAAAATATGTAGTACATCATCTGAACTTGAACGATTTTTCCAAGCTCAGTTCAACACTGGCTTTACCACTTGGGACGAGCAAGTTTCCTCCTTATGCCTCACTGTCTTCATCCACAAGAGAAGGACAATAGATTAGTTTCTTTCCTCACCGCTGTGACAACATGCCCAAATATGGCACATTAAAAAAGTAATTATAAACAGGGCTAGAGAGATGGTTTAATGGTTAGCTGACTGCTCTTCCAGAGGTCCTGAATTCAATTCTGAGCTCACACATGGTGGCTCACAACCATCAGTAACAGAATCTGATGCCTCTTCTGGTATGTCTGAAGAGAGGGACAGTGTACTCACATACATAAATAAATAAACAAACAATCTCTGCGTAAGGTCGATTGTACCCACAGTTAGAAAGTAAAGAACAACAGATGAAGATAGTGATCAGTTCTCTCTCTCCTTTTCCAGTCAATCTAGGCCCCCACCCCATGGAATGGTGCTACCCACCGTTAGCATGAGTTTTTCTGTCACTACAAGCCCAAGGACAATGGTGGAAGATTGTGCGAAAACACTAAAGCAGTGCCTGCCTGCTCGACATTAACTATCTCATCCATCTCTTCACTTTACCCATGCTTCAAATCTCTTATTTTTGCCCCATTGTCAAGCCTTAAAATATGTCATATACCACACCATTCCCCTACATACCCTTTCCCAGTGCTTGAATTCACATTCTGAGACAGAACCTACAAGCTGCCCTCTCCAACATCCCATCTCCCCTCCCCCTTAATCAGTAACTCCTGAATTGTAGCAGCTCACAGAGCCATCCAGCTAGAGGAATACATTTCCCAGATCACATCTAGTTAGGGGGCGGGGCTATGCACCTGAGTTCTAGCCAATGGGAAGTAAGCAAATGTGCTAGGTTAGACTTCAGGGAAAGTTTCCGTTTTGATTTATAATGTTTGGATCGTGTGTATATGGGAATGACTGCTTACAGGTATGTGCACATAAAATGCAGTACCTACAGAGGCCAGAGGGTATGAGCATTCCCTGGAGCTGGAGTC